>CM074692.1:16607304-17207304 GCA_037355405.1 Vitis amurensis
AATGGTGGCTTTGAACGCCTATGGGAATGATGACTCTAAAAGTCTATGCAACTGGTGGCTCTGAACACCCATGGAAAAAGTAGCTTTGAACGCCTATGGCAATGGTGGCTCTGAACGCCTATGGAAATGGTAACTTTGAACGCCTATGGGAATGGTGACTCTGAATGCCTATGAAAATTATGGCTCTTAATGCATATGGGAATGATGGCTTTGAACGCCTATGAAAATGATGGCTCTAAACGCCTATACAAGTGGTGGCTCTGAACGCCTATGGGAATGGTGGCTCTGAACGCCTATGGGAATGGTGGCTCTAAATGCCTATGGGAATGGTGGCTCTGAACGCCTATGGGAATGATGGCTCTGAACACCTATGCAAGTGGTGGCTCTAAACGCTCATGGGAAAAATGGCTCTAAACACCTAAGAAAATAATGGCTCTAAACGCCTAAGGGAATGGTGGCTCTAAACGTTTATGAGAATGATGGCTCTAAACGCCTATGGGAATGGTGGCTCTGAAAGCCTATGGGAATGGTGGCTCTGAACGCCTATGGGAATGGTGGCTCTGAATGCCTATGGAAATGATGGCTCTAACGCCTATGCAAATGGTGGCTTTGAACGCCTACATAAATGGTGGCTCGAACTCTTATGCAAGTGGTGGCTTTGAACACCTATGCAAGTGGTGGCTCTATACACCTATGAAAATGGTAAACAAAAATTCGATGATGTCTATACTAGGGATATGCCCTAGTATTAAAGGTGCATCAAGCTACTAAAATGTCAAATGAAATAAGCAGTTGCAAATATCGTAATGAGAAGGAAACAACACATCATGATAAAAGTCCTAAGAAAAGGGTGAACATAAACCTCTCTATATCTTAAACAAAATTATTTATTAACTGATCCTAAACACAAAACTCAATAGATGTACATCATAATTCAACTGAAAAATGACTATGGCGTAAACAAATCATCTTATAAACTCTTGATTAGGGAGTCCATTGATGCTTTATGGGTGAAATATGATGTGATCTATCTCAGTCTCAAGCAAAGTCATATGTAGCCAACCATAATATCATAAATCATGAGCAAGATGAAGAATGTGCTCAAATCAGGAGGTAAACTGGCTACGAAAGTAATAACTGGTCATAGAGATACCTATCCCTTATGTAGAATAGGAAATCATAAGTACAAGGCATAAAACTATCCATCTCATTAAAGTGAGGAATATGCCCCAGTGTAACAGATGGTTCTCACATGAAGTAAGTAATCAATACTGACCATCCACCCATGCACAATTGCCTCAATCAGATCTCTTCAACGAGAGAGGGATATGCCAAAGTACTGGGCCAAGGTGTAACATAGTGGATGCATAGCGTATGACAAAGGTCTATCACTAACAATCAAGCATCCCCACAAGTCATGGATGTGGGATTTGTACAAACCGATGACAACTAGGAAAATCCTATGATGAGGGTAATATGCCTCAGTATAGGCATCTGGTGTGTCAAATAGACGACATTGATATCACCAACTGAATACTATCTCCATACTCAGGTTCTACCAAACATCATCAGACTAAGCAAAAGAGGAACCATATGTCACTCGAAGCATCCTCCATAAGGGAAAGCATAACAACACCCATATTTCAACCAATTGTTAAAACCTACCTAACTGAAGACTGTCGAAGATAACATCTAATCTCATGGCCTCAAGGTGGTCTTACGACATGGACCGTAATGTAGGCCTAGGATAATAGGGTGAAAGAAATTAAGGGAAACCAAGCTCAAGTACCCAATGATCAAACCCAATACTCTCGTATATAAGATGTAATGTGCAAAATAATCTCGTGAGCCAACGAACTCGATAGCAAACAATGGAAGTGTCAATGACGAAATATAAGAGAAAAAAGAAATGGTCAGGTTGTCAATGCAGTATGCGATGGATATGGAGAGGTTAATAAATCAAAGACATGTATTAATGTAAGAAAGGAATAAATATGGGATGACCAACATGAAAAGAGATGATGGGAAACAAATGAGAGAAGCGAGAAGGTGCAAAGGATGATGACCAACTCATATTAATGCAGTCAAAGAAAATCTTATCACCAAAGATGGAATGGTAGTGAAGATAGTGATCTGGAGACCTTAGTGATGGGTTACTCAATCCTCACACCCAATTTATATCAACCTTAATCCATGAAGTGAAGGATCTCATAAAACTCTCACCAAACTGTTGTCACTCTGAAAACATAAGTGTCACAAGGAGTGGGATGCTCTCAAAAGGCTCACATACGAGCTCAATGATAGATAACCCATTGAACAACCCTCAAATATCAATGAATGCTTAGTGGAATACGCTACTATAAACAAACTTATCATCGCATTTTTTTTTTGAGAACACTAGTAACAACAAACCGATACTCCATTGAGCAAAGAATAGAAATTAATAAACTCTCCTCAATCACCGATGAAAATATGAATCATACACAAACCTTAGAAGTATGCCGACTCCAATCAATGACACGTGTATAAAGCCCCAACCCTAAGGTCACCTCTCAAGCTAAGGTATCTAGATCAAAGTCAACGTGTGGAATGAAGAGTGTGACATGACTACCTTGATGGACTAAAAATGTGAAAAATCAGCAATTCGAGAAAATAGAGTGAGACGAAGCAAGAGAAGACAAAATGCAGAAATAAATGGAAAAGGAACAATAATAAAACATAATAAAAGTGGAATAGTAAGAAGATGGTAACAAGAAATAGAAAATAGATCAAAGATTTGAAACTCACGAGACTATCCAAGTAAAACATGCATACACAACCAAAGGCCCCTACCTAGGTTATGAAAGGTAAGTAGAGCTATAAGAAGGAAATGTTATAATGTACTCATGAGGCTTAATGGGCTAGCAATGGATTGTATGTGAAATGGGTACGATAAGATGTGAGGCTAACCAAAATGATGGCCATCCATCCTTCAACCATGATCTTAAACGTAATACTTCTTCAACTGATCCACGTTGGTTGGCTCTAGAAATTGGTTTCCATCTAGGTTAGTCATCCATGCAACCCCTTCTGGAGTCAGATCTCGAATTACATAAGGTCCAATCCAACTAGGTTTAAACTTCCCCCTAAGGTCTCCAATCAGACCTCTAAGAATCCTTAAAACAAAATCTCATTTCTGTAACGGCCTAGGTCTGACTCGTTTCTTGAAAGCACAAGCTATCCTCCTATGGTAAGCCTGAATATGGTCTACAACTCTCAACCTTCTTTTGTCCAAAAGGTTAAGTTGATCAATTCGAGCCTGAGCCCACTTTGCCTTAGAGACCTGCTGCTCAAGGGTCACCCTCAATGAACCCATTTCTATCTCAACGTGCAAAATAACCTCCATACCGTACACCAAGGAGTAAGGTGTAGCTCCTGTAGAAGTGCAAAAAGAAGTACGGTATGCCCATAAAGAAAAATGAAGCTTTTCTGACCAATCTTGAGAATTCTCAACCATCTTTCTCAAAATCCTTTTTATATTCTTATTTTCAGCCTCTACTGCTCCATTAGTTTGTGGCCTGTATGCAGATGATTTATGATGTTGAATGCCATATTTCTGTAACAAAGTTTCAACTTCGGCTCTAAAGTGTGCTCCCCTATCTGAAATCAACTCATGAAGAACTCCATAACAACAGATAATATGTGACATGATGAAATTGGCAACTATAGCAGATGTCAACTTTACATATGATGCAACCTCTACCCACTTAGTAAAATAATCTATGACTACTAAGATGAACTCATGGCCATTGGAAGATTTCGGCAAGATCTTTCCAATGATATCAATACCCCATACTGAGGATGGCGATGGCGATGTTAAAGCATGCAACTTTGAGGGTGGTACATGAATAAGATCTCCATGCATTTGACACTCTGGGCATTTATGAACAAACTGACAACAATCAATCTCCATAGTCAACCAGAAGTATCCCAATTTCATAATCTTACGCGTTAACATGTGTCTACCCATATGTGGACCACAAACTCCTGCATGAACCTCTCTCATCACTCGATTTGCAGAGGCTCAATCCAAACATAAGAGAAGCATACCATCGATCGATCGTCTATATAAAGTCTCTCCACATATCACAAATCTAGTGGCTAATTGTCTCAATGCTCTCCGATCCTTGGCTGTCGCAGCCTTAGGGTATGTGCCAGATTTGAGAAACTGATGAATGTCATGAAACCATGGTAGGTCATCCTAGATCTTTGCCTCATCAATCAAGTGGCAATAAGTAGGCGCAGATCTAGTCTCAATCAACAAGGGACAAACTATCACATTAGTTGGAATGTCAACTATAGAAGCTATGGTAGCTAAGGCATCGGCAAACTGATTCTATGCTCTAGGAAGATGAAACTTTTCAATCAATAACTTTGGGTAGGCATGGTATGGATTTAGCTTCGCATCTTTAGTCTTCTAGTCACCTCAAACCTGTCTAAGTACTAGATTAGAATCACCAAGTACATCCATCTGTGTGATGCCAAGCTCTAATGCAATTAAACTGAGGACACAGGCTTCATACTCAATAATATTATTTGTTGTGGGATGGTAATTAGAAAATGTTAAATGAATAGATCTTGGAATGTGATCACCTTGGGGGGGACACCAACAAAACACCTATCCCATACCCTGAATGATTAGCCATTCCATCAAAGTACATGTGCCAACCTGATAGCCTAGTCATAGCGACAAACTCCTCATTTGGAAAATCATCATCGACTGGTCTACTCTCAATAGTTGGTAAGGATGCTAAATGATTTGGAAAAAAAAAAAACTCCCCTTAATGGATTTCTGAAAGACGTACTGAACATCAAATTCTGTAAGAAACACTAGCCATCTCATCAGTCTACCAACCAAAGTAGGCCTATCAAACAAGTATCTCAACGGATCAAGACAAGAAATCAAGTGCACTGAATACTCTGTCATGTAATGCCTCAACCTCCTGGTGGCCCAAACCAGTGCCAAGTAGAAGTGCTCAATAACAACATATTTTTATCTCATACTCCAACATCCTCTTACTCAAATGGGAGATAGCTTGCTCCTTCCCTAAATCATCAAGTTGAGCCAACATGCATCCTAAAGCTATGTCCAAAACTGACAAGTACAAGATCAGTGGACGTCCCGATATAGGAGGCACTAAAGCTGGAGGGGAAAAGAGATACTCCTTAATTATTTCAAAAGCATGCTGACAATCATCATTCCAAACTGTAGGTTGATTCTTCCTTAAAATACGGAATATAGGCTCACATATATCTATCAATCTGGCAATGAAGCGACCGATATACTGTAATCTGCTCATAAAACATCTGACCTCTTTCTCAGTCTTGGGTGTAGGCATGTCAAGTATGACTCTAATCTTATCAGGATCGACCTCTATGCCTCGCTCACTAACCATATATCCTAGTAATTTCCTAGAAGACACACCGAATATGCACTTTTTGGGATTTAGTCTCAGCTTAAATTTCTTGATTCTCTGAAAGAATCTTTACAAAGCTGCTAGGTGATCTGCTCTATCACGGGACTTTACTATCATGTCATCAACATACACCTCAACATCCCTATGCATCATGTCATGAAATAAAGTAGTGGCGGCTCACAGATAAGTGTCTCCTGCGTTTTGCAATCCAGATGACATGACTTTGTAACAATAGGTACCCCACTCAATTATGAAAGCAGTCTTTTCTCTATCTTCTAGAACCATCAGAATCTAATTATATCCAGAAAATCCATCCATAAAAGATAACATCGAGTAGCCTGCAATGTTATCCACTAATAAATCAATGTGGGGTAGAGGGAAATCATTTTTAGGACTAGCCTTATTAAGGTCTCTAAAATCAACACAAACCCTAACCTTACCGTCATTTTTAGGAGCAGGGATGACATTAGTCAACCACTCAGGATACTCAACTACTAATAAAAATCCTACACTGAGTTGTTTCTGAATCTCCTCTTTAACCTGTAAACTCCATCATGGGAGCAATTGCCTTAACTTCTACTTAAATGGTCTAGCGTGTGGCAAAATGGGCAGATGATGTTGAACTATAGATGGATCAAGGCCTGGCATGTCTTCATATGACCATGCAAAGACATCCAAGTATGATATAAGTAAATGGATGAGGTTGTCCCTTTCATCAATGGATAAGGGTGATCCAATTTTCAACTCTTTAGGCTGGTTAGTTGTACTGAAATCAGCAATCTCAACATCCCCTACTGTAAGGGTAGCCCTCTCATCTGAATCATGTTGTGCAATCTCATCATCTATATCAAGTATCTATGAAGTGGGTGAATAAGGTGCAAGTAATGAAACATCATCACAAGAGACAAACGAATACTCGTAAATACTCAAATCCATAACTGAATTACAAAAAACATAATCAGAGCGGGTGAAAAATCCCAATAGAATGTCTAATGAAAGAGGTGGGTCCACAGAGTCGGACACTCCTCAAATGGGCCAACAGTGCCCTCCTACATATCCATAGTAGAAATAACAAAAGCAGAAAGCTCAGGAGCAGGAACAGTCTGATCCTCCTCAGCAATCTCGATGACAGATACTCCAAAAAGCTCTAATAGCGAGAAAGGCTCGCGTTGAACTGCATCGAGGAACTGATTGATACCCAGTATGTATATCTCATCATGATACTCATCATAAGGAACTACTCCATCAATCATATCTGCAAGCTCAATGACTACCCAATAATCAATAGTCTCATCTGGGAAGCACAAGGAGAATAAGTTGGCTCGATCCGAAGATGGTGGAGCGATCATCACAGAAGCTAACATGCCAGGGGTCTCATCACCCATCTGCATCTGATGGAGCATACGCTGAAGCTCATCCACTATACTATCCTTAACACCTATCTCTTCAACAAAAGGCTTAATATTTGATCCCTTAACAAAGTAATCAAGCAAAAGCGAAAGTGTAAGGGCGAACAGGATAATCAAATGAGATGCCATACAATCGAGCCCTCGCCCTATCCTTACGTAGTCATGCCATATAACGAACATCATCCTTTGAAGGGGTGAATCCAAGTCCAAAAGGAGTATCATGATCAATAGTAGTCACGAACTCACTAGATCCATGTTGGTGTCGTCCTAACCCAAAACCAGGTAGAAATGACATGTCTCTCATCATATCAAGAACAAAGGTTCTACTATGCTGGTCAAATGACATGGCCACGGAATCTCTACAAAAATCCTGAATCTCAAGGGTCTGTACCTCATCAAATGTGAATCTTGTCATAAAAATATCATCATCACTGTGAGTGATCTGCAATATTGGCTCAGAGGATGAAATCATGTCTCTGATAGACTGTACTACAATAACCTACCCATCATGGATAAACTTCACCTTCTGATGAAGAGAAGATGGAATAGCTCTAGCCTGGTGAATCCAAGGTTAGCCCAAAAGCAAATTAAAGGGTGTAAGAATTCTCAAAACTTGGAATAATATAGAGAATATGGTCAGGCCGATCAACAAATCTATAGTAAAGGTACCCATGACCTCCCTCTAAGTGTTGTCATAAGCTCTCACTGTCTGTGTAAAGGAACCAAAATCTAAGGGTGCAAAGTCAAGGCCTATAGTAGTGGCTAATGGAAAAACATTCAAGGTAGAGCTATTGTCCAACAAGACAGACGAGACTCTATGGCTTGAACAAACAACCAAAATATAGAAAGGACGAGTATGGTCAGAGCCCTCTAGTGGTAGATCATCAACAAAAAACACAATGCAAGTGACCCTATCGGTTGTCATCATATGAATCAATCCCTCTGGAGTAGTAGAGGTCTCAACACGTATCTAACTCAAGGCTTGAATAAGTGCATCTCTATGGGTACTAGAAGTGGGCAACAAACTCCAAATGGATATCTGAGCTTAGGTGCTCTACAACTGTCTCAAAATCTTATCATCCTCTCTCCTAACCTCCTCGCGAGAGTCCATACCACCAAAAGGTCTAGTAACTAGAGGTGCAGCTTGAGCTATCCTTCCACTACGAGTGATAACCTGACATCCACATCAACATCCTCAGACATAGAATAAATGGAGCAAATGTGTCCCCATGCCCGATATCTGATGGTGTAAAAGAAATCAACTATAATGGCGCTCTATCCGGGATCAAACTGAATGGTGCAAGGATTGAAAAATCTGATATAACTCCTACAATCTCATAGCCATCGTCTGGAACAATCATCTTAAGAAATCCATCATCCCAACTCAACATGTGTATGACGTCATCCTGAACAAAATCCATGTGATGAATACCACCAGTAGGCAGAGACACTGAATGTGTGGTGTGAGCAGGTAAAAGGTTTGCGGTCACACTTGGTTGACCTAAGTTAACCAAACCCTGATCTATCAAGTCTTGAATAGCATGCCTCAGAGTAGAGCAGCGATCAGTGTCATGTCCTAGACACTGATGGTAAGTACAATGAAGGTCCATCCTGAGCTGAGGTGGCATAGGCTAAGGTGGTGGTCTTGGTGCTAATGCAATCAACAATCCTCCCTTTACGAGCTTCTGGAAAGCTTGACTCAAAGGCATTCCCAACTGGGAAAACTGTCGCATCTGTCTCTGTGCAGGTAGAGCCTTAGGCTGGGGATAATGAGTGGGTGGCCTTTGTGTGGCCTGAGTAGCATAAACTGGTTGTGGAGCTGGGTGTAGATATGCGGGAGACATAGGTCTAGAAGAAACAGGTGGTCTACACTGCACATGGGGTGATGACGGGTAATAAACTCCGAAAGTCAGCCCAACTATCTGATAATATCTAAGGGGCCTCGGTCTGGTGGCACTGATGGCACTTAAGTCCCCTGATCTCTGTCCAATAGCTGGTTTCTTCCCCTTTGAGTCTGAAAAGGAAGACTCAGGCCATAATCCTCTAGTAATACCCTCCTCAATACCATATAATGTTTGCACCAAAGATCCAAAGTCCATGTGGGAATCCCATGAAATGCCTAGCAAATCGAGGCTGCAAACTCCTCATAATCATGTTGATCTGATCCCTCTCAAATGGCCTATCAATGATCTAGGCAATCTTCTCTCTCCAACGGGAAATGAATGATGTGACTGTCTCCTCGGGCCTTTGCCTCAAGGCTTCCAACTCCCTCATTGAGACATCTATGATAGTGTTAAATGCAAACTGTCGTAGAAATTCCTAGGCTAAATCATCCCTTGTATGACGACATGACACATCCAAAGAAGCAAACCAACGTTGGGTCGCCCCATTCAAGGACATAGGGAATAACATAATCAGCTGAGCCTCATCCAAACCGTGGGCCCTCATCATAGTACTATATAGTCTCAAATGAATGTGGGGGCATCCAATCCCCATGTATCGCTCGATCTCTAGCATCCTGAACTTGGCCGACAAACTGGCCATTGGTATTCTATCAAAATCATCCCATACCATCCCTCCATCTAATACTCTCAACTATCTCATCCTCTGCTCAAGCCTATCCATGAGTGTAGGGGCATCCTCCAAGGTTGAAACAACCACCATGGAAAGCGATGGGGCAACCTCAGTCTGACTCTGTAAAGTAAATGGTGTAGGCTATGGAACTGTCTGACCAAGTAGAGAAGATGGTGGTATTTGAGTGTCCTGTGGAGCTATCTAACTAGGCAAGAGAGGCGGCAGGATAGTGGGATCATCCTGCACACTCTCCTGAACTGGAACCTGTTGGGCCTACTGCCCATCCATCCTCTGACCAAGACTAGTTATTACCTCTTAGATCGAAGCCATAGTAGCAGTGAATTGATCAACTGTAACCACTTGTGAATCCATATCTATCTAATCTAACTGGTTTGAAACTCTGATCAATCTACCTTTAACTCCAATCCAAGAAGTTGAACCCAGATCGAACGTATCAATACTAATACAATAGTGGAAATACTAGATAAGATATAGTGTAAGGGAAACTCTACAAAGAATGTCTATCATCTATGCAGGAAGGTAACTTGGAAGTATTCAGACTAATATCCAATTCTAAGAAAATATATAAGAGACTACTATGAAGGTAACTAAACCTATCACTACTAACCCGGCTCTGAAGGCCCACAAATGCACCCACGTATAGGAAGGGAATCCTAATGGGAGAATCTAAGGTTCAACCTAAAAGGTCAAGGTGGCTCTAAAAGAGGAATGGTGGACTTTAAAGGATCCCTAGCAGAAGCGATCATACCCTCCAGTAGTATGCAACCCTCTGCATGCCTCTGAAGAGATGGGACACTTCCATGCAAGGTAGTCATCACCTCCATACATGCACTACCTCGACATCCTAAGGGATTTCCTATGGTGAAAGCTCTCGCAACTCTCAGCACTCAATAGTCAACTAAAGTGCACAGTGAGTGGTGTGGGTGCATTAAAAAATCCTATGAAGCTAAGATAGAAAAAGAAACACACTGGTCACACAAATATCCATGAAACCTAGCTCTGGGCTATATAGGTCTTCAAAGATCAGACTTCAATCAGCATCAATGTGTCGGCCTCCTTTAGAATGCTCCTAAACATCGATATAGCCCATCGCTAGACCCTACTCCTAACCACTAGTTCAGTCAGAGAAATAAGTACACACAAGGCCTCACACTTGCAAATGTAAGAACTGAAAAGAAGGAGATGACCGAAACTAGAGAGTTGGAGGTAAGGGGATAGATATGTGACCCACATAGGCAAGCAATGCATGCAGTCACACAAAAGAAGAGCAATCAGTCACCAAGTAGTCATGCAAAACAGGTATATATCATTTAAATCTACACACAAGCCAAGTGGGATAACATTCTTCATGATAATCATAATATACAAGAGAGTCAACACTAATACAAACAAGAAACACAACAAAGTGAACATACATGTCAAAGTGAGCAGGATAATCATGGCAAGAGCAAAATCAATATGCTAAGACAATAAAGAGAATCGATCAATATCATCAGCGCATTAATGTCCCAAATGAATATGGCAGTCAAGCATAGGAAATCATCACATCAAACTCTCAGTGTGCTATGGACACTCAATCATAGAAAAGCACAAAGAGAAGGTATCCATCAACTAACTAATCAAACGCTACATTTGCCTCAACTTAAGTTCAGCTTGACCCTCAAACTCCCCAGCTGAGTCGCCATTTTGTGATCTCCGTATTTTTCCACGATGCGTTCTCACTCGATGACAAAACTCGCTTTTTATTTATTTGGTGAAAATATGATTATTAGAAAAGCCTTGGAGTCACCACTTATTTTTGTTTTATTTTTAAGGGAAAACAAAATAAGAAAGAAAACCTTAAGTGTGACTCCTTATTTGGAAAAGACAGTCTATGAAAAACCAAAGTTGAGTCCAAAGGTCAGGTTACTTATTGGGAAGGTACGATAAAAAAATTATAGCACCCCTCTAAGTTCTTAAAAACGGGTCTCTACTAAATACGGAGAAGCAAGTGTGGCAATTGATAAGGAAATCAATGGATACCAATGAAATGATCAAATAATAAAACAAATCAAATATAAGAATAAGAAAAGTGGGAGTGAAATCGTACCTTAGCAATAGGTAATAAAGCGCTATCAACGAAACAAGGTTAGTGTATAATAATAAGTGTAAAATATATCACACAAAACTAATCAAAATCAAACAATTCACTTGAGTTATTTTTGAAAGAAATGTTATGAATGTTAGGCCCCCTCCAAAGCCTAATTTATTTTCCATGAATTAATCTCACAAATTCCATTATTTTGAAATTATGAAAAAGGCCTTCATGCTTATTTAAAATAAGGGAAAACGAAAAAATTATTTTAAAATCAAAGAAAATTTGTGAAAGTGCTTACTTGAAAGGAAAGTTAACAATATTTAAAAACGAGATTTTTAGTGACTTAAAACCCTAATGAAGAATGAAAAATGGTAGAATTAAAAAATATTTGAAAGAAAACTAGATTTTTGAAATTTATTTGAAAATTGAAGTTTTGAAAATTCAATTTAGAAATTGGAATTTTGAAAGAATATTTGAAAATAGGAATTTCAAAATTTAAATTTGAAAATTGGGATTCTGATAAATTATTTGAGAATGGGATTTCATTTAAAAAAAAAAATTAAATTTGGAAATTGAAATTTTGGAAAATTATTTGAAGATTAAAGTTTTGAAAATTGAAAATTTGGAAAAATTATTCGAAAACAGAAGTTTTAAAAATTAAATTTGGAAATTGGAATTTTGAAGAATTATTCGAAAATGGAAGCTTTGAAAATTAAATTTGAGAATTGGAATTTTGGAAACTTATTTGAAAATGGGAATTTTGGAGAATTATTTGAGAATGAGATATATATATATTTTTTTTAAATTATGTGAGAATTGAATTTCTTAAAAACTAAATTTGAAAATTAGAATTTTGGAACATTGTTTGAGAATGGAAGTTTTGAAAATTGGAGTTTTGAAAAATTGTTTGAGAATGAAATTTTAAAAATTTATTTGATAATTGTTTGAGAATAAGATTGTTTAAAAATTAAATTTTTCAAAAGATGAAAAGAAAAATTTAACATCAAAAGATCAATTAAGAGGGCAACACGTGGCTTAAGGAGTTGTATTGGAAGATGGCCATGTGGGCTATATGGGCAGCATGTGGGTTGTGGTGGACGTGTGGTGGCTATGGGCTGCATGTGGGCTGTGTGTGGGTTGCATGATGGTCGTATGGTGGCTGTGTTAGCTATGTGGGTTGCATGGTGGTTGTATGGTGGCTGTGTGAGCTATGTGAGCCATGTGGGCTACATTTTGGCCGTGTGAGCTGTGCGGGTTGTGTGGTGGTTGTATGGTGGTGCAAATGGGAAGTGGTTGGTGAAGATTGACAGCTTTGGGACTGAAGTTGGATGGTGTTTGAGTGGTGGAATGAGTGAAGGAAGTAGTGAGAGGGGTGGGTTTGGTGGTTATGGAAAATGAGGATATGAATGGTGATGGGTATGGGAGGTATGAAGAGTGGCCATGAGCGCATAAATCCTATTTGCATGGGTAGGAAATGGGTAGCAGGGCAGCAGGTTGGGTAGGTGTGAAGGAAGTAGGAGGTGAGAGTATGGTGATGTGTTTGGTGGATGGGTTGAAGGTAATAGGTATGGAAATGAAGGTGGCCACACACATTAGACTTCATGTATGTGAGAAATAATGGAAGTGAATTGAATGTGGATTAGATGGTGTGGTTGGAGAGCATGTGGGTTATGTGTGGTGGTTATGGTGGTTGTGGACTGCATGTGGGTTGTGTGTGGTGGTTGTGGTGGTCATGGGGTGCATGTGGGCATGTGGTGGTTGTGGGCTGCATATGTGCTACATGTGGTGGTTGTGGTGGCCGTAATCAAGATGATGGGGGTTGATGGTGATGCAAATAGAGAGTTGTTGGTGAAAATGGGCAGCTTTGGAACTGAAGTCGGGTGTGTTTGAGTGGTGGAATGAGTAAAGGAGGTAGTGAGAGGGGTGGGTTTGATGTGTTAGATGGTGAGTGGAACTGTAGGTGGTGGATATGGTGTGAATTTGGTAATGTGAAGAATGAGAATTAGTGGGTATGAGAGGTGAACATGCATGCACAGTTCATGCATGCTTGGGATGATTGAGAAGAAGTTTACTAGAGAGTGAATGGTGGAATCTGATTTTGGTAAAGGACCATCCTCCTTATAGTCCATATTCTTAAGGTTGCATCATCGGAACCAATACAAAT
Source organism: Vitis amurensis (assembly GCA_037355405.1). Lineage (NCBI taxonomy): Eukaryota > Viridiplantae > Streptophyta > Magnoliopsida > Vitales > Vitaceae > Vitis > Vitis amurensis. The sequence goes on from CM074692.1 coordinate 16,621,006, forward strand.
TGTTTTACCATCAGGAGTAAAATTGTTACAAATCACACTATTAGCATGACCTGAAAACATGTTAAGGTAGGAACTCTTGTCAACATTCCACATCCAAACCCTACAATCCTCTAAACCAACCAAAACCAAATGTTCTCTTGGATGCCACTTGACTCACTCAAAACCCCCACTAGGGCTTTCAAGTGTGCACTTGAGGTCCCTTGAAGATGCATCCAGATTCTAACAATCTCATCAAAGCTTTTAGATACAAGCAACTATCCATCAATATTAAAGTCTAAACTAAACACAAAATTTTTATGACATCAAAATTCAAAAGCATAGTCTCTATATTAATTGGCTTTTCCAATCTTGTCCACAGGAACTTCATTTCCATCAATCTTGTTAAACTCAGTCATGGTTGTATCTGTAGGATACATAAATAGCTCTGCCCAACAACTTCATCTAGAAGGAGCTTAAATATTGTTTGTAGAGGTTCAAGTTTCTGAGGAACCACATTGGGCCATTGTTTAGCTAAAGACATTCTTCTTCAAGTACTAACTCCATAATTGAAATTCAAAATCCCATCTCCCCTTATATGCACCCATCCCTCATACCTGCACTCCCGTCACTCCCCTAATACATACCCAAATACATAGATAAATACTAAAACCACAGGGGAATAGAGGGTCCGAGAACAGAGATAGAAACAATGGAAAACCCATGGAAGAGCAAAACAAATAAAAACAAAAAAAATGATAATAACCAAATAAACATATGAAAGCCTCATTTCATGTAGTCTCCATGGGCATGACAGAAAGGTTTTAAGAAAAAAAAAACATGAAACCATGAACAATCAGGGATGATTTCAAGCATAGGTTCTTCAAGCAAGTATAAGAAATCAATAGATGCAACTAAATCACAAATGAACTAAGAAAGAAAGAAAAAAAAAACTGATTAGATATCAACAGTACACACCTAAATAGAAAAATAAATGCTTAGAAACAACAAAAGAATGAAGAAGAACATGATATAAGTGAAAACACAGAAGATATAGTAGGAACCATACCTGGGCAATCTTCACTCAAGCAGCATGCAAGCTTGGCTTCAAGCTTTCTTTCCTCTCTAAAAGCATAATGAAAACATTTTCTTGAATGGCTCTCCCCTATAAAAAAGTCCCCACTACTCACAACTCTCTCTCCCTAAAACCTCATTTGTTCTCCTTCTCTCATTTCCTGCTGATTTCCTCTGTTTTTCTCAAAGACCCCCACCCTCCTTCATCTGAATACTTCCTCTCCTAAAAATAGCATCCATTTTTTGTTTTTCCGAAATCTCCCATTTTTTCCCCATGCAGAGAAACCCTTGGAAATCTGGCCTCCACTCATTTCCTATGCAATTCCAAAAAATCTTTTTCTTTCCACCAGTCCCAACATATACCTTTTCCCATTCTCCATTTCCCTTTCTCTCTTCTCACCTTTCAAATTCTCCTGTTCATGCCCAGCCGATTGCATGCATATTGGAAAAGATGATGTGCACCCAAATGGCCATGCAAAGGTGGGACCCTGATTTTTTTTTTTTTTTGCCTATGTAAATAAAATAAAATAAAGTGAATAAAATAATAAAAAGAAAAATATACAAAATAAAATAAATAAAATAGAAACATAAAGTAAATAAATAATAATAATAATCCTAATAATAATAATAATAGTAATATTGATAAAATAATAAAAATGAAATATAATGGTAAGAAATAATAATGATAATAATAAAAATGATGATAACAAAAATATATAATGACCATATATATATATATAAAAGTAAATAAGAAATGAATAAATAAATAAGATAAATAGATATAAGTACGTGGTGCATATTCATGCAAGCTACATAAGCCATGTAAGCTACTTAGGCCGTGCAAATGACTTAGGGGTGCTGGAGCAAGCCCTAGAGGACTAGGCATACCTAAATGGGCCAAGTGTGCCTAAATGGGCCAGGTGTGCCTAAATGGGCTAGATGTGCCTAATGGGCCTAAATAAGTTTAAACAAATTGTCATAAATGTGTATCTAGTATCCATAATGACTTAAAGAGGTAAGATATGTGAGTAACAATAAGCCTCTAAGAACTGCTATAAAGTATTGAAAGAGTACTTAAATCAAAGTATGCGCTAAGGGGACAAAATGGAGGGTCTACACTTGTGAAGCATCTCCTAACCTTACATCTACCCTTAGAAAGTGAATATAAAATAGTTCAAACTGATGCTAGCCAAACAGGATGGGGAGGTATACTTTTAGCAGTCACTAATATAGGAGAAGAAAAAGTTTGTAGATATTGTAGTAGAACTTTTAATGATTATCAAAAGAACCTTAGTTCTACAGACTTAGAAATTGAAGCAATAATATTAGTCTTAGATAAATTTCAATTATTTTTAAACCAAGAACAATTTAATTTAAGAATTGACTGTGAGAATATTAAAACAAATTGAAAATAAAAATTCTTGAAAATTGTCCACCAAAAGATGGATAAAGTGTCAAAACTCTTTAATTGGTTTCAAACCTAAATGTGAACATATTAAAGGAAAATATAATATATTAGCAAATTGGTTAAGTAGACAAATAATTAATAATGTTGATAATGCTAATGATTGATTTTATGTTACAGGAATATAGCTCAAAGAAAACCTACTAAAGCTAGAACCTTTCAATTTGGAACCATAAGTCTGAACGAAGTGTTGAATCCAAACTTAAGGTTTAACTCTTTATTTTCCCAAAACCTTTTTGAAGAACATAAGGTTATTGTAGATAACTTTTGGTCCCTAAAACCACAAAGTTTTCCAAACCAAAATTTAGAATATGCTTATGGAAAAACCTTGTCAGCTTTAGCCCAACATTTACAAAACCTTCAAAACCAACTAATTGCTTTAGAAACCCAAAAATTTCAAAACCTCAAAATCTAAGAAAATCAAGATAGATTGATAAAAGATTTGAAAACTAGTATAGTGTCAACCAGTCAAACCAGTTCTTCGAATAGTCAACCTAAAATGTTTAGTTTAATTAAGAAATCACTCTTCTGTCTTAACAATATGAAAAACTTATTGTTAAATATCTAATTAAAGCTGATAACTACTCTTTAGTCGAAACCTTTTTTCTGCAGACCCAATATAACAAAGTACTTAAAAATCAAGAACTTTTGTATAAACATTTTAGAACCAAAAATGTCGGGATAAAAACAAGGTATATGGCATATCATGACCCCGAATTTTTCTTTGTTATATATTTAGCTTATGTGAATATGTCTATTATAAATAAAGAAATTTTTTATTTAGTACCCCAATTCATGGATCAAGGAATTTTAAAAAATGTTTTTATGAACCATATATCTCAAATCCTTGAAAAATTCCCAGAAAAATTAAAAGATATTTTAACCTATTTTTTCAAAACTGAAAAACAGATAGACATTTCTTTAAGGTATAGAAAAATTAATGTTCATAAAAGGTTAAATAAATAATTTGGATGGTTGGATGCCAAAATAAATATTAAGCTAAAAATTTTTAGGAAAGAAATTTGAGTAATTGTTTAGGAAAAACAAGTTAAGTCAACCTAAGCAATGAAAACTAGATACTTCATTAGATGAATTAATTACCTAATTTTGGTATAGCCATAAATAAATATATATCATTATTTTGCCTTTTGTTCTACCCATCAATATGTAAAGAACATTTGAGGCTAGCTACTTCTTTGAGTCCCACTCTGATAGGATGTTGGGAACTCCAAATTACTCCTTTCCCAAAACCCTATATCTCATAGGGTGCATGCATTTATCCTTAGGGTTCTTTAGATCTAATGCGACAGAAAATGCGATACCAAAAACCATATTAGAATACAGATATGAGGATTAAAAGATTCTCATACTTGGATCTAGATGTTCCTAGATCCTACCCGTGTAGTAAAGAAGAAGCTTGTTGTTTGCGGAGGTCTCGTACACCTAAAGTCTTCTACCTGATGACTTTAACCACGACCTTGACACTCTAAAGGGTAGGTTTTGGAGGAGAAGAAGCTCTGGCTCTCTCTTTCTCTTTGGAAGTAGAAGACGACTAATTGAAAATCCTAACCTTTAAGGGGGTATTAATAGGGTTCCTTACTGAGTTTTAGTGACTTAAGCCCATATGCACTTGGGTCACTTAATCTAAGCTAAAATCAGGTCCTAATTAACTAACTAACCATATAAAACCATCTAATTAATCAATTAGCCTAATCTCAAGACTTTGTTCACTATTCCTTGTGCAACCTTACGTAATTACCAAAACACCTATAGCCAATCTATCCCTTATAAACTATGTCATCACGGTATATAAGCCTATAGCAGGGAGCACTACGACCCATAGGTGTAGTCGTTCCCTTAAAATCTAATTTTGAAGTTGATTCAACATCCCACTACAAAGAATCAACTGTGCTACAGTATCTTATTTAAATAATAACGAGATTGTTAGCCCAAGGGTTCTCCTAATCGGGTTTTGATGATAACAAACCATGGTTAAGTAACTAATTGGTTTAATGTTTAAGAATCTTAGGTATAAACTCGAAAATTCATCAAATGACCAAATGGATACAAGATCGAGACGCTTGGAAGACTTGAGATCATACGAAACTAATGTAAGATGAATGCATCAGTGCACTTAGGATTTTCATACGTTTTCATGCATCTTAGAAAACTCGATTTATTCTTTAAAACGTCGACTTCATTAAAACCCGAGTTTTTAACTAATTTACCTTAGGAAAAATGTTTCAAAATTGGCTTAATAATTTACCTAAAGACCTTGCCTAAGTGTTAGAAAAGAAAGGAATCAAAAAATAGGTTTTTCGGGGCCAAAAAGGCTCAACCGGTCGAGGCTATGGCCAACAACAGGTCGAGGAAGGTTAAAAACCTTCTCTCTCCCAGTAGCCTTTTCTTCCTGGTCGAGGTGATTCCTTTACCGGTTGAGGCAACGGTAACCTATCATGCATTAAATGCTCCAACGGCTAGTGAACCAGTCGACCCCTAGCTCGATCGAACGAGGTTGTCTTTTGCTGTTTTTGACTCCCGAGCTTAGAAACCTATAAATTGAGAGCTCCACTTCATTTATTGATAAGAGAACAATTGCATTCAAAGCCTACCTACCTGTTCTTGATCAAAAAGCTCTCATTTATTTCATTGTGCATTAAATCACCACTTGCATATCCTTTAGTGCACTTTTGTTTGTCATCCTAGCCTTGTCTTGTATTTGAGCCATCTTTAAGCTAGGTTGAGTGATTATATCTTGTAACAATCCGAGTGTTAAAGCCTTCAAGAGGGTTGAATCTTGAAGAGGTTGTGTAAGAGCCCATTGGAGCCGAAATCCAAGTGTAAGAAGATTGGAAGCTTGGTTGAAGCTTCAAGTTAGTGGAACCCTTACTCGGTTAGGAGGTTGAGGAGAGTGGATGTAGGCAAGGAAGTGTCGAACCACTATAAACCCGAGTTTGAATTCTCTAAACTCTATCTCTTTACTTTGCTTATATTTTGTTTAATTTTGTTGTGATTGAAAAGATTTTAAAAACCCAATTCCCCCACACCCCCTTTTGGGTGTTTTTCCTAACTAAACTTAGCCTTTGTTTTCTCAATTGGTATCAGAGCTAGACCTCTTCTTTTAAGACTTAATCGTCTAAGAGGAAATGGCTATTCCATCAAGCTCATCCCAAGCTGAAAATTTTTCAAAACATAGAGCTCCATTCTTTACGGGAACCGACTATCCCTATTAGAAAACTAGAATGACTTGGTATTTGCAATCTACTGATTTAAATGTATGGGATGTCATTGAAGATGACCCAACTTTTCCCACTAAACTAGTGGATGGTGTTTTGGTTCCAAAACCCAAACAAGAATGGAATGAGCTTGATAGAAGAAACTTTCAATTAAATGCTAAAGCCGTTTTTACTTTGCAATGTGCTATGGATAGAAATGAATATAATAGAATATGTCAATGCAAATTGGCTAAAGAAATTTGGAGGTTGCTTGAAATAACTCATGAAGGAACTAATCAAGTGAAAGAGTCAAAAACCAATTTACTTGTTCATAATTGTGAATTGTTTTCAATGAAAGAAACTGAGACTATTGTTGAGATGATTACTAGGTTCACCGACATTGTCAATGGTCTTGAAGCTTTGGGAAAAACCTACAAGGATCCGAGAAGGTGATGAAGACATTGAGGTCTCTCCCATCAAAGTGGCATACCAAGGTCACCGCAATTCAAGAAGCAAAAGACTTGACTAAGCTACCTATGGAAGAGCTCATAGGGTCATTAATGACATATGAGATCAATTTGACAAAGAAGCTACAAGAGGGTGAAGACAAAAAGAAGAAGAGCATAACCCTTAAAGCTACAACCAAGGAAGAAGAAGATGTTGAAAAAGAAAAGCCAAGTGATGAAGATGATGATCTAGCCCTCATCACAAGAAAGCTCAATAAATTCATGAGAGGTGAAAGGTTTAGAGGAAGGAAATTCACCTCTAGAAGGGATCCTTCTAAAAAGGAATCTTCATCCCATGGTGACAAGGAGAAATGGGAAGAGAAAAGAGAATTGACATGGTTCAAGTGCAAAAAACCGGGACACATCAAATATGATTGTCCTCTATACAAGAGTGAAGCCAAGAGAAGAATAAAGAAGGCAATGATGGCCACTTGGAGTGAAAGTGAAGAATCCTCCAAAGAAGAAAATGAGAAGGAAGTAGCAAACATGTGCTTCATGGCAATAGATGATCTTGATGAGGTAAACTCTAACTTTAGTGATGAAGATATGCATGATGTTTTTGAAGAATTATATGAGGATTTTGAAAAACTTAGTTTGAAAAATAATTCTCTTAAAAAGAAAATTCAAGATCTTGAAAAGCAACTTGAAGAAGAGAAAGAAAAGTTTTCAATTGATGAATTATCTAAAACTCATCTTGAAAAGGAAAATGAGATTTTGAGGAGTGAAAATGAGATTTTGAAAAAGAAAAATGAATGGTTAACCTTCTCTCTTTCAATTTTCTCTTGTGGACAAAAATCTTTTGAAATGATCTTAGCTAGCCAAAAATGTGTCTTTGACAAACAAGGGCTAGGATTCAAATCATCAAAAAAATCAAAAGTATTTTAAAAAAACTACTTTGTAAAAAGAATCCATAAGTGCAAGTCCTTCCACCACTTGCAACTTTTGTGGAAGAGGAGGGTACATTAGTAGTACATGTCCCTTAAGAAATGGTACTCAAAAGATTTCTAATGCTAAAGCTAAAAAGGTTTGGGTTGAGAAATCCAAGGTCACTAACCCTTAAGGACACAAAAAGATATGGGTACCTAAATCAACTTGAATTTTATTTTGTAGGGATCAATGAACGATAAGTGGTTCTTGGATAGTGGATGCTCAAGGCACATGACCGGGGATGAATCCAAGTTCGCTTTCCTTACAAAAAGAAAGGGAGGATACGTTACCTTTGGAGACAATTCAAAAGGAAGGATCATTGGTCAAGGCAACATTGGTAATGGCACATCCTCTCTTATTGTAAATCCAGTCGGGTCATTTAATCAAAAACATTTATAAAACCTATGACCTCATACTAGTGTAGCAAAGCTACTATAGTATAGTGGCTCTAGGGTCGAACTCTGGGATGGGTTTTCATTCTACCAGTGATATACTCATGATTATGAAATTGAATTTAATGATTTCCTTTATCAAAAACTTAGAGTTTAAAAGAAAATAAAATTTGTTTTGAAAGTGTTTGAAACTAAATTAACATAAACTAATTAAAAATGGAAGAAAGAAAGTCTCCCGGAGCTCAGGATTGCTAGGATCAAGTTTAGAATGCAAAGTGGAAAATTCCGGATTTTTCTCCTCGCATTGGGGATTTAACCTATAGTTATTTCCCGAACCGGTATAGGTTTAACAATGAAGATTTAATCCATAAAAATCAATAGAAATGGTAGTCAAGGTCCATTAATGGCTTTAGACACTATGGGTCTTCACCTTGAACCACTTTCCAATGGCTCGTACATGATAACTAATGGACTGATATGGATCTAGCAATAAGCATCCACAGAGACCTGAAGCTTACCATGTATTGGCCATTCAAAGTGATTCTAAGGGATTTAAAGCAAAACTTTGGATTTAAAAGCCATTTATGAACTTCAACTACCTGTATTTAAGGCACGAGCGTTTTTCACCTTGCATCTGGACTTTTCACCTAGCTTCCATTACTCCAAGAAACCAAAAGTTTAGCCTCTCATCCTCTGAGAAAACATCCTCAGAGGTTGTTTGGCTTCCAAGAAAAAGAAAATAGTAAAGAGAAAAAACGAAAACAAGAGAGCTCTGTATATTTTTCTAAGTGTAAAACATAACACCCCTTTTTTTTTCAAGAGGTGATTTCCACCCTTTATATAGTTTTTACAAAAGCAAAGCTTGTGATTGGCTTGTTACAAGGAGAAGAAAGGAAATTACATCAAAAAATACAAAAGAAAATATCTAAAGTGGAGTCAGAAAAAACAGAGGAAAATTCGCACCACGCATGGGGTGTGCGAATTTTCGCACACCCTGAGGGGGGTGTGCGAGTTTCGCACACCATTCGCACACCTGGAGCAGTTGTCTTCTGAAGGCCATATCTTCCTCGTTTCAGCTCCAAATCGTACACAGTTTGAAGCGTTGGATTCTTGACTTCCTGATCTTTGAAATGGTATATAGCATGTAAAAATTGGACTTCAGGAAGTACCCAAAAAGTGCCAAAGAAGACTGCAGCTGCTGTCCTCTGTTTTCCTCCTTGCTTCTCTTTGCTTCTCTTTGGTTTTCTTTGCTTTTCTCCTTTGGATGGCTTGTCTTAATGATCTAAAAAGATGTCAAAAACACTAAAACTAGCCACAAATATGATTAGGAGTCATTACTAGGTCCTTAACATGCCAATTGGAATAAAGATGAAGAATTACTACACAAAAGTGCTTAAAACATAATGACTTAAAGGTGTAAAATAGCACTTTTTGGGTAGTAATCAGAAGGCAACAAGAAGAAGTTGTAAAGGATCCCAAGAAAGAGGAATCACCTTTGGCATTACTTCCTCCTCAACAAGTGCAAGCTAAATCAAGCCAAGACCTCCCTAAAGATTGGAAGTTTGTCATCAACCACCCACAAGATCAAATTATAGGTAATCCATCTAGTGGGGTAAGAACTAGATCATCCCTTAGAAATATTTGCAATAATCTTGCTTTTATCACTCAAATTGAACCTAAAAATATAAAAGATGCTCTAGTTGATGAAAATTGGATGATTGTCATGCAAGAAGAGTTAAACCAATTTGAAAGAAGTGAAGTATGGGAATTAGTGCCCAGACCTTAAAATCAAAGTGTTATTGGAACTAGATGGGTCTTTAGAAACAAAATGGATGAAAATGGCATAATTATAAGGAATAAAGCAAGATTGGTAGCCCAAGGTTTTAATCAAGAAGAAGGGATAGATTATGAAGAAACCTTTGCTCCCGTAGCTAGATTAGAAGCCATTAGGATGCTACTTGCCTTTGCATGTTTTAAAGACTTTGTTTTATATCAAATGGATGTGAAAAGTGCTTTCTTAAATGGCTTTATAAATGAAGAGGTATATGTTGAACAACCACCCGGTTTTCAAAGTTTTAACTTTCCTAATCATGTTTTTAGACTTAAAAAGGCACTTTATGGTTTGAAACAAGCACCTAGAGCATGGTATGAAAGATTGAGTAAATTTCTTTTGAAAAGGGGTTTTAAAATGGGAAAAATTGACACAACTCTTTTCATAAAAACCAAAGATAATGACATGCTCTTAGTTCAAATATACGTTGATGATATCATTTTTGGAGCTACTAATGTCTCTCTTTGTGAAGAATTCTCTAAATGCATGCATAGTGAGTTCGAAATGAGCATGATGGGAGAACTTAACTTCTTCCTTGGACTTCAAATCAAGCAACTAAAGGAAGGAACCTTCATCAATCAAGCCAAGTATATAAGGGATCTCCTCAAAAGGTTCAATATGGAGGAAGCCAAAACAATGAAGACTCCAATGAGTTCATCCATCAAGCTTGACATGGATGAGAAAGGTAAGCCCGTCAACTCAACTATGTATAGAGGCATGATAGGTTCTTTGCTATACTTGACCGCTAGTAGACCCGACATCATGTATAGTGTATGCTTGTGTGCTAGATTTCAATCTTGTCCTAAGGAATCTCATTTAAGTGTTGTAAAACGAATTCTTGGATATTTAAAAGGAACTATGGACATAGGCCTATGGTATCTTAAGGGTGATAACTTTGAATTAATTGGATACTCGGATGCCGACTTTGCCAATTGTAAAGTTGAGAGGAAAAGCACTAGTGGCACTTGACATTTCCTAGGACACTCACTTGTTTCATGGCATAGTAAGAAGCAAAATTCGGTAGCTTTGTCTACGGTGGAAGCCGAATACATAGCAGCCGGTTTATGTTGTGCACAAATCCTTTGGATGAAACAAACACTTAGTGATTTCAATTTGATTTTTGAGCATGGTCCTATAAAATGTGATAACACTAGTGCCATAAACATTTCAAAAAATCTGGTACAACACTCTAGGACTAAGCATATAGAGATAAGACATCATTTTCTTAGAGACCATGCACAATAGGGTGACATTACACTTGAATTTGTAAGCACAAAAGATCAACTTGCCGATATTTTTACAAAACCCCTAAGTGAAGAGCAATTTGTTGATATTAGAAGACAACTAGGGGTGATTTCTTTATGATCAAATGATTGCTTGATGAATTCTTGTTGATATTACTCTTGAATATACCGTATGATTGTGTGAAATTCATATCATATGCATCATATAGAAATAATCATAGGAAAGAGGTCAAATTTTGACCAAAAATCAAAATTCCTATGGCATTGGACATAAAAAATTGGGGATTTCAACTAAAAAGGGCAGGGAGAGGATCACGAGACAAGAAAATGCAAGAAAATTTGGAGAAATTGACCGTTGACCGTTGACCAGGTGATTGACCGATTGAGGAACCGATCGACCGGTTCGTCGGGGTTGAGAATTTAAAACGCCCCCCGCGTGCTTCATTTCTCACATTTCCTCCTCCAGAGCTTGCCGCCCCTTCACATCCCTGCTTCCAGAGGCGATTTTGGGTTGGGTTTTGGTCTGATTGAAGGCTTGGACTCATTTTTTGACAGATTTGAGCTAGGGTTTTGGTTTGAAACCCAGGGTTTCAGCTTTTGGAGTGTCTTCTCTCTGTACTGTGCGCCTCAGGGACCGTTCAGCTCCATCTCCGTGCGTCTAGGGTTTCAGGTTGGTGGTTGCTCCTTCCTCCTTGCTTTCATTCTTTCTTTGGACTCCTTCTTCTTCTCTTTCATTTCATTGGATGGCACCAAGGAGAGAGACGGGCATCTCCAGGGCTCAGGGCAAGCGCTTTGCTGAGCCATCTCAGCCGGAGCAGACGGAGGCTCACCGAAAGGCGAGGTTTGACATGACACTCTTCAGTTCGAATGAAGACTATCAGCGCTACAAGCAAAAATTTGCCTAAAGGAAAGTCGTCTTAGGGAGAAGTGTCAATTTCTCCCAACTTCAGAACTTCGGCTTTGAGGGGCTATTCGGACAGATGGGATGGCTGCCCGTAGTGACGATTTCTGAGCCGATCTTCCCGACTCTGGTGCGGGCTTTCTATTCTCGGGTGACCTACGGGATTGGAGGACCCGTATTATCCACTGTGAGAGGAGTTGAGATCCGATTGAGTCCCGAGAGCATCTGCCGCATTCTCGACATCCCTTCGGTTGGATTCCATGTTTATGAGGTCAAGGCGTGGCTCACTGTGTCAGGATTCGAGCCTAGAGAGGCTGTTCAGAGGTTGTGCAGACTTGCCGATCCCCAGGGGATGGGCAAACCATCGGCTCACAGCTTGACAGTGACTAGTCGAGTCCTTCACCACATGATCTGTTCTATTCTCTTGTCAAGTGGAGGACATCGAGATGAGGTCTCCTACCTCGAGGCTTTTATTGTGGACTCGATCCTCACCGGGAGACGGATTCATGTTGGATACCTTATGATGATGCATATGATCCCCTGTGTTGAGAGCTCGACACGAGTACTCCCCTACGGCCGCTTCCTTACCCGTGTTTTCAAGGATGTCGGGGTCGACTTGAGTAGAGAGACAGATTTTGAGGCCCCCACCAGCTATGACACGTATGATAAGCAGCCTTTGGAGCGAATGAAGTTCGAGAAGGCACCCGATGGCTCCTGGGTTAGAAAAGCCGAGCGACAGGCCCGATGACATGATCAGATACACCCTAGAGTAGAGGAAGAAGCCGAGATCAGAGAGATGGAGGATGGGTTGGACCCTCAGATGGACTTTGAGCAGAGAGGGCCCAGGTTGACATTTCGCCTCCACATCAGTCAGAGGGCATTCATGTTGAGGCTACCTTCTCCGAGCCTATGATGACTGAGCTGTCTTTCACAATAGGCCTTTCATCTCAGCCATCATTTACCGAGCTACCATCTCAGGCATCTCATGTTCCTGATCATGCGCCTTGGATGGATCTCTTCGCGCAGATCAGCTCTCTTAGGACTCGTATGGAGGAGCTTGCCCTAGTCCATGACTCCCGCTTCTACTCTATGGAGGAGCATCTCGATCAGTATCAGACTGGAGTCACCTCTCGGTTTGATCACTTCCAGCAACGATTTGAGCGCATAGAGGAGCGTATGGATCAATAGTAGGCTACCTTCGACCATCTCGAGCAGTGCATGGATCATATTGAGAGCCATCAGGCTAGTCAGCATGAGGAGATGATGGCATATCTCCGCTCTGTGTTTCCTACTCCACCCCCTCAGCCTTGAGACTATCTAGACATCCCCCTTCGTTTCTTTTTTATGTTGCCAAAGGGGGAGATATTTATAGGATCTAGGATCTATAGGATCTAGGATCTATAGGATCTAGGAGACTCTCATGCATGTCATTGTTATCATTGTCATATCTATCTTATTGTACATGTGAGGTTTCCATATGTATATGATATGATATTTTTATCCATTGATTTTTCGTGTTTTACATTGCTTATCGTTTATTTGATCCATGATTGGTTTGAGGGGAAGATTTCTTTCTCTCCTAGATAACCAAGGTTTGTCATCATAAAAAAGGGGGAGATTGTTAGACCAAGGGTTCTCTTAATCGGGTTTTGATGATAACAAACCATGGTTAAGTAACTAATTGGTTTAATGTTTAAGAATCTCAGGTATAAACTCGAAAATTCATCAAAGGACCAAATGGATACAAGATCGAGACGCTTGGAAGACTTGAGATCATAGGAAACTAATGTAAGATGAATGCATGAGTGCACTTAGGATTTTCATACGTTTTCATGCATCTTAGAAAACCCGGTTTATTCTTTAAAACGTTGACTTCATTAAAACCCGAGTTTTTAACTAATTTACCTTAGGCAAAATGTTTCAAAATTGGCTTAATAATTTACCTAAAGACCTTGCCTAAGTGTTAGAAAAGAAAGGAATCAAAAAATAGGTTTTTCGGGGCCAAAAAGCCTCAACCAGTCGAGGCTATAGCCAATTGGTCAACTGGTTGAGGAACCGGTCGAGAAAGGTTAAAAACCTTCTCTCTCTCCCAGTACCCTTCTCTTCCTAGTCGAGGTGATTCCTTTACCGGTCGAGGTCCGGTTGAGGCAACGGTAACCTGTCATGCATTAAATGCTCCAACGGCTAGGGAACCGGTCGACCCCTAGCTCGACCGGACGAGGTTGCCTTTTGCTGTTTTTGACTCTCGAGCTTAGAAACCTATAAATTGAAAGCTCCACTTCATTTATTGATAAGAGAACAATTGAATTCAAAGCCTACCTACCTGTTCTTGATCAAAAAGCTCTCATTTATTTCATTGTGCATTAAATCACCACTTGCATATCCTTTAGTGCACTCTTGTTTGTCATCCTAGCCTTGTCTTGTATTTGAGCCATCTTTAAGCTAGGTTGAGTGATTATATCTTGTAACAATCCGAGTGTTAAAGCCTTCAAGAGGGTTTAATCTTGAAGAGGTTGTGTAAGAGCCCATTGGAGCAGGAATCCAAGTGTAAGAAGATTGGAAGCTTGGTTGAAGCTTCAAGTTAGTGGAACCCTCACTCGGTTAGGAGGTTGAGGAGAGTGGACATAGGCAAGGAAGTGCCGAACCACTATAAATCCAAGTTTGAATTCTCTAAACTCTATCTCTTTACTTTGCTTATATTTTTTTGTGATTGAAAAGATTTTAAAAACCCAATTCACCCCCCTTTTGGGTGTTTTTCTTAACTAAACTTAGCCTTTGTTTTCTTAGAGATGAAGCTCGGGTTTGTGACCTATTATCCACTACATGAAAACTCCCCATGAATTGGTGTCTATAATTTCACAAGGTAATGTTATCACCTATCAAGATTACTTCTCTATCCCTTAAGTGATAAATGCCACATATTATGTGATCAACTGATATGGCTTTACCTCCAAGAAGCAAATATCAAATTCCACTAAAGGAATTATGAGATCATAGATTTTTTTTATCACATGTCCTTTAGCACCTAAATGGACATTGTCTCAAACCCATGAGATATCATGGTGCCTCTATTAAGAATACCTGTTATTACCAACCACCATCAACAGTGACCCAATCCTTAGGGATATATGATCAATTGATTTTTTGTCGTTTATCTCATCAAAACACAATTTATAACCTAATTAAACTATGCTAAGGTAACTCTTACTAGATCAAAAGGGTTTTTAGAAAAAGCTATGGCAGTATAGCGATTTTAGGTGTCGTCCACTAAGATGGATTATTTATGTAATTAAGGCTTCAATAGGGTGAAAAAAAAATGATTATGATAAAGTGAAATTGGATTGACAATTCATGATGAAAAATCAAAATTACAATGATTTCAAATTGAGAATAACAATAAAATGTAAAACAATAACAAGGAAAAGAATTTCTTGGAGTTAAGATCTTGTAGAAAACAATCTCTATGGTGAATAGGTGTTGAAATCTATTTTACAAATAATTAAATTGAAAACCTAGATTCTTATTTAAATTAATTTTAGATTTAGCGTTAATTCTAGATCTAATTTTTCTACAAATCAGATTATTTAATCCAAGAGATCAATTTAAACCATATAATCAATTCATCTTAAATCATCTTCTAGTGATTCACACAATGCAACTATTCAATCTCATTAAATCTAGCTTTAAGAATTTAATGAATGTACGTAGCTAGCATTGCAGTAATCATTGAAGACAATTTGAAGAGAAAAAACACTAAAATTCAATTAATCAAATAATTGGATCAAATTACCTTTGTAATTAAACCTTGTTTCTCTAATTCACTATAGATCATACCTCTACATCCTACTTCCTCCGAAAAAAAACAAGATTTAACCACTCATGCTTGGAGATTTGGTCTCACAAGGCATGTTTGGCTAGTAAGAAAATGAAAGAAAATAGAGAATTCTATTAAGAGAAAGAGTTTCTTGAAAATTCTACAATCAAAGTGTCAAAAAGCTCTAAATGAGAGACTCAAGTTCCTATTTATATGCCAAGGTCAAGTGGACACTTGACGTCATCTAAGAAGTCTTCCATAACCTTCTTAATTAAAAAATTTGGAGTTTAGTAGGCAAAAACATGATTTTGCATGAGCTTCGGCCATTTTGCACAAGTTTGGGTCATTTCGCATGAAGACCATCATTTTCACATGTTCGTGTGAAATTCAGTTGAGCAGTAACAACAACAAGGAACTTTTTGGACCATTTCACATGTTCATGAGAAATCAATTCAACCATCCTTTTTAGCTTGCAACAGCATTTTTCTCCTCTAGTTCAATTCACACAGTCATGCGAAATTTTTGCAGGATCATGCGAATTTGCAACATATGGTTTTTAACCTCCATTTTTCCATTTATTCCATTTTCTTTTTTTGATTCTATGCTAACTACCTCTAATCAGCCTCAAATCCCGATCCAAACTAATAACATTGCTTAATACCTCATCATCCACATTATTCACTCTTTTCAATTTAATTTATCTATTTTGTCATTCAATGCATCAAAATCACACCTTGAAATGGCTCCAAAACTTCACAAAAAATCATTAGTAACTCTTGTAAGGGCAGCAATGTATTAATTGGGCATGTTAGGAATAATTACTACTCAAAAGGTATGAAATTCATGAGAATTATTATTTAAAAAGTGCTCTTTTTAAGTAGTAATTTATATATTACCACTTTAAGGTCTCACCCACAAGCTAAAGCCTCCTATTGATTTTGGCAAAGGTTCAATATGCTCCCAAAGTTGAGAGTTCATGCAGTATAGTAACTTAGCGAATCATGACAATCAATAGCTTTATGTCATGATATACCATAATTCCTATCCAGTGTACATCACATACGCTAGTATACTCACCATGAGAAGCCCTTCCTAATAGCCAAGACAAGTAATCTCTCCAATTAAAAGGTAATCCACCACAATCTTTGTTAGATTACCCAAATCTATAAACCAATTGTGGATAGCTTATCTACTTACAAGGAACTCATGACCATTGATGAAAATGTCAAATAATTTCAGCTAAATTTTGCATATCGGCGATTGGCGAAATAAAAAGAGATAAATGAAAAATCAACAAAGCAAAAAAATAAAAAACAATTGACGAGTTTCACCTAATATTGACGAGTGTCAATTAATCAATGAAACTGTGAAAAAAACCACCGGATTTTACATTTTATCGTCGATTTTTCAACAAAAAATTAAGCTACGTTTTTAAGGCTAGCGGTCAGGCTGATTTTTTGGGCTATGAAATTGATTTTTTTAGGGTTAGTGGTCAAATGAAAAAAATTAGAACTTTGGTTTGACAGGGTTGAAAAGGAAAAACTCAGATCTCTACGTTTCCCAAGTGTAGATCAGATTAGGAACGTGCATAACTATCCTAAGCTTTTTCTAAATCCTATACATAGAGGAAAAACAACATTTTTATACTTTAAAAGGATTTAGAAAGTGCGAACGAAAACCATACCTTAGATTCGGATGTTCCCGAATCAAATCTACATGATGAAGATGAAGATTGAAATCACAGAAGTCTCATAAACTCGAAGTCTCCGGCCTAATGACACGAACCTTGATCTTGGCACACTTCCGGTGGGAAGGAAAAGAGGGTGGAGGCTATGGCTCTCAATCTCTTTGGATGGTGGAAGATAAAAACTATGGAAACCCTAACCCCTAAGGGATATTTATAGGGTTCCTAAGTGGGTTTAAGTGACTTAAGCCAACATGAGCTTAGGTCACTTAATCTAGCCCAAAATGGGTTCTAATTGATTAATTGACCCACTAAGGTTTACTAATTAATCAATTAGCTCAATCTATAGACCTTGTTCACTTACCCCTATGCAACTTTATGTAACTATCAAAACGCCCTTATGCAGAAAAATGAACCTAGAGCTAATCTGACCCTTATAAAGCGTACCAACAAGGTATATGAGCTAAGAGTGGGGTTCATTGGGACCCATAGGAATATTGGCTCCCTCATTACCAATTTTAAAGTTGATTCAACTTCTTACCATATAGAATATACTGAACTCCAGTACCCTATGTAAATAACAATAAGACACCAAGTGCTCGGGTTTGTGACTTGCTATCCATTGTGTTCAGTCTCCCCATGAACCGGTGTCTGTAGTCTAATAAGGTGAAAGCTATCAACCTTTCAAGACTACCTCTACTATCCTTGAGTATATGCTTGACAACTATCCAATGTTTTAGGCCTAAATTAGATTGATATCTACTCATCATACCCACTTCAAAGCAAATGTTTGGCCTAGTACATAGCATCACATACATAAGACTACCCATTGTAGAGGCATAGGGTATTGATTGCATGCACCCTTTCTCCTCAAGTGTTTTAGGACATTGATCTTAAGAAAAAGGAATTCCATGCCTAAAAGGTAATGCACCTTTCTTGGAACTCTGCATCACATACTTGACCAAAAGCTTATCTATGTAGGTGGCTTGAGATAATGCTAGTTTCTTATTCTTGTAGTCCTTAAAGACCTTAATCTCAAGAATATACTACGCTTCTCCCAGATCCTTCATCTAGAACTGAGTAAACAACCTGATCTTAACGAATGACAATAGCCCCACATCATTACCAATGAGCAGAATGTCATCAACACATAAGATCATAAATACCACTATGCTTCCTTGCACCTTCTTGTACACACAAGGCCCTTTGCTTTGAAAATATTTGGTTTCATCATATAGATGTTAATATCAAGATAATCATTTAAGAACACTATCTTGACATCTTATTGCAATATCTCATAAATAAGATACACCACAATAGGAAGGAGTACTCGATGGATCTTAATATAGCTCCTGGTGAAAAGGTTTCCAATATTCAAAACAATGTTTCGAACTATAACCTTTAACTACAACTTAGTCACATAAATCTCAACTTTTTCCATCTACTCCTTTGTTCCTCTTGTAGGCCAACTTACACCTATGGGTTTTATCCTTTTAGATGCTTCTACAAGAACCTAGACTACATTAGAATCACAAGGATTCTAACTCTACCTCCATAGCTTTTTGATAAAGATGTGCACCCACATCGCTCATTGCTTTATCGTAATCTATGGGATCGATCTCATGTTCCTTTAGAATGACCTCGAAAGACTTACCCAACTACATGAATCAGTCTGGTTGTTTAACAACCCTCTTAATCTGACAAGGCATCAATATACTAGAAATGGGAATGGTTGGTATTGGATCCATAGTATCTTGTGTATAGCGAGACTATCTTTTAGTATTCTCCAATGTATATAATTGTTTGCCTTATTACATATCATATAGTCTTCATCAGAAATCTAATATTTGTAACAACAAACACCTTATGATAATCTTGATTATAAAGTAATAATTCCTAAATCCTCTTAGATATCTTATAAAGTGATACACCTCTTTAGAAAAAAAAAAGGTATTATACATCCTTTAAAATATATCCCCAAAGAATATGGGAAGTAATAGGAAACCAATCACTGATCTCACTATGTCTTTCAAAGTTCAATATCTTCTTTCCATTACACCATTTTGCAATGGATTCCTTGGTGCACACAAATAGGATATCATCTCATACTCCATATGGAAAGGATTGAACCTACTAGACACATTACCTCGATTTAATCGAAGTATCTTGATATGTTTACCTAATAGATTATTTGATTTTGCCATAAATTCAATGAATTTATCAAAGGCACCAGATTTCCTATCTATGTATCCAAAACTAGAGTATTTATTAATAAAATGATCAAATACCCATAATTTACATATATAAACACAAAAATGTTCATATACATGAGTATGCACTAACTCTAAACATTTCTTGGTTCCAAGTCCTTTAAAAATAAAGGGGCCTCTTGGTCATTTTACCATCTATATAGGATTCGTAGACTAAAAGATCTTCTGGATTAAGAAGGTCCAGACTTAATTAGTCTTTGGATCCTATATAGATTAATATGACATAGGCTTTAGAAGCCAAATGTTTTATTAGTGCTAGGTTCTTTCTTTTAGTGAGATTTGACTATTCTCATTACTTAGCAAAGTTATAATGTAGTCTCACATAAAAAAGGTAATACCTCCTACTAACTTGTACAACTAATCTTGCAACTGAAGCTAAGGTAAGTACAATCCCATCATATAACCTTCTCACTTAGTCAAAACCCTGTAAAGAACTATAAATAGTGGGCATTGAATCTATCCACCACAATTGTTGAAATCCATCACTACGTGTTCAACAACAACAACTTGATGTGCACTTGCCTATCCTTAGGCACTCCAAGAATTACTTTTCTAGTGTCCAAAATGGTCACAAAATAAATACTACCTATGAGTTTGTTCTCTCATTCATTTTCTTGAACTTTCCTTATTTGGTGTTGTTCTTCTTCTTCTTGGTAGAAGAACTTAAAGAACTTTGACTTTTATATGAACACCCTTCCACTTTTTGAGAATCTTCTTATCCATCCCAAAGGGATCTGGTAAGATCTCTAAGATAACATGAATCTTAGTGTTGATATAGTCTTAAGGGCAACTTGTCAAGTTGACTTACCCGTATCACCAAATAACCCTTGCAACTTTAAAGAGAATATCATAGACTATGGCAGTAAACATGTGTTGCTTTTGCAACACATTATCTAAAGACCCAAGCATGAGAGACTTAGTCTTTTGATCCATATTATGCCACCTTTGATATGCTTCTCTTACTTGATGATAGGTTTGTTCAAAGGAAATAACAAATTCTACCAAAATTAGCTTCTATGCAATTAATACTATATCCAGATTATTTTCAAAATATAATTAGGTCCAATTTAAACAAAAGATAATAGGTGACAGGTTAAAGACATGATATTTGTAATAAATATAATAATTCCATGCATTAATAAAAAGAAACTGAGCATTCAAGGCAAGTTTGAAATTAATTTAGCAAAATTATAATGCTCTCAAACTACATATATCCATGCAAGGTATCCTAGTATCATAAGAATCAAGCCTACTTTAACTAGGTCATGACTCTTATTACTAGGTAGAGACCCTCTCTACTTAATTAACCTGCCTTAAACCTCCAAAGGGTATCCTAAGGCATTGATCAACATAACTTTATGTTTAACCCTTAGTCCATGCAAGTGGGACCACTTTAGGTTATTCTACCACTTCATGTTTAAGTGTGTAACCAAGATCCTTGACATCAATGTTACCAATTGAAGAGTTTCATCTTTAAGGTTGACTACTCCCACTACAAACATATATAGTCTTGTCCATAAAGAATATTCCATATCCCTTGATTCCTTGGGCCAACCCATCTTTAGGATGGTGATGGACCCAAAATCAAGATAGGCTCGATCTTGGAGGCTATGGACTTGCCTATGGCATGCTCCCACTTAATATTTTGGAAAAGAGGCTTTAAGATCATTTTGGTAACTATCTTAAAATAAATTATCCATCATAAGAATTTTCAAAAATTTTATTTATTACTTGAATTGGGACTCATGTGCCAAATAGGGATATCTTTCATATTCCTTATCCTTAAATATTATTTTTCAAACTAAATAGTCTCCTTCTTCTATCGGTGGGGGAGAGCTTGGAGGACCAATTTAGGTGTTATTCTCCTTCTCTCCGGGAGGAGAGCCTAGAGAACCACCTAACCCAAATAAAGGAAAGTCCCAAAAGGAATTTGAAATTCCAAATGACAACAACCAATTTCTTAAATAAATAATAATGGAAATAAAACTCATGAAAATTTATTCTTTTAAGAAAATCCAAAATTACCATTTTAATATCTTTTATTTGAAACAATATCTTGACAAGTTATCTCAATTATGAATTATCTATCATATATTTTTCCAAAAATGATTTATTTCTTCAAATTAGAATCTTGTGCTAAATAGGAAAGATTTTATTTCATAAAGACTTGGAAAAATAAAACTTCTTCCTTGAAAAAAAAAAATCTTAGAGATCTAAAATCTAAAAAAAATTTATTTAAAAAAAAAATCTCTAAGAGTTTAATTTTGAAAATGAAGTTCCTTATTTCTTTCCAACTTGTCTTTATCTAAAATAAAATTTTCCTAATTCCTAGCATATTCCAATTTAATAAATTATCTAAAATAAGGAAAAAAAATGTGAAAATTCATTAACTTAAGAATACCAAAATATATTTTATGCCCAAAAAAAAACATAAAAGACATAAAGGAAATTAAATAAATTATTCTCATGGCCTTAGGGATCTTGTTGCAAATTTCGTAACTAAAACTTAGATAAAATCCAAATTACCAAAATAGCCCTGCAACCAAAGATAGGGTTTGTGAAAAAAAGAAAAACCTAACGGGCCCAATTGCCATAAAAATAGCCCAAAAAGATGGCCAAAAAATTGAGCCCAAACAACCAAAAACAATTTGGCCCGAACTCAATCTCATAATTGCATGCCCTTTACGCAGTCTTGCTTTAATTAGTCATATCTCTCTCATTTCAACTCTAAATTCAAATCCGTTTGAAACAATGGATTCCTTACTTCCTAAGAATTAAAACCATATGTGGATTACCCCAAAAATCTCACGGGAAATAGCCCCCATTTTGAGTTGAAATCAACATCATTGTGCTGCCATGCTCTCTACGCAGCCTTGATTCGATCGACTATAACTCTAGTTTCAACTCCAAATTGTGATCCGTTTGAAGTCTTGGATCCTTGACTTCCTAAGCTTCAAACTTGATCTAAGAAACTCATGGTAAGTCATCCTAATTTTAAGTTAAAAATGACAAAACTGTGCTACTAAGGATCTCAAATCAAGAACTTCCAAGATTCTTTCTTTTCCCTTAAATCACCATAAGAACTCATGAAATATACTTCAAGAAGCCTTCTTTTATCTTTTCTAGCAAGGGAATGTGCACGAACACTTTGTGATGCTTTAGATTGCTTCTATACTCTCCATAGATTACAAAGAATGATAATAATAATAATAATAATAATAATAATAATAATAATAAAATTACAACAAAATCATATACTCCAAAGGTTTAGAGTTTACATATCATTCTAAGATAAAAAAAATTTAAAAATAAAAATAAAAATAAAAAAAATAAATTTTTACAAAAGAAAAAAAAAATCTATGCCTCTTATGAGGCTTACAACCCATCTAGGAAAAGTAAAAACCAATCCAAGTAATTATTACATCCCTAATAAAAAGCAATCACAATTATATCCATCATATTATAATAAGATCATAATAAAGAACACACATTAATTATCCCTAGGGTCATGGGATAAACAAAAGCCTTGGAAAAACAAGTTAGCACACCCTAGAATGGTTCTAGTACGATTACTAACTTATGGCTCTAATACCAGTTGAAAGGGAAAAACTCGGATCTCTCTGTTTCCCAAGTCATGATCAGGTTAGGAACATGCATAACCATCCTAGGCTTTTTCTAAATCCTATGCACAATGGAAAAATAATATTTTTACAATTTAAAAGGATTCAGAAAGTACTACCGAAAACCATACTTGAGATTTGGATGTTACCAAATCAAATCCACATGGTGAAGATGAAGATCGAAATTGCAGAAGTCTTGTAAACCCGAAGTCTTCCACTTGATGACTCGAACCTTGATCTTGGCACACTTCCGGTGGGGAGGAAAAAAGGGTGGAGGCTATGGCTCTCAATCTCTTTGAATGGTGAAAGACAAAAGTTATGGAAACCCTAACCCCTATAGGGTATTTATAGGGTTCTTAAGTGGGCTTGAGTGACTTGAGCCCACATTGGCTTCGGTCAATTAATATAGCCCAAAATGGGTTCTAATTGATTAATTAACCCAATAGGGCCTACTAATTAATCAATTAACCCAATCTAGAGACCTTGTTCACTTACCCCTATGCAACCTTACATAATTACCAAAACGCTCTTATGTAGAAAAATGAACCTAGAGCTAATCTAACCCTCATAAACCGTACTAATAAGGTATATGAGTTCAGAGCGAGGACCATTGGGACCCATAGGAATACTGGCTCCCTCATAATCCAATTTTAAAGTTAATTCAACATCTCACTATAGAGAATCAACTGAACTTTAGTATACTATGTAAATAACAACGAGACACCAAGTGCTCAGGTCCGTGACCTGCTATCCATTGTGTTCAGTCTCCCCATGAACCGGTATCTGTAGTCTAACAAGGTGAAAGCTATCAGCCTTTCAAGACTACCTCTACCATCCTTGAGTTACAGATCCTCCTATTGTGTATTCAATTGACATGGCTTAACTCTTAAAGAGCCTATGTCAAGTTCCACTTAAGGAACTACTATGACCATAGATTACATGAACACACCTCCTTAGGATCACCCAAGGGAACACATTGTCTCAATCTTAAGACAAATCATGATGTCTGTATTAAGAATACCTATTGCTATTGACTTCCATCAACAATGACCCAATCCATAGGGAATATATGATCAGCTTACGATCGCACCCGTAGGTTAATGCCACTGCTAACTTCAGCACCAACTCAATATTCTCTCAAGGTTGAAAGATAACACAATGAAGCAGCTTGGTGAGGTCACAACTACTTCATAGCCTTAAGTCATGACTCCCGTAGGTCCTGTCTAATGTGCAACTATACACACTAATGCACTCACCATAGGAAAATTATCCCGATAACCAAGACTAGTTATCCCTTTAATTAGAAGGTAGTGCACTACAACTTCTAATATGTTGCTTAGACCCATGAACCGGTTGTGAACAAGTCATCTATTTGTAAGGAACCTATGACTTAGATCTTCTATGCAACTCCTAACGCACCTAAGTCACGTACAATGCAAAAGATGCAGCTAAGAATGCTCATAAAGTATAATACATGGAACAAGGATAAATAAAATTTAAACTAGGACATCATTAAATAAATAATGAATTTCAAATTTATTACATCATGTCATTCTTTTAAGGGCTCTATCCTAATAAGGGCGAGGACTTGAACCCACCTTAAGGGACTTCAACCCAAGCCAAAAATAAACCTTTACAACCCTGCTCACCACTAGATCAACTTGCTTAATATTATTTTTTATGCACTAGAACAAATATATACTAAGATCGTGATAAAAACAAAATATTTTAATAAACAAATTAATTTTAATTATTTTATTTTTAAATTCAATTTAATTGACCACTAAAAATATAAAAATTATGGTGATAATTTTCATAGGCTTTTTTTATATCATTTTTATATAAATTAAATACAAAATATATATATATTAAAAAAAATTATAGATATATCATCATTTATTTTATATCATTTAATACAATCGAATTAAATGGATCATAATTTTAATATTAAACATATTTTAAAATTAGACATATTATAATTAAATATCACAATATTATTGTGGAATAATATTTGGTGTAATTTAATAATCAGTGTACACTTATAAAATTCAGATTCTTTATCGACACATATGATATTATTATCAAATATGATAAATTATATCATACATATATCAAATTCTTGAACGAAACAAATTTAAAATGTCTGTTATACTTCTAATTAAATTTCAGTGAGGTTTTTTCTTGCACTTTCATGAGTTTTGATCAATTTTAGGTCTACTGATATGTTTTTCTAATATCCATCGATACATCTTCGACATATCTATAAAATCGAAATACCAATATATTTGTGATTACTAATATTTTCATCATTTCTCATGACTTGTATTCTCTATGCAACTCCTAATGTACCTAAGTCATGTATAATTTGGGACACATGGGTTAAATGCTCAAATTAATGTCAATACATAAAATAGATTAAAAGGGGATAGTCAAGTTTGACTTTGTTACATCATGTCTTTCTTTAAGGGGCTTAATCCCAACATGGAAACCTCTACAAGCCCCACTATGATTGACACTTTTGTTAACAAACAAAATTTTGCTATGAATATATGCATGTTTATTAAGAAATTTGATTTGATACTTTTATAAAAATAGCATATGTAATACAAGTTTGCTTCATATGATTGTACTTAGGTTACAAACATTCCATATTTCATATTTTTTAAATAAATATATTTGATTTTTACCCTTAAATGTTTTGAAGTACACTTGATTCTAGGAAAGAGTGACATGGGTAGAAAGGGCTCAAAAAGTTCTTTTATTTGTTTAGTTTTGAAACTAGTTTATTTAGATTTTAGTTATTTTTATTTACTACTACTTTTTGGAGGATTGTCATAATTTGGATTTATGTTGAATAAACTTTAGAATTAAATTCTAAATGAGCAAGTACTCCTATGGGTCCTAGTGATCTCCACTCTTAGCTCATATACCATGATAACACGATTTTGTTAGGAACCTTGAATTACTTTGTTCCCATGCCCTAGATCTCTTAGGGTGCATGCATCTATCTCTAGGCATCTCTAAATCTATCGCAATGGAATAAAATAACAATAAAAACCATTATCAACTATATATCTAGAGGCATAGTACTCATACCTATTATTTGGTTGTTCCTAGATCAAAATCCATCTAATGAAGATGAAACCTAAAGATTTTAGAGGTCTTGTACACCCAAGATCTTCCGTTTGATGACTTGAACTACAATCTTGGCACTCCAAAGTATCGGCTTTAGAAGGGAAGAATCCTATGCTTTCTCTCTCTCTAGAGGTGGAACACAACTCTTACACAAATAATAATAATAATAATAATGGAAACCCTACCCCCAAGGGGTATTTATAAGGTTCCTTTACTAGGCTTAAGTGACTTGAGCCCAACTAGGTTTAGGTCACTTAATCTAACCTAAAACAAGTCCTAATTGATTAATTAACCACACAAGGCTATCTAATTAATCCATTAACCTAATTCAAAGACTTTGTTCACTATCTCCTATGCAACCTTGCATAATTGCCAAAATGCTTTTATGCACAAGAATGAACTTAGAGCTAATATAACCTTTATAAATTGTGTCATCATGGTATATGAGCTCAAAGCAAGCGCCATTGGGACCTATAAGAGTACTGGCTCCCCTAGAATCCAATTCTGAAGTTTATTCAATATTCTAATAAAGAGAATCAACTACAATCCAGTACCCTATGTAAATAGCAAGAAGACAAAGCTTAGGTCTGTGACCTTCTATTTACTACATGCAGACTCCCTTTGAACTGGTATTTTTAATCTAAAAAGGTAGTGATATCACCTATTTATTACTTCTCAAATTCTTGAGTTACATATCTCATTTATTATGAGAGCAATTGACATACTTTAGCTCAAGGAGCATATGTAAAATTTTACTAAAGGAATTATTGTGACCATAGATTTCATGATCACATGTCCTTTGGATCACCTAATGGGACACACTATCTCAATCCCATGAGATATCATGGTGTTTTTATTAAAAATACCTATTGCCACCAGTCTTTATCAATAGTGACCTAATCCATAAAGATATATGACATTTTAGGGTCTCACCTATAAGTCAAAGTCTTTTGTTGATTTTGGCATAGGCTTAATATCATCTCAATGTAGAGAGTCCATACAATATAGTAGCTTAGTGAATCATGACAATTGATAGCCTTGCTTCGTGATTTACCGTAGGTCCTATCCAATGTGCATCACATACATTAGTGGACTCACCATAGAAAACCCATCTTAAAGATCAAGATAAGTCATCCCTCTAATTAGGAGGTGGTACACTATAGTCTCTATTAGATTGTCTAAATCCATGAATTGATTATGAACAATTTATCTATTTACAAGAAACCCATGACTTGTATCTTATGTACAACTCATAATCTACCCAAGTCATGTGTAATGGAAGAGATATGAGTTGAATACTCAAATCAATGTTAATGCATAAAAAAATAGCAAGGGGACCATCAAGTCTAACTTTGTTACATCATATCTTGCTTTAAGGGGTTCAATCCCAACAAATTCCCACTAGCCCAAAGTATACTAGGCACTCCAAAAAGAATCTACTCGACAATCATATCACTTCTCTTAACTATCTCACAAAGAAAGTAAAGCTTCCACTCCATGCGGTTTTTTTTCTAGTGGTATCTTTGTTCTTTAGACTATGACACCATCCCGCTGTCATCAAAAACAGGATCTTAGATGATATAGCCAAGGGAACTACCTATAAGCCAAAAGGTTTCATTTGTTGTTAAAGAAGCAACAAAATCACTTAGAGTATACACATACTTAGAGGTAGACTTGGCAAGTCCTCAACAGATTGAAAGTCTAACTCTTAGCATCAAAAGACGTACCAACTCATCACAAAGACTTACAAGCATATAATCCCTTGTTCTCTAATGATACTTGAGTATATGCTTGACATATTCTTGAAACTCTAATCCTAAAATGTACTAATACATACTCATTATTCATACAACAAAGTGAATATTTGGTGTAGCACATAGCATTATATGCTTAAGGCTATCCATTCTAGAGGCATAGGATACTCTACCTTAATACAATCTCTTTCCTCATATGTCAAGGGACATTGATCCTAAGAAAGACAGCTCCAAACCTAAAGAGTAATAAACCCTTCTTAGAGTACTCTGTAACATGCAATGGACCAAATGCTCATCGGTGTAAGAAACATAATGCAATTCTCCTATTCTTGCTCTCAAAGGACCTTAACCCCAAAAACATTTATTGCTCCTCCTTTTAGATTATCTTTTGGAATTGAGTATACTAATAGATCTTTACTAATCACAATATCCCTACATCATATCTAATGAGTAGATTGTCATCTACCTACACAATCTTAGAGCATCACCATGCTTCCTTGTGTCTTCTTCTATACACAAGGCCCTTTGCTATAAAAAAAGTTTGGTTGCTATATCTCATAAATGAGATGCATCGCAATAGATATGAGTACTCTAATGTATTTGAGTTTGACTAATGTTGAAAAGGTTTTCCATAGTTGAAGCAAAGTTTTAAACTATAACTTTTAGCAATAGTCTTAGCCACATAAGTCTCAACCTATCCATTTACTCCTATGTTCCTTTTGTAGGCTAACATACACCTATGGGTTTTATCCCTTCAAGTGCTTCTACAAAAACCCAAACTATGTTAGAATACAAAGATTCTAACTATACATTCATAGCTCCTTGCCAAGGATGAGCATAAAAATCATTCACCACTTCATCATAGTCCATAAGATATAGGTCTCCCGCTATGATGAGGTACTGGTGTACTAGAAATCATAGGAATGGTATGTCTTTAACCCTCTAGATCCATGGTATCTTGTGCAATGTGGGACTATCTTCTAGTGTATTCCAATCTATATCTCACTATTTGCCTCATTCTTTATCATATAGTCTCTATAAAAAATTTGAAATTTGTGCCAACAAATATCTTTTGATGATCCTAACTAGAAAGGTAATAAATAGGATATCTAATCATTTATAAAGGTAATTCTATACACAATTAATCCAATCAATAAATATTTTATATCGGAAATGATTTCAAAGAAATTTATCTCCATCAAATTACTAAGTCTTTTGATAATAACCTTTTAATGATAAATTATCTTTAATGAAAATTTTCATAATATTTATTTTCAAACTAGAAACACTAGTGCAATAAGGAAATTACCAATTTGTGAGATTTTGAAAATCTTGAAAACACTTTATCCAAGAAATGAACTTTACCTTCTCACATTCAAATTTTCTCACAAATTTATTTTCCTTACTCCTACACCTTTCCAATTTATTCTCATGGAAACTTCATAATAATATATTCCATTAAATATTATTAAAAACATAAGTTTATAGTAATTTCTTAATAGAAAAAATATTCTCTATGGAAAACTACCAAAAATGTTTATCTCATTTAAATGAATCAAACAATCCATTTTGGAAAGTGTCTTCAAAATATTTTATATTTTCATTAAATTACTAATTGTTTCCAAAAATATTTTAGCAACCCTTCTTATCATAAATTTTCTATCATCCTATTTTCTAAATCCGTTATTTATCATTTAATTTAGGACTCCTACGTTAAAAGAATTGCTCTTTTATTCCTTATCCTTCAATTATCTATATTCAAACCAAATGGTTTCCTCCTCTTAGAAAAGGAGAACCTGACAAACCATATAGGTATAGTTTTTCTCTCAGGGGGAGAGAGCTTAGAGAACCACTTATGCTAAAATCAAAAGGATAGTTCCAAAAAGAATAGCATTCTCATTAACAACAATTAATTTAAATAAATAATCTTAGAAAAAACTTCTCATGAAAATTTACTAAGAACACCAAAATACTTTTCTTTATGTTAGAACATTTATTTGGGTAACCTTCTTAATTAGTTCATTTCCAAAATTAACTTATTTTCATTAAATCAGAATCTTGTGCAAAATAAGAAAAATATTATTTTATAAAGATTTGAAAAAATAAGAGTTTTTCCTTAAAAGAAAGACTTTATTCTTAAAGATCTCAAAGATTTAAGAAGATTTTAAATAAAATTAAAATATTTAAGAAATAATCTTAAAAAATGAAAGAAATTTCTTAATCATTTTTCAACTTATCTTTTCTTAAAATGAAATTTTCTAACCATGCACATTCCAATTTAAATAAGTTTTCTAGTTTTGAAAAATTCATGAAAATTTATTTCAAATTAAGAATACCAAAATATCTTAAGGCCACATATGCAATTGATCAATATAGCATATAATAAAAACAAGGTAATAATTTTAAAAAATATTTCTCATGGGGTTTAGGAATCCTACTGCATATTTGGTAATTAAAAAATGGATAGAATCCAAATTAACAAAATAGCTTTACAACTAAAAATTAGGGTTAGTACAAATTGAAAAACCCTAAAATGCTCAATTGCAATAAAAAAAATCGACATAAAAAGAGGCCCAAAAAATGAGACCAACAATCAAAAGGAATTGGACCTATATGTAATCCCGTAACATCATGCTCTTTACATAGCCTTACTTCAATTGGTTATATCTCCCTTGTTTCAACTTCGAATTATGATCCATTTGAAGCATTGGATTCCTAACGTCCTAATCTTTAGAATCATATGTAATTTGCCTCAAGAAACTCATGAGAGATAATCTCAATTTTGAGTAAAAGTTGATGTCACTATGCTTTCATGGATCCCAAAACAAGAACTTCTAAGAATCTTTCTTTTTTCCTAAATCACTATAGGATTTCAAAAAAGAAACTTTAAGATTCTTTCTTTTCTCTTAGATCATCATAGAATCTGAAAAAGATATTTCAACAAAGTCTTTAAAACATGCAAAGGCAAGTAGCATCCTAATGGCTTCTAATCTAGCTACGGGAGCAAAGGTTTCTTCATAATCTATCCCTTCTTCTTGATTAAAACCTTGGGCTACCAATCTTGCTTTATTCCTTATAATTATGCCATTTTCATCCATTTTGTTTCTAAAGACCCATCTAGTTCCAATAACACTTTGATTTTAAGGTCTTGGCACTAATTCCCATACTTCACTTCTTTCAAATTGGTTTAACTCTTCTTGCATGGCAATCATCCAATTTTAATCAACTAGAGCATCTTTTATATTTTTAGGTTCAATTTGAGAGATAAAAGCAAGATTATTGCAAATATTTCTAAGGAATGATCTAGTTCTTACCCCACTAGATGGATTACCTATAATTTGATCTTGTGGGTGGTTGATGACAAACTTCCAATCTTTAGGGAGGTCTTGGCTTGACTTAGCTTGCACTTGTTGAAGAAGAAGTAATGCCAAAGGTGATTCCTCTTTCTTGGGATCCTTTACAACTTCTTCTTGTTGCCTTCTATCTTCAATTTGTAACTTTCCCATGGAGGTCTCCAAGCCTAAATCATCATCAAATCTCTCTCTTTCTTTGAGAGAATTGTTAGATTCATCAAAAATAACATGGATGGACTCCTCAACTACCATGCTTCTTTTGTTAAAAACTCTAAAAGCTTTACTTGAAGTTGAGTAACCAAGAAAAATTCCAACATCCGATTTTGCATCAAATTTTCCAAGATTGTCTTTGGTGTTTAATATAAAGCATTTGCACCCAAAGACTTTGAAATAGCTAATGTTGGGTTTCTTGTTTTTCCAAAGCTCATAGGGAGTTTTCTTAAGAATAGGCCTTAATAAAATTCTATTTAAAACATAACAAGAAGTGTTAACCGCTTCGGCCCAAAAGTATTTTGGTAAATTGTTTTCATTTAGCATGATTCTAGCCATTTCTTGAAGAGTTCTATTTTTCCTTTCAACTACCCCATTTTGTTGAGGAGTTCTAGGAGCCGAAAAGTTGTGGTTAATACCATGCTCATTGCAATAGTCTTCAAAATCAATATTTTAAAATTCTCTCCCATGATCACTTCTTATACAAGTAATTGTAAAACCTTTTTCATTTTGAACCTTGTTGCAAGACTTTGAAAACTCATAGAAGGCTTCATTCTTTTGACTTAAAAATAAGACCCAAGTGTATCTAGAGAAGTCATCCACAAAAACAAAAGCATAAGATTTTCCTCCAAGGCTTGGTGTCCTAGAGGGACCAAATAAATCCATATGCAACAATTCAAGAGGTCGAGTTGTTGAAATGAAATTTTTGTTTTTAAAAGAGTTTTTTATTTGCTTTCCCATTTGACAAGCTTCACAAACTTTGTCTTTTTGAAAATTTATTTTGGGAAGGCCTCTAACAAGTTCATCTTTGTTGAGTTGGGAAATGAGGTCCATGTTAGCATGTCCCAACCTCCTATGCCACAACCAACTTTGATCATGCATGCTTGAAAAGCATCTATCATGGCCATCATATTTTGAAATATTTATTGCATAAACATTATCACATCTATGGCCCATGAAGATGGTTTTATCATTTTGAATATCTTTGATGATGCAATGAGATGCTTCAAAAATCACTTTAAAACCTTTGTCACAAAGTTGACTTATGCTCAACAGATTATGTTTTAAACCATCAACTAATAAAACACTTTCAATAAGAGAGGATGTGCCATTACCAATGTTGCCTTGACCAATGATCCTTCATTTTGAATTGTCTCCAAAGGTAACGTATCCTCCCTTTCTTTTTGTAAGGAAAGCGAACTTGGATTCATCCCCGGTCATGTGCCTTGAGCATCCACTATCCAAGAACCACTTATCCTTCATTGATCTCTACAAAATAAAATTCAAGTTGATTTAGGTACCCATATCTTTTTGGGTCCTTGAGGGTTAGTGACCTTGGATTTCTCAACCCAAACCTTTTTAGCTTTAGCATTAGAAATCTTTTGAGTACCATTTCTTAAGGGACATGTACTACTAATGTGCCCTCCTCTTCCACAAAAGTTGCAAGTGGTGGAAGGACTTGCACTTGCGGATTCTTTTACAAAGTAGTTTTTTTAAAATACTTTTGATTTTTTGATGATTTGAATCCTAGCCCTTGTTTGTCAAAGACACATTTTTGGCTAGCTAAGATCATTTCAAAAGATTTTTGTCCACAAGAGAAAATTGAAAGAGAGGAGGTTAACCATTCATTTTTCTTTTTCAAAATCTCATTTTCACTCCTCAAAATCTCATTTTCCTTTTCAAGATGAGTTTTAGATAATTCATCAATTGAAAATTTTTCTTTCACTTCTTCAAGTTGCTTTTCAAGATCTTGAATTTTCTTTTTAAGAGAATTATTTTTCAAACTAAGTTTTTCAAAATCCTCATATAATTCTTCAAAAACATCATGCATATCTTCATCACTAAAGTTAGAGTTTACCTCATCAAGATCATCTATTGCCATGAAGCACATGTTTGCCACTTTCTTCTCATTTTCTTCTTCGGAGGATTCTTCACTTTCACTCCAAGTGGCCATCATTGCCTTCTTCATTCTTCTCTTGGCTTCACTCTTGTAGAGAGGACAATCATATTTGATGTGTCCAGGTTTTTTGCACTTGAAGCATGTCAATTCTCTTTTCTCTTCCCATTTCTCCTTGTCACCATGGGATGAAGATTCCTTTTTAGAAGGATCCCTTTTAGAGGTGAATTTCCTTCCTCTAAACCTTTCACATCTAATGAATTTATTGAGCTTTCTTGTGATGAGGGCTAGATCATCATCTTCATCACTTGGCTTTTCTTCTTCAACATCTTCTTCTTCCTTGGTTGTAGCTTTAAGGGCTATGCTCTTCTTCTTTTTGTCTTCACCCTCTTGTAGCTTCTTTGTCAAATTGATCTCATATGTCATTAATGACCCTATGAGCTCTTCCATAGGTAGCTTAGTCAAGTCTTTTGCTTCTTGAATTGCGGTGACCTTGGTATACCACTTTGATGGGAGAGACCTCAATATCTTCATCACCTTCTCGGATTCCTTGTAGGTTTTTCCCAAAGCTTCAAGACCATTGACAATGTCGGTGAACCTAGTAATCATCTCAACTATAGTCTCAGTTTCTTTCATTGAAAACAATTCATAATTATGAACAAGTAAATTGATTTTTGACTTTTTCACATGATTAGTTCCTTCATGAGTTATTTCAAGCAACCTCCAAATTTCTTTAGCCGATTTGCATCGACATATTCTATTATATTCATTTTTATCCATAGCACATTGCAAAGTAAAAACGGCTTTAGCATTTAATTGAAAGTTTCTTCTATCAAGCTCATTCCATTCTTGTTTGGGTTTTGGAACCAAAACACCATCCACTAGTTTAGTAGGAAAAGTTGGGCCATCTTCAATGACATCCCATACATCTAAATCAGTAGATTGCAAATACCAAGTCATTCTAGTTTTCCAATAGGGATAGTCGATTCCCGTAGAGAATGGAGCTCTATGTTTTGAAAAAATTTCAGCTTGGGATGAGCTTGATGGAATAGTCATTTCCTCTTAAACGATTAAGTCTTAAAAGAAGAGGTCTAGCTCTGATACCAATTGAGAAAACAAAGGCTATGCTTAGTTAAAAAAAACACCCAAAAGGGGGGTGAATTGGGTGTTTAAAAAACTTTTCAATCACAACAAATTTAAACAAATTATAAGCAAAGTAAAGAGATAGAGTTTAGAGAAATCAAACTCGGGTTTATAGTGGTTCGGCACTTCCTTGCCTACATCCACTCTCCTTAACCTCCTAACCAAGTGATTCGTTCCCAATTGGTGTCTCAGCTGATTCATGTTCTCTCAATGGTCCCTGACAGTGGTGCCATTTGATACGTGTCCAGCTGGTGTCCCTTGATTGTGGTCCTCAGAAGGGAGTAATCAACAAAATTTATAACCTATTACACCATGTACTAGGATAGCGTTATGTCACAGGATGCTTCAAATGACCCTCCCCATGGGCTTATATAGAACCCAAGAAGCTTCTGGAGACTCCTGGATCCATCTACACTAAACCATTAGTGGGAAGAGTATGGAAGGTTCTAGAGATGTCTAGAGAAGTCCACACATCTCTACACTATGGTGGAAGGCATGAGAGGAGTCCAGGGCTTTCTAGAGAATTCTAGAGATTTCTTGTACATAAGGATGTACATAGATTAGTGTAGGGAGTTCTAGAATATTCTTCATTTGTAAGGAACCCTCCAAGGTTCCAGAGAGTTCCATTGGTGCCTATAAATAGGTGAGGCCCTCATTTGGCCAAGGCACCACCCAAATCACTTCCTAACCAAGCAAATGAGCATCTAAGCACTTATAAAGGCTTTCTTGAGTTAATAGAGCTTCCATTCTTTAAGGAGTCGCCTACCAAGCTTCTTAAGCTTTTGAGTCGCGAGTGTCTTAGCCTAGCAAGCTAAGCATTGGGGAAGCAAGGCTGACTTAGCAAGATCAAGTGTCTTGGCTTGTCTAAGTGTCGCACGAGCTTAGTGAACAACTAAGTCCGTGACACTTAGCTAGCATAGCATAGTGGCTCTAGGGTCGTTCACTAGGATGGGTTTTCACTTCACAATTGATATTAATTCAAAGCTGAATTTGTGTCTTTTCATTTCAAGGTTAGCTTTAAAAGAAAACATAAAGATGTTTAAATGAAAAAGGTTTGGTTTTAAACTAACCAAAAATAGTAAGTAATTTTACTTACAAAGAAAAGTGTTTCTTGGAGTTTAGATCACTAGGCTCAGGTTCCTCATACAAAAAGGAGAGTTCTGGTCACTTGTTTCTTTTCCTCGCATTAGAGAATTAACATATAGTTAATTCTCTAACCGGTGTGGTACAGATGCTTCCCATTAATGGGTTCAAACACTAAATCCCTCTCATTGATGCATCTTGCAATGGCTCATGCCTCTCACCTAGCGTTTGCCATTCAAGGTGATCCTTAACCTTGGATTACCCGTCAAAAGCTCGCAAGAGATAACTAATGGATGTCTCCTTAGAGTCCAAAATCTTACCAAGTGTTGGCTATTCTAGAAAATCCTACCTTCAAACCACCTCCCAAAGGCTCTCAAGAGATAAACTAGTGCATCTCAATGAACGGAGATCACTTGCCTTATCAAGTGTTGGCCCAGGTGAGTTAAAGGCATTTTAAGTTAACTAAAAAGATAAAAACCATTAACGGGTCATACTTTCTCTTCATTAAAAACTAAAACAACAAAACTTCCAATTTATGCATGAGGAAACTTACCCGGCTTTCTTCACTCCAAGAGACGAAGAGCCTAGCCACTCATCCTCTGAGGAAAAATCCTCAGAGTTTGGTTGGCTAGAAATAAAAAGAACGAGAAAACAAAAATATGAAGGAAAAACAGAGCAAGTGCTCTGTAAAATATATTTCTTACTATTACAAAAGGTTGTCTCCAAGAACAAGCTCCCGAGATCTATATGATTGTAAAGAAAATTACAACTATATATAAGAGGTTATGCACCCCTTTGTTCTTACTTAAAGACTAAGGAATCCTATGATAGGTGAGTTACAAGGAGACTTTGGGGATTTAGACAACAAATATCTAAAGCAAAATATCTCAAGATATCAGTCGGAAATATCAGGAAGCTTCAAGAGAACTCCGTGGCACTGTATACTGAGAGAAAAACTCTCTGAGTAAGCGCTATCAGAGGATCCGGATATGTCTGACCTGAGAAGTTGAAACGTCCTCCTCTCCCATTCAGATGTGAGATATCCGATTAGAGGATCCGGACATGTCTGACCGGAGAAGTTGAAACGTCCTCCTCTCCCATCCGGATGTGAGATATCCGGAGAAGGTGGATTGTCGGTCGGACAGAATTCCTCCCCGGGTGGAATGAGCTATGTCGCAAGGGGGATCGTCTGCGTGTGCAAGGTGTAAGGACCCCTCCCCCTGATGACACGGAGCGCGCAAGGCTATCCGGATCAACTCCCTCCGGATTCCCCAAGAGGACATGTGGCGCTCCGCTATCCGGACTCCCTCAGGGAGAAGCACACGACACTCGTGAACATCACACCCGGACGATAGCATATCCTATCCGGATATGTTGTCCGGATCATTGACTAAAGTGAGCAAGCCTTGCTACGTCATTCGGACAGCCTGCCACAGACCATGTTCCGCCGCCATCCTGTCCGGATGCCCTGTCCGAACATCTTTTACTCCTTGCATTCCGGATTTACTTATGGCAAAGGACTTCAAAGCTTCGGTTCTTCATGTTTCTGAGCTTTCTATTGCTTTGCCATGGATTCCAAAGAACTCTCCTCAATCTCTGATTGCTTTGGTGATCAAAAAGCTATCAAAACACCAAAACTTAACACAATTTGATTAGAATTGATTGCAAGGGTCCTTAATATGTTAATTGGGTTAAAATGTGATAACTACTACTCAAAAGTGTTTAAAAGAGTTAATTACAAGCTATGAAATAGCACTTTTTGAGTAGTAATCACCGAGTGAGGGTTCCACTAACTTAAAGCTTCAACCAAGCTTCCAATCTTCTTACACTTGGATTCCTGCTCCAATGGGCTCTTACACAACCTCTTCAAGATTCAACCCTCTTGAAGGCTTTAACACTCGGATTGTTACAAGATATAATCACTCAACCTAGCTTAAAGATGGCTCAAATACAAGACAAGGCTAGGATGACAAACAAAAGTGCACTAAAGGATATGCAAGTGGTGATTTAATGCACAATGAAATAAATGAGAGCTTTTTTTTATCAAGAACAGTAGGCAGGCTTTGAATGCAATTGTTCTCTTATCAATAAATGAAGTGGAGCTCTCAATTTATAGGTTTCTAAGCTCGGGAGTCAAAAACAGCAAAAGGCAACCTCGTCCGGTCGAGTTAGGGGTCGACCGGTTCACTAGCTCTTGTAGCATTTAATGCATGACAGGTTACCGTTGCCTCAACCGGACCTCGACCGGTCCTCGACAGGACGACCTCAATCGATCGACCGGTTCCTCAACCGGTTGACCGGTTGGCCATAGCCTCGACTGGTTGAGCCTTTATGGCCTCGAAAAACCTATTTTTTGATTCCTTTCTTTTCTAACACTTAGGCAAGGTCTTTAGGTAAATTATTAAGCTAATTTTAAAACATTTTTCCTAAGGTAAATTAGTTAAAAACTCGGGTTTTAATGAAGTCAACGTTTTAAAGAATAAACCGAGTTTTCTAAGATGCATGAAAACGTATGAAAATCCTAAGTGCACTCATGCATTCATCTTACATTAGTTTCCTATGATCTCAAGTCTTCCAAGCGTCTCGATCTTGTATCCATTTGGTCATTTGATGAATTTTTGAGTTTATACTTGAGATTCTTACACATTAAACCAATTAGTTACTTAACCATGGTTTGTTATCATCAAAACCTGATTAGGAGAACCCTTGGGTTAACACAACCAAAAAACAAACACCACCTTAGTGGGCTCAAGTCACTTAAGCCTAGTAGAGGAACTTTAGAAATACCCACTTAGGGGTTAGGGTTTCCATCACTTTTTAAGAGATAAACATCTTTCACCTCTATAGAGTGAGAAAAAGAGAGCCAAGTTATTCACCCTTCTAAAGCCCACACTTTGGAGTGCCAAACTCATGGTTCAAGTCATCAAGTAGAAGATACTAGGCGTACGAGACCTTCGGACTATTCAAGCTTTATCTATATATATTTGCTTTTGTTGCATAGGATCTAAAGGCCTAGTGTCAACACTCGTGCCCTCACCCAAACATTAAGGCCATCAAGGGTCGCATGGGTGGGCGCCTTGCACCCATGAGGAAAGCCATGAGGAATGAAACAAGGTGACAAAGGGTTTGTGGCATCAGATAAGCAAAAGGGTTACAACACTTGGGTAGGTGCAAGGGACTTCACACACCGGTTGGGTGCATAACAACCACATACATAAGGTGCATGCATGTGCCACACACATAATAGGTTGGGTGCATGCATGTGGTGCACACATAGCAGGTTGGACACATGTACATGCATAGAAGTAAGATGTTTTTTCTGGAAATTAATGAATTATTTTAATTTTAAAATAAATCCATTATTCATTCTTAAGAATAGGTGATGTCTCCTTTAAATACTTCTAAAATGACCCAAAATGCTCTTTAAAGGGGGTAGGTGACTCAAGGTGAAACATGGTGGTGGCTTAGATGTGACAACACCAAGGGGCCTTTATGTAAGGTCTCCAACATGAGTAAGCCACATGGAGTAAGCCTTGTTGGCACCCACACATGGGCTTCAGGACATGTGGTGGTGTGCAACCCATGGCCATAATGGCACAAGGCATGACGCGAACTCGTCTCCTGACAATGGCACAATGCCTTGTGCAAGAAGGCTTAAAGAGTCATGGGCATAACGCCATGGCCTGTTGCTTAGATGCGACATGGAGATGCAACAACAACGAAGTCGACTAAGGACAAGACGTGGGATGTTACGTGTGAGGGCGCAATGCCTCATGCACATATGAAGAGTCATGGGTGTAATGCCATGACTTGTTGTTGCAAGAAAAGAATGAAGGAATGTGGCATGGTGTCATAACAACAACATGAAGAGGTGTAGGCTTCATAAATGAGCAAGGGGTGAGAGTAACCTTTACTAAAGCATGCAACCATGGGCAAAGAGTTATGATGCAATGCAACTTATGGGCGCAATGACATAGGGCATGGGCATAGAGATAGATGGTTGCCTTAGCTTGGATAAGACTCAAATATGCTGACTAAGAAGAAGGTTTGGTTTGCACAAGAGCTGCTCACATAGGTGCATGCAACAACAACACAATGAATGCAAGAGCATGTAGCCTCGACATGGATGTGACTCAGATGTAACTCAAATGTGTGGACCAAAAGAGAGCTTGGAAGGTACATGACCTATATATAGATGCATGTGGTAGCGACATGAAGAGTTGGACTTGAAATGGAATTATGAATTCAGCATGAGTAAGAGTCTTATTCCTATTGTAATTGTAGTCTGAATAGGACCTAGTTCCTAATGGGAATGGTTGGGTTGGTGCCACAACCTATGAGGAAGAGTCTTAGTAAAACTAGGATGAATAGTCCTAGTCTTACAAGGAGTGGGTGGCAGCCACTCTATAAAAGGGGGATAGAGAAGCCACCTTGACATACACATTCAGAGGGATCTAAAGAGGGAGATTTAGAGAGAGCATGAACTTGTCAATGCCATTTGGGAGTCTTGTTAATCTGTGTCTTGTATTCTTATTTAGTATAACAATAAAATATAATCTAGGGTTGGTGCCCCATAATTTGGTGTGTGCATGTGTGGGTTCTTTAGTCTAATTTAGTGTAGGTTTTAGAAGGTTGGTTTAGAGAGGTGTCTAAGCACCATATAGATGCAAAAAAATTACATAGGTTTTTTGTGCATGTGACACTTAGGGATTGTTGAGATGCACCTATACAATCTAAGGCTTTGGGGATGGAGAAATCCAAGGTTCTTAACACAATGACTATAATGTTCTAACTTTTGAGTTTGGGTTGTCGCAATAACAATGGGAGACACATCTTTCAGTCATGGTGACAACCTTTTTTATTTGTCTTGGTTTTTCCATCTTTGAGTTCTTTTGTTGCAATCAAAACTTTTTTATTTATAGAATTAAGTAATATAAAAAAATTTTAAAAATGAAGAAAATGAATGAGAATAATAAATTTATGATCAATGAAAACATTGATGTACTTTTAAATGGATCTCCCCTTTATTTCTCAAAATTAATCTAACTTGAGGAATGGGTATAGTTAAATCAAAACATTGATATATTTTGTGGATATTATGGTCTTTTTTTTTTAAATGTGAATATTACCCTTTTTGGAAATGCTTTTTTCTTCTCTTTTGCCACTAAAGAGAAAAAATCTTATGGTTTTTTCGGTACATTAATCTCTGTGGGACAAATTCCTATATATGAAAAAATTAATATGCACTTGATTGTTGTATTCTTGTTTTTTGATATATTGACTAGTTAAAAAAAAAAAAAAAGAATGAGAAGGAAGTGTTGAAATAGTGATAGGGTTGGATTGACTCTGAACAGGAATATTTTTTGAGGTTGATTTAGAAGCTTGAATGAAACTTTTTGAAGGTTGAAGAGGAGGAAAATCTGGACTCAGGACTTGAAAGGAATTTGACGTTTGTATTGGAAAAGTAGGACGAATATTTAGAAAATTTGAAATCATTGCATATGAAGCTTTGGTTTTCTTGGATGATGAAGAAATCTGGGGCCTAACGAGAGTACCCATTAGGATATAGGAGGATCCTTAACCTGCAAAAACTCCCAAGTAAGGAAGTCAGGAAGGGAATTCAACTCTCCTTCAATAAATTCAATTTCAAAATCAAAATTTGAAAGTAAAGCTTACTATTTTGTAAAAATTTGTTTTGAAACTAAATTTTTAACATCCTTTGTAAAATATCTTTTGCAGCTTTTTAATCAATTTTTAAAAGAAATTTTTTGTTTATCAAATCACTTTGAAATTTTGAAATACATAAAACTATAAATAAAACTTCTTTTTTAACAGTTTAATAATTAATTTGAGCGCTGAACCAAATCCCATAATGATATCTAACTATATGCACAAGATTGTGATTATTTTATGTGACAATGAGTAATATTATAAGGAAATTAAGTAGATCTAGTTCTTCCAGATCTCTTAGGTCTGATGATAATTCTGCACACACTTCACTTACTCAAAACATTGTTAATAGTCAAGAAATAAATATATCAAAAATAGAAAATCAATTACATAATTGCTCAATTCCACACATGAAAATTAATACAATATATCAACAAGGAAATTTCGAATTTAGTCAAAATTATTCAATTAAAACTGAAGAATTCTCTTAATCAAAATTTAGAAAGTCTTCAATTATTAAGTCAAAACACTATTAATCATCATAGAAAGAAATTTAATTATATTCATATAGGATTAGTTCAATTTGCAATAAAACCTTTGTTTCGCTTAGGTTTAGATATTCTTATATTTGTTTGTTTAAGAGACGCTAGATCAACAAAATTTACTAATTCTGTTCTTAGCATGATTGATTCAAACCTTGCAAATGGTCCTGTCTATTTTAATTATTTTCCAAACTTTTCCATGAACATAAATGATCCAAGTATTCTCTCAAGTTTAACTTTAAATATTAAAACCAAAAATATGAATTTTGTAGAAGAAGCCCAAACTATAGCAATAATTTATAGGATATATTATAAGGTCATGACTACTCAATTAAATCCTAGAGCTATGTGTCAATCTGTTAAAGATGAAACATTATTATTACAATATAATTCTAACAATACTCAAGCCTTTGTTCCTAAAAAACTAAAATGGAATGAAATTACTCAAGGAGGTCAATGGGAATTAAAAGATTCAACCCATTTAAAACCAATTAAACCTTTAACAACTCCTTCAAAAATTATACAACATACATATGGTACTGTTCAAATAGAATTTAGTCCAACTTCAAGATATTCATTTAATCAAGATTTTATTTCTACAAGATCTTCCACTTCAAATACAAACTTAAATAGTGTCGATTTCACACCAAAAATTCCTATTCCTATATATTAACAACAATAATCTCCTCCTGGTCACTTACTCATTCTGACATGTATCCTAATCAAGTTAACACTATTCATAAGAAAAATTATAAAAAGACTCCTTTTACTCATAATGTAAAATGGATAAAATCAAACTCTTCCTGCTCAAGCTAGAAATGCATTAAGAAAACAATATGAAAAATACATGAATCAAAAGAAAACGACTATTCATTTTTTCTATTGGTTTTTCAAACTTAGAAAACAAAGAAAACAACTCATAACTTTAAGAAATGAGGAAGGACATCAATTAGAAATAAAACACTAAGAAAATATTCAAAAAAGAATTTCAACAATAACTCAGAATTAGGTTCTCAACCACCCTTAAATAATCATCAATTTAATTTTGATAACAATTCAATTTCTGCCTCACCCTTCAAAATTTCAAAAACCAAAGATGAACATAGTCTCATAATTTACAAAAATATTAGACAGTTCAACAACAATTAAATTATACAAATCATTCTCTTGAGAATTTAACTCAACAAATAACAAAAATTTCTCAATTTTTGTTTTCTTCCCTAGGAAGGAAGATAGGAGAAACATCAAAATCAACTTTTTCTTCAAAATTCTCTCAAACTTTATCATTATCATCATCATATTCTGCTAAGCCTCTAGATCAACCTTTTATTATTCTTATAAATGCTGCAAAATCAAACATACAACTAGCTACTCCAATAGAGACAATGTTAAAAGGAATACAACTTAGATTAGATAAACTTAATATTAATGGTATTAATCAAAATAAGAATCAAATTCAAACTATAACAAAATGAAAATCATAAATCAATAAAATAGAATAACAATTCAAAATGTCTCCAAATTCAATAGTTAAAACCCCCTCATCAATTAATGCAATTTCTAATAATTTTGTAAGTAGAAAAAAATTATTATTTAAAACCCTCTTTTCCTAATGTTCAATTGGAAGAAAGAAATTATCAATTAGTTGCTAGTTATGATGGTAGTAGTTTTTATGAATGGAATATAGATGGAATGAGTGAACATCAAATAATTAATTTACTTCATGAAATGATTATGGTTGCTAATGCTTATAGAATCAAGACTAGTAATTCTGATTTTTATACTATTGGTACCTTATTCATAGGATTCACTGGTTTGCTTAAAGGTTGGTGGGATCATTATTTGAGTCAAAATGATAGAGAATATATATTAAATTCAAAAAGGACAATAATCAAAGAAGAAGGAACATCTGTCCAAACTTATGAAAAAGACATTGTCAATACTTTAATATTTGCAATAACAAAACATTTTATAGGAGATTTATTTTCAAGAAAGAACTTCTAAAATCCTTAATAATCTTAGATGTCCAAAACTTCAAGATTTTAAGTGGTATAGGGATATGTTTTTAGTCGAAGTTATGTCAAGACCTGATTGTGGAAGTCATTATTGGAAAGAAAAATTTATATCTGGTTTACCAACTTTATTTGATGAAAAGGTTAGACAAAGAATAAGAAATATCCATAATGGAAAAATTCCTTATGAGTCATTAACATATGGAGAACTTATTACTTTCATCAATAATGAAGGTTTAGCTCTTTGTACAAATCTCAAGTTAAAAAGTCAAATGAAAAAAAAAAAAAAGATAGTAAGAAAAAATTAGGAAAATTTTGTTCGTATTATGGTTATGATACAATAATAGCCCCTTCAAAAAGAAAAAATAAACAAAGTAATATAAAAAGGTAAAAAACCTTCAATATAGTCAAAATTCCAAAAGAAATTAGTAAATTTTAATCTTAATAAATCAAAATCCTCAAATAAATCAACTCTAAAAAGGAAAACACCAACATGTTATAAATGTGGAAAAGTAGGTCATTACTCAAAAGATTGCCAATTAGAAAATGAGATCAATTAATTAGAAATAAGTGATAAACTAAAAAAATTTAATGATAGGACTAATGATTGATAAAGAAAATGAAGATTCAAGTGAAGATTATGAATCAGAAGAAGATAATCAAATATTAATAACACAAGAAATATCAAGTGAAGAGTTTAGTCGGGATGAAGAAGAATCGGATAATCAAAAGGATTGTGATGGTATTTGTGCATGTTCTTATAAATCAATAAATTTGATTTCAAAAAATTAAAAAATTAAAAAATTCCTTTAAATATTCTTATTCACAATTATGTGCCCCTCATAAATTCAATATATTTTCAATTTTAGTATAATAAAGATATGTTCATTAGATATCTTATTCATGCTTCAAAAGGTGTACTAAATTTTGAATTTTCTTTATAGATGGAGCAAGAAC
Source organism: Vitis amurensis (assembly GCA_037355405.1). Classification (NCBI taxonomy): domain Eukaryota; kingdom Viridiplantae; phylum Streptophyta; class Magnoliopsida; order Vitales; family Vitaceae; genus Vitis; species Vitis amurensis. Next base: position 16,665,681 of record CM074692.1, read on the forward strand.
GGATTAAGTTTGGGAAATTCACTCTTCTAATGTTTCCTAAAAGTAATCTGTCATTTTGGATTCATAAAGATATAGAAGGTTTAGACAGATCACAAAAATGCATCTTAGACAACCTCTAGAATGCAAAAAGTGATATTCAAAAGTTAGAAGCTTTAAATGTTGTCTTTTCATTTTAAACAGTTAAATGATAACTTAAATAATTTTCCTCACCCTTTAAGTTCTGATATGCATTACATCCCAATGGATACAGATCTTGAAAGTTTCAATTGCAAGAAAATTTCGGAAGAATCTAAAGCTACATTTTCAAAATATTTTCAAAATGATTTTTCAAGACTTTTTGATGAAAGCCTAGAATTTCAAAAATCAAGATTTTCATTTTTCAAGAAAAAAAAATTTGAATCTTTCTCAAGACCTTAGACAAATAATAAGTCAAAAGGCTCAAGCTAAAGGAAAAGCTAAGCAAGAACATATAATGCAATTTCTTACTTACTGTAGTACTTTTGGAGTTACTATTCAAGGGATGAGTTTCATTTGGCATACTCATTATGACAACATCAATAATGAATGTCCAAAGCTTGATCCCTTATGTAGGAAAATTCCACTAGAAAGGCATGACTGTAAGTATGCTCTTACTTACTGTATATGCAAAGCTAACATTGACTTAGATAGATATAGACCGGTAGTCATCAAGTTCAACAATGAGTCAATAGAACTAACCCCCGCTCTCCTTATAAACTATGGATTACTTTATCAACTGATTTCTCCTATCTTGACCAAACCGATGGATTTGGAAGAAAATTAGAAGTTTGTGCATTAAATGCCTTCATCCAGGATTTCAAATAAGTTAAACTCATTATCGAAAGTAAGCCTCCTGAATGGTCGAATGATAGAGGAGTTTATCTTGCTCAACATTTAATCCTTCTCAAATCCAATCATAGAAAACATCAATTGTTTGGTACAGAGGACCCTTAGCCTTGTACTAAAATCAACCTCAAAAAACAAATCAAACATTGGAGGTCAAGAATGATAGCAAGAGACCTTGATTCTAAGATTTATAGTTCTTTTAACTATAATCTTATCACTGAAGATAATATTCAAAAGATCATCTCTCGCAAATGATTTTCCAAAAGTCCCTTTTCTCATTCGAACTCAATTTTCTTATCTTGTTCATAAGTACAAAAAGGATTACGTCATTGAAAAAGAAGCTCAACAAGTTTTTGAGAAATATCTCTTAGAAATGCTCAGTTAAGAGATATCAAGAAATCTTTTGTACATTTGTCTCCTTGTATTTATCCAAGAAAAAAAAAAAAAAAACTATTCGAATAGTAGTGAATAGTATCAAATAGTATAAATACTATTTCAATAGTAAATTTTGCCTACCACTGTAATTTTCAAAAAGGAACGTGGAGAAAGAGAAGAAAGATAGTTTATTATCTTTTGATTTCTTTTAACACCTCTCTAACATAAAGAAAAGAAAACTCACATTTTTCGATAGACTTCAAGAATACAACTAGCTGTCCAAGATTTGAGTGCGGATTTCAAAATTTTGAAGCACGCGGATTTCATCAAGACTCAAAGTCCAACATTTTCTCTATAAATAGAGACGCAACCCTCATCACAAAGCAAAGCTCAAGAGCGGAAGAGCAACGAGTGTTTTAAAATTCTCTCTCTAGCTTTTATAATCTCCCCTTTCAAAATCTACTCCTTTGTAATCATATCCTTGTAGTCATCCCTTTGCTGTCAACAAGCCTATAATCAACAACTTTTTGTAATCAAGGTATATTTTCAATGCAAAAGTTATTTTCAGAATCAAATCTTTGTATTTTTATGTTTAATTTTCTATAATAAATTAGATAGAATTAGACATTAATTATTTTTGTTTTTATACTTGGAGAACATAGACATAATTAATTTATTGTGTGCATGAACTAGGGTGTGAATGATTTTTTCGGTATGTTAATCACTATGGGACAAATTCCTATATAAAAGAAATTAAGATGAAAGTAAAAGACAATCTTTGAATGAGGGAAAATAATTAACATCTTATACCTAGGGGTTTGAAGATGTCGAAGAAGCAAAGGAATGAAGATTTTAGATTAAAAAATTAAGAAAAAATTTGTTGATCTCCTTCCATGTTGTGTTTAGATCATAAATATTTTGATTTGCTATCAACTATGACCTCTCTTTGTTTGGTATCTTTTTTCACTTAATTTTTTCAAAATGTTTTTTCAAAATGCGGGAGGACATGAAATACAATCGTGGAAGAGGTAAGGGTATTTATGTAATTTAATAACATTTCACCTTCCAACAAGACAACCAACTCTCAAGTCCCCTTCCTCTTCAGCACGGCTGCACCCACGCCTCAGGCACCTTCTAATTATTATTATTATCATCTTTATAATTGTCGTTATTGTTATAAATTGTTTATTAGTAAGTTTATTAATTTTGTTTTGTTTATATTTATTTATAGATACAGATAGTATAGAAAGCACTCCATTTGGTTTCTGCTTTCTTAAGAAACCACAGATAGGGCTCGCTTGGATTCGCGGAATTTCTGTGGAATTTGATCAAGGAAGAGAGGGTTCATAGGAAGATTCGCAGGCATGGCTTTCCAGGCGAAGAAACTCATCAATGATCCAAATGGTTTGAATTTTTCCTTCTTCTTAGCATTTTCCCTTTAGTTAGGGAAATTATGTTGCAATTCTGATTATTTGTCCTTGATTAGGTTTTGTTTATATTTTCTCGGCAGCCAGACACGTTTGATTTGTGTAAAGGGGTTCTAGTTCTGGTTTATTGTTAGAGTTATGATTCATACGTTGAGACACGCTTGCTCCATTGACTTCAATATTTTTACTCTTTCAAGGGAACAAACTCGTCGATTATGGGAATGATCCCAATTTAGAAGTAAAATGCTTTTGTTATTGTGGTTGCAGATGTGGTAACGGAGTTCATCGAGGGTCTTGTGGAAACTTATCCTGGATTGCAGTACCTGGATGGTTTTCCTCAGGTCATTGATTTTTTCAATTTTTGTCTCTTTACCGTTCAATATTTCAATTTTTTTTTTGTACATACGTTTTACCATTCAGTGGTGGCATATCCCATGTTGTACGCAGGTTAAAGTGGTCTTACGTGCTGATGTTTCGGGTGCAACGTACAACAAAGTTGCAGTTATATCAGGTTTGAGATGCTGCATAGTGTTTCAAATTTTCGAATTGCTACTTCAATTGGAAATGAAGCATCAGTTACCTAATTGAAATGCATGAATCGTTATATATTTAAATAGTTTCTGCCTTGGAAAAGCGCTATGGATATGGGTAGATTTATTGTAGTTTGCACTTTTATTTCCCATGTTTTGAACAAGAAATGATAAATGATATTTGGAGCTTTTTGTTTAAGTGGTGTTCATTTTATTATTGTTTTTATTATTTCTTAGGCAATTAATGATATATTAAAGTGCCCTAAAGGGGTGAACAAAGGCCAGGAAAAATTAGAGAAATGGAAAGCCCAAAAGAAGGCCTGGCTAGAAAACATGCCAATGCCATCCAATCAATATGATCAAGAAGTGATAAACTCCCTTCTTGAATGCCAGCACCAGGAATGCCATATGACTTGTGGATTCTTAGAACTTCAACCCTGAAAGCTCTGCCAAAAAAGGCCTTGTGCAGCTGTTTACTGGACCTTCCTCCTTTTACACCCAACCAAACTACCTTGCCATGACAAAAGGGTGCCCTTTAAAGCTTCACTTGACAATTGACTTTCCTCTTAAAAATTAGAAATAACACTTGACCTTTGCTGCAAAAACTTCCAGAACCAGTTTAATAAATTATTAGAATAACTTTGTTAAGTAATGGGAATCTAATTGAATACCAATTTTTAGTTGATCAATTAACACACCGAAGAATGAAGGGCCATTGACTTTTGAGGAAATCTCGTATGATTTGGGGGGTGATTTGTAGGATATTGTGGTAGAAGATTGAGGCCCCAATTAGATCTGATATTTAAGCTAAATGTTTGGTTTGACTTTTATTTTTCCATATTTTGCTCTCTGTGTATATGTTAAATAGGGACCCGATTATGTAAAAAACATACGATTGAATATACAATTTTATTATTCTCAATTTCTACATGGTATCAAAGCACAAATTGCTCTAAAACCCTAATCAATCCATGGCTGCCCAAAAAGGAGACAACCATGAGTCCAGTCAATTGGCAACCCAGGAAAGAGAGTCGAAGATAAACTCCTCCATGGGCTCGGTCGGTGCATTTGACAACTCCCCACTCCATCTTACCGTTGAAAAATTGAACGGTAAGAATTACAGAGAGTGGGCACAGGCAATCAAGCTTGTTATTGACGGAAAGGGAAAGCTAGGGTTTCTTATTGGTGAGACTCGGCGACCACCTTCGACCGATGCAACAAAGCATCCCATAAATGGCGGTCCTAAAACTCCTTCATCACCTCATGCTTGATCAACTCCATGAAGCTAGCCATTGGCAAAACCTACATGTTCCTCCCGACGACAAAGGATGAGTGGGATGTGATACGGGAAACATACTTCGATGTCGAGAATGCTTCCCAAATCTTCGAACTCAAGACGCGGCTCTGGCAGATGAAGCAAGGAGATCGGGAAGTCACGGAACACTACACCGAGATGTTGGGTTTGTGACAAGAACTCGATGTCAGTTGCGAAGAGGAATGGGAGTGCACGGGTGACAATGTGCGATTCAAGAAGAAGATGGAGAACGAGAGAGTCTTCGAGTTTTTAGCGGGGTTGAATCGCGAGCTTGACGATGTTAGAAGTAGAGTTCTTAGTCGTTGGCCGTTGCCTTCCATCCGAGAGGTCTTCTCTGAGGTGCAACGTGAGGAGAGTAGAAGGAAAGTGATGTTGCGGGAACATCTCACTTCTGTGCCCGAGGCTTTAGCACTTGTAATCCGTGGGCCTTACGCTGGATCTTGACCTAAGATAGTCTAAGAGGACTTATTGTGAGCATTGTAAGAAAACGGGCCACACTAAAGACACTTGTTGGACTTGACATGGCAAGCCCGCAGATTGGAAGCCTAGGCAACTCAATAAAGCCCATAGTCATCAGGCCTCCACCGAAACCCAGACAGACAAAACACCCACAGAAAATCATCAATCAGCTTCTAATGTGAGGTTTAATTCTGACCAGCTTGCGAAATTATATGAGCTTTTTTCTAATTTCCAAGCCTCTAGTCAATCTTCTACTACTCTGTCCTCTGGTTCTTTAGCCCATAAAGGTACCTTTTTGACAACACTTAGCACCACGTCTCATATTACTCCTTGGATTATTGACTCTAGTGCATCTGATCATATGATTGATGTTCATCATTTATTTTCTACATACTCCCCTTGTGCTGGTAATTTAAAAGTAAAAATTGTAGATGATACTTTATCCCCAGTTGCTGGCAAAGGGAGTATTCGTATTTCTGAGTCTATTACTCTCAACCCTGTCCTACATGTTCCTAATTTATCTTGCAATTTGTTGTCTATTAGCCAGTTAACCAAACAGTCTAATTGCTTAGCTAAATTCCTACCCCCTCATTGTGTTTTTCAGGACCTATCATCGGGGAAGACGATTAGCAGTGCTAAGGAACGTGAGGGGCTATATTACTTCGATGAAGCTAATGTGCGTGGATAGTGTCCTCCTACTGTTTGTAATTCTACATCTAGTCCTGGGGAAAGTGAACTTTTGTTATGGCACAAAAGGATGGGTCATCCTAGTTTTCAATACTTGCAACATTTATTTCCTTCACTATGTTCAAATAAAACTTCATGGGATTTTCAGTGTAAAGTGTGTGAACTTGCCAAACACCATCGTGCATCTTTTCCTAAATATAAGTATAAACCATCCATACCATTTACTCTAACTCATAGTGATCTATGGGGACCCTCACGTACCCCTAATAGGACCCATAAAAAATGGTTTATTACTTTTATTGATGATCATACTCGCCTGTGTTGGGTATATTTGTTGACTGATAAAACTGAGGTTTGATCAGTCTTCATGAATTTTCACTCTATGATACAAACTCAGTTTCACACCAAAATTCAAATTCTTCGTACTGATAATGGTACTGAGTATTTCAATCACTCCTTGAGCACTTATTTACAAGAAAATGGTATTATCCATCAAAGTTCTTGCGTTGACACCCCTCAGCAAAATGGGGTTGCAGAACGGAAAAATAGACATATTCTTGAAGTTGCTCGTGCCTTGCTGTTTACCTTTCACATGCCCTCACAATTTTGGGGTGACTCCATTTTGACAGCCACATACCTTATTAATCGAATGCCTAGTTGGGTCCTATCTTTTGTCACACCTCTCCAGAAATTCCAAGAGTTTTTTTCCCATTTTAAACTTGTTGCACATCTTCCACTTCATGTCTTTGGGTCCACTGTGTTTGTCCATGCTCACGCACCTAAGCGGAACAAATTGGATCCCAGAGCACTTAAATGTGTCTTTCTTGGCTACTCTTCCACACAAAAGGGCTACAAATGCTATGACCCAATTTCACAGAAGCTATATGTTAGCCTAGATGTCACATTCTTTGAGCATACTCCCTACTACTCGCTTCAGGGGGAGTCCGTGAGTGAAGCTAGACCAACCTTAACCTTAGACTACCTTGATGTTGCTGTGTTCAAATCCACTCTGTTCCTTATATCTACCCCTTCGCCTAATACAGAAGGACACTTGAACTCAAGGGGAGATACGGAAATATAGACAAATAGGGAAACACTCGTCTACTCAAGGAGGCCAAAATCAAAGTCTAATGAGACACTCACCTCTGAAGCACTAAAAGAGTCAGAATCGGTGATAGTTCCAACCCCTCAGGAGTCTGGCTCCAATCCTAATCAGGTAACAAATGACTTACCCATTGCTCTTAGGAAGCAACCTCGTTCATGTACTCTCCATCCTATCTCGAAATTTGTGTTTTATAATGCTCTTTCTGCAAAGTGTCGTGCTTTTACGACTAACCTTGATAGAATCCAGATTCCTAAAAACATTTAAGAATCCTTGGAGATTCCAGAATGGAGAGAGGCAGTGATGGAAGAATTAAGGACATTGGAAAAAAATGGGACTTGGGAAGTGATGACTTTGCCGAGAGGGAAGAAACCAATGGATTGTAAATGGGTATTTACAGTGAAATATAAGGCGGATGACATAGTAGAACGATACAAAGCCTTCCTGGTTGCAAAGGAGTTCACTTAGACCTACGACATCGACTATACCGAGACATTTGCACCAGTGGCAAAGCTGAACACTATACGAGTTCTCTTATCCTTGGCAGCAAACCTAGACTGGCCACTCCATCAGTTTGATACGAAGAATGCCTTTGTGAATGGTGAGCTGGAAGAAGAAGTGTTCATGACGCTACCACCAGGATTTTGTAAGGAAGAAGAAGAAACCAGGGTATGCAAATTGAAGAAATCTGTGTATGGTCACAAGGAATCTCCGAGAACATGGTTCAATAGATTTGCAAAGGTGATTAAGAACCAAGGATACCAACAGGGATAGTCGGATCATACTATGTTCTTCAAACAGTCCAACGATGGAAGGATGACCATCCTAATCGTGTATGTTGATGACATTATTCTTGCTGGAGATAATGACAAGAGAAGTGGAGAGGTTGAAGAAGGTCTTAGCCACAGAGTTTGAGGTAAAAGACTTGGGTCAAATGCGGTATTTCCTAGGAATGGAGGTCGCCAGATCAAGGAAGGGAATTAGTATCTCCTAGAGAAAGTATGTACTTGACTTGTTGACTGAGACTGACATGCTTGGTTGCAAGCCAAGCGATACCCCTATCAAGGCAAGAAAAAGGACGGAAAGCGACGGAAAACCTGTGGATAGAGAGAGATATCAACGACTAGTAGGTAGACCGATCTACCTTTCTCACACTAGACCAGACATTGCTTTCGCCGTAAGCGTGGTTAGCCAATACATGCATTCACCAAAGGAAAGTCACCTGGAAGTAGTGTATAAGATCCTTAGATATTTAAAGGGTTCTCCAAGGAGAGGACTATTCTTTAAGAAGGGTGACAGTAAGAAGGTAGAGATTTATACAGATGCAGATTGGGCGGGATCAACAAAAATCAGAAGGTCTACTATCGGCTACTGTACCTATGTCTGGGGAAATCTAGTAACATGGAGAAGTAAGAAGTAGAGTGTAGTAGTCGGAAGCAGTGTTGAGGGTGAATTCAGAGCAGTTGCACAAGGTATGTGTGACGGATTATGGTTGCAAAAACTATTGGAAGAACTACACATTACAGTAGAGCTCCCCATCAAACTTTATTGTGACAACAAAGCCGCCATTAGTATTTCTCATAGTCCTGTTCAACACGACAAGGCCAAACATATAGTAGTGGATAGACACTTTATAAAGGAGAAAATTGAGAAGGGGACTATTTGCATGACTTATATCCCTACAAGGGAACAATTGACAAATATATTCACTAAGGGGTTAAAGAAATCTAGCTTTGAAGATTTTATTTGCAAGTTGGACATGCTTAATATCTATGATCCTACTTGAGGGGGAGTGTGGAAATCCCATATGATTTGGGGGGTGATTTGTAGGATATTGTGGTAGAAGATTGAGGCCCCAATTAGATCTGATATTTAGGCTAAATGTTTGGTTTGACTTTTATTTTTCCATATTTTGCTGTCTGTGTATATGTTAAATAAGGACCCGATTATGTAAAAAACATATGATTGAATTTTTATTATTCTCAATTTCTACAACTTTATAACACCATTTGTGAGACACATCTCTCCTGGCCTATAAAAAAAAAGGCACATTTCTCTTGATCTTAACAATGTTCAAGAGTGGAGTATTTACCTATCTCTCAAGATGGTTCTAATCGGTGTTGACCTTTGCCTAGATATTTGCTTTATTTTCTTTTTCTCCTCTTTTTCTGTCAGGAAGCTGAAACAATTTGTTTGAATTGGGTTAGACATTTGTTTAGAATTTGAACGTCCCTAGTGATCCAACTCTTAGTTTTAATCAAATATGTATTATTGTTTTTCTTTATTTATTTTTTGGTACTGTCGACAACAATAAGAACCTTGAAAGATGTTATCATTTTCGACAATCTTGCATTAATGTGTCTTCACTTATGATACAAATTATGAGATGCCATGAAAGAACAAAGCAAATTATTATTTGATCAAATATGTATTATTGTTTTTCTTTATTTATTTTTTGGTACTGTCGACAACAATAAGAACCTTGAAAGATGTTATCATTTTCGACAATCCTGCATTAATGTGTCTTCACTTATGATACAAATTATGAGATGCCATGAAAGAACAAAGCAAATTATTATTTGATCAAATATGTATTATTGTTTTTCTTTATTTATTTTTTGGTACTGTCGACAACAATAAGAACCTTGAAAGATGTTATCATTTTCGACAATCCTGCATTAATGTGTCTTCACTTATGATACAAATTATGAGATGCCATGAAAGAACAAAGCAAATTATTATTAGTGTTATTTTTATTTTGATCAGAAACAAACTATTTGTTTATTGAAGTGCACAAACATATGTAGTAGGAAGATGAGTTATCCTTCTCAGGAAAAAGAAAACATCTGACCAAAAAAAAGAGTGAACCATAGAAAGAAAAACATATAGGTTGAGGTGGAAGGATGCTAAAAAGGGCCTTTTTTTTTTTTCAGTCAAATCTTTTTATTTGGTATTGAAACCTGGAAGGTTAATCCCCTTTCCAACAAGCATTATTTGGAATCTGTGAGTCCCTTTCAAGGTGAGCTTTTTTTTGTTTGGGAAGCCACTTAAGGAAAAGTTTTGATTTTAAATCAACTTCAAAAAAGAGGGGGATTGCTAGTGATAGACGTTTCCTTTGTAAACTAGAGGGAGAGGATCATGTTCTATTTCGTTGCACCAAAGTAAGGATTCTATGGCAGATGTTGTTTCCTTATTTAGTGTAGTTTGGGTGATCACTTCTTCGGTGAAAGATAATCTGTTAAGTTGACATGACTCTTTTGTAGGGAAGAAAAGGAAGAAGGTGTGGAGAGTCGCTTCTCTTTGCATTTTTTGGACAATTTGGTGGGAACTAAACCAAAAAGCTTTCAAAAACAAGGAAATTGTTAGATAGTGTACAGTTATTTCAGTTATTTACTTTTCCTTTTCTTTCCTTATTGTATTGTGGGTCCCACTAACATGTATATATATACCCAAGTCCAATGTGTATTATTAACAGTTTTTTAATAATAAAAATTAGGGATTCTCCCTTTTCACTCTTTTCACATGGTATCAGAGCCTAGGCAGAAAAAAACCTAATTATTTCCGGTTTATCCGTGAATCAATTCTGGGAAACCTTTCAGTGATCGTGTTTCATTCCGGTCACCTTTCCCATCTCTTAAAACTTTCCGGTCAACTGTATTGTCGTCAGAAAACCCTCACCGCCGGCGACTTTTCTGGCAACTTTTCTCGGTGAAGTCCTTTTCCGACACCGACCATACCATCAAGGAGGAGATCTTCAAGTTTTGTCAAAGCACCAGAGGGAGAATCTCAGTCACGCTTCGGCCACGCGCGTTTCTTCTCTGGCGGCCTGAACCTCACGTGCCGGCGCGTGAGGGCGTGTGGAGCACTTTTCGGCCACGTGCTTCCACCTCCAGCCTCGCCTGACGCCGTCTAGCCACTCTCCATCTGTGCGTGTGCCATCCGAGCCCTACAAGTGCATTTTTTTGGGGTTTTTTGTCTCCGTCGGCCCTCTAAACAGCCTTTCCGGTGACCTCCGGTGACTTCCTCTCCACCCCGAGCCTTGCACGTGTCTTAGGAAGTGTTCTTCTACCCTTCTAGTAGTGCCACATTTATTTTTCTTTACATTTGGTCTCTCACAGCCGCGGAATCCGGTTTTTCTTCTTTCAGTCGCGATCTGAAGCCGTATTAGGGCTCTCTTCAATCCAAACATATTTTGTTCTCCAGATAAGTAGATATGACTACTAAAAGTTCCATTTTTTCCTCTGTTATATTTGGATCTCCTATGATTACTTCAGAGAAATTGGTTGGCAGTGAAAATTATTTGTCCTGGTTTGCCTCTGTGGAGCTTTGGTTTATGGGTCAAGGTTATGAGGATCACCTTGTTACGCAAGAGGCGGATATCCCTGAGGTTGACAGAGTACAATGGAGGAAGATAGATGCATAGTTATGTGGTGTGTTATGGCAATCAGTTGATCCTAAGATTCTGCTTCATCTTCGGGCCTACAAAACATGCTTTCAATTTTGGAATCAGGCGAAAGGGCTATACACGAATGATATCCAACGTCTTTATAAGGTGGCTTCTTATATTGTCAATGTCAGACAACAAGACATGGATTTATCTACTTATATTGGCCAGATTGCCTCTCTTAAGGAGGAATTCTTGATCGTGATGCCTCTTACTACTGATGTTGGGGATCAACGAACACAGATTGACAAGTTCTTCATGGTTCTTACGCTTATTGGCCTCCGTTTAGATCTTGAGACCATCCGCGATCAGATTCTTGGCAGTTCCTCCGTTCCATCCTTGGATGATGTGTTTGCTCGCCTCCTCCGTATCTCCTCCACTTAGACTTTGCCATCTGATAACACTTCTGATTCTTTTGTGTTAGTTTCTCAAACTAATTCTCGAGGAGGATGCAGTGGTAACCGAGGTAGAGGTCAACATCTTCATTGCACCTATTGCAATAATCTTGGCCACACTCGTGATTGATGTTATCAGTTATATGGGCTGCCTCCCCGCACTGCCCACGTGGCCCAGTCATCTGATCCTCAACCGCCTCAGCCTCCGAGTTCCTCCACATCTCAGGGTATTTCCCTCACTGACAGTGAGTGTGATGACTATCTCCGCTCTCAGGTCACCAAGTCAGTTTCTGTTGATTCTGTTGCCCAGATTGGTAATGCTTTTGCTTGTCTTACCCACACATCTTCTCTTGGACCTTGGATTCTAGATTCTGGTGCTTCTGATCACATATATGGTCATAAAGATCTTTTCTCTTCTATTACTACTACCTTTGCCTTACCTACTGTTACCTTAGCTAATGGTTCTCAAACTGTGGCTAAAGGCATTGGTTTGGCACATCCTCTCCCTTCTTTACCTCTCACTTCTGTCTTTTATACTCCTGAGTGTTCCTTTAATCTTATCTCCATCAGCAAAATCACTCGTACTCTTAACTGCTCTATTACTTTTTCTGATAAATTTGTGACCTTGCAGGACCGGAGTACGGGGAAGACGATTGGCATAGGACGTGAGTCTCAAGGCCTCTATCACCTCACCTCGCCTTCAACTCCTACAGTTTGCATTTCCACTGATGCTCCCCTCCTCATCCACAGTTGCCTGGGCCCCCCTAGTCTATCCAAGTTCCAAAAAATGGTCCCTCGTTTTTCATCTTTGTCGTCGCTTGTGTGTGAGTCCAGTCAGCTTGGGAAACATACTCGTGTCTCGTTCCCAAAGCGTTTGAATAATCGGGCAAAGTTTCCTTTTGAACTTGTCCACACTGATGTTTGGGGTCCTTGTCGGACCGCGTCTACTTTAGGATTTCAGTATTTTGTCACTTTCATTGATGACTATTCTCGATGTATTTGGTTATTTTTAATGAAAAATCGAGCTGAGTTATTCTCTATTTTCCAGAAATTTTATGCTGAAATCCAAACCTAGTTCAATATTTCTATTCGTGTGTTACGCAGTGACAATGTCAGGGAATATTTTTCTGCACCATTTACTTCATTTATGTCCCAACATGGGATTCTTCATTAGTCTTCTTGTGCTCATACTCCTCAACAAAATGGGGTAGCTGAACGTAAGAATCGACATCTTGTTGAGATAACTCGTACTCTCCTTCTCTATAGTAATGTTCCTTTTCGTTTTTGGGGGGACGCTGTTCTTACAGCATGTTATTTGATTAATCGTATGCCCTCATTTGTATTACACGATCAAATTCCTCATTCCCTTCTTTTCCCTGACCAACCACTTTATATCCTTCCTCCTCGTGTTTTTGGTTGTACTTGCTTTGTTCATATTCTCACTCCTGGATAGGTCCTGGACAGGACAAACTTTCTGCCAAAGCCACAAAATGCATCTTCTTGGGATACTCTAGACTTTAAAAGGATTATCGTTGTTATTCTTTTGAGACTCATTGCTACTTTCTCTCCGCTGATGTCACCTTCTTTGAGGACTCACCATTCTTCTCCACCTCTGAGTCTTTTCCTGTTTCTAAAGTCTTACCCCTTCTCATTATTTCCCCACCTGATGCAGTGCATTCTCGCCCACTTCAGGCTTATCATCGCCGTCATCGTGTCGTTGTTCCTCCTTCTTTGGCCGAGGTACCTGCTAACTCACTTCCTATCCCTTCGGCTTCTCCTGCCTCGGCTCTACCTCCTTCTGCTGACTTACCAATTGCTCTTCGGAAAGGTAATCGATCTATTTGTAATCCTCATCCCATTTACAATTTTTTGAGTTACCATCGATTATCTTCACCTTATTCTGCTTTTGTTTTTGCTATATCTTCTGTTTCTCTTTCCAAGAGCACCCCTGAGGCTCTTTCACATCCAGGTTGGCGACAGGCAATGGTAGATGAAATGACTGCTTTACACTCCAATGGAACTTGAGATATTGTTGTTTTACCCTCTGGTAAATCTACAGTTGGTTGTCGTTGGGTCTACACAGTTAAGGTTGGCCTTGATGGTCAGGTTGATCGCCTTAAGGCCCGCTTAGTTGCTAAAGGCTATACTCAGGTTTATGGTTTTGATTATGGTGACACTTTCTCTCCTGTTGCCAAGATAGCTTCTGTTCGTCTATTCCTCTCCATGGCTGCTATGCGTTCTTGGCCTCTTTATCAGTTAGATATTAAAAATGCTTTCTTTCATGGGGATCTTGCTGGGGAAGTTTATATGGAGCAACCACCTGGTTTTGTTGCTCAGGGGTTTCTGGTTTAGTGTGTAGGTTACGTCGTTCTCTATACGACTTGAAACAATCTCCTCAAGCATGGTTTAGCCGCTTTAGTTCTATTGTTTAGGAGTTTGGCATGTTTCGCAGTACAACAGACCATTCCGTTTTCTATCATCATAACTCTTCGGGGCAGTGTATTTATTTGGTAGTTTATGTGGACAACATCGTCATTACAGGCAATGATCAGAATGGTATTCAGAAACTAAAGCAACACCTTTTCACCCACTTTCAGACTAAAGACTTGGGGAAACTCAAGTATTTCTTAGGGATTGAGATAGCTTAATCCAGTTCCGGTGTGGTTCTTTCGCAAAGGAAGTATGCTTTAGACATCTTGGAAGAAACCGATATGTTAGACTGTAAACCGGTAGACACTCCTATGGATCCAAATGTCAAACTTATATCAGGATAGGGGGAGCCTTTAGGAGATCCTGGGAGATATCGGCGACTTGTAGGTAAACTGAATTACCTCACCATTACTCGTCCAAACATTTCTTTTCCTGTAAGTGTTGTTAGTCAATTCCTACAGTCACCATGTGATAGCCATTGGGATGCTGTAATCCGCATTCTTCGATATATCAAAAGCACACCAGGCCAAGGTGTGTTGTACAAGAACAGAGGTTATACCCAGGTTGTTGGTTACACAGATGCAAATTGGGTTGACTCACTCACAAATAGACATTCCACTTCTGGGTATTGTGTTTTTATTGGAGGTAACCTAATATCCTGGAAGAGCAAGAAACAAGATGTAGTGGCCAGATCTAGTGCTGAAGCCGACTATCGAGTTATGCCTCTGGCAACATGTGAACTCATATGGCTGAAACATCTTCTTCGGGAGTTGAGATTTGGAAAGGATGACCAGATGAAGCTCATCTGTGACAACCAAGCCGCTTTGCATATTGCATCCGATCCAGTCTTCCATGAAAGGACCAAACACATTGAAGTTGACTATCACTTCATTAGAGAGAAAATCGCATCAGGATGTGTGGTGACTAGTTTTGTCAATTCAAATGATCAACCAGTAGATATTTTTACTAAATCTCTCAGAGATCCTAGAATTAAATACATTTGTAACAAGCTTGGTGCATATAACATATATGCTCCAGCTTGAGGGGGAGTGTTAGATAGTGTACAGTTATTTCAGTTATTTACTTTTCCTTTTCTTTCCTTATTGTATTGTGGGTCCCACTAACATGTATATATATACCCAAGTCCAATGTGTATTATTAATAGTTTTTTAATAAGAAAAATTAGGGATTCTTCCTTTTCTCTCTTTTCACAGAAATGATTGACCAAAATTTAAAACATTCTTTTCTTTGTAATCTTTCAACTTGGGTATGTACATAAGAGAAGGCTCAATGCCATTGATTGATTTTCAGATTGGGTTAGGTCTTTTTTGATTGATTTTGTTAAGGGTGGTTTTTTGTGTCTTTTCTTTCAAGGCCTTTCTTTTTGGTGCCCCTTGTTTATGTGCTGTGTACTTTGGTGTACTTTTCTTCATTATTAATCTACACGTATGTATCTTTACCTATCAAAAACAAAAAGAAAGGGTTCGAACAATAATTGCAAAAACACTCAATAATGAGGAACTCCAAAGCATACACTAGAACTACTGCTCAAGGAGGTAAAAATTCTCCACAAACTCAATGGAGATAGAAACTTGGAGACTTGGTTTTGTTTTGGGTCATTATTTGTTTTATTAGTCAAATATTAGTAATCATATATATGAGATTCCATTATAGATTGGTTGAGCTCCAAGTAGGGAGAGTGAAATTGTTTTTTGTTTTCTCTCTTCCTTTTTGCTTGCCTCATGGTGCTTCTTGTATACATCATGCTTACCTTGGTGCGCCATTTTTTAGACTTTTTTGATATATTTTCTCCTTTTGCCTTTAAAGAAAAAAGAGAGATTCTATAGAGAATTTATCAAGTACCCGGAATATGTGTTCAATTTTCAATCTGAAATCTAAATAAATGAAGTATCTAGACGAGTAATTAATTTTGTGAGTCCTAAGTATGCGTGAGTTCATTAAGTAGTTGAACTCTTTAATCTTCCACTTTTAAAGTGTTGAGAGTTCCCATGATTCTACAAAAGAGCTTCATGTAGGAGTTTGAGAGGAATGAATGCAGATGAATAAGAGTGCAGCGAGATTTATAATTCTTGTGAGTGATTAACAGATTCAGAGGGTATGGAGCCTTCTCTATGTGTGATACCTAGGCCCTATAAGTGTGATTGTAGTTGGTAATGTTACCCTAGCAGGTATTACTCTCATGTGTTTCTTCTTTTAGATAGACAGCATGGAATCTGATGTCCTCTTGCAAATGAATTGGGTCTGTCTTAGTTATACAGATGTGTTGCATGATACAGGAGGAGGAAGTGGTCATGAACCTGCCCATGCTGGTTTTGTGGGGGAAGGGATGCTGACAGCAGCTATATGTGGAGATGTTTTTGCCTCCCCATCAGTTGATTCAATTCTAGCCGTATGGTTTCTTGCTTTTTAATCTTATAAATCGAAGAAACATGCATATTATGTACCATTTGGAATATCATCTTTCTTTAGGTGACTACTGAATGATATTATTCAACTTTAGGGTATTCGAGCTGTTACTGGTCCCATGGGTGCTCTTCTGATTGTCAAGGTATCTTATCTTCTAAACTGGTTAGACAGCTGGAAATTCACTGAGTCAGGGTGTTTAGCGATGTTTCTATTTGTGAAATGACATCTAGACCAGCAGACAGCCCATCCCTGTGAAATAGTTTATCAGCTTTGCTATTTATTTATTTTTGTAAGAAATTTGGTTGATTCAGTTAATATCAGCACGGATTATATGAGGCATTCAGCTAATGTTTCTTGACTACTAGTGTCGTCTTCTGGATTTTGACAGAATTATACTGGCGATCGGTTAAATTTTGGTTTGGCTGCTGAGGAAGCAAAATCTGAGGGATACAAAGTTGAGGTATGTGAAGTCAACTTGAATTTTTTTTCTTTGAAAATCATTTAACAAATAATCAGAAAGGATAAAATCAATGGGAAGAAAATGATCTTTGCCCATTGCAGATTGTCATTGTTGGTGATGATTGTGCCTTACCACCACCTCGAGGCATAGCAGGACGAAGAGGCTTGGCTGGGACTATTCTTGTTCATAAGGTTCTTTCTCTCTCTCTCTCTCTCTCTATGTGTGTGTGTGTGTGTGTGTGTTTACATATGTATACATATATGCATATATTTATTTGTGTCTATGTCAATAAGTGTATATTTATATGTGTATGTGTGTATGTATACATATATGCACACACACACACTCGAAGATTTTCTAGTATGGTCACAATGGTCATAAAAAATGGGGAAAAAGTTGTTGTCCTTTTGAAATCCTATGCATGATATTTTAATACTATTGGCCTAGTCACATTTTAAATGTTATGAGAGAAAATGTAATCATTTTGACGCTCCATCTTCTGTTTTTAATTTTATTTATTCATTTATTATGGATAGGCTAAAAAGCAGAATGTATTTAAAAAACGTGTCTAAAAAAAAATAGGATGCAAACCCATGTACACACTATGTATACAAGCAAATCTCAGAAAAGTAGATTAACAACTTTGCTAAACTTTTTTGATAGGCAAAGGATAAGATTTTATAAACAAGCACCAAAGGAATGGTATACCAAAGTACATAGGAAGCATACAATGTGTGTCAAAAGGCACAGCTGAAAAAATATGAAACACAAAAAAACAACTCCTTTTAGCAAGAACTCAACCAACAAAAAAAAGAAGATAAGAAATCCAAAAATCCAATTTAGCCTCTGTTTGCTAAACAACTCCCTTTATTGTCACACTACCCATAAAACCAAAAGAGGACAAGAAAGGAAAACATTGGTATATTTGGAAACTGTTCTCAGGAGCAGTTTTTTTTTTTTTTTTTTTGTTTTTGAGAACAAAAAAACGTAAAAACATGTTTGGTCGTTAGTTGTTCCCAAAACAAGTTTTTGAGAATTATTCTAAAAACAAGGTGTTTTCTAAGAAGATATTTTAATTGTTTTCACTTGTTTTCTATGGGCATTTAAAAAAATAATTGTATGAATATGAAGAATGATTGAAAATATAGCATTGCAGATGAAAGTTATTTTTAAGAAATTTTTGGAAACATAGAAAACAGGTTGAGAACATTTCAAGTTCCAAAATTATAAAACATTAGAGATCTGTTTTCAAAACCGTTCTAAAAAACTGTTGTTTAAGAACTATTTTAAAAAATGTTCCCAAATAAGCCCTTAGTTTCCCACCTAATCAGAAGAATAGTCTTGAGAAGCACATCTTTCAACTCCATGCAAGACTGCTCTAATCATTCATGTGTTATTCTATTATGCCCTCACCAAGTGATCTAAAAGATACATAAAACATATAGCCTCTAAATAAATAGCTTTGCTTTGGCTCCAACAAAAGTGTTGGGGCAACTATGAAGAATATCTCTAATTGAGTAGGGAAGTGCCCAATATGCGATAATGAAGGCATCATTGGCCACAAATTAGAAGTCCATTTGCAGTGGATGGGGGCTATAGGAAATAAGGTCGACCCCTAGAGGATGGTTTGAAGAAGATATCCTTCATGGGCATTGGAGGCAATGTTTGGTTTGGGATTGAGTCAAAATCTTTTGAAATTTCGGTTGAGTCTCTCAAAGGAAAGATTTCTGGTGTTATCACTGAGAGGGGGTGGAGTATCTCGTTGTGGATTAGGTTTGGAGACGGGGGTCTTTCTCTTTTCCTAGAAGGGGTGGAGTTTTGTTGTCAGAAAGAGAACTTGAAGGTGTTCAGCAAGTCTTGGTTAGAGGGAGGGAGGAGCTACAGGCTCCAACTTCGAATTAATGAGGTAGGAAGGTTTCTCTTGTGCTCAATTTTTTCTGTGGAAGGTAAGAGGTTTGTTTTGATTTTTCCTAAAGGTAAGGGACTGCCAGGAGGGTGGGCAGTGTTTGCTCAGAAGCTGAGAAGTTGTGGGGTGGTGCTTCCTCATGAAGTTGCTGAAGTTCTTTTGGCTGGGGATACCTCCATGCAGAGGAAAGCGGCTATGGGGTTGAAGGACTTGTTGCCTTTGGCGGAAGCGATGGGTGTGCCTCGGAGGGGGACGAGTGATATCATTTGGCTGCAATTTGGGGGTATTAACTCTTTTAACAAATTGCAGTCCCTCAACTGGTGCTTGGTGGGGCGTTGGGGTGATTTTAGCAACGATGCCCCACTCTTACCTCCATTAAAAGAATGGGTGAGGTTTCAGTGGAGTTTAAAAGGGAACTTAAAGCTGTCCTTGTTGGGCGGTTCTTTGATCTTATTTGATTTTGAGCTGGCAGGGGAAGTGGAAAGGGTCTTGCTTGAAGGAGTGCGTGTCTTCAATGGAAAAGTTCTGATGCTTGATAGGTGGAGCCCAGAGACAGGCCTCTTCAAGGAAGGCGTTCAAGCTAGAAGTGCTTGGGTGAGATTAGTGGGTCTCCTGCTTTTCCTTGGGACAAAGCGTTCTTTAAACAGGTGGGTGATGCCTGTGGGGGTTTTTAAGGAGTAGATGAGGAGACTGCAGGGGGGCAGAATTTGCAGTGGGCAAGGGTCTTAGTCAAGACTAATGGGAGAAATATGGTGAGAAAGTTTGCAGGTTCTGGTAGGGAAGCTGTGTTTCTTAGTCCATTTCTGGTGGGAACTCTCTCTTGGATTTCTCAGGTGGCTTCCAGTAAGGATTGGTTGGAGGCAAGGGAGAAGATGATGGGGGCTCCATGTGTCCCTAGGAGAGTGGAGTCTTTAGCTTTGAAGCTAAGGTCAAAGAGGGGAGAGATGGCGAGTGGTGACAGGCTGGAAGCTGTTGATGGTACGGACTCAACAGTCTTCTCTGCAGAAAAGCTGCAATTCGTGGCTCAGGAGACTGATGGGGTTGAGGCAGAAGAGAACAAATCTCTTTCAGCAGTTGGGCAGCTTTAAAGGAGGGTATAGGGCCCTCTGGTAGCCTAGTTAGGGAAGTGGGGTGGAAACTACAATAGAAGGGTCTACTAATGGTTTTAAAGATGTTTGGCTGTGGCTGGCGAAAAGGCCCAATGTTTAAACCCCCTTGTGATCTAAGTGGAAGTTGTGGGCTCCTCTTCTTTGGGCCTAGAGGAGGGAGGTTTTAAGGCCTCGTTGGACACCTTCCCTTTTGATGAGGGAGTTTGGTGCCCTAAGTCTAATGGTTTGTCTCTCAACTCTTGGGTTGCTGGGAGATTTGAGTCTTCATTGGTGCAGAATAGGGGTTACGCATCCTCTAGTGGACGAAGCATTGGAGGCAGAAGCGGCTCGGTTCCAAGGTACGATATCTAACACTTCTTCGTTGGTGGGGTGCAGGACTTCTTCTACTTCTCTCCTACTGGGTTCGGATTGGGATGGAAGACGCTTTGAGGGGTTGATTTGCTGGAGGGATTTGGAGAAGCATGTCAGTGAGCCTTTCATAGGTGAAGAGGAAGTGAGGGGAGGTCTGCTCAAGATGATTTTGAAGGATGGTTCTAAGGTGGATTTCTTGGTGAGTGGCATGAACCTTGATGTGGACGCTAAGGAAGGGGAGGAAGCGAGGCCTATGCAGGTCAATGGTCTTACCCTAGAGGGGTAGACAAGGAGATCCGTTATGTTAGAAGATGGTTTCAATATGCTAACCTCTTTTAGCAAATTTGTGGGGCTACCAGTTGATTGTTTTGAGGAGGAAATCTTGGTGCTTTTAAGAAGCTTGGAGCTTTGTAAGAAAGGGAAGGCTATGAGGTAGGGGTTAAAGAAAAGCCTCTCAGTTGGCTTGAAGTTCGAGAGGGAGCTTTGAATGCTGGAATACTTTGTTAATTGTAAGTTCGATACTGCTAATGAGAGGAGAGGGGGGAAAAGAAATTGATATATAGCCAAAGTTTGTCAATGAAGCTTTGCATTCTATTGTGGAACGTTAGAGGGATAAGCATAGAATCATTAAGTTTATGATTCGTACGCATTCGGCTGATCTTGTTTGCCTTCAAGAAATGAAGGTAAACTAGATGTCTGTGTCTTTGGTCAGGAGCTTGGGTATGGCTAGGCGTCTATAATGGGGGGCAGTGGATTCTAGGGGTCAAGCTAGGGGATTTTGGTTTTTTGGGATAACAAGGTACTACAACTCATTGAGATGGAGGTTGGGGCCTTTTTAGTTTCATGTCATTTGAAGAACTGTGAGGATAATTTTGTTTGGATGTTCACAGGCGTTTACGGTCCAGTTTTAAATGAGGAGAGGGAGTGGTTCTAGAATGAGTTGAGTGCTATTAGAGGTCTCTAGAATGACCCTTGGTGCATGGGAGAGGATTTCAATGTTGTGAGATTCTTGGGGGAAAGGAGGAATTGCTTTAGAAGTTTGGGTTCTATGAGGTGCTTCTAAGAGGTTAACCGCTTCCAAGAGGTTATTGAAGATCTGGAGCAAAAAGACCTCCCTTTATCTGGTGGTTCTTTTACTTGGTGTGGTGGTTTAAATAATAGGTTGGCTTCCAGGTTGGACCATTTTTTGGTTTCTAATGATCGGGAGGATCATTTTAACGACTTGTTCCAAAGCATTCTACCAAAACCAGTCTTAGATCATGTGCCAATCTTGCTTGATGGAGTGGGGATAAGGACAAGGAAAACTCTTTTCAGATTTGAAAAGATGTGGTTGAAAGTTGATGGATTCGAAGTCTGATAAAAAAAAAAAAAAAAAGTTAATGGATTCAAAGAGCTGATAAGAAATTGGTGGGAGGGAGGGCGACAGTGCTCAGGGCTCCTTTAGTCATATTTTAGCCATTAAGTTAAAAGCTTTAAAGCAGGATCTTAAAGTTTGGAATAAGGAGGTTTTTGGCAATGCCTCTACTCAGAAGCTAATTGCTTTGTCTCAATTGGGACAGTGGGATGGAAAAGAAAGGGAAAGGCTTCTCATTGAAGAGGAAAGGGAGGTGAGAATGTGGGTGTTGGAGGTTTTTAAAAAGTGGGCAGATCTGAAGCAGATCTCTTGGAGACAAAAATCAAGAGAGCTTTGGCTAAAAGAGGGTGATAAAAACACTAATTTTTTTCCACAAAATGACCAATGCTCGGCGAAGGAGAAATTTTATGGCTAAGATTAGGGTGAACAATGAACTGTTAACTGAGGAAGATGGGATTAAAGAGGGGGTGGCTAGCGCTTTTTGCAGGATCCTTTCTGAGTCGGGGGAATGGAGACTGACTATTGGGATCCCGACTTTTGATTCTCTGCCAAGTGATGATGCTGAAGGCTTGGAGACCCCTTTCTCCGAGGAGGAGGTCCTCGTTGGTTTATTTGATCTATGTGGGGATAAAGCACTTGGCATGGATGGTTTTATCATGGCCTTTTGGAAGTTTTGTTGGGATTTTGTGAAAAGGGAGGTGATGGGGTTTTTTGCAGAATTCCATGACGTAGGGTCTTTTGAGAGGAGTTTAAATACCATGTTTATAGTCTTGGTTCCTAAGAAAGGGGGTGCATATGACTTAAAGGATTTTAGACCAATTAGCTTGGTAGGAGGCCTTTACAAGCTCCTAGCAAAGGTCTTAGCCAATAAACTTAAAAAAGTGGTGGGTAAGTTTGTTTCAAACTTTCAACATGCTTTTGTGGTGGGGAGACAAATATTGGATGCATTTTCGATTGAAAATGAGGCCATTGATTCTAGAATTAAAGGCAAGTTGAAAGAGGTTATTTGTAAGCTTGATATCAAAAAGGCCTATGATCATGTAAATTGGAACTTTGTCTTAGCATTATTGGAAAAAATGGGGTTTGGCTTCAAGGGGATTGGTTGGATCAGATGGTGTATTTTCACAGTTCGTTCCTCTATTTTGGTCAATGGATCCCCGTTTGGGTTCTTCCAAAGTTCTAGAGGTTTGAGACAAGGTGATCCTATGTCCCCTTATCTGTTTATCTTGGCAATGGAGCCTTCTCTCGTATCCTTATTAGAGTGAAGGAGGAGGGGTTTTTTGAAGGCTTCTTAGATGAGGTGGAGGCTTTATTTATGAGATTGCAAGTTCAGACAAGTAATAGAGATATTGAGGATAAAATGATTTGGCTAAACTCAAAGAGTTACATCTTTCTTAGTTAAGTCTTTCGATTTCTTTTCATCAAATGGAAAAAAGGAGGCGTTCCTGTTGGAAAATATGCAGAACCTGTATGAAGACTTTTCAATTGGGAAATATTTTTGAATTAATTTTTTCCTTATTAGTTTAGGTGAATGATTCTTTTTTGTGAATAGAGATATCCTCGGCTAGAAATGTAATGGTGGAAAATTTTAATTTTGTGGATGGTTCTGCATTGTCTTTCTCTTAGTCAAATGTTAATGAAGGAGTCATGACTACCACTATTGTTACTGCTAATGCTATGAATTCAGGAAAGAAGGAAGGCCGAAAACCAAGTGAAAAGTGTCAAAATATTGTGTGAATGGTCGAATACTTTGGCCTTGAGTTTTGTATATTATATATAGACTTTACAAGGATGCTATACAGGGAAAGCAAATAAAAGCAAATAAATTCCCGCATGATTCTAGCCCTATACATGTAAGCTATAATCTATCAAATAATGTATGCTAACTGTACAGAATAATAAATGGAGAAATAAGGAAACAATTGTGGGCTAAAATAAGAAAAGAAGTGTGGACAGCAAAGCTGTCCTTTGACTGCCCCCCTCAAATTGATGCAGGTTGATCAACAAGCATCAATTTGCTACTTAGCAAACAATGTCGATGACGAGGGAGAGCCTTGGTGAAGATATCAACAATTTGTAAGTCAGTGGAAATATGTGGAAGAGTGATAACACGAGCTTCAAAGGCTGCACGGATAAAGTGACAGTCCACTTCAATATGCTTTGTGCGCTCATGATAGACAGGATTGGCCGTGATTTGAATAACACTTGTATTATCGACATGTAGAGGTGTAGGATCGGTCTCAGAAAAATCTAACTCCACAAGCAAACCTCGAAGCCAAATGATTTTAGAACAAGCAAGAGACATTGCCCGGTACTTAGATTCCGTAGATGACTTAGAGACTCTGTCTTGCTTCTTACTTTTCACAAACATCTTAAACTAAAACTCCCAACTAAGATAGTTTTTGCCATTGAAACGAACAGTAGAATATTCTCCAGACATTACGAAGACAGAAATAACCTTAGAAACAAAAAAAAACATCGTCAAAGAGCCTAAATCTGATAACAAACCTCCAAATAATCGAAGATCTTTAAGAGCCTAGAATTGAAGAAACCCAAAGAAAACTCCAAGATCACACCACAGATGTGTTGTTACAACCACCAGAAAAAAAAAAAAAAAAGAACCCAAAAGCTGGGCTAGAGTTCGAGAGCCCCTAGGGTTAAATCTGAGAGCCCCTAGGGCTAAATCCGAGAAAACCCAAAGAAAAACTAGAAAGCATGTAAACTCTAGGTTCAGAACACAAGCTCTGATACCATGTTTAAATATTGTGTGAATGGTCGAATACTTTGGCCTTGAGTTTTGTATATTATATATAGACTTTACAAGGATGCTATACATGGAAAGCAAATAAATTCCCGCATGATTCTAGCCCTATACATGTAAACTATAATCTATCAAATAATGTATGCTAACTGTACAGAATAATAAATGGAGAAATAAGGAAACAATTGTGGGCTAAAATAAGGAAAGAAGTGTGGACAACAAAACTGTCCTTTGACAATAAGGACTCACTTTGGTGCAACTATTGCCACAAGAATCGTCCCTCCAATGAAAACTGTTGGAAGCTACATGGCAAGCCTTCAAATTTATTTGGAAAAAATAATGGCCGCAGAAGAGGAAATTCAGGTTACAAATCCCAGAGTTATGTTGCTGATATAGAAGCGAAACAGCTAGAAAATACTATTACAAGAGAAATTTTCAACAAGGAGGAGATTGATAAGCTGAAGCAATTTCCTTGTCTTATTTTTTTATAGCGCTTCCATTTCTTCTTTTATCACTTGAGCCCACTTCAGATTTGTTAAGGCTTTTTGTATTCTGTTGGGAACACTGCATGAAGACAAGTTGTGTACAAACGCCTTGAGAGGTTTTGATAATCTCCAAGTTGATACATGGTTGGCAATTGGGTATGTTGATCTTCTTTCCTCAAAATCTTGTGAGTATTGATTTGGGGGCTTTCCACGATTATGTCTGAAAGGTAACTTTCAGCCATGGTTTGAAGAGCTCGGCTATTAGGTCGCTTTTTTAGTTGCTATAGCTACCCATGAATTTTCCGGCAAGTTTCCTTGGTATGCGATGGTTTCTTGCAGTGATCACACCAAGCCTTTTTTCTCTTGTCTCCTTTCGATTAAGGGCCTTGTGAAACAAGGGCTGAGCTTCTAGGTTCTGTTTTGAGACTTGGTTCAGGCCTGCTAAGCAAAATTCTCTTCCTGCATTCTTCCTGCCTCACTGATGAGAAAACCTCATGGATTGATGGGAGAGGCTTTTGATCAAGAATCCATCCTTTCACCTCTTCCAAGCAGCCGTTTACACCTGTGAGAAACACATAAACCCGATTGTTTTCTTCATGCTTCATATGCCTTGCATAATCATTGGGATTCTCCTAGACATCATCGTAGCAGTGGTCCAATTACTGCCACAAAGTTACCATCTAGTTGTAGTAGACAATAACCTCATGATCTCCTTGTTTCAATTCAAAAATTTGGGAGGAATTCTCCAAATCAGAGTAACTCTCCCGTATAGAATCCCATATGGCTTTTGTTATAGGCATGAACATATTGGGCTTAGCAATAGATGACTCCATAGAGTTGAGAAGCCATGCCATCACTAAAGAGTTTTTTGATCTCCAAGTTCTAAAATTTAGGTCCCTTTCTACAGGCTTCATCACTTCACTTGTCAGATATCCTAATACATATATTATATTTACATTTATATTTATTATTTATTATTTATTATTATTTTTGATAACAAGGAGGCTTCCATGGTTAAGCCCTTAGGACTCTCCATGGGGACCCAAACCTTGGGTTGCTAACCGCCCCGCAACAACTAGTATCGGATAAATTCAGGGTATCATAAATGACAATATATATATATATATATATATATATATGTATGTATGTATATATATATGTTGAAAGAGAGAGAGAGAAAACCTTAATTCTCATTCATATGTTTAACTTCTTACAATAGAGAAATATATATACAAGGCTAGGTTGAACTAACTACCATATATGTGACCTATATTAAGAAAGGAAAGAAAGATTGTACACTATAAATACATTATATTCAACACTCCCCCTCAAGCTGGAGCATATATGTCATATGTAGCAAGCTTGTTACAAATGTATTTAATCCTAGGACCTTTGAGAGATTTAGTGAAGATGTCTTCTAGTTGATCATTTGAATTAACAAAACTTGTAGCAACACACCTTGATGCGATCTTCTCTCTAATGAAGTGACAGTCAACTTCAATATGCTTGGTCCTTTTATGGAAGACTAGATTGGATGCAATATGTAATGCGGCCTGATTGTCACAGACTAGCTTTATCTGTTCATCCTTTCCAAATCTCAATTCCTGAAGGAGTTGTCTCAACCATATGAGTTCACATGTTGCCAAAGCCATAGCTCGATACTCAGCTTCGGCGCTTGATCTCGCCACTACATCTTGTTTTTACTCTTCCAGGATATTAAGTTACCTCCAATAAAAACACAATACCCTGAGGTGGAACGCCTATCTAAGGGTGAACCAGCCCAGTCTGCATCTGTGTAACCAACAATTTGGGTATGGCCCTTGTCTTCATACAACATACCTTGGCCTGGTGTTCCTTTAATATATCGAAGAATGCGGATCACAGCATCCCAATGGTTGTCACATGGTGACTGTAGAAATTGACTAACCACACTCACAGGAAAAGAGATGTTTGGCCGAGTGATGGTGAGGTAGTTCAGTTTGCTTACAAGTCGTCGATATCTCCCAGGATCTCTTAGAGGCTCCCCCTGTCCTGGTACAAGTTTGACATTTGGATCCATAGGAGTGTCAACAGGTTTACATTCTAACATACCTGTTTCTTCCAAGATGTCTAAGGCATACTTCCTTTGTGACATAACCACACCTAAACTGGATTGAGCTATTTCAAGTCCCAGAAAGTACTTGAGTTTGCCCAAATCTTTGGTTTGAAAGTGATTCAAAAGGTGTTGCTTCAGTCTTTGGATACCCTCCTGATCACTGCCTGTAATGACAATGTCATCCACATAAACTACCAAATAGATGCACTGGCTCGAAGAGTTATGATGATAGAAAACTGAATGATCTGCTTCACTTCGAAGCATTCCAAACTTTTGAACAACTGAACTAAAATGCCCAAACCATGCCCAAGGAGACTGTTTCAAGCCATTTAGAGAGGGGCGTAACTTGCACATTAAACCAGACTCCCCCTGTGCAACAAAACCAGGTGGTTGCTCCATGTACACTTCCTCGAGAAGTTCACCATGAAGGAAAGCATTCTTAATATTCAACTGATAAAGAGGCCAATGACACATATTGCCATAGAGAGAAATAAGCAAACATAAGCAATCTTGGCAACAGGAGAGAAGGTGTCACCATAGTCACAACCATAAATCTGAGTATAACCTTTAGCAACCAAGTGTGCCTTAAGGCGATCAACCTGACCATCAGGACCAACTTTAATAGTGTAGACCCAACGACATCCAACTGTAGATTTACTAGGAGGTAAAGAAACAAGATCTCATGTACCATTGGAGTGCAGAGCAGCCATTTCATCAACCATTGCCTGTCGCCACCCAGGATGAGAAAATGCCTCACTAGTGCTCTTAGGAAGAGAAACAGAGGATAAAGTAGAGACAAAGACAGAATAGGATGAAGATAATCGATGGTAGCTCAAAAAATTATAAATAGGATGAGGATTACGAGTAGATCGATTACCTTTCCGAAGGGTAATAGA
The DNA here is from genome assembly GCA_037355405.1 of Vitis amurensis. NCBI lineage: Eukaryota > Viridiplantae > Streptophyta > Magnoliopsida > Vitales > Vitaceae > Vitis > Vitis amurensis. The sequence goes on from CM074692.1 coordinate 16,693,553, forward strand.
CAAATGGTTAGTAGATGACAGGGCCGGGGTAGGGGAAATCGGTGGGATAGGATGTGAGTCATCAGGTACCTTAGCTGAAGAGAGAGGAGGAGCAACAACACAATGTCGACGATGATAAACCTGAAGAGGACGAGAGAGCGCATCTGAAGGGGGTGATATATAGGGAAGTGGTAATACTTCAGAAATGGGAAGAGATTCAGAGGATGAGAAGAATGGAGAGTCCTCAAAGAAGGTGACATCAATGGAGAGAAAATAACGATGAGTGTCAGGGGAATAACAACGATAGCCCTTCTGAAGTCGAGAGTATCCCAAGAAGATGCATTTCGTAGCCTTGGCGGAGAGCTTGTCCTGTCCAGGTGTGATAGTATGAACAAAACAAGTACAACCAAAGACATGAGGAGGAAGGAAATAAAGAGGTTGGGTAGGAAAAATGAGGGAATGAGGGATTTGGTTATGTAATATAGATGAGGGCCTACAATTAATCAAGTAACAGGCGGTAAGAACAGCATCCCCCCAAAAACGAAAAGGAACATGACTATGGAGAAGGAGGGTACGAGCTGTCTCAACAAGATGTCGATTTTTACGTTCAGCAACCCCATTTTGTTGAGGAGTATGAGCACAAGATGACTGATGGAGGATCCCATGTTGGGACATAAAAGAAGTAAAGGGTGTAGAAAAATATTCTCGAGCATTGTCACTACGTAACACTCGAATAGAAACATTGAATTGTGTTTGGATTTTAGCATAAAATTTCTGGAAAATGGGGAATAACTCAGCTTGATTTTTCATTAGAAATAACTAAGTACATTTTGAATAGTCATCAATGAAAGTGACAAAATATTGAAATCCTAAAATAGACGCGGTCCGACACGGACCCCAAACATTAGTGTGGACAAGTTCAAAAGGAGACTTTGCCCGGTTATTCAAACGCTTTGGGAACGAGACATGAGTATGTTTCCCAAGCTGACAGGACTCACACGCAAGCGACGACAAAGTGGAAAAACGAGGAACCATCTTCTAGAACTTGGAGAGACTAGGATGACCCAGACAACTGTGAATGAGAAGAGGAGCATCGGTGGAAATGCAAACTGCAGGAGATGAAGGTGATGTGAGGTGATAGAGGCCTTGAGACTCATGCCCTATACCAATCGTCTTCCCTGTACTCCGGTCCTGTAAGATCATAGATTTATCAGAAAAAGTGATAGAATAGTTAAGAGTGCGAGTTATTTTGCTGATGGAAATAAGATTAAAAGGACACTCAGGGGCATAAAGAACAGAATGGAAAGGTAGGGAAGGGAGAGGATGAGCCAAACCAATACCTTTAGCTATAGTTTGGGAACTATTAGCTAAAGTAACAATAGGTAAGGTAGAGGTAGTAGTAATAGAGGAGAAAAGGTGTTTATTACCAGAGATATGATCAGATGCTCCAGAATCTAGAATCCACGGGCCAAGAGAAGGAGATTGAGTAAAGCAGACCGAGGCATTACCGGTATGGGCAACTGAAGCAACAAAAGTTGATGTGGCTGCTTGATATCGGAGATAGGCATCATAATCACTACCAGTAAGGGTGATACTCTGAGATGTGGAGCTCGCAGCGGAGTCAGGTCGAGATAGCAGAGGATCAGATGACTGAGCAATGTGGCAGTGCGAGGAGGCCGTCCATGTAACTGATAGCAATGATCTCGAGTGTGACCAAGCTTATTACAATAGGTGCACTGAGGACGTTGTCCTTGACCCTGATTGCCACTACGTCCTCCTCGAGAGTTAGTCTAAGAGGCTAACACAGATGAATTTGAAGGACCATCAGTCGACAAGGTCTGAGTAGAGGAGAGGCGTAAGAGACGAGCGAACACATCATCCAATGTTGGGACCCAAACAAAGGAGAAAAGTGACTGGAGATGAAGAAGAGGCCTTTCCAAGGCACACACAGGTCTCGGCCAAGGAAGGGAGCTGCCGTTGGAGGAGGCTGAAATGCCAAAAAAAATGGAGAAGCAGGGTTCGGAGAGGATTGACGGAGGCTTAGAAGTGCAAGACGGCATCGGATGAGCCTGTTGGTAGAAGCTCTACACCGGAAAGTGGGCCATGTGCCCTCACGCGCCGGCACGTGGGATTCAAGCCGCTGGAGAATAACGGTGTGTGGAGGCGCATGGATCGGTGTTTGGCTCCGGTGCTTAGAGAAAGTTGCAGATCTCCTCTTTGCGCTCCGGATGATGTGGTCGGTGTCGGAAAATATCGCCGGGAAAAGTCGCTGGAAAATATCACCGGAAAAATGTTGACGGTGATGAGGGTTTTTTGACCACGATATGGCTGACCGGAAAGCTTTGGGAGATGGAGAAGGTGACCGGAATGAAACACGGTCATTGGACGGATTCTCAGAATTAATTACACGGGTAAACCAGAAAGAATAAAGTTTTCTCCCTTGGCTCTGATACCATGTTGAAAGAGAGAGAGAGAAAACCTTAATTCTCATTCATATGTTTAACTTCTTACAATAGAGAAATATATATACAAGGCTAGGCTGAACTAACTACCATATATGTGACCGATATTAAGAAAGGAAAGAAAGATTGTACACTATAAATACATTATATTCAACAATATATATATATATATATATATCTATATATTGTGACCGTTTTAAGTAATTCTTACCATTCAATTCATGAATTGTTATCTGCGGAGAGGAATTTGCAGATGAATGGTCCACACCATTGGTTGTTTGGGTGGCTTCAGATGTAGCCTCAAATTCTGTTGATGTCCTATTGATTTTGGTCATCGCCATTTTAACCATTGTAAGATTGATCTAAGAGCCATAGCTCTGATATCATAAAGATTTTTAGAAGATAATATGATTTCTTTGTAATAATAAATCAGAATACACAACAACAAATAAATTAGACTCATAGCACCACAAGATCCTAACTTGTGGGAGATAACAAAAAGAAAAAATATTATAACTAATCCAATTTTGTTACTTGGATTTTATTGAACAAAAAGGCATAAAAATCTTAACTTTCCTAACTATATTTGACAATTACCAATAAGACTTGAGTTTGGTTATCCCATTTTTGTTTTGGTCATCCATCTTTTTATTTGTTAAAAAGGATGTTTCCTCTTATGTTTGGAAAACTAGATATTCAAGGTTTTCATTGTGTTGTGTGTTAATTTGCTAAACACCACTGTGTGTCACTCCCTTCAGGGAGTAATTAAAGTTCCATTCTATTCAATCTAATCCACGCTGAGGTTTGGGGGCTTACTCAAATTCAAAGTATTTCTGGGGCAAAATGGTTTGTCTTTTATTGATGATTGCACAAGGGTCACATGGGTTTATCTTATAAACACAAATTTGATGTTACTACTATCCACCACCCACCCACCTTTTCAGTGAGGATGAGCCTAGGACAAAGTCAAAGCTCCCCCCACCGACCCACTATGCAATGATGAATGTCCTCAGAAAAGCCCATTGCTTCCCCTTTCCTTACCTCAATCTACACCACCTCTCCAACTGCCAGATGAGTATCATCGATTGCCACCTGGTGAACTCTGACAGTGTCAACAAATGATTTTTCCTTCTTCAAAGCCAATGCTTTACCCATTGAGGATGGGAAGGTCACAAGAGGGGCAGTAGAGGCACTTGAGGAAGGGGCAACACCAAAGTTTCTTAACTTCCTCACCAATGTAATCTAACCTCCCAGGTGCCCCTTTCCCTTCATGGAAGACCAAGGTAAAACTCTTAGATTCCACAAAGCAAATGGAACACAAAATAAAGTGACCTGCAACATTACTCTGAAGCTCCGACCTATAACTCGTCTCCCCATTCTTCCATTATTTGAAAGGCTTCCCTGCAACCTTTTAGGCAGCAACCCTCCACCCCTACAAGCAGGGCTACCAAGCTTCTTTCTCCAAATCTAATCCATCTTTAAAAGTCTTGACTCCTTTCCCATACCAGACCAACAAACTTCCCTTTCACCAACTCAACATAAATCTCCAAGGATTTTGACTCCACTGCAAACCACCCTTTACCTTCCTTAATGGTTGGGTGATGATAATTAAGGTTATAGTTGCATAGTATGAGAATTTCAGAAAGTCAATTTGTTAATACTGTTTTCTCCTTTCCTATCTTATGAATACTTAAAACTTTCTACATCAATTTAAAACATTGTTTAACTTTGAACACACTTATGCACAGAAAAAAAGACCTATTAGCTCATAAACTCATTATGCATCATAAGAAAAACATCGTCATTGGTTCCACATCAATTTGTGTCATCCAAACATGCTTAACCTAAACTCTTGCAATGAGAATACCAAGTCTCCCAACTATTGTAAAAAGCTTTTGAAAGCCCTTGGTTAACATGTACTAGATACAGGGGACTGAAACCCAATCTAGTTATTGCTTTTCATTTTGAAATAGTACTTGTTCTTTCTCCTTCAGGTGCTGCTGTAGATTCACTTGTTTTTATTGCTAGCTTGACGAAGTGACTAAAATTAGTTTCTATTTCAACTGCATATTTTGTTCTCAGAAAGAACAATTCATTTATATGTCAATCATAATTTCGATGAGTTCCTCAAATATTTTTTCCTTTTATAATTTATAAAAAATAGGTTGCTGGAGCTGCTGCTGCTGCTGGCCTTTCACTTGCTGATGTTGCTGCAGAAGCAAGACATGCATCTGAAATGGTTGGAACGATGGGTGTTGCATTAACTGTATGCACACTGCCAGGTCAGGTCACATCTGATCGTCTGGGTCCAGGAAAGATGGAACTTGGTCTTGGGATTGTAAGTTAATCTCAATAAGTCCCCTTATTCTCATTATTTCTGATCATTAATGCAGTTTGCATTAATTACTTAGCATGTATTTTGAATTGACTTTGACATGGAGTTTACTCTATATTTTCAAATTGTTGAGTTACAACTTTTGTTGGCTACTCTTGATGCTATGCACTTTACTTAGTGGCTAATTATCGATTATTATTATGTTTTTGGTAGTGGCGAATTATTGATTATTATTATGTTTTTTGCAGTCTCCACTGATAAACTGGTGCTTTTTATCGATTTTACATTGTTTTTGTTGGCATTATTTACTAAATAATTGGTTCTTCTATTTACCTCTTAATTTAACTCTGATCCTACTTTTGAATATCCAGTTAGCTAAACATGCATTTCTTTTCAGCATGGGGAACCTGGGGCAGCTGTTGCTGACCTTCAGCCTGTGGATGTTGTGGTTTCTCATGTTCTTAAGCAGATTTTATCACCGGTATGTTCTGACATATATTCTGCCTTATTGTTTGGATAATTAAAGATGGTCATCTTTTTGTCAGGATTTCTGCTTTTAATAGTAAATTGTGTTGCAAAAATAATGTTCTAGGTTAGTCTAAGTTGACTCACACATGCTAAATTTGAAATGACAAACCTTTGAGGGGTTTTACAGCATTTGTGTGTCCTTGAAGATTTTTTGAGCACAAGATTTCTGAGTAATTTGATGTGCTAATTTCTTTGACCTTAGGATGTTAGGTAATCACATTAATCCTTAATTCATTTTATTAGAATTTGATGAATCAATTTGGAGCAACTTAAGTTGGATTGATTGAGCATTCCATGTGCTAGTGAGAAATTGGGCATCAAGAATCAGTAACTATGAAATACTATTGATGAAAGAAAAAGATGTCTACTAGGAAGGATGAGAAATTGTTCACAAGGAAAAGTTCCTGCAAAGTAAGGCCTTAGTATAGTCCCACTACATCCAAACAAATATCTCTTGGTGAATAGTGCTTTTTTAGGAATGAACAACTAGTTCATGCTGTATTTTTTTTGAGCATTACTTTGTAAGTAATCTAATTTTTTTTCATGCTCACTAAGTCATGGCAACATCATAAGCCTCATTTTTGGAGCTACTCTTCTCTTCCTTGCAAACTCATTGTCATCTCTTCTTGAATATGAAGCTACTAGGCAGCAAATTTGTGTTCATGCAATTTAACAAGAAAGTAGTTCAATTTTGAGCAGTTTGCTTTGCCTTTACTTCTTCTGTAAGAATGCTTCGAAGCTAGTGTAATATAATAAACTTGTGTGTGTGTGTGTATGTTTAAGTTGACTGTATGAACCATTGGATTTCAAATAATGAATTTGTAATATAATAAACTTATTTCCTTGCTTCTCTTTGGGCTTTCTGTTCCAAGGTTTTTAAGGGGACTCCCCTTAATGTGTTACAACTTGACTGGTTAGCGGTGTGTAATTCCAAAGGGTTGGTCTAATCTAGAGAGTTTGTTTGTTTTTACTGTGTACTTTCTTGTTTTTGTATTCTTGTAGTTTAGTTTTCTTTGGTGAGAGGATTTCTCATCCTTCTCTTGTACATCTTTTTTTCTATCAATATATCCCTTTGTTGTTTCCTATAAAAAAAAAAAAAATGAATTTGTACAATCTTGACCCCAGCACATTGATATTAGTGTATGCTTGCAAGCTCAACTCTATACTTCTTTCAAACAGATTACCTTTCCAAGAGTGAATTTCAAGTATCAGAGATTATATAGTCTACCCCAAGATGACTTTGTTTTGGTGAATGCATAGACCAACTTATAATGCTCGAGGCATAGGCTATATCCCGGTCTAGTATGGGATAAGTATATCGACTTTCCAACTAACCTTTGATGCATATGTCGGTCTACAACTGCCTCCTCCTTAACATCATCAAGTTTGTGATTCTATCCACTAGGAGTGTCAACCGACTTACATCCTAGCATCCCAGTTTCCCTTAGCAGATCAGAAACATATTTTTGTTGTGATATAAAAATACCACTCCTTGAGTGAGCCACTTATATATATGCAAGAAATGCTTCAGTTTTCCAAGATCTTTTATTTCAACTTTGCAGCTAGAATTTTTTTAAGCCATTCTATTTCCTCTAAATCATTTCTAGTAACAATTATGTCATTTTCATAGACAATTGGAGCAGTAACCATTCCTAAAGTTGAGTGCTTAAGAAAGAAAGTATGATCTCCTTGACTTTTTTGATACTTCACCCCCACTATAGCATTAGTGAATCTACCAAAACCATACTCTAGGAGATTGCTTGAGTGCATATGGAGCCTTTTTCTGGCCTGCACACATGGTTGTTATTGAAATTCTTATTAAATCTTGTTGTAGCTTCCATATAGACTCTCTTTCAAGTTACTATGTAAAAATGCATTTTTGACAACAAATTCCTACTAGGACTAACCAAGATTGGTAGTCAAATACAACTAGATACACATAATATTCATCTTTGCCCTTGGGGAAAACGTCTCTTGATAATCAACTCCATAGGTCTTAGCTACTAATATAGCTTTGTGTCACTCTAGAGTCCCATGTGCATTGTATTTCATGCCAAATACCCATTTACACCCATTTGGCATATGTCCCTTTAAGAAGTTATACATTTTCCCATGTTTGACCCTTCTTAAGTGCTCTTACAATCTTATTTCCTTACTTATGGCTTTTCTCTAATTCTCATTCCTAAATGTTTTGCGGAAAAATGTAATTTGTATGTAGGTTGGCAAATTGGCTAAATTAGGGAAGTTATAACTATATATTTCTGTAATTAAGGAGAGAATTAGGACAATCTTGTAATCAAGGGGATCTAATATAATTAGGTTAGGAAGGTTCCTATTTTTGGTGCTAGGAATAATTGTATAAATATGTGAGTCTGTGTAGATTGAAATTAAGGAAAAATTTATTCTCTTTCTTCCTTCCAATTCCTTAGATTCTTCATGGTATCAAAGCTTTAGGCTCATAAATCTGGGAATCAAGAAGAGAAGTGTTTTCGGCCTTCATTATCAAGTTCGAAGATCATTGTCAACCTTCATTATTGACCTTTAAGGGTTTCCTACTCATTTGAATTGCGCCATTGCTGCAAACACGGTTTGTATAGTCACTCTTGTCTTAGCCTCACACTAAGCTGCAAACACAGATCGTGAACTCATCACCAAAGCAACAGGAGACCAACAACCACCTTTGTCCTTGCGCCATTGGTACAATAGGAGATTGAGAGCTTAGGACCTCTGATGCAATTACCTTGATTGTCGTTATCCTAGATTGCCACTAGCTAGGGCTTTAACACAATTCTGAGCTCTACGTGTTGTCTTCAACATGTTCTTTAACTTTCAAAAACCTTTGGAGTTTTTATATTTGAACCACAAAAAAAAAAAAAAAAATGTTAACGACGTATTAGAAACTCCCACTATAACCACTTAGTCTGAGGAAGTTATAACCAGTCACACCATGGGAGAATTATAGAATATTCAAGCGCCTACAAATTTAATGGGAACAATTATTTAAAATGGTCACGACTTGTTTGTACCTTTCTGAACGAAAAAAGGAAATTAAGTCATTCTTAGGAATTGGACCAAAGAGAGGAGATCCTCAGTTTGATACCTAGGACAAACACGACTCAATGATTATTTATTTATCTTATTTTGTGTATTGTTTGATACCGAGCCAAGACACCAAGACCGATATGCCTCGGGGCCCTCTAAGTCGATGATTGCGATCGCGACTTTGAACCATGGTATAATTTTGTAATTAAGGAGAGAATTAGGACAATCCCATAATCAAGGGTATCTGATGTGATTAGGTTAGGAAGGTTCCTATTTTTGGTGCTAAGAATGTGGGTTTGTGCAAATTGAAATTAAGGAAAAATTTATTCTCTTTATTCCTTCCAATTATTTAGATTCTTCATGTTTCTTGGATTGTTTACGAAATTTCGATGAGATTTAGGTGACAAAAGAATGCTTTGTGTGAAGATATCAATTTATCGGTTGAGACAATGGAAATAGGTTGTTGAGTGTGCTTTTGTGTTCCTTTTTTAGTAGCAATAGCCCTTAGGTATCCTCAAAATCAGGTTCATCATGAGAATCATCAACATTTTCCAACCTATTTTTATTTTGTTCTGGTCATGGTTGTTTCCTTCTTTGATAGACCTGCAATGTGGCGACACTAGGGCCTCCACAAGCCTGTTTGAGATATGTGTTTAGAAAGAGTTTTCTATTATGAAAATGGGAAAGCTGTTTTCCAGACTTGAAAAAATGTTTGGTAATTTTTTGATAGGAAACAATGTTTTGAAAACTTGTTCTGAAAATAGTGATTTTAATTTTTTTTTCAGTTGTTTTCATTTATTTTCTAGGGGTTGTTTCAAAAAATAATTCTAGAAATATGGGAAATGATTGAAAATAAATCATTGTAGATTTTTATTATTTTTAAGTAATATTTGAAAACATAGAAAACAGGTTGAGAACATTCCAAGTTCCTAAACAACCTTTTGATTTAGGAAACATCAAAGAACTACTTTTGAAAACTATCATCCAAAATTATTTTTTGGTAAATGTTTTTGAAAATGTTCCCAAAACAGGCCCATGTCTCTCACCTTTCATCTGTAATTTCAGAGATGCAGTAGGTGGGATCAAGGGAGACATAGATTGTTCAAGATAAGAAAAAAGATGGCTTATTTTCCACTAAAGGCTCCCCTCTGAAGGTAAGTCTTGGGATAGAATGATCGGTTTTCCACAAAATGACACCCATGGTTGTGAAGAACTTTTTGGAAGATGGGTGTTGCGTTTGTAACCCTTTTTTTGTTTCAGAATATCCTGTAATTTGTTCTTCTTTTAAGAATGGATATGAACATAGGGGAAACAACCAAACACTTTAGAAGGGAGTTAGCAAAAACCATTAACATCAAGGAAAAACTTTGAGAAATCAATCTTTGGAGATTGATGATTTGAGACTCTAAAAGCATTTTGGTTAGGTGCTCAACCTTTAAAACTACTTCCCCCCAGTAAAACTCAAGCACATTTTTGAAATATTAGGGTTGTTATAACTTCTGAAGATGCCTATTTTTTCTCTTTGCAAACCCTTTTTTTTATTATTTTATTTAATTTTTATTTTTATTTTTATTTTTTGTTTTTGTGAAGAATCATTACAAGAACATTGATGAAATGATGCATGTTTCTTGGAAAAATGGTGCTAAAATTGGATTCAAGTATCCCCTCTTATTATTGTTTTTTGACAGGTAAATTTTTTTGTCATCATGGGGCTTGAACTTGGAACCTTCCACAAACCCTTCCCAACCCTTTTATCACATGAGCCAAGCCTCAAAGTATTCCCTCTTATTATCAGAATGAGAAAGGAAAAATGTTACCTTGCAATTTAAATCTTTGTTCATTTGATAGATTAATAAAAGATTAACAAATAGTTTTGGCACATGAATATTGACTTCAAGGATAAAGATGGTGACCAATTACTATTGCTAAAGTACCATAAACTATGTTAATATTTTTATTTCCAGGATATGAACCGTATGTAGAGAAAAAATGTGCATAATTTGTCATATGTGTGGAAGAATTAAATTAGGAAAGTCGTGATTTTGTAGAGAGAATTAGGTAATCTTGTGATCAAAGGGATTTTTTGTAATTAAGTTAGGAAAGTTTTCTATTTAGGTGCTAGGATTTTTTGTATATATATGAGTCTTTGTACAGGCAAAAGATTAAGGAAAAGAATTTTTACCTTGCATTCTTTCCAGCTCTCTTCTACAATATGTTCAGTAATGCCTGACTCATTGATCTTGGAGTTTGAGAAACAGTCTTTTGTGATGGTAAGAGCATGAGAATGAAAATAATTACTTGAGTGTAAAGAGAACAAACCATTTGGGTTTTCTAGTGATTAGAGGAGATTTCTAAGTTACTCAATTTTCTTTTTGTTGAACTCTCCAATTTCAGTATTGTTGGTTGCATTCTCTTGGAAAACTTCTTCAGAATGATCAACACATGCTTGTCTTCCTCGCTTTCCAGTTTGTGCTCCTTGATTGTCATTGTTTTCGCTTACTGACTGAAGTTTTCCATGAAGCTTCCAATAGTTCTCCTTGGTGTGCCTTGGCTTTTTATTGTAGTTCTACCCCAAACCATCTTTATTAATAGTTGATTTGCTAGCTTCTATTTTCACGGATTGTAGAAAGTTTGCTGTTGTTATTCTGCAACCCTTAATTCATAACTAGCACTCCATTGTTCGGTTTGGCTGTAACAAGTGTTGAGCCTTTGATGGATTGATTATCAAACATTATTGTCTGATGTCCTTCTTTAGTCTTTGTTATTGAGACTAGCCAGGAACTCAAAGATTCTCTCTCTTTTTTTTTTTTTTTGCATGATTCTGTAACATAGTAGCATCTTCACTATACTTCATTTTAAATTTTTAGTAATGGTCCAACTCATAGCGCCTTCATTGTATTATAATACTCTATGACAAACATGATTCCTTGTTTGGTGGTTGTGATTTTTGTCTTGATTTCATTGATTTAGGCAACATCTTTTACCTTGGAGTACGTTTGTCGCATTGCTTCCTAGATTTCCTTTGCTGTGGTTAGGAGTTTACAAGTGCCACTGATCTCAGGTTGCATAAAACTTTAGAGCTAGGATAATCATCAAATTTTGTTCATCCCAAACATCAAATTTGGAATCATCACGAATAGGCTTTGGTCCAATTAGATGATTTAGCTTTCCTTTACCTTTCAAGAAAGTTGAAACAAGTTCTAACCAAAGGAGATAATTCTTTCTATTCAATTGATAAGATGCTTGAAGATTCTAATACTCGACTGTAACCTGTTGAGAAGCAACAACTTGGTTGTTTGCCTCAGATATTTGAAACATGGTGTGTTGAGTAAAGGCTAAATTTGTAACCGCATAGAATGGTATGAAAAAAGAGATGAAAATGGTTCTTTGTTGCCAATAGTTGAAACTGTGAAATAACTAAAGAATGAAAGAGACAAAAGTTTTGATACCATGAAGTTGAATGTATGATTGATTATATTTCGACTAATGAATCTGTATAGTCTTATAGGTGTCTATATATAACTATTAAAAGAAAAAACTAACTTTCCTAAAATATCTGTCCTAAAATCAAGGAACCAAAAAGCCTTTGGCTTCCATATCCTATGAGGATTCTTAACTGATTCATCAACGTTTTTGATATTATTTCATTTGACACCTTAATTCGATGTTCCTTGTTTTTCTTATTCGTTAATCTGTTTTGCTTTAAATAATATAAAAGAAGTTTCTTATGGAGATGACTAAAAATTGCATTTATGCTTTAAATTATTCACTGGAATGACAGCTCATTGACATGAAACTTTCTCTTTGGACATCCAACTTGGTATTATTAGATGAATCAAGTATCACCTAGATAGCCTTAGGATTAATACCTTTTTATTTTATTTTTTATTTTATTTTATTTTTTATTTTATTTTATTTTATAAAATTTTAAAATGATGAAAAACTAAGAAATATTTATTAATGAACTTTTGCTATTAGAAACTGAGAAATATTATTAATGAAACAAAAATAAGGGTGCTAGGAAGGATGAGAATCCTTCACAAGGAAAAAGACCTAGCTAAATAAGACCCCCTCAATGTAGTCTCAATAAGACCAAGCACATGTAACTAGACTTTTTTGGGAATGAATGACAATGGTCATGCTCTATTTTTGCTTTCGTAGTACCTTGTAGGTAATCTGATCTTGATTAACTCTTACAAAGTCATGGCAATATCATGAGTCTCACATATTATGAAACTATTATTCTCTTCCTTGCAAGCTCCATGTGTCATCTCTTCTTGAATATGAAGTTACTAGGCAGCTAATTTTGTGGGTTAAAGTATTGCAATTTAACAAGAAAATAATTCCATTCTATGAGTAGTTTGCTTTGCTTTTTGCTGCTCTTATATGAATGCTTTTTAGCTAGTCTATTTCTTTATCCCTTTAATAGGATTAAACTTAATTTCTTTTATTTTCTTTTATGTTATATCTCTTGTATTGTTACAAAAAACATATAATATCTTTTATATTTAACTTTACACCTGATTTGATATTCTATTGTTTTTCTCATTTCATTTTATATTTGTAGGAAACTAACTATGTTCCGATCACTCGAGGAAACAGAGTGGTGCTCCTCATCAATGGGTATATTCATGGATTTTCTTTTATGCTTTCTAATCAAGTTAGGATTACTCCAACAATATAAAGGAAAATAAGCGCACCCTAATGTGAATGACTTGAATACTCGAAGTATATGCTTACCAATTGAGTAGAATAAATTTCTTGTTGTTTCCCTTGACTAGAAGAAAATGGTGGATGAGCAATGAGACTCAAAAGGGAATTACAAATCAACATATGGTTTATTGACTCTTTTATTCTACCCTAAAAAAACATCTTGTCATCAGTACAATGAGAATTGATTTCAACTTGAAGCTTCATGTCAACAATTATAGGTTGTCTTCATGAATCTTATTTTAGCATTCTTTCCATCTAGGTAAGAAAAATATGGAACATTTTCTTTTCTTTTCTTTTTTTTTTCTTTTTTTTTGTCTCCCATTTATAGGGGAATAGCTCATGTCTTAGTGATTTTTCATGTCAATCATACTATGGCTATAAGAAGTAAATACCAATGACATACTACAGTTGAGAAGGCCATTCAAAGCCCTTAGCCCTGATTGGTGCACCCTTTGTAGGAGGAGTGGAGAGACGGTTGATCATCTTTTCCTACATTGTCCGATTACTTTAGGGTTATGACACAAGATATTCCCACAAGTTGGGATGGTGTGGGTTCAGCCATACAGTATTTGTGATATGATGGTTATCTCCTTTAAGTGTTTTGGGAACTCTACTAGAGGCAAAACTTGTTGGAAGATTGCTTGTCTCACTTTGTTGTGGGTTGTGTGGAGAGGGAGGAATGCTAAGATTTTTGGGGATACTTGGAAGACGCTTGAGATGATGTGGGACTTACTTCATTTCCATGTTTCTTTTTGGGCCCACTATACTGGCATTTTTAAATCATTTCCATTGAGTGTAATTTAGCTTAATTGGCTTTTGGTATGTACACCCCAGGGATAGGCCTACTTGGTGAGGTCCCTAGATGAGCGTAAGGAGATGTTATACTTGTATAGGGCTTTTTTTTTGTTTCTTTTGTATAGTCCTCCTTGTAAAGCGGAGGTTTCTTTGGGTCTTTTGATCAGGTTTGTATTTCATGGGAAAAATTTCTCATCCTTCTCATGTTTTTATTCACTTTAATTAATACATCTTTTGTTTCTGATAAAAAAAAAAAAAAAAATACTATAGCTTTATTTCTATCACAAAGAAAATAGACATTAGATTTGCTGAAGGATTACAGGAATGTTGGGATGCAAACTGATTGACACTCCAATCGATGCAAATCATAAATTGGGAATGAATATTGAGAACAAGGCTGTAAATAAGGAGAACTATCAAAAACTGGTTGGCAAATTAATCTATTTGTCTCAGACAAGGCCCAATATAGCCTTTGTAGTAGGAGTTGTCAGTCAATTCATGCATAACCCTAATGAAGATCATATGAATGCAATATTTAGAATTTTGAAGTATCTGAAAGGGACTCTAGGAAGGGGACTTCTATTCTCAAAAAATGACATGCTAGAAATTGAGGCCTACACTGATGCAGATTGAGCAGGTTCAATTAGGGACCATAGGTCTACATCTGACTACTGTACATTCCTTGGAGGCAACTTGGTAACATGGAGAAGTAAGAAACAATCGATTGTGGTAAGGTCAAGTACTGAAACAGAATTTTGGTCTCTAGCTTTGGGAAAATGTGAACTAATCTGGCTCAAATCCTTAATGCAAGAGTTGAAGCTAGTTAACAACCATCCTATGATACTTATTGTGATAATAAAGCATCTTTTGACATAACTCACAATCCAATTCAATATGACAGAACCAAGCATGTGGAGGTAGATAGACATTTCATCAAAGAGAAACTTGAGAATGGCCTCGTTTGCATGGCCTATATTTCCTTTGATAAGCAACTAGCTGATCTTCTTACGAAAGGACTATTGAAAAAAAAATTCCAGGAAAAATTGGGTTTGAATCATATTTCTGAAAATTTTGAACACTTGGCATGTTTTTGATTTTTCTTAGAGAAGATAAACCCATGTAATTCGTGTATGATCATTGGTGAATGTAATGAACCATTTTTTACCATTTGAGGTTGTGACTTTGGACAGTCCCCAGATGTCATTGTGTATCAATGAGAATGGTGTAGATGGTGTGTCTTGGATGAAATGACACTTGGATATGTTTAGCAAGCTGACATATCTCACATTGAAAAGAAATCGAAGCTTTATTATCAAATAATGAAGGTAACAAACGTTTCAAAGATGAAAAATTAGGGTGGCCAAGTCTATGGTGCCACAATATTATTTCCTTAGTACTAGAAATTGAAACAGATGCAACATCAGACACAAGACCTTGTCGACTCTCTTGATTTTCATCATCAAAGAAATAAGGTTCATCATGAACCCTAGCACTACCAATTGTCCTCCTCGATGATCGCTCCTGAAATTGACATGATGAAGACATAATTTAGCAACACAATAATTGTCATGAGTAATTTTGCTAATAGATGTCAAATTGCATTTTTATGAGGGAACATGAAGCACAATTTTAAGGTTAAGATCCTTAGAGATTTTAATTGTTCCTACTCTTGCAACAGAAGACGAGGACCCGTCTGCAATTTTAACAGTGGTGTTACTAGAACAAGGAACATAAGAATGTAAGAGATCATAACCACCTGTCATATGATTGGAAGTGCTTGAATCAATGATCCAAGGTTCCTCAGAATAAATTGAAGATTTCAAGGCTGAGTGATGGTTATCGGATTGAGCGACTGAGCATGACCCTAGATTTGAACCTGCTTGAGAATAGAGATGAGGTGGATGAGGGTTGATTGAGAAGGCGATATAGATGTTCCACTTGTTCTTTACTAAATTGGATTGAAGTCCCAATTTTTTTATTTTTTTTTTGCATTTCCATCCTTGTCACTGCTTGATTTAGTTTGATTGGCTCTTCCTTCTACTTGTCTTCGAGGTGCTCGATTGGATGGTTTATTGTGAATTTTCTAGCATATTTCTCTAGTATGGCCGTGGCGATTATAGTGATCGTACCACATTCTTTCTCCTTTGCATGGAGTCTTTGGTTCGTTTTTGGCTTGCCCGGTTGGTGGAATATTTTTGGAAAGAAGTGTTGATCCATTTGGAGTTGTTTGACTTGGTGGTCCGTCATTTGGCAACATTACTCTCTGCTGACATTCTTCTTGTCAAACCTCAATGAAGGCTTTTTCAGTGTTTGGGAATGGGATTCTGCTCGACACCTGATCCCTGACTTCGTCGAGGTTTCTATTAAGTTTGACAAGGAAATCGTAAACACACTCCTTTTCGAGATTCCGTTGCTGTTTTACGTTGCACTCGGCACATGTAGAATCGTCTTTGAGAAATAAATTGAGCTCCTGCCACAGGTCTTGCAAATTAGAGAAATACTGGGTGACAGATTGAAATTCTTGTTTCATCTCTTTCAATTTCAATTGAAGTTCAAAGACTTGTGAAGTGTTCCCGAGATCGGAGTACATTCTTCGAGCCGTGTCCTTGACTTCCTTTTCTGTTTAAGGAACAAATATTTTTTTTTTTTGATAAATCGTTTTAAGGAACAAATATTGACGACTATTTTTTGGCTCCATCGAGTTAATGAGCCAAGCGAGTATGATGGAGTTTTTAGCCAACCGTGTTTTGTACATTGGGCCGGTTGGTGTGGGAGCTTTAATTTCTTCGGTGATGTATCCTAGCTTTCCTTTGCCACAAATGACAAACTTGACAGATGGGGCCCATTGCAAGTAATTCTTGTCGTCAAATTTATGAGTTGTAATTTGGAGTGAACCTGTCTATCCTTCGTGAAACGTTGCTACGAAATGATTGATTCAGGTCTGGCAGCTGGAATTTGCAAACTTGACGATTTCTCCTTTTGAAGATCCTGTCATGGCAGTTTTAGCCATGTCGATGTAGCCCTTAGGTTCTGATACCATGAATACAGTTTGAATACTAATGTTGCGTTATTTTATTCAATTGAAGGTAATACATTTAAATAGACCATGGACGATCAAGGACTAACAACAAATCCCTAAACACACTCTTGGGATCACTGGAAATTGATATAGACCACAATATGACTTTATTTGAAATTAAAAGCAATTTAAAACCAAATCCTAACAACCGGAAATAACAACCAAATCTAAAATAAATAACATTGACTTATTCAAACCTCCTAATCAAATCAAATCTGATTTGATTTGATCTGCCAACAGGAATGCTAGAATTTTTGAGGACAAAATAAATCTATGGACAACCAATTAAAGGTTTTTTTTTTTTTTTTTGGATGCTTGCCACTAAGGAGTTTTGTCTTGTGATCTTGCTCGACTGTAGATCAATTTGTTTCCCCAGAGAGGCAATCAGACAGTCACCTGGAAGGAAGCTTTCACACATGTTCCGTAGGTGATCAAAGTTGAATGGGTATTGTTGGGCTATTTAGACATAGAGGGCTGATTATCAGGTATTTCTCAAATCAAGAAGGTTGTTTCTTGGGTGACTTGGGATAGGAAGGGACCTTGGAGATATGACCATCGGTTGTGGAGGATGGCACGCATTCCAACATGGTGGGATGCTCACCAGAGGAGCTAGTCCCATTCTGCTTTCTTTGGGACTATCTACTCTCTTGAGAGTTTCAGGATATGTTTTGGTCAGGGGCTTTGTATAGGATGCTCTTAATTTTATCTTCCGTCTTCTCCTGTGTTTTCTTTTCTCTTTCTCTTTGTATCACATGTTTTTTTAGAGGATTTCTCATCCTCATAAATTCTTCACTATATGTAGAAACTGTTCTTGTTTCTTATCACGAAAATATTTATACATATTGTTGACTGTCTTCTCCATCTTTCATATGCATCATCCAGCCTTTTACCTGCTTTTTACCTGCTTTTTACCTGTTTTTCCACAGTCATCATCAGTCTAAAAGTATTGTTGTTTCTGAGGAAAGACTTGGCCACTAATTTTTGGTTCTTTTAATTGCAGCTTAGGTGCCACCCCTGCAATGGAACTGATGATTGCAGCAGGAAAAGCAGTCCCTAGATTGCAGCTGGAACATGGACTAGCTGTTGATAGAGTGTATACAGGATCATTTATGACTTCTCTTGATATGGCAGGTTTGTTATTGTTGGAAAGAGCTTTCTTTTTTGTCAGATAAATAGATGTTCTCAGTTCTGTGTTTTTGGCAGGATTTTCAATTTCTGTCATGAAGGCAGATCAAGCAATTTTGCAACGTTTGGATGCTGCGACTAAGGCTCCACATTGGCCTGTTGGTGTTGATGGTCAGTGATTGTGTTGGAACATGTGGTTTTCTCTCTAATATCACTTTGTTTCAGTAAAGCTTCTCAGTAGAATCATGCAGTGATGGTCTATAGTATTCTTGTATCAAAATACTTATCAACTTTTTAGAGTAATGACCGGCCATCTTTACATCTTAATACAGTGATAGAAATGAAGTTTGTAAATAGAGGCTAGAAAATAAATGAAATACCTCCTTTAATTTATTTGAATGAACAACCAATACATTTATATAGGAAAACCTAACAACTAGATAGGAACTGAAAAAGCTTCCTAATCACCTACAACAACTATTTTTTAAATTTTAGAAAAAGAATATTAATAAAACTAATATAACAAACTTGATCCTAATCAATATTCTCTCCACTCCCCCTCAAGTTGGGAAAAAATGTCTAGTATTCCCAACTTGTATGTTAGATCCTCAAAGTTTTGTCTTGGGAAGCCTTCTGTCAACATGTCTGCAGTCTGTTGCTTCGTAGGAATGGTGATGCATATTAGCTCTTCTTCTATTTCCTCTTTGATAAAATGACGATCAATTTCCACGTGCTTTGTTCTATAGTGATGGATTGGGTTGTAAGCTATACTTATGGTAGTTTTGTTGCTGCAATTGAGGTTCATAGGATTGTGTGAGGGCATCCTCAACTCCTTTAGTAGTAACTTCAACCAAATCATTTCACAAATCCTTAGCCATAGACCTTAACTTGGCCTTAACGCTGCTTTTAGCAACTACTCTTTGCTTTTTTACTTCACCAGATCACTGAATTTCCCTAAAGAAATGTGCAATATCTCGAGGTAGGCCTCCTATCTTCTACTAAGTTAGCCCAATTAGGATCGGTGAAAGCTTAAATCTTCTTCTCTACTCTCTTCCCTAAAAACAATCCCTTTCTTGGAGTACCTCAATATTCTATTCATTGCCTATAAATATTCCTCACATGGTGCATGCATATACTGAATTACCACACTTAAAATGAATGCTAAGTCGGGTCTAGTTTGTGCTAAGTAGATAAGCTTACCAACTAGCCTTTGGTACCTGCCCTTATTCACGGGTGTCCCTCCTTTATTCTATCCAAATATATACACCTCTTCATCCAATTCTCCATTTAAAAAAGCATTCTTGACATCTAACTGGTGTAGTGGCCATTCTAGATTTGCTGTAAGAGATAGTAGAACCCTTAAAGGATTGAGTTTTGCAATAGGAGCAAAGGTCTTATGATAATCTACTCCATAAGTTTGAGTAAATCCCTTTGCCACCAGCCTCACCTTGTATCACTCAATTATGTCCTGTAAATTGTAATTTATAGTGAATACCAACTTGTAGCCCACTATGCTCTTCCCTATGGGCAAACTCATCAACTCCGAAGTGCCATTCTTTTCTAATGTACTCATTTCCTCTTGAGCAACCTTCTTTTGCTCCAAAATAGCTAGTCTTTTGTATGGACCTTAGGATTTCTACATTAGAGAGATTAGTAGTAAAAGCATGAATGGAAGGTGATAGTTTTTTCATAAGGCACGACCTAAGAGATGGGATGAAGTGTACATGACGTGACTCCCTTCCAAAGGGCAATGGGCAAATTTAACACTGTAAGATCATGTTCAATAGATGAAATTGAGATGGGAATGGACTTGAGATTACATGAATTATTCTAGTTTGCCACTTCTGGTTCAAATTCTTGACCATGAGGAGACATGAGGTGTTGTCCACTTTGAGGTTTGAATCTCCTTAAATAGACATGAGGCCCTGGTTGGTTTTGCCTTTGAAAATCTCTCCTTGCTTCTAAGTTTTCTTGATTTGGTGATTACATAGTAGGTTCGACCATGACATAAGGAGAAGAAACAAAAGGGATTGAAGCAGGATTGAGCAATGATAATTCCCAAAAACAATCTTCACTTGGTATAAGGAGAAGAAATAGGAGGGGTTGAAGCAGGATCGAGCAATGATAATTCCTAAAAACAATCTTCACTTGGTTATGTCTCCCCTTGAAGTGAAGTGGCTAGGAAATTGGGTTGAGACTTAGAGAAGGTAACATCTTTGGACGTTAAGAATTTTTTTTTGTAATCGTACAATAGCATCTATAACCCTTTTGATTAGGTGAATAACCAAGAAAGACACATTTAGTGGCTCGAGGCTCAAGCTTACTTTGGTTAGCTGAATGATTCTGAACAAACTTTGGACAACTAAAGATTCAAAGGTGTAGAGAATTAACAAACTTGAAATGATGATAGGATTTAATGAGGGTTGAAATTAGAGTTTGGTAGTTTAGGATCCTAGATGGCATTCTCTTTATCAAGTAAGAGGTAGTAAGGACGACCTCTTCCCATAGGCACTTAGGAATATGCATAGTGAACATTAAAGCCCTTGCAACCTCTAGTAAATGTCTATTTTTTCTTTCAAAAGCCCCATTCTATTGTGGAGTGTCCACACATGAACTCTAGTGAATTATCCCTTGTTTTGCTAGCTACTCTCCCAAGATATAATGGAAATATTCTCAACCATCATCTATTCTTAGAACTTGAATTAGTGTTTGGAACTGATTTTGGACTATGGAATGAGAGTTTTGAAAGATTTGGCAAGTTTCAAAATTTTCCTTTAAGAGATAAACCCAACATACTTGTGTATGTCCATCTGTAAATGTTAAAAACCATTTTTACTAGAGATCTTTGTTACTCTAGAAGGCCCTCAAATGTCACTATGAATTACAAAAAATGGCTTTGAAGATTTTTAAGGTTGAGCAAGAAACATTGCACTATTGTGTTCGGCAAGTTTGACATACTTCACATTGGAATAAACATGGATTTTAATTTCTGAATAACAATGGAAATAGTTTTTTCAAACAAATAAAGTTAGGATGGCCTAACCTATGAAACCATGACATTATTTCTTGATCACTAAAAACAGAAATAGATTTACAACTAGAAACTAGATTTTGTTCACTCTCGGGTTCTTCCTCTTTAAAGTAGTATAACCCTCATGTTCTCTACCATTGCCAATCGTCCTCCCCCAAAAGTGGTTCCTGAATTCATAGTAAGATGGAGAGAATGTAGCAACACATTTTTGCTAATCGAGAAAAGTTTGCAAGACAACTTTGGAACATGGAGAATTGAATGAAATGTTAAGTTTTTTGAGATTTTTATTGAACCTTTTCAAGCAACAATGAAAAGTAACCCATCGACTATCTTAACCTTGTAGTTATGAGAGCATGGAGAATGAGAAACAAAGGATTGTGGACTACAGGTCATGTGATTTGAAGCTCCCAAATTAATGATCCAAGTCTCCCTTTTATTTTGACCAGCATGAAGAGCAGTAACAAATGTACTTGTTTAGGCTAGAGTGCATGAGGAAATATGGACCATTGGCTGTGATTAAGATTGGGACTGATTTGGGAGCTTATACAGGTTGTCTAGCTGCTCTTTAATTTGTTCCCTGTTGAGTGAATTCTCCCTTGTAGTACTCTCAGATTTGGTGGCAGCATGATCATCTACTATTGCTTGGAAACCTCTTGCATTAGTTGGTTTACTTGGTTTCTAGTTTGGTGGCTTGCCATGCAGCTTCCAACCGGTTTCCTTGGTGTGGTGAAGCCTATGACAATGGTCACACAAGATGGTCGCCCTTTTGTAGAATACTACAATGCGTTAAACTCGATATTCATGGAGCTTGATTATCGAAGACCCAATTATATGACGTGTATAGCTGATATTGAGAAACGAAGGAAGCGTATTGCTGAGGATCGGGTTTATATATTTCTTGTAGGTCTTGATCATAGTTTGGATCAAGTTAATGATAGTGTTTTGGCACCTCTCCTTTACCATGTCTAGATGAAGCCTATTCACTAGTCCATTGTGAAGCGCAGAGGTAGGTCACCATGGGAACAAAAGATTACTTTGAAACTTTTGCAATGGTTGTCTATAAGAATAACACATGACCAACATCTTTTATTCCTATTGACTGTTCTTCTTGCTTCTGCACTCACTGCAATAGCATCAAACATACAACAAATGTTTGTTGGAAGAAGCATGGTTATCCAGAGTGGTACAAGCTTAAACAAGCTAAAAGGAAGTAGAAGAAATCAACTCAGGTTGCTCTTACTGATGTTACTTCTCTAGCTTTTGGTTCTCAGGTTTCTTGATTATCTTCTCAAGAAGGTAATTTTGGTTTAGCCTTTATTTCTATTGCCTCTAATACTTGGGTTATTGATTCAAGTATGACTAGGCATTCTTCCTTACTTTACTTTCTAATGCCCTCACTTGTTAAGTCTGCTCAAGTTGCTAATGAGACTCCTATGCTGATTTCAGGAGCCAAGAATGTCTCACTTTCCCCCACACTCTCCATGTCCTTTGTCTTACTTGCGCCGAGTCTCTCTAATAGTGTTCTTTCTATTAGCAAGATTACCAAACATCTAAGCTGTTTTGTAACCTTCCATTCTACTCATTGTGTATTTCGTGACAGTTTTATGAAGATGACGATTGGCATTGGTAAGGAGACGGGAGGTCTTTACTACTTAGAGGGGGTAATAGAGTTACAATCTGAATTTGATCATATTTTTCAAGTAGCTAGAGAAACGTTTGATAGAGAAAAGATTCTTTTGTGGCATTGCTAATTAGGTCACTGATCTTTTTCTTATTTGGAACGTTTATATCCTTGGTTGTTTCAAAATATTTCAATTTCTAGTTTAAGGTGTGAACAATGCATTTATGCTAAAAATCATTGTGTGCTGTTCAAAATAAGTCTCAATAAAAGCCCGGTTCTTTTTACTCATGTTTTTACAAATGTTTAAGGTCCTTTTTTTATTCCTTCTACTTTGAGTCATATATACTTTGTGTCTTTTATTGATGACTGTACTAGGGTGAGGTGGGTATATTTTCTTTAGTCTAAGAATGATGTTTTACATGTTAATCCTCAATTTTTTAAAATGACTGCCACACAATTTAATACTCAGGTTAGGGTTTTTCACTCTAACAATGGTTGTGAGTTTGTGAATTAGTTTTTGTTGATTTATTCAAAGAAAATGGAATCCTCCATCAAACAATGTGTACATACACACCACAATAGAATGACATAGTAGAGCGTAAAAATTTAGGTGGCCTAAGCTTTAAGCTTGAAGCTTTACCATGTGTGTTCCAAAACGTTTTTAGGCTAAGCCTGTCATGAGTATTGTCTTTCTCATCAACCGAATGCCTGCTTGTGCCATTGATTATCAAACTCCTTTGCAAATGTTATCACAGTTTCACTTTATTCGTTCTACTTTGAATATTTGTCCTAAAGTTTTTGGTTGTGTATGTTATATTCATCTACACTCTCATTAAATGGATAAGTTTGGTCCTCATGCTTTTAACTGTGTCTTTCTTGGTTACTTTAATTCCAAAAAGGGTTATAAATGCTTTCATCCTCCTACAAGCAAATACTATGTCTCCATTGATGTTCAATTCTGCGAAGGGGAGTCTTATTTTTCTAGGAATGTGTCTTTGGTTCCTCTTCAAAGAGAGATTAGTAGTAAGGAAGAGGAAAGGTTATGGTTAGAAGAGAAGCGGTTATGGATTTTAGGTCGAGAAGGATTCAATTGATTTGGGAAAGGGGGAGTCTTTAGATACTCCCAACCCTATGACAATTGAGTTTGAATTTGAGGAAAGAAGGGATGGAAGACCAGCCAAATTATTTCAACAAAGTCATACAAGGAAGAACAAAGATTCTATTGTTATGCCCCCTTCAAGCTCTAATACTCCTCTTGATGGTACTACCATGCGACCGGATGACTCTTTTGAGACAAACTGAGGTACGTGTTCCTTCACCTTTAACTTCCGAAAATGCTACCTTGAATCCACAAGTTGGTGAACAAGGTAAGGGATATCCTCTTCGTGATCGTAAAGAACTTGATAGGTTAGTTTTCTCAAAATCATCCTCTAATGTTGTCTATCCCATTTCTGATTTTGTCTCTTATCATCACCTATATACGACTCACCTTGCTTTTGCTCTTCAGTTATCCTCTGTGTCTATTTCTAGTCATCACCTATCTAAGTGGAAGTTTGTTATGGTAGAAAAGATGAAGACTCTTTAGAAGAAGTCTACTTGGGAGATGGTTGAGCTCCCTTAGGAAAAGAAGATAGTGGGATGTAAGTGAGTGTTTTTAGTAAAGTAGAAGTTAGATGGGACAATTGTAGATACAAAGTTAGATTGGTTGCTAAGGGATATACCTAGACTTACGGAATTGACTATCAAGAGACTTTTGCCCATGTGGCCAAGATGAACACGGTTAAGAGTCATAGTCTCTCTTAGGGTCAATCTGAATTGGCCATTAAGATAGTTTGATGTAAAGAATGCCTTTCTCCATGGTGATTTGTTAGAGGAGGTGTACATGATCCCCCTTTAGGGTTTACACCAAAAAGAAGCAAGGTATGCAAACTAAAAAGGCTTTGTATGGATTGAAGCAGTTGTCCAGGGTATGGTTTGATAGGTTGAGTTAGTCGATGGAGTATGGTTTTAAGCAAGCGATGACATATCAAACTTTGTTTTATAAGAGAGATGGTGATGACATTACTTTGCTTATTGTTTATGTTGATGACATGATTGTTATAGGTAGTGATTTTACAAAAATAGAGAAGCTTCAGAGCTATTTGGTCAAGGAATTTGAAATGAAGGACTTGGGTGCTCTAAAATACTTCTTGGGCATTGAGATGTCTCGGTCCAAGCAAGGACTCTTCCTCTCATTACGGAAGTATACATTAGATGTCTTGGTTGAAACTGGTAACTCTGCTTGCGAACCTATAAATACTCCAATTGAGATAAATCATAGCTTGTTCATTTGCCCTGATCAGATTCCAATGAACAAAGAAATATATCAAGGACTAGTGGGAAAATCAATCTATTTGACCCACATTAGACTTGACTTGTCATATGTAGTTAGTGTTTTAAGTTAATTCATGCATAATTCAAGTGATTGACATATGAATGAAGTAAATCGTATCCTGACCTATCTAAAGTATTCTCTAGGCAAAGGCATTATGTTCTCCAAACATGGATAACTAGATGTTGAGGGCTACATAGGCTCTTAACTTTATTGGATCCCATATTGGATAGAAAGTCTACTTCAGGGTATGTGTCATTTGTAGGAGGGAATTTGGTGATCCGGAGGAGTAAGAAACAAAATGTGGTCTCGTTATCTAGTATAGAAATTAAATATTGTGCGTTCCATCATACGACTATGGAACTTACTTGGCTAAGAATTCCCTTAAGCTAGCTTGGGTTTAGTCCTAAGAAACCTATGGTGCTCTTTTGTGATGATACAACAACTATTGAGATTGCTAATAATATGGTACAACATGATTGAACTAAGCATATTGAACTTGACAGGAACTACATCAAGGATAACCTAGATTCTATCATTATAAAGTTTCCTTACATCAAGAGTGCAAATCAATTGGCGGATATGATGACTCATGCTGTTACTAGTGGTCCATTCTATGCATTATTATCCAAGTTGGACATGTGCAATATCTATGCACCAACTTGAGGGGGAGAGTTAACATATACAATTGTGATGTATAGTTGTGTATAATTGTGTACAACTGTGTATATAACCATAATTGATTGCGTAGTTGTGCTTTATACAACAGTACATTATTCTGTATAATTGTCTATTATTTTGTATAGTTGGCTATCCTAAAATAGCCTTGTGTACCTTATATAAATACCCTTGAGATATATGAAAATATTCATTCAACAATTTACCAAGTAACCTCATAAAATAAATCAAGCTCTTGCCATAAGTTCTTCAATGCATTATAGTATTGAGTCACAGATTGACTACCTTGTTTTATATCCCATAGCTTTGATTTGATGTCAAATACTTGTGTAGAATTCCCCAAATTTGAGTAAGTCATTTTTATAGCTTCCCTAACATCCTTTGCAGTTCGCAAAAAAAGGTATGTTTGGCCAATTTTAGTCTCCATAAAATTAATCAGCCACACAATTACTATTCAATTTTCTACATCCCATCCTTAAAAAGTAGGATCATTCGCCTTTGGTTGATCTAGTCAAGTGTCTGAATTTTCCTCGCTCTCGAATAACCAATTTGACCACTACGACCATTGCAAGTAATTTTTGTTGTTCAACTTATGGGCTGTGATTTGGAGAGACACATTGTCTCCTCCTTGCAATATGCTTGTCCCAACCATGATGATTGTTTTAGCCATTAAACTCTTAGACTAGGGGTACAATTCTGATACCATGTAAATAGAGATTAGAAAATAAATGAAATAACTATCTTAATTTATTTAAATGAACAACCGATACATTTATAGAGAAAAACCTAACAACCGGATAGAATCTAGGCTAAGCAAAATCCCTAGAAAATAGGAATTGAAACTTCAGAGAGATAAACTTTCCTAGTCACCTACAACTTTATTTTAAATTTTTAAAAATAATATTAATAAAACTAACATAACAAATTTGATCCTAATCAATATTCTCTACAAGGTTGAACATGCATTTCACTTTTCCTGGATTCGGGGATTATTGTTACTTGCAGGTAATCGCCCAGCTGCCAAGATTCCTGTTCCAATGCCACCTTGTCGTTCAACAAAGAGTGATGAGGTATGTCTTCAAATTTCTTATCACCTTCTAATGGATTTTGTCACGGAAAAACAAGTTTATTCTATGAGAAGTTATTTACTTGCTTTGAATTTAAAATCATACTAGCTTTTGTTGTATAAAATAGTAGTTTCATAAGGTTAAAGCCTGCTAAAATAAGATGGCGCCTTCATTTTAAATCCATATTACGTATTAAACATTTGATGAAACTGATTGGAAAATATGATATTATCAAAATGTGAGGGGGTATCCTATAGTGATGATTGAAGAAATATTGCATTCTTTTAACCCAGATGTTCTGGAACTTATATTTTATTTTCATTTTTTTCCTTATGTTCTCAAAGCTTTATCTGTGGCAACTTGGTACTTATTGAAAGATCAGAGTTTAATTCTTTTTACCAAAGCTATGGGATACCCCATATTAGTACCAAAAAATAGTTTAATTTGAACAATGATGGAAGTATTAGTATATGATTTTCTTATTATAAACAAGATTCAATAGAAAATAGTATAGATAATGACTTGGATTCAGAATTAGAGACTGGAGAAACATTTATGATGGATTCATTTACCAGTGAAGATATGTTAAAATTGATTGATGATAGATGGAATGTTATCTTAGAAGAACTCAAAACTAAAAATGGACATTTAGAAAAAGAGGCTGTAGAACACTTAGTGTTGGAGAGTATGATATACATCATGAACCTAAATCCTACAAGCTTAAGATTTTAAGAAAATTGGTAGTTTAATATAGTATCAGAATAAGTCAGTGATTGACTTGTATTCTGTCTTTTTGTGGCCTTCATTGCGCAAAAACCCTTTCTGTTTTCAGTGGCCTTCATTGCCAAATATTTTCCTTTCTCTTGTAATCTTTCATACCCATAACTTCATTCCTTTTTGGCCTAAATTGCCATTGTGAAACATTACCCTGTCCTATCTTTCCTATATCTGCATTCGTAACTCAGCAAAGAGGTTGTGGAAAAGGAGGAGGCCAATGAGCAAGCCTAGGCAAGATCATCAAGAGGAGATCATGGAGAACAATTCAAAAACAACATTTTTTAGCAATGTTGAACTGGAAAAGCTGAGAAAATTACTGAATAAGTGGGATAATGTGGGTCTGAACTCCACTCAGGTTACAGATACTTGTTCCATGGCCCACCCAGGTAATAGCTATACCTTAAATGGCTCTTTTGAAAATCATTCCAACACTTGGATCATTAATTCAGGTGCTTTTGAACATATGACAAGTTATTCAAATTTTTTCTCAACACATTCTACTTGTTCGGGAAAACAAAATATAAAAGTGGCAGATGGATCTTTCTCTGCTATTGCAGGCCAAGGACCAAGACCAATAAAATAAATCCTTCTTTAACCCTAAAATCAATTCTCCATGTCCATTGAAAAACTCACTAAGGATCTGAATTGTATTGTTATATTTACATTCACTGGCTGCATCCTTCAGGACTTGGCAACTGGGAAGATGATTGGGCATGTTGAAATGAAAGAGGGGTTGTACTGCCTGGATACCACCAAAGGGATGGCATTGTAGAGCCTCAAGGTTTAGTTTCTACTTCTTCCCAAATAGTGGAAAAATATGTCTTTGGCATGGACGTTTAGGCCATCTTCCTTTTCCTTGTGAAAGAAGTTATTCCCTTCTTTGCTTGAAAATAGAAATTTTGGTAGCTTTCATTGTGATGCTTGTGAACTTGCACAACATTGTTGTGTTTTATTTCCCCTAAGAGGTCCAAAAATTATTTCAACATTTAGTTTGATTACATAGATGGTTGGGGTCCTTCTCGTATCCCAAATATTTTAGGTGCTAGATGGTTTGTTACATTTATTGATGAGTGCACTAGTATTATTTAGGTTTACCTTATGAAATATATATTAGAGGTTACATGCACTTTTCTTATTTTCCATGAACTTGTTTCTACTCAATTTGGGGCAAAAATATTTACTCTTCAATCTGACAATGATAGGCAATATTTCAACCAAACGATGATAAAATGCCTAGAAAATGAAGGGATTGTATATCACTCATCATGTGTGGATACACCCCAACAAAATGGGGTTGTTGAGAGAAAAAACTGACACTTATTAGAAGCGGCTTGATCACTTCTATTACAAATGAAACTTTTGAAGCACTATTGAGGAGATGCCATATTAACAACTGCCTATTTGATGAACAATCTACCATCCTGAATTCCAAATGGGGTTTCATATCTCCTATATAAAAGCTTACCACTTTATTTCCAAATTTTCAGGGAGTTGAGAACCTTCCACCAAAGATATTTGGTTGCGCCTCATATGTCCACATTTATAACCATTTGAGACGTAAATTTGATCCTATGTCTCTTCAATGTATATTTCTACTTTATTCTTCCACACAAAAAGGTATAAGTGCTATCATCCACTCATTAGAAAACACACATGTTACCATGGATGTAGCTTGTGTTGAACATCAACCTTATTTTGGGAACATGTATCTTCAAGGGAGAATCGTAATAGTGAGGATGATAAGTTATTTTATAACTATGGGAATGAGAGTAGTAATCTGAATGTTGCTCAAAACCAAATTGTTCCTAGTCTTCCTGATCTAAACTAGGTCCCACCAATGTCCCCAAACAATTTCAATACAAAAGAGTCCCAAACCATACTTCCATCAAACCATTCTCTAGAAAAAACACCTGCTCAAAATTAAAAAATGCAAACCTCTCCCATTCCTATGGAAACTAAGAACTTGAGGTCCAACATGCCTAATATGAAGGTGTATTCTAGGAAAAAATAGCTCTTTGTCATTCCACAGGTCATAAATTTGACTTGGTATTAGGTAATGAGAATGTAATCATGATGTTAATATTAACAATGATTTGGATTTGCTCATTGCTCTTAGGATGGGGACTCGGTCATACACTCAAAATCCAATCTCTCACTTTGTGTCATTTAAGAGACTGTCACCACCACAATATCGTGCTTTTACTTCCAAAATATCAACCCATAAAATTCCTACAATAGTTTATGAAACATTGTACATGAAATAGTAGAAGGAGGCCATGGATGATGAGATGCGAGCCTTGAAAAAAAAATAAAATAAGACAGGAAATTGTAGACTTACCCAAGGGGAAGAAAACAATTGGATGTAAATGGATCTACACCATCAAATACATAGTAATGGGGCCATTGAATGATACCAAGTAAGATTGGTTGCTAAGAGGTACACTCAAATATATGAAGTGGATTACCGAGATACATTTGCACTAGTAGCAAAGATGAACACCATCAGGATTCCATTGTCTTTAGCAACTATTCTAGACTGACCACTGCAACAATTTGATGTAAAGAATACCTTCTTTCATGGCGATCTAGAAAATGATTTGTACATGGATGTCCCACCTGGATATGTTCACAAAGTATTGATGAAGAAAGTGTGTAGATTTAGAAATCTCTTTGTGGACTCAAATAGTCCCTACATGCATGGTTTGGGAGGTTTGCAAAATCCATGGTAAAAAGAGGGTACCTCCAACATCTAGGTGAGCACACCTTGTTTATAAAGCATTCACCCCAAAAGAAGGTAATTTCTTTAATTTTCTATGTGGATGACATTATAGTCACTGGAGATGATCAACGGGAGAACTTGGCAAACAAGCTTGAAATTAAAGATTTGGGAAGTAAACAATACTTCTTGGGTATAGAACTTGCTCAATCTAAACAAGGGATTTTAATCTTGCAACAAAAATATATGCAAGATTGGCTAAATGAAATAGGTACAATAGGATGTAAACCAGTTGAGACTCCTATCGAGGTAAACCACAAGCTAGGGGAGAAAACCGAAGAAGGTTCAGTAGATTAAAGCACTTATCAATGAATGGTGGGAAAATTGAACTATCTATCACACACAATGCCAAATATTGCTTATGCCTTAACTACAATCAGTCAATTTATGCATGCTTCACTTAAATCCCACTTAGAAGCTGTATACAAAATTATCAAATACCTGAAGGCTACCATGGGTAAAGGAGTTATGTTTCAAAGAAATGGTGACTTAAGGTTGGAAGCCTACATTGATGTAGATTGGGTAGGATCTATAGTAGATAGAAGGTCAACAACTCAATATTCTATGTTTCTAGGGGGTAATCTCATCACTTGGAGAAGTAAGAAACAACCCATTGTTGCTTAATCAAGTGCAGAAGTTGAAGGAAGCTATTAATATAGTTCACAACCTGGCCCATCATGATTATATGAAACATGTAGAAATTGATTGACATTTCATTAAAGAAAAATTGGAGACTAGCCAAGTGTTCATGCCTTATATATCTTCATTAAAACAATTGGTTGAAATATTGACCAAGGTCTCCCTACTTTGACATTTCATCAAATGTTAAACAAGTTTCGAATGCAAAATATCTTTGCACTCACTTGAGGTGGAGTGTTGGAAGATTTATGGCTGAATATGGGCCTAGTTACACACATTTCTTTTGTATAAGTACTCTTGTATAGTTGTACATGTGACAACTATCTATATAGTTGTTAGATATCTGTTAGATAGATGTTTAATTGATACAAATTGGGTCTGGAATTTGGCTATCAAATCTGTAATTAGGCTAGGCATATTCTTTCCTCATTTTTTAATTTTTTGACAACTCTTTTCTATTTTAAATACCCTGCATAGACTCATAATAAAAAGAAGAGAAGAAATATTTTTTCCTTCACTACTTTCATGGTATCATAGCCTCGTTTTGGTAGTAGGTCAGGTGTTCGAACCTCACCATTATATGTTTATTTCCCCAATTTATTAACTCACCTACGTGTGATCCCAAAAAAGGAGGCTACATGTGAGGGAGGGTGTTAGAGAGTATATTATATATTATGATTCCAAATCCAACAAGGTTGGGCTTTTAGGAAAATTGGTGGTTCAACATTTAGAAGGGTAAAATGATATATTGCATAAAGGACAAGACTGTATAGACATTTATTTTAAGGATGAAACAATAGAAGAAATGATGATGAACATAACACCTCAGGACCCACAATCAAGTAGACAAAGTAGTACACCTTTATCAGGAGCTACATTTGTAGGAACAATACCAGTGGTAGAAAGAGGAGACAATACTTATAATTTAGGAAGAAGGAGAGCGATGAATAGAGGAAACTCAGAAAATATGCCAGATTTTAATAATAGTAGGAGTCGTGAAGAAGAAAGCTAGTATATGATTAGTTTTTAGTAATGATATTGATATCCATTATGAACATTTACAAATTGTTTTTGAAGAATTTTTTAAGAGAGGAATAATTATAAGTAAAAGAAAGATAGAACTATTAAGGAATATAAATAGTTTTTTGCAGGAAAGATGGGAAAAGGAAAAGTTGTGTTCCAACCTCACAACAGTGAAAGTATTTTAGATTTTCCACACAAGCTAGAAGAAACCAAACTACTTCAAAGTCTACAGAAAATTAAAGTATGCTAGAATGTTCATTAAAGATTTAGGAAAAATAGCAGGACCATTATATAGTAAAACATCTGCACATGGTCAACAGAATTTAATCAAGATGTAATGTTAGTAAAGTTTTAAAAGAAAAAAGTCGGTGTAGTTTTGTGTAGAAACGGAAGAATTGGAAGGAATAACAAGAATAAATTTTCTCTTAATTTCAGTTTGTACAGACCCTTATATTTATACACTCATTCCTAGCACCAAAAATAAGAACCTTCCTAACCTAATTACATCAAATCCCTTTAATTATGGGATTGTCCTAATTCTCTCCTTAATTATATAATTATACAGCTATACCTTTCAAAAAAATAGAATTATACAGCTATTTTTTTTTTTTTTTTGATAGGAAACGACAAAGGCATATATTAATGTAAGAGAAAGTACAAGAGAAGGATGAGGAAAATTATACAGATATCACTTCCCTAATTACATTCTTCCAAAGTTGGGAATCTATGAGAATTAGAATTACCTTTAGAATCTGACTAAATAATAATACAAACAGATGATAATGCATTAGGGTGAGGTGCCGTATTCTTAACAAAACCTAGTAAAGATTCTAGTAAATTTTTTGCATGTATTTCCCTCCCTAAACTGCCTGTCCATTGGCTCAAACACAAAAAACGAGTATTTACTCAAGAGTATACCATCTGTAGGGTCTTGTCCTTAATGCAGTATATCATCTACAACTTCTAAATTATATTCTTTTCCTAACTGACCTCTTAGTAAGTAAATTTCCCCAAAAACACTCCCTAAACTGCCTTCCCATCGGCTAAAGAAGAAGAAACACGGGTATTTACTCACGAGTATACCATCTGTAGGGTCTCGCCCTTAATACAGTATATCATCTACAACTTCTGAATTATATTCTTTTCCTAACTGATCTCTTGCTAAGTCTTCTATAGCTTCTTTTTCTAGATGTTCATTTTTAGTTTTGAGTTCTTTTGAGATAACATCCCATCTATCATCGATGAATTTTAACGTATTTTCACGAGTAAATGAATCCATCATAAATGGTTTTCCAGTCTCTAAATCTGAATCCAAGTCATTATCTATGCTATTTTCTACATAATGTTGTTTACAATTTCCTAATCATATTGTAGTACTTTCATCATCGTTCTTAAACATTACAAGGTTTTTGGTACTAATATGGGGTTTTCTACTAATGATTTTAAATTCTAATCAATTCCTGCATTTCTTTCTGCTAATATCTTTTTTTTGGTCCTATTGCTTTAATTCCCTTACTTCCTAGTATGCTATTTATTCTATCTTGAGAAATCTTAAAATTGGTGGTGCTATTTTCACTAAATCTTCCAGGAAATTGAGTATATATCTCCTTGCCTCATCTCATATCCTTGACTCTTTGTACCTATTTGAATATCTTTATATAATGTGGAAGTATTTCCAATATAATCAGGAGAGAATGCCATAATTGCTCTTTTATTGCTCATATCTATTTCTATATTTCCTAGGATGCTTTGCTCTAGACTATTAAATCTATTATCATACAGACATACTAAGACCTTAGCTCCTAAAGTCTCAGAATGCATTCCTTTCACTCTTACCAGTATTAATCCTAGGTGAGCCTGACTTAACTCCTCATTTTTGAGTTGTTTAAAACAATCTTCCTCAATTAAGTCTAGTTTTACAATTTGATCCTCGTAAGTAAAACTGATTTTTCTTTTGCTGTAGTGTTGATATAGCATCTGTTTCCATCACTTTTTCCTACCTCATATAGTTTTTTTGGGTTTTATCATTTTAAGTTTATTATTCCTAAATTCTTCAAATTGAGCTTCTAGATCTAAAACACTTCCTATCCTTACTATTTCTTTTTCTTTTTACTAAACATTCTCTCTAACCTACTCCCTTGTAGCTTTACTATATACTACTATCTGTTTTCCTTTGTGATTCATATTGTTATCTATGCCTATGACTCTTTACAGTCCTTGTTTGTGCTTTCTTGCTACTGTTTTCTACCATTCCTTTAATATTATTTATGCTTAGTTATTCAAATTCCTCAATTAATTTTTCAAAATTTTTTCCAAACTTTATTCTTTCCTTAGTTTCTACTTTCTGTCCTATTCTGTCCTTAGCCAGACTTTCCACCCCTTTTATTATTTTTTTAAATGTAATATTATTTTTATCTTTAATGTATTGGATTCTAATTTTATTAATAGTTCTCTATTTTTCTTTATTTCAGACTCAAGATAATCTATTCTATTCATTCACCTTTACTATTTTCTATTCTCAGTTGTTATTTACTGGTTATGGTTCACTATTCACTATTTGCTATTACATGAGTAAAAATATTTAAGACTTATAATTTTGAATCACGATGTTAATATGTTCATTATTTACTATTTATTCCAAAATTGAAAACTATTAGGCTCTGATACCAAAATTGAATGAGGGAAGGTAATCGAGTAAAAGTTAAGACATGAAAAAACCTGTAAAATTATAGGAAGATTTAATTTGATGATCTGTCAGCAATGTTAAGGGCTAAGATTGAGGATATCTACAGCTAACAAATCATCTTTTCTTATCCCATGATTTTATGGGATTTGGTAATCTGTTACCAAATCCATTTCTGTTTTAGGTAGTTTTGACTTTTTTGATAGTTGTAAATATCCCTAAAATAGATGAGTATTATCATCTATATGTAAAGGGGAATGTAATCAGTATGATGAATGGTGGAATGTTGAGTTTTTTCCTTCCACAACAACATGGTATCAGAGCATTCTCTGAACCCTAATTCCCTCATATGACCAAATACGGCAAACATAATTCAACTGCTACTGTTTCCCAAATCACCTCCAATCAGGAAGCCATGGCTTCCAGCAATAGTAGTGCAGATAGTAACCTCATGCCCATTACAGGACACAAACTGAATGGGAACAACTATCTCCAATGGTCCCATTCCGTAATGATGTTCATATGCGGAAAGGGCAAAGACGATTATCTCAATGGAGTTGCTGCCAAACCAAACAAGACAGATGAAAAGTTCAAAGTCTGGAATGCTGAAAATAATATGGTCATGTCATGGCTCATTAATTCCATGACAAATGACATTGGAGAAAATTTTCTTCTCTATGGAACAGAAAGGAGATTTGGGACGCTGCCAAGGAAACGTATTCCAACAATGAGAATACATTGGAATTGTTCGAGGTGGAGAGTGTTCTCCATAACTTCCGCCAAGGAGAGTTAACGGTGACTCAGTATTTCAACACACTCAATCGCTACTGCGGCGTAATTTGGACACTGTTCGAGGAGCACAATTGGAGCTGTCCAGGGTGATGGAATCAGGTACAAACAGATTATTGAACGGAAAAGAATATACAAATTTCTGATTGGATTAAATAAGAATCTCGATGAAGTACGAGGAAGAATCTTAGGATCCAAACCACTACTAAATATCCGGGAAGCATTTTCAGAAGTTCGGAGAGAGGAAAGTCGAAAGAAGATCATGATGGGCTCTCAAGATTCTGTGACAAATCCACGAGAGCTCAGCCCTTGCGATTAGAGGAAATCCATTTAACAACAATGATCACAAACCGAAGAAAGGGCGACCATGGTGTGATCATTGCCGACGTCCTGGTCACACCAAGGACACCTGCTTTGGAAGATTCACGGCAAACCTGCAGATTGGAAGCCTTCCCGGTTTGCCAATGACAAAGAAGGACGGGGCAACCTCGTCTCCATGGATGAAAAACCATCACCCGAATCCACTCCCTTCAGCAAGGAACAGATAGAAGTCCTACGAAATTGTTCAGCCAATCCTTGCCTGCAGCTGTGTCCCCACTTTGTGGTTGGTACTGGTTCCTTGGCACAAAAAGGTAATTTTTGAGTGCTCTAAATGTTAAAAAGGAGAAGTTATGTCCATGGATTATAGACTCGGGAGCATCTGATCATATGATTTGGAGATGAGAAGCTTTTTTCTACTTACAATCCATGCTATAAAAATTTAAGCGTGAGAATAGCCGATGGTTCACTCTCAAAGGTGGCTGGTACAGGTTCTGTTAGAGTTTCAAAGAACATTACCCTTGATTCAGTTCTCCTTGTGCCAAAATTAAATTGCAATTTTCTTGTCCATTAGTAAACTCACTCGGGATCTCAAGCTGTGTTACTAAGTTTGGCTCAAATCTGTGTGAATTTCAGGTCTTGGACTCGGGGAAGACGATTGGCGGTGCTAAGATGTGTTCGGGGCTCTATCTTCTAGAAGTTAATGATCCTCCTCAAGGATCAACTCATCATTCGATTGTTCAGGTGTCCAGTAGTCCTATTTCTTTGTCTCGTGAGTCAGTCTAATAATGATAGTGCAGTTATGTTGTGGCACTATAGGTTAGGTCATCCAAATTTCTTGTATCTTGAGAAGTTGTTTCCTTCATTATTCCATAATAAAAATCCAAATGAGTTTCAATGTGAGATCTGTCAATTTTCTAAACATATTCGTAATTCTTATCCTAACCGATCCTACAAAGCATCTCAACCTTTTTCCATGATTCATAGTGATGTATGGGGTCCTTCTAGGATAAAAAATGTTACTGGTTCTCGCTGGTTCATTTCATTTATTGATGATCACACTAGACTCACATGGGTATTCCTCATGAAAGAAAAATCAGAGGCAAACCAGATTTTCAAAACCTTCAACACCATGATCCAAACACAATTCCAAGCAAAAATCCAAATTCTGAAAACTGACAATGCCAAAGAGTATTTCAACTCCATTCTTAATGATTATCTCTTGAGTCATGGTATAGTTCACCAAAGTTCCTGTGTCAACACTCCTCAACAAAATGGTATTGCCGAAAGAAAAAACCGACATCTTCTTGATGTTGCTCGTTCCCTAATGTTCTCTACCCATGTACCAAAATTTTTTTGGGGTGAAGCCATCCTCACTGCTGCCTATCTCATAAATAGGATGCCATCTCGTATTCTCGACTTCCAGACTCCTTGTCAAATTCTTCTTCAGTCCTTTCCCAATACTCGTCTAATCTCAACAATCCCATTCAAAGTTTTCGGGTGCTCAGCTTTTGTCCATGTCCATCAACAACACAGGGACAAACTTGATCCTAGAGCTCTTAAATGTATTTTCCTTGGGTACTCTCCAACTCAAAAAGGATATAAGTGCTACTCACTTTGGTCACTAAACAGTTCTATCACTCCATGGATGTCACCTTCTTTGAGCAACAATCTTATTTCTCCAAATCGATATTCGGGGGAGACTAACTTTATCCGGGAATACCAGCTTTGGGATATTGAAGAATCATCTCATTTCTCTCCTAATTCGACCAACCCTACCCATCACTAAATCATGAATCCATTCCTCCTCAAAATCTCTTCCTTGAGTCTCCTTACTTCCTAGAATCTCCTTCTCAAGATCAAACCAACAATTCGCCTACTAATCCACCTCCTCAAAATCTGGACACTATTCAATCAACAAAGAATGATGAGTTGATTACCTACTCAAGAAGGAGACAGAACCAAAAGGAGATGGAACAACAAGCATCTCTTGAGCCAACCCAAGAGTCTGACCCAAGTTCTAGATCAAGTGAAGATCCATCAGGTAACTATAATCCCGAAACTAATGATGATAGTGACTTTCCTATTGCTGTGAGAAAAGGTGTAAGATCATGCACAAAACACCCTATATACACATTTGTGTCATATGAAGGACTATCACCGAAGTTCAAAACATTTGTTGCCAACCTCGACAACATCCAGGTTCCTAATAATATACAAGAAGCTCTCGGCTCACCTGAGTGGAAATCAGCTGTGTATGAAGAAATTCATGCACTTGAAAAAAATGGAACCTGGGAAATCTCAGAATTACCAGCTGGAAAACGCCCAGTGGGCTGCAAATGGATCTTCACAGTCAAATATAATGAAGATGGGAGTGTTAATCGATTCAAGGCACGGCTGGTCGCAAAGGGATTCACCCAATCATACGGAATCGACTATGAGGAGACATTTGCCCCTGTAGCCAAGCTAAACACAGTTCGGGTTCTACTATCTTTGGCTGCAAACCTTGACTGGCCTCTCCACCAACTAGATGTCAAGAATGCATTCCTAAATGGGGACCTAGCTGAAGAAGTTTACATGGAAATTCCTCCAGGATTTGAGACACAAACTACACGCAACAAAGTTTGTAAACTTCGGAGATCTCTATATGGGCTCAAGCAATCTCCAAGAGCCTGGTTTGAAAGATTCACAAAGGTAGTTAAGAAACATGGCTACTCCCAATGTCAGACGGACCATACTCTATTTGTTAAACACTCTCCTGCAGGAAAGCTTGCTGTCCTCATTGTATATGTGGATGACATAATTCTAACGGGAGATTATGAAGAGGAAATCCGCACCATCAAAAGTTTTCTAGCTGCAGAATTTGAGATCAAGGACCTTGGGAATCTCAAATACTTCCTAGGTATGGAGATTGCAAGGTCAAGAAAGGGAATCTCTGTCTCACAAAGAAAATATGTCCTGGATCTCTTAAAAGAGACTGGAATGCTTGGGTGTAAGCCAGCAGATACTCCTATGGATCCAACAACCAAACTAGGAGCTAAGGAAAATTGTGCACCCGTGGATAAAGGGAGATACCAAAGATTAGTTGGTAAACTAATATACCTATCTCACACACGACCAGATATTGGTTTTTCTGTCAGCATGGTAAGTCAATTCATGAATAATCCAAATGAAGAACACATGGAGGCTGTGTATAGAATCTTGAGATACCTGAAACTAACTCCAGGTAAAGGATTATTTTTTGAGAAGAACCAAAGAAGAGATATTGAAGTGTTCAGCGATGCAGATTGGGCAGGATCAGTACAAGACCGAAGATCAACTTCAGGGTACTGCACATATGTGTGGGGTAATCTGGTCACATGGAGAAGTAAGAAGCAATCAGTGGTGTCAAGGAGCGGTCACGAGAAGCTGAATTCGGGCAATGGCACACGACATTTGTGAGGGAATATGGTTAAGAAGGGTGCTACAGGAATTAAAGATTTCAGATGAAGAACCTATGAAAATGTTCTGTGATAATCAGTCAGCAATCAGCATTGCAAAAAATCCAGTACATCATGATAGAACAAAACATGTGGAAATTGATCGACATTTCATAAAGGAGAAGATAGAGGAAGGAATAATCAAGATGTTGTACGTGCCTACAAGCCTTCAAACAAGCGACATTCTTACCAAGGCTCTACCGAGAAAGGTGTTTGATGATTCGAGTTCCAAGTGAGGTTAATAAATATTTACCGCCCACTTGAGGGGGAGTGTAAAATTATAGGAAGATTTAATTTGATGATCTCACAAGCAATGTTAAGGGCTAAGATTGAGGATATCTACAGCTAACAAATCATCTTTTCTTATCCCATGATTTTATGGGATTTGGTAATCTGTTACCAAATCCATTTCTGTTTTAGGTAGTTTTGACTTTTTTGATAGTTGTAAATATCCCTAAAATAGATGAGTATTATCATCTATATGTAAAGGGGAATGTAATCAGTATGATGAATGGTGGAATGTTGAGTTTTTTCCTTCCACAACAACAAAACCATATTAGAATATCTGTCTAGTTTCATGCTAGGGGGATAAAATTTGGAAGCTGTTTGGAGGAAAGTTCTGAACATATGAAATTAGACCTTTGCATGACTGTTACTAGCTTAGGAAAAAGCATAACACATGTCTCTAGAAAGATAATGTGGTTAGTTTTAGAAATGCAAGAAGATTGATAACTAGTGTGAGATAACACATGTCTCTAGATGGATCTCCTCAAGACTTTCCTTCAATGTTCGTTTGGAATTCTCAAGTTCCTTTCAAAGTGAAGTCCTTTGTCTGGTTAGTGGCACACAAGAAGGTGAATACTAATGACATGTTACAAGTGAGAAGACCCTATAAAGCCCTTAGTCCTGATATTTGTATTCTGTGCATGAAGCATGGGGAATCAGCAGATCATCTTTTTCTTCATTGTTCCTTGACGATTGGGTTGTGGCACAGGTTATTTCAGTTAGCTAAGATGGATTGGGTTCCCCCAAGGAGCATATATGACATGATGTTCATCAAATTTAAAGGCTTCGGTAATTCTAAGAGAGGGATAGTTTTGTGGCAAGCTACGAGCATCGCTCTAATTCGGGTTGTGTGGTGGGAAAGAAACGCAAGGATTTTCGAGGATAAAGCAAGGAATTCAGAGTTCCTTTGGGACTCTATTGTTTTCCTTGCTTCCCTTTGGGCTTTTTTGTTCCAAGGCATTTAAGGGGACTCCCCTTAATGTGATTCAACTGGATTGGATAGCGGTGTGTACTCCATAAGGATTGGTCCTTAGTGGGAGTTCGTTTGTTTTATGTGTATTTTCCTGTAATTTAGTTGTCTTTGGTGGGAGGATTTCTCATCTTTCTTCTTGTACTTCTTTTTTCTATCAATATATCTTTGTGTCGCTTCCAATAAAATAAAAAAAAAACTAGTGTGAGAAAAATTGGAGAGGCCCATCAGTTCCTTATCGTAATAGACTTGCTTCAAGGCTCAATGTTGTATCCTTACCATTTTGCATTAGTTAGAGTTGAACTTAATGAAAATTTTTAGGATGAAGTTCCATAGTATTTATTGTTATTGAAGATTGTATCGTATGTGATGAGACCTGGGCAAAAATTAATTACAATTTATAATAGTAGAGAGAATTTAGAATTTAAGGGTTGCTTGGGAAAAAAATGAAAATGGTTTTTCTGAAATATTTCGATTTTAAAAAATGAAAACAATGAAAATGCTTGCTTTTGGATCTTCTTGAATTGTTACTGTGCTTACAATTTTGAAAACACTAAAAACGACATTATCCTTCTGTAAAAATGGCTGATTTTCAAAAGTTTCTGGATCGTCTTCATGCTTGCCATTTTGAAAATACTGAAAACCCCATTTATCCTTCTCTAAAACTGATCCATTTTCAAAAATATTTTTGAATACAATTTTTGGATTTGTGTTATAAAGCACATTTCACAGGATGAAGATTATGTATTTGTGGGTGCTTATCGCTAACCAATTTTATTATGTTAATCAATAGGTGTGCTAGAGGATGGGCTGAGGCATCTAAGGGCTTTAGATAAGGCGATCTAAAGCGATCCACTTTGGCCCTCCTTTCTACCATAATGGTTGATGTTTTGAGTACATTGATGTTGAGAGTAGGAGTGTGGCATCATAGAGAGCTTTTTTGGTAGGCAAATCTATAATGAGGGTAATTCATTTGCAGTTTACAGATGACACCCTTTTTTTTTCCTCACAAAATAGTCCATATGATTTGCAAAACTTTAAACCACTCATGATAAATTTAGATAAAAGCTCTTTGCTAGGTATCAATTTGAATCAAGACCAAGTTTGGCCTTTACCTTCCCTCTTAAATTTTGGGGTCTTGGATTGGTATCCTATTTAGGTCTCCTTTCGTGTGGGAACTTAAAAGTTGGTGCCTTTTAGGATCTAGTCTTTAAAAGGGTTTCTAAAGCTCTCAGCTCAGAGCAGTATGTGGAGAATCAACTGATAATTTTTTTTCTTCATTGCCTAGTTTCCTTGGTTTTATGACACAAATTATTCATCTTTGCTAGGATTGATTGGGTCCCACCTTATATGGTGGTGGAGATGTTGATTATTATTATTTCATTTCCACTATATAAAATGGTTGAGAAGGATGAGGCATCCTTCTCAACCAATTCATTATTATTATTATTATTTTGGTTATAAACAAAACCAATTCATTTCCACTAGCCAAATGGTTTCACTTTGGCCTTTTGGCAATGATGCTAGGATTTTGTAAAGGCGGAGGTGATGGGTTTCTTTAAAGAGTTCTTTGAGTGTAGCTCCTTTGCAAGGAGTTTGAATGCTACTTTCTTGATCTTGATTCCAAAGAAAGGGGGTGTAGAGGATTTAAAGGATTTTAGACCCATTGGTTTGATAGGAGGGTTGTATAAACTTCTAGCCAAAGTGTTGGCTAACAGGTTAAAGCATAGTTTCAAGGCACACCAAGGCGCAAAGTACTCCTGGAGCCTAAGGCGCAAGGTGCACTTTAGTGAAGTGAGGCACACCCTAATTTACATATATATTTTTGTATGATATAATCAAATTTAACAATCGTTTATTTGTCTTAAATGCATAAATCATCAAATATCATCCAAAATTTCAATTTAATTAACAAAAAACATAAAAATAAAGAACTTCAAGCTTAAAAACAAAGCATCATGATTGCTAATAGCCTAATACATATCCAAATCCAAAGTTTCTAAACCAAAACATGAAATTTGTCCACAATTCAAAAATATCATTAAAAAACACTTGAATAACAAATTTGTCCACAACAATCAATCATCACTCGTCCTCTAAATCAACAAAATCATCATCATCATTTCCATCATCGCATTTGTAGCCTTCCCCAGATTCCTCATCTGCTGAATCAACCATTTCTCCATCTTCATTTATTAGTGAACAAGAAGGCAAAATTCTACAGCTTGAAACTATCCCCCTCGGTGGTGGTATTATGCTTGAGCTTGCTCTAACTCTAGTATCAAACCTAGCCTCCTCAACTCTAGTAGCTCATGTCAAATTATCATCATCAAATACAAAATTATCTTGTACACCTCCGTGAGAATCCTCATCTTCCTTTCTTCCTATCAACCATTCATTGCTATCATTTATATCTTTTAAGGAAATTGGGTCAATGGTGTTATGTTCATTGTATCTTCTCTTCAAGGCTCGATTATACTTGATGTATACCAA
This sequence comes from Vitis amurensis, assembly GCA_037355405.1. Lineage (NCBI taxonomy): Eukaryota > Viridiplantae > Streptophyta > Magnoliopsida > Vitales > Vitaceae > Vitis > Vitis amurensis. The sequence goes on from CM074692.1 coordinate 16,736,611, forward strand.
ATCATTCAAGCTTTGATGATCTAACCTATTTCTCCTCTTGCTATGAATCTGCAAAAATTTATAAGCTCATAAATATATTTTAAAGTTTTAAAGTTTTAACTTTTAAGTTAAATTCAAGACTATTAGACTATTACTTGTAATTATTTTGGTCACTTACATTTTCAAAGATGCTCCAATTCCGTTCACAACTCGATGCACTACATGTTAGGTTGAGGACTTTCATTACAAACCTTTGCAAATTTGGAGCCATATGCAACCCACCATTCAGATGTAGTATAGATATTAACAATTTAGTGAAACAATTCACCTATTTTAGCAAAAATACAATCTAATCATTTAAATAAACAAAACTAAATAACTAACTTGGTGCTCTAGTCTTCCTTGTCCTAACAACTAACTCATTCCCGAAAAGTCCTTGGGCATTTGTGTACAAACTCACTTCGGCCACAACTTTTTCTTGCTTAGTAGGGTCTCTTGTCATTTATACAAATCACTCATAATCTCTACATCATGCTCTATTTCTAGTTTATCATAGAAGAATTCCGGGTTCAAAAAGTACCCCGCTGCATGCAAAGGCCGATGAAGTTGAATCTCCCACCTCTTATCAATGATTTTGAAGATTTCTTTGTACTTCTATTCATTTCCATTATAACTTTTCACAATTATATTCTTAGCTCTATTCATGGCCTCTTAGATGTATCCCATAGGAGTTTTTTTTTTCACCATCAACCAAACTGAAGAATTTCTGAACTCCTTTATTGATTATTATCGGTACACACCATACACATATATATACACAAATAACCGAATAAGAAAAAATCAATCTAGCTTAATTCTCTCCTAAAATTAGGAAACTAAATCATAAGGAAATATCCTAAATGATCTCTCCTTTTTTATTCCTAAATTAAAAAGTCCTAACTTTGGCATTATTTCAACACTCCCCCTCAAGCTGGAGCATATATATCATATAATCCCAGCTTGCAAGTTAGGTCTTCGAAGTTAGGCCTTGGCAAAGCTTTGGTGAGGATGTCTGCGGTTTGGTGCTTGGTAGGAACATAGTTCAATTTAACCGTCTCACTAGTCACCTTCTCTCTGTGATAAAGTGTCATCACAATTTCAACATGCTTGGTCCCTGTCATGATGCACGGGGTTCTTTGCTATGCTTATAGCTGCCTCGATTATCACACATCATCGAATTGGAGATGAACACGTTTGTCCCAGTTCACTAAGAACCCTTTTTATCCAAATCCCTTCACAGATTCCCCTGTGCAAGAGCTCTGTACTAAACTCCGCACTACTTCGCTACAACCGATTGCTTCTTACTCCTCCAGGTAACAAGATTTCCCTGGACAAAAGAACAATATCCGGAAGTGGACCGCTTTGTCATTGATGTTTCTGCCCAATCCGCATCTCGAGTATACTTGATGTCACGGTTCTCTGTCTTTCTCGAAGAATAGACCTTTCCCCCGGTGTCATTTTTAAATATCTAAGAATCTGTAGACTGCTTCCATGTGTTCCTCAGTGGGGCTGTGCATGAATTGACTTACAGCACTCACTGCAAAGCCAATATCTGGCCGAGTGTGTGAGAGATAAATCAAGCGCCCGACAAGCCGCTGATATCTCCCCCTGTCTACAGGTGTACTTTCTTTCTCGATACCAAGTTTCTTCTGACTATCCATAGGAGTGTCAATTGGTTTGCATCCAAGCATACCGGTCTCCTTAAGAAGATCGAGTATGTATTTTCTTTGAGAGACTACAATTCCCTTCCTTGATCTGGCCACTTCCATACCAAGGAAATATTTCAAATTTCCAAGGTCTTTAACTTCAAACTCTTCTGACAAATACTTCTTCAAATTCTGTAACTCCCCCATATCATTCCCAGATAGAATAATATCATCGACATAGACTATCAATATGGCCAATTTCCCGGCATGAGACTTCTTGACAAATAGAGTATGATCAGCCTGACCTTGTTTGTAGCCCAGCTTCAGGACTGCTTTTGTGAATCTATCAAACCAAGGCTCGAGGAGATTGTTTAAGGCCGTACAAGGATTTTTGGAGTTTGCAAACCCGATTCTTTGCCATACTTTCTTGAAACCAGGTGGTATTTCCATGTAGACTTCCTCTTCTAGGTCCCCATTTAGAAACGCATTTTTTATGTCCCGGTTGTTGCAAGCACCAATCTTGATTGACAGCCAATGAGAGAAGGATCCCGATAGTGTTCGGTTTTGCAACGAGGAGCAAAAGTCTCCGATAGTCTATCCCATAGGATTGTGTAAACCCTCTAGCTACCAAACGAGCCTTGAATCTCTCGAGTGATCCATCTCGCTTTGTATTTTATGGTGAAAATCCACTTGCACCCCACAGGCCTCTTCCCAACCGGCAAATCTGTGATAGTCCACGTCCCATTCTTCTCAAGTGCATCAATCTCATCTTGTCTTGCCTTCTTCCATTCTGAAATTTTTAATGCCTCTTGTATTGTGTTGGGAACACGAGTATCATCAAGAGAAGTAGCAAATGCTCTGTAAGATGGTGATAACCCTTCATACGTAACATAATTCCCAATTGGATGATCTGTACATCTCCTAACACCCTTCCTCAATGCAATTGGCGAGTAGAATCATCAATGTTGGGAATTAACACCTCTCAAGCCCTATCCTCACCTATGTTCTCTTCGAGGAAGACTTGAATTGGAGTCAATATATTGGCCACATGTTGATTGTGATCCGTGCTCTAATTCCTGTCTTTTCCTCCTCCGATGTAAACTTGTAAGTTCTCATTAGCAAGTTGTGGGGCTATAGGTTGAATAGGCATGGGAGACTGGATGGTCACGGGAGAAGGAACATTTGTGTCTTTGGGCTGGCTGAACCGATGACGGCATGGGTGTGGACAACTCAGTGGGCGCGAATTGGGAAGGATTTGGTGACTCTGAGTGAAAAGAAGGTACACCCTCAAGAAAAGACTCCCAAACTTGATGTTCATTCATGCTCTCCCCCTGAACATGAGATTTGGGATAGAAGAAGACATGTTCAAAGAAAGAGACGTCCATGGTGGTGTAAAATCTTTTGTTGGTTGGAGAATAGCATTTGTACCCTTTTTGGGTTGGAGAATACCCTAGGAAAATGCACTTATTTGCTCGAGGAGCAAATTTGCTACGATTTTGAGGATACACATGAACGAATGCCGTGCAACCAAATACTTTGAGTGGTAAATCAGAAGAGGCGGCATGGGTGTGAGGAAATTGTTTTAAGAAAAGTTGACGTGGGGATTGAAAGGTAAGCACTCTGGATGGCATACGGTTAATCAAATAGGTAGCTGTGAGAATAGCTTCCCCCCAGAAATAGTTTGGAACATTAGAAGAAAACATAAGGCACCGGGCAACCTCCAAGAGATGTCTATTCTTGCGTTCAGCCACCCCATTTTGTTGTGGGGTGTCAACGCAAGAACTTATGTGGATAATGCCATGATTTTGAAGATAAGTACTGAGACTACTAGTAAAGTATTCCTTTGCATTATCTGACTTGAGGACTTGTATTTTGGAATTGAATTGATTTTGAACCATAAGATTGAAGGTTTGAAAAATGTGCCCGACCTCTGACTTTTCTTTCATAAGGAAAACCCATGTTACCCGAGTATGATCATCAACGAATGTCACAAACCATCGAGTGCCAGAAATATTTTTTATCCGGGAGGGACCCCACACATCACTATGTACTAGAGAGAAAACAGTCGAAGGTTTGTATGGGATTTGAGGATATACTGTTCGAGTATGCTTTGCAAACTGACAAATTTCACAGTGATAAGATGCTGGATTTTTATTGATAAATAATTTGGGAAACAATTTTGCAAGGTAAACAAAGCTAGGATGACCAAGGCGATAGTGTAACATTATAATCTCACTATCTTTATTGACCTTAGAATTTGACACAGAATTGAAAGACTCTGACATACTCTGAGACTGAACACAACTTGCTTGAGAGACTTGGTTTGAGAATTGGCCACATGAAAGGAGATAGAGCCGGAACACAGTTCAAGACTTGCCAATCATCTTCCCCGATTTCAAGTCCTGAAAAACACACAAGTTTGGATAGAATTTAGTAACACATTGGAGATCACGAGCCAATTTGCTAATGGACAAAAGATTACAATCCAAGTTTGGAACATGGAGGACAGAGTCAAGATATAAGTCTTTAGTAAGTTTTATAGAACCTGTCCCGGCAATTTTTGACTTTGAACCATCAGCAATATGGACGGATGAGTGACCATTACTTGGCTTGTAATTTTGAAGAATGGCAGCATCTCCTGTCATGTGATCAGAAGCACCTGTGTCTACTATCCACGGCTTCATTCCTCCTCGATTAGCAGTGAAGGCTACACCGTAGTACACGCCACCGCCAACTTGGCTTAATAATTTCTGTAGCATCTCCATCTGCTCTTTGTTGAATGGACTCGGCTCGGGAACAGATGTGCTCTCAGAGTTGGCAGCCACGTGTGCTCTGCCATCTCTGTCAAACCGTGGCTTTGGTTTCCAATCAGCCGGTTTGCCATGAAGCTTCCAAAGCAAGTCTCCTTATAATGGCACGGTTTCTTACAATAATCACACCAAGGCCTATCCCGCTTTCGACGATCTCCACCACTACTATTAAATGACCGAGCAAAGCAAGGGCGAGAGGCATCCAATGTTGGGGCAGGTTGCTCTTTTGATCCCATCATCACTTTCTTTCTACTTTCTTCACGCCTAACCTCCGAAAAAGCCTCCCGAGACTTGGCAGGGGTTTAATGCCCATGATTCGGCCTCTAACAACATCCAATTCCCTGTTTAGTCCTAGGAAGAACTTGAGCAGTCTCTTTTGTTCCACAATTTGCTCGTATGTTGTTGCATCATCCGAACATTTCCATGAGTGAGTCTCAAATAAGTCAAGTTGCTTTGCCAATACCTTGTGAGTGTGTTGTAATCTTGAGTAATCTGATTGCTCTCTCTTGGCGGAAGTCATGTAGGGCTGATTCAACTCAAACAGTTTCAAGTATTTTCAGAACTTGAGTAAGTTTCTTTGGCTGCATCCCATATGTCCTTTGCGAGTCCCAAACAAAGAAGAAAATTTTCGCCTATGTCATTGTTCATGGAATTGATAAGCCATGACATGATCATGTCTGTTTTCAATCTTCCACTTCCTGAAACCCGGTTCTGTAGTTTCTGGCATGGCTGCTTCTCCAGTGAGGTACTCATCCTTTCCTTTACCGCAAATGAACAGCAACACAGATTGTGACCACTGTAAATAGTTATGGCCATTTAATTTGTGTCCTGTGATGAGAATAGGAGAGGAATCACTGCCACCAAGGTTTGGAATTTCAGATCTGCCCCCTGATTCTGGTGACGTAACGCTGGATACTTGTGATGATGCCATTCCGTATTTTGTCATGGACCGGAAAGGTAGAAGAGCACTTCCAGGGGCACGTGCAGGGATTGGAGTTGAGAAAAAAATAGCCGGAGGACGCCGGAAAATCTGATCAGAGGGCCCGCGGAAGCAAAAGAACCCCAAAAGAGGCACGTGCAGGGCTCGGATTGCACAAACAGGTAGGAAGGGTGGATGGTCGGCGTCAGGCGAGCCTGGAGGAGGAAGCGCGTCGCCGGAAAGTGGCTCACGCGCCCTCACGCGCCGGCGCGTGAGATGCAGTCACCGGCCGGAAAAACGCGCGTGGGCGGCGCGTGGATGGGTTTCTGGTTCCGGTGCTTTGGGACAAATTGGAGATCTCCTCCAGGCGCTCCTTGCGGTGTAGAAAAAAACGTCGCCGGAAAGTTCGCCGGAAAAGTTGCCGGCGGTGAGTGTTTTCTGACGATGATTCGACTGACCGGAAAGCGTTTTCTCCCTTGGCTTTGAGAACAGGGACTGATGACCGGAATGAGAGAGAGAGAGAGAGAGAGAGATATGGCCAGAGAGATTTGGCCGAAATGAGTGATGGCCTGAATAAGAGATGGCCGGAAGGGATTAGGGTTTCAGAAAACTGGCTCTGATACCATGAAGAATTTCTGAACTCCTTTATTGATTATTATCGGTACACACCATACACATATATATACACAAATAACCGAATAAGAAAAAATCAATCTAGCTTAATTCTCTCCTAAAATTAGGAAACTAAATCATAAGGAAATATCCTAAATGATCTCTCCTTTTTTATTCCTAAATTAAAAAGTCCTAACTTTGGCATTATTTCAACACAAACAAAGCACACGAACAAGGGGACCCAAAACCTTTAAGCAAAACACAATAGTGTTTCAAAATGATGGCATTAGAACTATGTTGGCTATAGTTTTTCTCTTCTACTCTTTTGCCCATTTACTATCTGACCAATCTGAACTTGTAAACATCTTCCTCAAGTTGTTTTTTTGTTCATGCAATCGCGATAATGTGATGAAAGCAGTTGCAAACCAAGTCTTAGCAGGCCTCAGCAATTCCCTTTGTCTAGTAAATCGCTTCATCATGTTGAGTAGTCTTGAGCGATTATTAATATACCCATTTAGTGATATAGCCCTTTCCAATGTCCTCTTGATGTTTGGTAGCTTTCCAATATCTTCCAACATCAAGTCAAGGTAATGTGTAGCACATAGTGTCCAATACAAATGCGAACGCTTTAATTCTAACAACCTTCTTATGTGACATTGTAGATAATAAATTTACATAAGTTCTCAAAATAATAATTTAAAATTTAAAATTAAATAAAAATTCAAGAAATAGTATTTGTTACCTGCCATCACATAACTTGAGTGATTCTCTGTTATAACTTGAATAACATTCTCCTCATCAACTTGCTCTACCCATTTGTCAAGTAGCTCAAACATTTTTTCTCCCGTCTTAATCATCGAAGAAGCATCAATGGATTGCATAAACATGGTTCCCTTTGAACAATTAACCAAAAAGTTCACCCAAGTTCTCTTTTACCTTCCATCACATAACTTGAGTGATTTTTTGTTATAACTCGAATAACATTCTCCTCACCAACTTGCTCTACCCATTTGTTAAGCAACTCAAACATCTTTTCTTCCGTCTTAATCATTGAAGAAGCATCAATGGATTGCATAAACATGGTTCCCTTTGAACAATTAACCAAAAAGTTCACCAAAGTTCTCTTTTTCCTATCGGTCCATCCATCCGACATAATTGAACATCTATTTTTTTTCCATTCCACGATATGGTCCTTCATCAAATCTTTTGTAAGAGCCAATTTTTTCTTGAGGTTAGTAACTCTTACCTCGTGAAGAGTTGGTCCCTTTATACTCACACCATATTGGCCAATAGCCTCAATCATTGGTTGGAAACTCGGATATGTGATTGCATTAAATGGAATAGCAACCTTATACATCCACCTTGTGATAAGCATACAAACTCTTTCTCTTGCTTTCTTTTTGTAGGCATCATTGATAGTAGTTTGGTTCATCTTCCCACTCTTTCGATTTTGAACAACCATCTCTGCATTAGGAGTGAAAAAAGGATCCATGGGACCTTTTTGTCTCGGTTTTTTTGAAGAAAACATTCTACCACTACTTCCTCCCTGGTTACTACCTCCCTAGAAATGTTGGTGACATTCATTCTACTATTAATCTCCTCGCCAAAATCTTCATCTTCCAAACCAAACAAATCTTCATTAACATTTTCGCTCCCCATATTCATTTGCTCTTTTTGAATTTTTTTGGAACTCATATACTTTGCCATTTCTTCTCTAACTTGTTCTGGATTTTTTAGCGTTCATTATACACTTTTTAGCATTTCTAAATCCACCAACAAGATGTTGTTTGTGTCTATATATGCCTCATTTGGTTACTTTATCACAAAAAATGCATATGGTGTTCAAATCTTTTTCATTTGACAAACGAACATACTTCCATCCGGAATCTCTTCTTTCACTTGCACTAGGAGTCTACTTGAGTTTCACTCTCATTATCTATCTTGCAAACAAATTATCTATACTACAATAAAATAATTATAATTAAATTAAGAAAATAAAAAAAATAAATATGCATATCATGTTAACAAAAAATATGCACATGAGAGTGCTTTTTATTTGTTTATTTTTATTTAGTAAAATTTTCATGTCAAAATAGAATATTTTTTTTTAAAAAAAATGCCAATGAGAGTTATGAGATAAGAATGGAAAAAAATGTAGAAAAGTGAATAAAAGAGAAAAATGCCAAGGTCTTGGAAAGGTTCATTTATTTTTCTTCCATTTCCTCTATTTTTCTCCTATTTTCCCTTTATTTTTCCTCCTCTTCGCTTTTTCACAACACAGAAAAGGCTAGGGCAATTTTTTTGGGTGTTGTTGGGTTGAAAACAACTAGAAAAGGGGGTTGGAATGAAAGACAGGGCTAAAACAGCATCGTTTTGGCTTGTTTTTTATTTTAAAAGAATAGGCTCCAAAATGACGTCATTTTGACCATTTAAAAAAAATAAAAATTAAAGGTCCGAAACGACGTCGTTTTGGTCTCAGACTAAAAAAAAAAGGGCTTCTTTTTGCCCTCTGCAACTTGTCGTTGGAGAAAATGACAAGAAGAAGAAAGAGATAAGGGATGGAGGTGCACCTATGGTTCGCGTCGCGCCGAAATAAGGGATGAAGGTGCACCTATAGACTGTGTCACACCTTGCCGGAGGCGAGCGCTTTGCGTGCCTAAGCTACGCCTTCATGAAGGGGTGTGTCGCCTATCTTTAGGTGAGGCGTCGGAGTGTTGCGTTGCGCCGCCTGGAGCTTAGGCGCACCTTTCACAACTATGGGTTAAAGAGGATTGTCGGCAAAGTAGTTTCTGATTTTCAGCATGCTTTTGTGGAGGGAAGTCAAATCTTAGACATGACTCGAATTACAAATGTGGCTATTGACTTAGGGTTAAAGAGCTCCATCCCTGGAATCATTTGTAGCTTGATATTGTGAAGGTTTATGATCATGTTAATTGGAGTTTTCTATTGGTAGTCATGGAGAAAATAGGTTTTGGGAAAAAGTGGGTGGTTTGGATGAAGTGGTGCATATCTTTAGCTTCTTTCTCAATGTTAGTGAATGGGAGCCCCCTAGACTTCTTTCAAAGCTCTAGAGGTTTAAGACAAGGGGACCCTCTCTTCCCTTATTTATTTGTTCTGGTGATGGAGGCTTTAAGTCAATTGCTTGTTAAGGCAAGGGAAGGTGATTTCATCTTTGGTTTCTTGATGAGCGGGAGGGGTAGTAGGCTAATTGAGGTGACTCACCTTTTGAATGCTAACAATACTATCATTTTCTGTGAGGAAAATGAAGAGTAGTTGATGTATTTGAATTGGATCCTCATGTGGTTTGAAGCGATTTTAGGGTTGAAAGTCAATTTGGATAAGACTGAGATCATCCTAGTGGGGAGGATTGACAATTTGGAAAAGCTGGTAGTTGAGTTGGGTTGTCAAATTGGGAGTCTTCCTTCTTATCTAGGTCTTACTTTGGGAGTCCCGTGCAAGTCAACGGGAGTGTGGGAAGCGGTGGAGGAGAGAGTGCAAAAAAGATTAGCTTTATGGAAAATACAATACTTGTCGAAAGGGGGAGACTTACTCTCATTAAAACACTTTATCTTGTCTCCCTATCTGTCCCTCTTAGTGATTCCTAGAAGGGTAAGTCTTAAGGCTTGCAAAGATTCATAGAGATTTTTTGTAGGGTGGAGGTGCTTTAGAGAAAAAACCTCATTTAGTGAATTGGGCTAAAGTGCGCTAAGACAAAAAAAAGGGGGATTGGGAATTAGGAATCTCATTGTTCTCAACAAGGTGCTTCTAGGTAAGTGGGGATGGAGATTTGGTTTTGAAAGAGACTCTTATGGAGGCATGTGATTGTTGGAAATTTGGGGAGGAAGGTGGAGGTTGGACTTCGGGGGTGCTTAGGGAAGGTTATGGTGTAGGTTTTTGGAAAACCATTAGGAAAAATTGGGAGGTTTTCAAAACCAGGATTTGCTTCACTGCTGGGAATGGGAGGAGAATCAAGTTTTGATTAGACAAGTGATGTGGCAACACCTTTCTAAAGAGTCTTTCCCCACCTTATTTGCCATCACTGATTCAAAAGATGCATGGATTGTAGATATGTGGGAGGACGAAGGGGAGCTAGTTCATTGGAGTCCTTGTTTCTCAAGACAATTCTATGATTGGGAGTTAGAAATGGCGGAGGATTTTTTGCGAAGAATTCAAAAGCATGCAATTTGGTGTGAGATTGAGGATAGAATGACTTGGTCAGCATCAAGGAACATGAAGTTTTCTGTCAAAGCGTTCTACTCTTTCCTAAGTCTAGGGGATGTAGAGGCTTTTCCAATTAGAGTGATCGGGAAACCATGGGTTCCAATGAGATTTGAATTTTTTGCATGGGAGTTATCTGTCAAAGGACAGCTTTGTTGTCCACACTTCTTTCCTTATTTTAGCCCACACTTCTTTCCTCATTTTAGCCCACAATTGTTTCCTTATTTCTCCATTTATTATTCTGTACATTTAGCATACATTATTTGACAGATTATAGTTTACATGTATAGGGCTAGAATCATGCGGGGATTTATTTGCTTTTATTTGCTTTCCATGTATAGCATCCTTGTAAAGTCTATATATAATATACAAAACTCAAGGCCAAGGTATTCGGTCATTCACACAATATTTTGACATGGTATCAGAGCTTGTGTTCTAAACCTAGAGTTTACACACTTTCTAGTTTTTCTTTGGGTTTTCTCGGATTTAGCCCTAAGGACTCTCAGATTTAGCCCTAGGGGCTCTCGGATTTAGCCTTAGGGGCTCTTAGACTCTAACCCAGCTTTTGGGTTCTTTTTTTTTTTTTTTTTTTTTTTCTAGTGGTTGTGACAACACATTTGTGGTGTGATCTTGGAGTTTTCTTTAGGTTTCTTCGCTTCTAGGCTCTTGGAGATTTTCGATTATTTGGAGGTTTGTTATCAGATTTAGGCTCTTTGACGATGTTTTTTTTTGTTTCCTAGGCTATTTCTGTCTTCATAATGTCTAGAGAATATTCTATTGTTCGTTTCAATGGCAAAAACTATCTTAGTTGGGAGTTTTAGTTTAAGATGTTTGTGAAAAGTAAGAAGCAAGACAGAGTCTCTAAGTCATGTACGGAATCTGAGTACCGGGTGATGTCTCTTGCTTGTTCTAAAATCATTTGGCTTCGAGCTTTACTTGCGGAGTTAGATTTTTCTAAGACCGATCCTACACCTCTACATGCCAATAATACAAGTGCTATTCAGATCACAACCAATCCTGTTTATCATGAGCGCACAAAGCATATTGAAGTGGACTGTCACTCTATCCGTGCAGCCTTTGAAGGTCGTGTTATCACTCTTCCACATATTTCCACTGACTTACAAATTGCTGATATCTTCACCAAGACTCTCCCTCATCATCGACATTGCTTGCTAAGTAGCAAATTGATGCTTGTTGATCAACCTGCATCAATTTGAGGGGGGCTATCAAAGGACAGCTTTGTTGTCCACACTTCTTTCCTTATTTTAGCCCACACTTCTTTCCTCATTTTAGCCCACAATTGTTTCCTTATTTCTCCATTTATTATTCTGTACATTTAGCATACATTATTTGACAGATTATAGTTTACATGTATAGGGCTAGAATCATGCGGGGATTTATTTGCTTTTATTTGCTTTCCATGTATAGCATCCTTGTAAAGTCTATATGTAATATACAAAACTCAAGGCCAAGGTATTCGGTCATTCACACAATATTTTGACATTATCATGGGGAAGAACCATGACTTTAGATTGCTTGAAAATAAGGGGGATTTCTTTGGTAAATGAAAGCTTTCTATGTTAAAGGGAGGAGGAGTCCATTGACCACTTGCTTCTACATTGTGTTACAATCGGTTATTTGTGGCAGCTGATTTTTTCCTTATTTGGGTTGCAGTGGGTGATGCATTCTTCGGTTAGATTGATGTTGCTAAACTGGAGTGGGGTTCAAGTAGGAAAAAAATGGAACATAGCTTGGCTAGCTGCCCCTTTGTCCTTTTGTAGGTCATTTAGTGTGAAAGAAATTGAAGGGCTTTTGAAGACATGGAAACTTCATATCAAGCGCTTAAATCTGCTCTTTTGTCTTCCTTACGGCACCATGTTAGGATTCATTTAGAAGGAATTCCTATGTCTTTGATCGATTTTGTATATTGACTAGGAGCTAAGTAGTTGTGGGCAAGTGGTTTTGTTCTTTGCCTTTCTTTTTCTTTGTTCTTCCCTCTTGGCTCCCTTTGTCTACTCTTGGTGTATGTTGGCCAGTTTCAGCCTTTCTTACTATCTATAATATTTTCTGCTTACTTATTAAAAGAAAAGAAAAAAGAGTTTTGTTAAGTATTGCTAGTCCCTATTTGATTTTGCTTTATATGGCAGGAAAGAAATGTGAGAATCTTTTAGGATGTTGGGAAGATACTACAGCATTTTGGGACTGGTTTCACTGTTCTTCCACCCTATGCTAATGAAGCCTTCACATGTACTTCTTTGAGTGTTTTTTATTAGATTGGAAACTTGTATGCAGGTTTAAGAGGTTGAATTTTCATGTAGCTCGCCACCTTAAGGTTTATGTTAAGTTGAACTTTGATGAATGTTCTTTGGGCATGTCAGGGCAACTTTGAATTGGGGGAGTGCTTACACATTATTGGGTATAATGATAAAAGCATACACTAAAAGTTTAGGTGAAGGTGTCACTGTTAAGTCTGAGATTCTGGCTCTTCTAGAGGGCCTTCTGTAGGCCAAAGCTTTGGGGCTTTCCATCCAATCTTGTAGTTGAGGGATTCTATTGTTGTGGCTAAGAAGCAAAGCAGCTCATGGAGTTGAGGTGTGCTTTTTGCTTAATTCCTTAGCCAATCAAGTGGTGGACCTTCAAGCCAAAAAAAAAGGGTCTCTTTAGTTGGTGATTTTTTGCCTCTCTAGGTTGCTATTAGTTTTTGTTTTTGGTTTGCTTTTAGATTTTGTTATCTTCCTCAGTTGTGCAGCTTGCACTACTTCTCTTCAACTGAGGCTAACATGAAGAATTGCTTAAGATGGTTTGAGCATTTGCAATGGAGATCAATGGATGTGCTATTCTGGAGGGTTTTTTATTCAGGTTGAAGTTGCTGCAAGGATAAGGGAATAGACTAAAGGGAACTTGGTCAAGGTGATGAGAAAAGACACAGTTGTCTTAATTAGTCCAATGCAGAATCTAGACAGAGCTGAATTGGCAGTGGAGAAGTCATGTAACAGATCCCAAATAATTCAGAATTAAGGCTTCATTAGATTGGTATTGTTGTGAATCTTGTTCAATCAGTAGAAGCCATTGGCCATTATTGAATATTTGTGTAATGTGACTATTAATTTTGCACTTTTGATGTTCTAAATGGAAGGGTATAAATAATGGATTAAGTTACCAGGAGAAATTACTCTTATGAGGCTATGGGCACATGCTGACGTAAATAATCCAGACTTAGTAAGTGAATGGATCCTGAAATGAAGGGGGCATTCATTAGTCTAAGGTGAATGCTACACACTCTGGCTCCTCTTGCTGCATCAGTTATAGATAGTTCATTGTAGATTCTAATGTAGGATACTTGTGTTTGATTGCTAGAAGGCTCTGAACCTTCCAAGAAATCTTCAAATGGAGGCTGGTTCTTGGGCCTTGAAGGAAGTGTTTCTTTGTATGGTTGTATGGACTCTTTTTGAAAGAAGCAATTATGACTGAATAATAAATATAATGCACAATAATATATATATATATATTTTAAATTAAACATAAGAATCACTATTCTAGAGCTGTTAACACATGAGAGTTTTGATAAGACTTGGAAGGTGTGCTTTTGAATTTCTTTTGAAATTTGAACTTATGCTTATATACATGGGGAAAATTAAATTCCAATAAAGTAGAGACCAAGAGATGTCAAACAGTGATAGCTCTTGATGACAGTTGGAGCATCTTGTTCATAATGTTTTTCTTCATATTTGAATAATGGTTTTTATCATTTACAAGGACAGTGCAAAAAATTATTTCCAATAAGCAGAAGATTTTCAAGACTGCTTAGTGTATATTGGCTGCCAACCCTTCCATAGTCTAAGTTATTCTTGTGCTGAATATGGAGCACAATGACAAATGGTGTGATGAGCTGTAGTATAAAAATGCTGTGTTGGTGCTACAACCTCTCCCCCCTCTCCCCCGCCCCACCCCCCCCCCCCAAAATTCACTTCTCCCTTTTAACATTTTTCCTATTTACTATTACCTTTTCAAAACCTGACCACCATGTCTTCTTTTGTTCAGTCACTAAGCCGGCCTCAACTGCTGAATGAACAAGGCTGTATTCTTGAGGTGGCTATTGAAGCAGCAGCAAACTCAGTTATCAATCTTAAGGACTTATTAAATGAATGGGATAGCAAAGCAGGTGATGGCGACTGTGGGTCTACCGTGAGTCCTCTCTAACCCTATTTTCATCTGCCATGCACTGCACTTCTTGGTGCACATCATTGACATACTGGATATGATTCCTTTTATGATGGCAGATGTTTAGAGGTGCAACAGCTATTTTGGAGGACATGAAAAAATTGTAAGTTTCCTTCTCAGTTATTTATATTGTTGTTCTTTGTTTTATTAAGAAAATATATGACATCATAGTTCTGGTTTCTGGTAAATCTTTAACAGTACATGCATATTATAATGTAATGTTCAATGGATTATTCAGAGTGGTAGGCTGAAATTTGAGAATAGTTGATGGATGTGGTCACATTTGATTTGTATTTAAAACACTTTGAGAAAGTGCCAGTGTCTTAGAGGGGTAGTGCCGAACACAGTGCTATTGTGTTTGATGATACTTGGACTCTCCATCTTCAGCCATCAGACTAATGTAGACATGGTTTGGGTGTGGGTGTGAGATCCTTGTCAGATACTCCTATTTTGCTTTGATGATTTCCTTTTTTTCTTCTTTGTCTTTTTCAACTTCCTTTTCATCTAGGTATTTAAAAAAAAAAAAAAGAGGGAGTTTGTTGGAAAGGGAATTTTTGTAGGCATATTTTGCAATAAGAAAGAAAAGATAGGGATAAAAGAGGGGGAATTTCTATCAAGAATACCTTTACTTTTGATTGATTTCCAGCAGGTTTTTCTTTTACTATTTGCCCAGGTATTCATACCTATTATTACAGATATTTTTTACCTAAGTTCTGTGGCCTAAATTTGCAGGCATGAAGGATGAAATGCCTAGACACATAGCAGCACCTGAGTCCATACAATATAGTGCTTAATAAATATTTTAGGTCATTTGTATAATTTTATTTCATCCTATGTTGCTTCCTTGGTAGCATGTGCAATTCAAAAAGGAGTCATGTCTGTTTTGACACGGGTGGCCATGTGCTTGACATGTCCTGAAGAGGTTTAAAAATTGAATATTTTTTCTATTTTTTTTTTTTAAATTCAAGAAATGAATCTGTGCTTTAAGTTTCCTGCAATGTATCTCATCTCCTAGATGCAGAAGTTCCAAAGAGAATTTCCTAGCCTAATTGGTGCAGTTGCTTTGAAGTTTTTAAAAAGGCTATTTCTTCTTGTTCTCTGTCTCTCTTCTGTTTTCTATGCAATAGAGCTGTTTCTATTTTAGTTTTTCCTTTTTTCTTATTTCCAAATTTGTTTGGGCCCTTTGGCTAGAGTGGAAAGGCCCTCCTCCACTTTGTTTCTGATAGCTATACCATTCAAACTTGCCTGGTGGCTTAGAAATTTTCATATTATTCAATTGTGCTCATTCCAATGTTGTGAATATGAAATAGATGCTTTTGAATTTCTGAACTGTGTTCTGAAGTTTTTAACTCTTATAGAATGATGCAAAATGAACTTTTTCCATTGGTTCCGAATGTTCGCAATTTCATATTAACTTTTTATTGATGGAAAATTGTTTCCTGTCAGTTATCCTCTGAATGACCCTGCAGAAACAGTAAATGAAATTGGATCTTCTATCAGAAGAGCTATGGGCGGAACGAGTGGGATCATGTATTGTGTTTTGTCTTCCTTCTTCAAGCTAAGTCCATTCAAGTTGCATTAGTCATAATCTCACATCTCTCTTTGGAACAGATATGATATATTCTGTAAGGCGGCATATGCACAGCTAAAAGCAAACACCAAAACAGTTGTTACAGCAAAACAATGTGAGATAATGATCTTAATGTGATAATTTTCAGTCTCAATACGACTTGATTTAATGACTAATGGTTCAGGGAAAGATGCACTTGAAGCTTCCATTGCTGCTGTCAGTAAATATGGAGGGGCTAGTGCAGGCTATCGCACAATGTTGGATGCTCTTATTCCAGCATTAACCGTTCTTCAAGAGGTCATCATAAATGGTCACCTTGTTTTGCATTCTTTTAGTTGATATGGCTTCATATCCAGCTATTGATGCATCTATCTCAACAGAGGTTAGATGCTGAAGATGACCCTGTCACTGCTTTTGTTCTTTCATCCGAAGCAGCATTGGCTGGGGCTGAGTCCACCAAACACATGCAAGCACAAGTAAAATTCTAATTTATCCTTCTCCCTTTTTTCTTTTGCATTATTAACTCTATGGTTTTAATTTTTCCTATTGTTGTGTGAATTTCATTTCTTTGATGAAAACCACATGTGCAAGTTTCCTTTGAATTGCTATAGCTATGGTGACACATATTCATCTTTTCATGCTGCACAACAAAGTTGGAAACAATTTCCATAATTTTTTCTTCTTTATTTCATTTTTATTTTCTTTTTCTGATGAGAAACAAAGATAATTGATGCCTATAACCCCTTTTTCAGCCTTTAGTGGGAAGAGTTATCAAGAATGTTGGGTACGAGGGGAATGGCGTCTACAGTCCCTTTTTGGGCCTTTAAAGGGTTGTTCTTTGTGGACTCCATTGAAAGAGTAGTTTGGCTTCAAAAGTGAGATGGTCGTATTAGTGAGGGGAGGCCATAGCATAACATTAAGGAGATGGTCAACAAGTGCTTGGAAAATTTAGGTAAGGATGGATCGAACTAAGAGGCTTTCCTTTCCATCTGTGGTTTTGATTTAGCCGGAGGTGGCTTCTTCTCAAGGCAACATGAGGTGTTGCGAACATGTGGCAGCACCAGGGAGAAGATAAGAAACAACTGTCCTTCATTTCCTCTCTTTTCAATTTCAAATTAAAATATAAAAGCCAAATGGTGGCTTAAAAAAGAGGACAACCCATTCTCAGGGGATGAGAGGCCCAGCAGACGAGGATAGCGGCCCACTTAGTTGAGGAAAAGGTTTAAGAGAAAGCAGGCCCAGTTCTCCTTTAATATACAAGGCCCAATTTGGTGGGAGCTCAAATCATGCAATAAACTCCGGACCCTCTGTCTTAGCAATAGGGAGGCAAGCCCATTTAGACAAAGGGAGCCCAAGTAATATATTGGGCCATAATCAAATTTGAACTGTGTTGAAACCTAATTTTTTTGAGGAAAATAAAGCATGGTTACAGAGTAAGGAGGGGCCCGTACTGCAAGTTGGGTCAACCATCGTTGATTTTAGATGTTGGCTCATTTGCTTCTTGTTGAATATAATGTATTTATAGTGTATAATCTTTCCTTGTTAATATAGGTCACATGTATGGTAGTTAGGACTCCTAGCCTTGTATATATATTTATTTCTCAATTGTAAGTAGACATTACATGAATGAGAATTAAGGTTTTTCTTATTTCTCTCTCTCAACATGGTATTAGAGCCAAGGGAGAAAACCTAATTCTTTCCAGTTTCCCGTGTCATCAACTTCGGGAAACCTTCCGATGACCGTGTTTCATTCCGGTCACCTTCCCCATCTCCCAATACTTTCCGGTCAGTCGGATCATCGTCAGAAAACACTCACCGCCGGCAAACTTTTCCAGTGAACTTTCCGGCGACATCTTTTTCCGACACCGACCATACCAGAAGGAGCGCCTGGAGGAGATCTCCAACTTTTGTGAAGGCACCGGAACCAAAAGATCATCCACGCGCCGGCCACGCGCAATTTTCCGTCCGACGATTGCATCTCACGCGCCGGCGCGTGAGGACTTTCCCGGCCACGCGCCTCCTCCTCCAGCCTCACCTGACGCCGACTAGCCTTCTTTCATCCCTGGTTCTGCCATCCGAGCCCTACACGTACCTCTTTTGGGGTTTTTTTGCCTCCGCCGACCCTCCAAACAGTTTTTCCGGCGAGCTTCGACTGCTTTGCACCCATGAAGCTCTTTCCCATCCAGGCTGGCGACAGGCAATGGTGGATGAAATGGCTGCTCTACACTCTAATGGCACTTGGGATCTTGTTGTTTTACCCTCTGGTAAATCTACCGTTGGATGTCGTTGGGTCTACGCAATTAAGGTTGGTCCTAATGGTCAGGTTGATCGCCTTAAGGCCCGCTTAGTTGCTAAAGGCTATACTCAGGTTTATGGTTCGATTATGGTGACACATTCTCTCCTGTTGCCAAGATTGCTTCTGTCCGTCTGCTTCTCTCCATGGCTGCTATGTGTTCTTGGCCTCTTTATCAGTTGGATATTAAAAATGTCTTCCTTCATGGTGATCTTGCCGAGGAAGTTTATATGGAGCAACCTCCTAGTTTTGTTGCTCAGGAGGAGTCTGGTTTAGTGTGCAGGTTACGCCGTTCTCTATATGGCTTGAAACAATCTCCTCGAGCATGGTTTGGCCGTTTTAGTTCTCGTTGTTCAAGAGTTTGGCATGCTTCGCAGCATGACAGAGACTATTCAGCTTTTCTATCATCATAACTCCTTGGGCAGGTGTATTTATTTGGTTGTTTATGTGGACGACATCGTCATTACAGGCAGTGATCAGGATGGTATTCAGAAACTAAAACATCTTTTTACCCACTTTCAGACCAAAGACTTGGGGAAACTCAAGTATTTATTGGGAATTAAGATAGCTTAATCCAGTTCTGGTGTGGTCCTTTCCCAAAGGAAGTATGCTTTAGACATCCTGGAAGAAACTGGTATGTTAGATCAGTAAACCGGTAGACACACCTATGGATCCGAATGTCAAACTTGTACCAGGACAGGGGGAGCCTTTAGGAGACCCCGGGAGATATCGACGGCTCGTAGGTAAATTGAACTATCTCACCATTACTCATCCAGACATTTATTTTCCTGTGAGTGTTGTTAGTCAATTCCTACAATCACCATGTGATAGCCATTGGGATGTCGTAATCCGCATACTTCGATATATCAAAAGTACACCAGGCCAAAGTGTTGTACGAGAACAGAGGTCATACTTAGGTTGTTGGTTATACAGATGCAAATTGGGCTGGCTCACCCACAGATAGACGTTCCACTTCAGGGTACTGTGTTTTTATTGGAGGTAATCTAATATCTTGGAAGAGTAAGAAACAAGATATAGTGGCCAGATCTAGCGCTGAAGTCGAGTATCGAGCTATGGCTTTGACAACATGTGAACTCATATGGTTGAGACATCTTCTTCGAGAGTTGAGATTTGGAAAGGATGAACAGATGAAACTCATCTGTGATAACCAAGCCGCATTACATATTGCATCCAATCCAGTCTTTCATGAAAGGACCAAACATATTGAAGTTGACTGTCATTTCATTAGAGAGAAGATCGCGTCAGGATGTGTTGCTACAAGTTTTGTTAATTCAAATGATCAACTAGCAGACATCTTCACTAAATCTCTCAGAGGTCCTAGGATTAAATATAAGCTTGGTGCATATGACGTATATGCTCCAGCTCGAGGGGGAGTGTTGAATATAATGTATTTATAGTGTATAATCTTTCCTTGTTAATATAGATCACATGTATGGTAGTTAGGACTCCTAGCCTTGTATATATATATATTTCTCAATTGTAAGCAGACATTACATGAATGAGAATTAAGGTTTTTCTTCTTTCTCTCTCTCTCAACACTTCCAATCTTCCAAAGGCCTATAATAAATTATAAGTTTCTTTTTTTTTTAATAGTTCATTAAGCCTTATGGGTTTTCTAAAGCTTATAAGTAAGACAATTTGATATAACCAAGAGATTAATGAATGAATGAATGAATGAATGAATGATACATTATACCAAAACTTCAGCATACCTTGTAACTTCCAATGGTGAGAGCCCATTGTCTCTTCTAGCTGTGACTCTTAGAGGCCCTTAGTGAAAACTCTAGGTTTTTCTATCTCTTCATTTTTTTTCCTGTTTTTATTTTCTTTTCCCTGCTGTCCTAACAGTTCCTTGTTCATCTTCTTAAATTCTAAATTAGTGAATGCCCACCGTGTTTGATTGTAGACAACTGCCCCTGGGTTGTTCTACATCATTTCAGGTAGAGAAATATATGAGGAATCCTTCCAAGTTGAAAAAAAAAATAATTAAAATTTAAATGAAAGGAGAAAAAAAAGAAGCAAGAATAAGACCATCAAACCCCAACAACTGGTCACAAGGAAATGATTTCAAGTGGGAATATGATCTCCACGAATCCAGAAACAGAATTGGTCCTCTTTTAACTGGTTGGCTTCCTGATTTAATATCTTCCTCAAATTCAGAGAAAAAAAAAAATCTCCATTTACCTGGCTAGAAAGAAAATTTGACAGAAGACTTAAAATG
Organism: Vitis amurensis; assembly: GCA_037355405.1. Classification (NCBI taxonomy): domain Eukaryota; kingdom Viridiplantae; phylum Streptophyta; class Magnoliopsida; order Vitales; family Vitaceae; genus Vitis; species Vitis amurensis. Next base: position 16,757,160 of record CM074692.1, read on the forward strand.
AAGGTGTAAGGCTGCTAATCATGTGATCATCCATGTTGTTTGATGAGAGACAACTGAAATACAGGACAACTGTTAGTAATTGACCTTCCTACTAATCACTAACCAATGGACACTTCATAAACTATTCTAGCAAATTAAAAGTGGAAGACTTCAATAGTGCAATCATTTTCTTTTCTTTTCCTTTTTTTTATTATTATTATAAAGACTATATGCCATAACAGACATTGAAATGTAAAATGTGTACTAGAAAGAGTTAAGATTTAAGAAATGGTTTTTGATGCCTAGCTCAAGTGGTAAAGGGTTGGGGTGAGGTTGTGGGAGGTTCCAGGTTAGAGTCCCACCAGGGACAAAAAATAAAGTGCTTTAGGTATTGAGAGAGAGAGAGAGAGATGAAAAGTACAATGTGTAGGAAGAACTTAAGGTGGGAAAAGAAAAGATTTCTTTAAGAAATAGAAGTGGGGAGATGTGGGAAAAAGGGAAATATTACTTTAAGAAATAGAAGTGGGGAGATGAGGACTAGTTTTCTTGTCTTTTCATGAGATGATGAAAATTGTTTTCCTCATCTGCTCAAAGCATAAACCACAAAGTTGAAACATAATGCTTTCTTTAGTGACAACACATGATCATCATTAGTTTCTATTTTAAGTTGAAGTTCATCATTAGTTTCCTATTTTAAGTTTATTTGCTTTACTATTTTGTTTTAAGATTGATTTCCTAGTTTCCCTAGTTTCCAATTATTTTTAGTTTCCTATTTTAGTTATTTCCTTTAGCATTGCAAACATTATTTAAAGGCTTATTGTAATTGTTAGAATCAGTTCAATATAATTTATTAGAATTATTCTCTAATTTTCAGATCCTATTGTGATCTTTGTGTTTGTTTTTGAGTGTTTTTTCATTTTGTTTTGAAACAAACCTTCCGTTGCACCAAAATTGGTATTAGAGTAAGGATTTTTACTTCAATCTGATGGTTGACAATGGTTCTAGTGGGAAATGAACCATCGACAATGAACAATGGTTCGAAAAAATTGAGCAATGGCTCAACGGGATCAATGAAACTCTTTGCAACCTCACGTAGATGATGGCTGTGTTGACTGTCGAAGGGAAACATGGACCCATGGAGTGACTACCAGACCAGTGTCGTGACCTATAGGAGGGTGGCTATGATGATTGATGCCGGCCACAAATCTGGTCAAGAATCAACGGCGGAGGTGCGATTCGCGCGGGTCTAGCCGTGAATTGCGATTTTCGTGAGCCCCTTCCATTATGGGTGTATGAGTGTCGAAATCAAGGAGCTCCTAGGCGGTGTGACGACAACTACCTTTGGTGAGGGGTTTCGATTGGCGGCAATGGTGAGTTCAAAGCTGGTGGTGGCTTTCCACGAGTGGCTGCAACGGTTTTTGATGAGCAAGATGAGTTTTTTTCCACCTTTTCGAGATGGTGATGATTTTCGACTTCCATAGTGAAGGAATATTCAACAAAGGCAGCAATGGAGGCTGGATTATTCATCTGGAGAAGAAGATGATTTCCCTTTTCAATTATCAAGCTAACGATTAGGGTCAAAATAACAAAAAATTTAAGATGAAAATGGATTTACCGAGTTTCAACAACCGATTACACATTGAAGATTTTCTTGATTGGTCCATATCGTCGAAAACTTTTTCGACTATTTGAATACTTCAGAAGAAAATCAAGTAAAGCTTTTGGCGTATGAGTTGAAAGGCGGAGCTTTTGCATGGTGGGAACAACTTCAATATAATCGTCAACGGCAAGGAAAACAACGTGTTTGTACTTGGCCTAAGATGAAACAATTGTTACAAAGGCGATTTCTCCCTCTGGATTATGAACAATTTTTGTACCAACAATATAAAAATTATCTGCGAGTCAATTGCACTGTGAACGAATACACAGAGGAATTTTATCAATTAAATGCTCAAGTTAATTTATCTGAGACGGAGGTGTAGACATCAAAATTTTTAGTGAAATAAACTCTCACTAAATTGGTCTTAAAAAAAATATGGCCACCCAATTCAACAAAATTTAGGATTGACAAATGATATAGGTCTTTCATACATTTGACACGTGACATATATTAAAAAAGTGACAAGTGGCGAAATTTGGAAGACGACAAAATTTAGTTTTGGAAATAAAATCGAATCTTTCAATTGTTGTGTCAAAAGAGAATTAAAAATAAATAAATACTCTCATTGACAAATTTCCAAAGGAAATAAATATTCCCACTAAAATCAAAAGAGACTAAAAAAATAAATAAATATTCTTTTGTTGACAAATTTTCTTAATGAAAAAGACAAGTTGCTAAAATCAAGGAACCAAATTCTTTGAATTCAGTAACTAAATCTTGGGGAATTCCAAAATTTACTTCCCTAATTTCACTTATAAATAGGGGTGACTTCCTTCAATTAGGGGATTTCCTTCAATGAGGGGACTTCTTCGGATTGATAAAAATGACTCCACATGGGAAACAAGACTTCACGAAGAAGAAAAGGCTTCACAAAATCTCCTTATAAGTTCAAGAAATTGTAGAAGAACTACATATGTGTTCTTTGCCTTTTTGACAAAGTTATTCAGGAATAAGCCACTATAGGCCTTCGATCGACTTTGAAAATAAAGAAAACATCTTCGTCATCTACATACGCAATCTTTGCCATTCATCGAGTTCATTTGGGAACAAGCTACTTGTGGCCCTCGATTGATCTTTGAAATCAAGAAAACGTTTTTGTTGTCTCCTAAATTGTGATCAAGGTGAAAGAATAAAAGGAATTTGTTTTTTTGTAGAATAATATTACCACGAAGATTGTACCCTATAATTTATTAATTTTAATAAAAAAAATTGTTTCGAATTATTTTTCTTATTGTTATGCTTACATTGCAAGACCTTTACGAAATTTGTGCACGTACAAATTTCAGGCACGCTTGGTGGGACATCTTTGCCTCATTTCTTTCGCTAAAAAATTGATCATTATTAAGATGATATCTAAAAAAACTCAAGCTACGCATGTCAAAAAGGGTGATGACAAGATTGTCATTACTCAAGCAACACGTAGTACCTCTTCGGGCCCCATGACTAGTAACAAAGGGAAATTTGAAGCAACGTGTTGGCCATTTCGTCGAAACTTGTAGCCAAGTAGGTATAGAGTGTGACCTCTTGGTCAAACAATTTGTTCAATCCCTTCAAGGGAATGCCTTTGATTGGTATATCGACCTTACACCCAAGTGCATTGACAATTAGGACCAAATGGAGTGTGAATTCCTCAATTGCCTCTATAACACTTGACAAACTGTAAGTATGATTGAGCTAACCAATACCAAGCAAATGAAAGACAAGTCGGTTGTTGACTACGTTAATCGTTGGCATTCCTTAAACCTTGACTGTAAGGATAGGTTATATGAGGTGTTAGCTATGGAGATGTGCATACAAGGCATGCATTAGGGTCTTTTGTACATTCTCCAAGGGATATGATCCCACACCTTCGAAGATTTGGCTACACGAACACATGACATAGAGTATGTTATAAAAATAAATGGAAGTAAAAGCATGTCTATGGAAGAAATTGAAGATGATAGCACTAGAGACAAAAACATCACTAATGAGGATGAAAAGAGTGTGACATCAAATTTCACTACAATTGTTTTTAAACCTTAACACTCCAGTGTTGCTCTTTAATGCATGATCCTAAACTGCTTATTGCTCCTATCCTATATGATCTTACATTGTAGTAACAAATAAAAAAAAAAAAAAAAATCAAACTTATGCTAAAGGAAAAATAAAATCTTGGCAAACTTCTTAAATCGAGGAACAAGCTCTTTGCATTAAAGAAGTCAAATTTGGAGATCCTAAACTAAAATCTCCAACTTCTCTAAATGTAAGTGTTTTTTTCTTCAATAAGGCATTCTCAAAAGGAAAATGCAACCTAGAAGCTAAATCCAAAAATGAAGCTTCAAGAGCATGTTATAAAAACAAATGAAAGTGAAAGCATGTCTATGGAAGAAATTTAAGATGATAGCACTGGAGGCAAAAACATCACTGAAGAGGATGAAAAGAGTGTGACACATGAAATTTCACTACAATTGTTTTGTAACCTTAACACTCCAGAGTTGCTCCTTAATCCATGAGCTTAAATTGTATATTGCTCCTAGCCTACAAGAGCTTAAACTATAGCAAAAAAAAATAATAAAAAAAAAAAAAAATCAAACTTATGCTTAAGGAAGGAAAAAAAAAAAAAAAAGAAGTTCTTGGCAAACTTCTTAAATCAAGGAACAAGCTCTTTGCATTAAAGAAGTCAAATTCGGAGATCCTAAACTAAAATCTCCAACTTGTCTAAATGTAAGTGGTTTTTTTCATTAGAATAAGGCGTTTTCAAAAGGAAAAGGCAACCCATAAGCTAAATAAAAAAAATGAAGCTTCAAAAGACAGGATCAAATTCCAAACATTCTTCAACAAGCTCATAGAAGAATATTAAACATGATACAAAAGTATCATTCATCCACCTTCAAAGCCAAAGAAGACAATATTGATAAGTTTACTTGAGATCAAATGAACATTGGCCCTCCATTAAACTTTGCTCTAAGAACACGTGTTTATTACTCTTGGATTAAAGTCAAGTCTAAGCTTGACACATTCTTCAACAAGCCTATGGAAGAATATTAAACATAATACAAAAGTGTTATTCATCTATTTTCAAGGCTGAAAATTAAGATGAATTCAAAGGACCTTCATTGTAATATCTCACATCGGATAAGGAAGAAAGTTTTTGGCATTATATAAGTATGAGCTTGTTTTAATCATGAAGATGCGTTTTAAAGTTGTGAGGGCCCTTTAGGCCTAAAGCGGATAATATCTACACGGTTGGGTGTAGATCATTACAAAATACTTAAGAAAGATCTTCACAACTTTAGTTGTGAATGAGTCATCTTTGACCTCAATTAAACTTTGTTCTAAGCACATGCATTTATTGCCCTTAGATCAAACTCAAGACAAGTGATGCTCTTGAAAGCATGAGCCCTGAATTGCATGACACTTTTGGCCTACATGAGCTTAAACTATGTACGACACAAAAAAAAAAAAAAAAAAAAAAACTACGTTTGGCTTGATTCCCTCTCTTTGAAGGGTACATAGGCAACTTAGGGAAACTACCCGAGTTCAATAACCATCATAAGAAAAAAAAATGTGTCGAGTACAGCCTTAATTTTAATTTAGTGTTAAAAGTTGTACATTGTGCGTGTCAAAGTTATGAATTGCCTACATAGGCATTAAGTATAGTTCCAATTTTAATCAAGTTTTGAGAAATTGGACATCACTATGTACCTAAGTCAAGCGAATTTGCATGAGTGAGGACCTTAGCACTTAAACCGCATCAAGTGTCGAAAGTACTACAGCGCGGAACATCAAGGCCATGACTTGCCTACGTAGGTGTTAAGTGTAGTTCTAATTTTAATTAAGTTTTGAAAAATTGGGCATCGCTATACAGCTAAGTCAAACCAATTCGCACGAGTGAAGACCTTAGCACTTAAGTCGCATTAAGTGTTGAAAGTACAACACCACTGCATCAAGGTTATGACGTGCCTACATAGATGTTAAGTGTAGTTACAATTTGAATTAAGTTTTGAGAAGTTGAACATCACTACACATCCAAGGCAAACCAATTCGCATGAGTGAAGACCTTAGTATTAAGTCGCAATAAGTGCCAAAAGTTCAAAATCGTGTGACATCAAGGTTATGATTTGCCTACATAGATGTTAAATGTAGTTTTGATTTTAATTAAGTTTTGAGAAGTTGGACATCACTATGCATCCAAGTCAAACTAATTTACATGAGTGAAGACCTTAACACTTAAGTCGCATTAAGTGTCGAAAGTACAACATCGTGTAGTGTTGAAGCCATGACTTGTTTGCATAAGTTTTAAATATAATTTTGGTTTTAATTAAATGTCAAGTCAAACCAATTTGCGTGAGGGAAGACTTTAGCATATAAGTGTCAAAAATACGACACCGCTTCGTGTCAGAGCTACAACTTGATCACATGAGGGTCAAACTTTAAATATTCATTTTTTTTTTTTATGAATATTTAAGCTTATTAAAAAAAAAATTCCTCCTCAAGTGTTAAGGTGATTTTTTTTTCTTCTAAAAAAAAAAATACCTGAAAGCAAATTCATCTCTGCAAACGATGAAGATTGACATGTGTTCAAGAGGGTGAGGATCCATTGTGCAACTCCATATAACATATATTTATATATGTTAAGGAGTCGTCCATACTGTCATCCTCATGGTGAGTCATCCATACAAAGTTGTCTTCATTGTGTGCCATCCACGTGTCATGGTGTGGCTCCATTATTTGAAGGTGTTGTGGTGTTTACCAAACTTGATTTATAAAGTGACTATCACCAAATTCGCATTCGACCAGGCGATGAGTGAAAGAAAGCTTTCAAGACTAAAGATGACCTTTATGAGTGACTAGTGATGCCATTTGGGTTATCAAATGTGCCAAGCACATTCATGTGGTTGATGAACCAGGTTCTTCGTCCATTTATTAGAAAATTTGTGGTGGTTTATTTTGATGATATTCTCATCTATAGTAAGAATGAGGAGCACTTATCACACATCTTAGGGAAGTTCTCTTAGCCTTACGAGCTAATAAATTGTATATCAATCTTAAGAAGTGTAGCTTTATGAGTAGCCATCTTTTATTCCTTTGATTTATAGTGGGAAAGGATGGTATTCAAGTTGATGAGACAAAGGTGAAGGCAATTCGAGAATGGCCAGTTCCTAAAACTGTGCATGAAGTGCAAAGTTTCCACTATTTAGCCACCTTTTATAGTTGTTTTATTCAAGGATTTAGTACAATCATGGTGCCTATTACTGATTGTTTGAAGAAAGGCTAGTTCCAATGGGGCAAAGCGTAAGAAGACAGTTTTGAATCGATAAAAGCAAAGTTGTGCATTGCACCAGTGTTAGCACTCAATTTTGAGAAAGTGTTTAAGGTTGAATGTAATGCATCAGTTCTGGGAATTGGGGTTATCTTATCCTAAGAGGGTCGCCTCGTGAAATTTATCAGTGAAAAGGTTAGTGAACCTCGACAAAAGTGGTCTACTTATGAGATTGAATTTTATGTAGTTGCTTGAGCCTTAAAGCATTGGGAGCATTATTTGTTTCAACGAGAGTTTGTGTTATTTATGGATCATCAAGCTTTAAAGTTCATCAATTCCCAAAAGATGGTGAATCGAATGCACGCACGATGGATTGCCTTTTTACAAAGTTCACTTTTGTTATCAAACATAAGTCTAGCCAATATAATGAAGTAGTTAATGCATTGAATCGACGAGCTTCTTTACTAGCTACAATTAGCATTGAGGTGGTGGGGTTTGATTATTTGAAGGATACTTATGCTGATGATGAGGATTTTGGTGCCATATGGGCGTGATGCAACAATAACGAGTTTGTTACTGACTTCCTTATTCAAGATGGATTTTTATTTCGAGGTATACAATTATGTATCCCTCGTTCTTTCTTTGTGTGAACATTTGATTAGAGAATTGCATGTTGGTAGACTAAGAGGACATGTTGGTCAGGATAAAACAATTAGCTTGGTAGAGGGGAGATTTAATTCGTCCCATCTCAAATGGGATGTTGGGCGTTTTATTCAGCGTTGCCCAGTGTATCAAAAAGCCAATGGACAAGTTCAAAATACTAGTCTTTACACTCCTTTACCTGTTCTAGAGATGATTTGGCAAGATTTAACTATGGATTTTGTTCTTGGCCTCCCAAGAACTCAATGTGGAGTTGATTTTATTTTGGTTGTAGTTAATTGATTTTCTAAGATGGTTCACTTCCTTCCTTATAAAAAGGACTTCAGATGCTTCTTATGTGGCCAATTTATTTCTTTGTGAAATTGTTTGTTTGCATGGCGTTCCTTGTTTAATAACTTTTGATAGGGATGTGAATTTCCTTAGTCATTTTTGGAGAACTCTAGAAATTATTTGATACTTCGTTGTAGTATAGTAGCACGAGCCATCCCCAGATTGATGGGCTAACTGAAGTGGCTAATCGCATTCTTAGCAATATGATACAATCAGTTAGTGGAGATAAACCGAAGCAATGGGATGCTGCTCTTCTATAGATTGAGTTTTCTTTTAATAGTAGGCCTAATTGTTCTACCAAGAAGACTCCTTTTGAAGTTGTCGACACTAGTGTTCCAAGGCATACAGTGGATTTGATTTGTTTTTCTCCTTCTCATGATGTTAATCCTAATGTTGAGGAGTTTGCAGGGCACATTCAACAGATTTATCAAAAAGTGAAGAAGAATTTAGAAGAAGCTAATTTTCATTACAAGATTGTTGTAGACTGACACCGGTGCCTTAAGTTGCTCAATGAAGGTGATTTGGTGATGGTCCATCTCCCCAAAAATCATTTTCCTGTTGGCACGTACAATAAGCTTAAAGACAAGAAAATTGGTCCTTTCCCTGTCCTTCAGAAGATTTCTGATAATGCTTACCAGATTGATCTTCCAGTTGATATGAACATTTCTAATATTTTCAACGTTGCTGATATCTTTGAATGCTTTTCCCTAGATGAGTTTTCTTTGCAACCACAAAATTCGAGAACGAGTTTTCTTCAAGTGGAGGGGATTGATGCAACACATGATCATCATTAGTTTTTATTTTAAGTTCATCATTAGTTTCTATTTTAAGTTCATTATTAGCTTCCTATTTTAAGTTTATTTGCTTTACTATTTTGTTTAAGATTGATTTCCTGGTTTCCAATTATTTCTAGTTTCTTATTTCAATTATCTCCTTTATTTTTTTATTACAAACATTATTGGAAGGTTTATTGTAATTGTTAGAATCTGTTCAATATGATTTATCAGAATTATTCCTTAATTTTCAGATCTTATTGTGATCTTTGTGTTTGTTCTTGAATGTTTTTCCGTTTCGTTTCGAAACAAACCTTTCCCTAGAAGGCTAAGAAAGGAGGGGAAATAAAACATTCAAAATTGGAAATAAAGGGCTTTTTTTTAGCGGAAATGAAAATAGTTGTCCTTTTGGCTAGAACTTTGTCATTCTACAAAATGAGATTTTATATTTTTTTAAGGACTATTATTCTTTAAAAATTTTGTGGTTTCAAAAAGCCTTATGTTTTCTAAAGGGTTTTTTTTTTTTTTTTGTTATGCTTTAATTTCAGTTTTTGGAAGATTTAGGAGTTCTATGAAAAGAATTAGAATCTCTAATATAGGTTCAGTTTCTCTTTTTCTTCTTTTTTTTCTTCCTATTTTTTTAAGTAGTTTCTTTGAGTCTTTTAAGTTAGTATGAGGAATCCTAGTAATAATTTGCATCCTTTGCATCTTTTTATGTTGAAAATACGGTATTTTTCCTTGGAGGTGAGACTCTTAGAAGGCCTTATTGAGAATTTTAAGATTTTTTTCATTCCTTTTTTTTTTCTCTTTTAAATGAGAATTCTAAAAGGCCTTGGTGAGATTTTAAAGTTGCTCTTCTTTCTCTTCTATCCGTTCTTTATTTTTCTTAGTTTTATTTTTTGCCTACTACGATAACCTTAAGTATTTGTTCCCTTGAACCCTAAAAAATGATGCTACCTCAACCTTATTTGATTGTTGGCAACCGCCTTAGGATTCTTGTTCCATTGTGAGCCATGATGCTTGGTCTTGTACAAAATCAAAATTATTGTAGCCCAATTAGCATTTATAAGGCCTCAACTTGCCTTTGTCATGAATGCATATACCAATGGATAATATTAATAGTGGAAACAATGCTTGGTTTTGTGGGGAACAAATGAAGGAAACTTTCTACAAGTCTCTAATACATAGCTTAATTTGTTAAGAAGAGCCCACCTCATCACATAGCCATGGCTCTCAAGAATTGGAGCTTCTCCCATCACTTTGGCCTTTCAGGTTTACTTATCAAATCCAAAAACATATTACCTTTTTTTCCAAACAAAGCTCAAGCAAATTTAAGATAGCTATAACCCTTAGTCTTGAACTCCATTCCCAGGTATTGTTTCAACAAGGAGAGCTTTGTGGCATCATTACCTGCTAATACAATGTCATCTAATTTGACAATCAAGCTCTAAGGAATCCCAGTCTTAGTCGAAGCTCCATTGAATTACTCAGAGCACACTCTAGGTGATTGTCTCATGCCATACATCAAGTTTCTTTGGGAGGTATGATTCATCTTCACTCCCTAAAGCCATGGATATGTTTTTTTTTCCTTAAGATTTCTAAGCAAGAAACATTTTTCACATTTAATTGGGAATAGAATCTAATTTTGATTTGCAACCAAGAGCAAACAAAAGGTGGAGTTCATCTTAGTGATGTGAAGATAGGTCTCCTAATGGTGGCTATCATTTGTATGGATAAACTCTTCAACTATAAGTCAAGAAGATGTTATTTGTGAGTCATATCTAAGTATTATTCAAGATTATTATTTAGCCAAGTCCTAATATCCTAAAATTTGAGATGTGAAGGTCCAACACCTAGACATGCAACCACACCCACCCATACCTGAACCCATGTCATGTAGCTCTTCACACATCCTATCCTACATAAATTGCTTCTTTTTACCAAGGATTATCCTCTCATGAGTTAGTATATTGTTAAAATATTCAAGCTTAGGGTAGACAAAATTATGAAGGACCTCACAAGGAAACACCCCTTCACATCCTTTAGGACCTAGCCTCTAACAAATTGAATGTCCTCCAAAAATTGACCCCCTAGCCCTAATTTCTAATCCTTAAAAGACTTTCAAAAGCAAGGCCTCTAATGACCCTAGGTTGCCTTTCATTGCCATAGCTCTACCAACTCTTGCATCATGCAGTAGCAAGATCATAGAGACAAGGAAAAACGTCTTTCAGTGGGTTCTCCTTATAACCCATCTATCCAACCAAAACTTGATCCTGAGTCCATTTTAAATTGAAATTGAGGTCTTGTGCTTGAACTCTTTCCATTCCCTTTCAATAACTTCACACGAACCCACCCCAAAAAGCCTCTAACAAATTGAATGTGCTTCAAAAATTGACCCTCTAGCCTTAATTTCTAATCCTTAAAAGACTTTCAAAAGCAAGGGCTCTGATTACCCTAGCCGCCCTTCATTGCCATAAATCTACCAACTCTTGCATTATGCAGTATAGCAAGATCATGGAGACAAGGAAAAACTTCTTTCGATGAGTTCTTATAACCCATCTACCCAACCAAAACTTGGTCCTAAGTCCATTTTAATTTGAAATCAAGGTCTTGTGCTTGAACTCTTTTCGTTCCCTTTCAATAACTTCCCACGAACCCACCCTAAAAGCTTCTCTGACCTCTCTTATGCTCCAACCTCCACTCCCTAAACTTTCCTTGAATGACCCTCCTCCACAAGCTTTCCATCTTATTTGTGCATCTCTACAACCACTTCCCCATAATGGCTCTATTTAAAGTGGAAAGCCTTTGATTCCCAATCCCCTCCAACCAAGTCCCTCTATAAGAATTCTCCTTGGTTTTTATTTCAATTTGATTCTAAGCACCATAGGTTTGACAAACAATGAAATGAACTAAATCAGCAAACTTGTGATGGGAGTCAATTTACCCACTTAGACAAGTACTAGTTTCAAGAAGCTAGCCTCTTTTGAAATTGATCCTCCACATGAATCCCATAGTAAGAGTTAAAATAAGCTTCCAATGGAAGTCCTATATAGATGGAAGGAAAGCCACCTATGCTATAACCTAACAAAGAGGCTAATCTTTCTAGTCCCTCCACTCACCAACCAAAATCATCTCCCTTTGTAAATTGATCTTCAATGCAAGGTAAGCTCAATGCAAATAAGTATTCATCCAAGGTACCTTGTCTTCTCCTTGCAAGCCTTAAGAAACAGGGTATCATCTGTAAAAAAAGGAGACAAGGAACCTTCACCTTTACTCCTCCCTTACCTCCAAGCTTGAAGCCAGTGATAGAACCCCCTTGCAATGCTTTGAAATAAAACAAGAGCTTCCATGACCAACATAAATAAAGACAGAATGTGTCATCTTGCCTCAAGTCCTTGGAAATTTTTATGGGAGTGCCATTCACCAACACTAGAAAACTTGGCTATACAAATGTTTGTAGTTGTTCCAGCCCATCCATTGCTGCCTTGATCTTGATTTCTCCATAACTGGTTGTAAAATTGTTGAAATTTGGCATTCAAAGTTAGGGTTCTTAATTTAGGAAAGTTGTTTTAGGAATAAAAAAGGAGAGATCATTTAGGATGATTCAGTTTCCTAATTTTAGGAGAGAATCAAGCCAGATTGATATCTTCTTATTCAGTCATATGTGTATATATATGTGTATGGGGTGTACCTAAAAAATCAATAAAGGAATTCAGAAATTCTTCATGGTATCAAGAGCAGTTTTCTGAAACCCTAATTCCTTCTGGCCGCCTCTTATTCAGGCCATCATTCATTCCGGCCAAATCTCTCTGGCCATCTCTCAATCCGACCATCTCTCATTCCGGTCATCAGTCCCTATTCTCAGAGCCAAGGGAGAAAACGCTTTCCGGTCGGTCGAATCGTCGTCAGAAAACATTCACCGTCGGCAACTTTTCCGGCGAACTTTTCCGGCGACGGTTTTTTTCTACACCGCAAGGACCGCCTGGAGGAGATCTCCAATTTTTCCCAAAGCACCGGAGCCAGAAAACCATCCACGCGCCGTCTACACGCGTTTTTCCGGCCGGCGCGTGAGGGCGCGTGAGCCACTTTCCGGCGACGCGCTTCCTCCAGGCTCGTCTAACGCCGACCAGCCACCCTTCTTACCTGTTTCTGCCATCCGAGCACTGCACGTGCTTCTTTTGGGGTTCTTTTGCCTCCGCGGGCCCTCCGATCAGTTTTTCCGGCGTCCTCCGGCTATTTTTTCTCAACTCCAATCCCTGCACGTGCCTTGGGAAGTGTTCTTCTACCTTTCCGGTCCATGACAAAATACGGAATGGCATCATCACAAGTATCCAGCGTCACGTCACCAGAATCAGGGGGCAGATCTGAAATTCCAAACCTTGGTGGCGGTGATTCCTCTCCTATTCTCATCACAGACACAAATTAAATGGCCATAACTATTTCCAGTGGTCACAATCTGTTGTCCTTTGTTCATTTGCATGGTAAAGGAAAGGATGAGTACCTCACCGGAGAAGCAAGCTATGCCGAAACAATGAACCGGGTTTCGGGGAAGTGGAAGATTGAAAACTAACATGATCATGTCATGGCTTATCAATTCCATGAACAATGACATAGGTGAAAATTTTTTTCTTTGTTTAGAATCGCAAAGGACATCCGGGATGCAGCCAAAGAAACTTACTCAAGTTTTGAAAATACTTCAGAACTTTTTCAGGTTGAATTAGCCTTACATGACTTCCGCCAAGGAGAGCAGTCAGTTACTCAGTATTACAACACACTCACAAGGTATTGGTAGCAACTTGACTTATTCGAGACTCACTCATGGAAATGTTCTGATGATGCAACAACATACAGGAAAATTGTGGAACAAAAGAGACTGTTCAAGTTTTTCCTAGGACTAAACAGGGAATTGGATGATGTTAGAGGCCGAATCATGGGCATTAAACCCCTTCCAAGTCTCAGGGAGGCTTTTTCAGAGGTTAGGCGTGAAGAAAGTAGAAAGAAAGTGATGATGGGATCCAAAGAGCAACCTACCCCAACATTGGATGCCTCTGCCCTTGCTGCTTGGTCATTTAATAGTAGTGGTGGAGATCGTCAGAAACGGGATAGGCCTTGGTGTGATTATTGTAAGAAACCAGGCCATTATAAGGAGGCTTGCTGGAAGCTTCATGGCAAACCGGCTGATTGGAAACCAAAGCCACGGTTTGATAGAGATGGCAGCACACGTGGCTGCCAACTCTGAGAGCACATCTGTTCCTGAGCCGAGTCCATTCAACAAAGAGCAGATGGAGATGCTACAAAAACTATTAAGCCAAGTTGGCAGTGGCAGTACTACCGGGATAGCCCTCACTGCTAATCGAGGAGGAATGAAGCCGTGGATAGTGAACACAGGTGCTTCTGATCACATGACAGGAGATGCTGCCATTCTTCAAAATTACAAGCCAAGTAATGGTCATTCATCTGTCCATATTGCTGATGGTTCAAAGTCAAAAATTGTCGGGGACGAGTTCTATAAAACTTACTAAAGACTTATATCTTGACTCTGTCTTCCATGTTCCAAACTTGGATTGTAATCTTTTGTCCATTAGCAAATTGGCCCGTGATCTCCAATGCGTTACTAAATTCTATCCAAACTCGTGTGTTTTTCGAGGACTTGAAATCGGGGAAGATGATTGGCAAGTCTTTGAACCGTGTTCTGGGCTCTACCTCCTCTCATGTGACCAATTCTCAAACCAAGTCTCTCAAGCAAGTTGCGTACGGTCTCGAGTATGTTAGAGTCTTTCAATCTCGTGTCAAATTCTAAGGTCAATAAAGATAGTGAGATTATAATGTTACACTATCGCCTTGGTCATCCTAGCTTTGTTTATCTTGCAAAATTGTTTCCCAAATTATTTATCAATAAAAATCCAACATCTTATCACTGTGAAATTTGTCAGTTTGCAAAGCATACTCGAACAGTATATCCTCAAATCCCATATAAACCTTCGACTGTTTTCTCTCTAGTACATAGTGATGTGTGGGGTCCCTCTCGGATAAAAAATATTTCTGGCACTCGATGGTTTGTGACATTCGTTGATGATCATACACGGGTAACATGGGTTTTCCTTATGAAAGAAAAGTCAAAGGTCGGGCACATTTTTCAAACCTTCAATCTTATGGTTCAAAATCAATTCAATTCCAAAATTCAAGTCCTCAAGTCAGATAATGCAAAGGAATACTTTACTAGTAGTCTCAGTACTTATCTTCAAAATCACGGCATTATCCACATAAGTTCTTGCGTTGACACCCCACAACAAAATGGGGTGGCTAAACGCAAGAATAGACATCTCTTGGAAGTTGCCGGTGCCTTATGTTTTCCTCTAATGTTCCAAACTATTTACGGGGAAGCTATTCTCATGACTACCTATTTGATTAACCGTATGCCATCCGAGGTGCTTACTTTTAAATCCCCACGTCAACTTTTCTTAAAACAATTTCCTCACACCCGTGCAGCCTCTTCTGATTTGCCACTCAAAGTATTTGGTTGCACGGCATTCGTTCATGTGTACCCTCAAAATCGCAGCAAATTTGCTCCTCGAGCCAATAAGTGCATTTTCCTAGGGTATTCTCCCACCCAAAAAGGGTACAAATGCTATTCTCCAACCAACAAAAGATTTTACACCACCATGGACGTCTCTTTCTTTGAACATGTCTTCTTCTATCCCAAATCTCATGTTCAGGGGGAGAGCATGAATGAACATCAAGTTTGGGAGTCTCGTCTTGAGGGTGTACCTTCTTTTCACTCAGAGTCACCAAATCCTTCCCAATTTGCGCCCACTGAGTTGTCCACACCCATGCCGTCATCAGTCCAGCCAGCCCAGCACACAAATGTTCCTTCTCCCGTGACCATCCAGTCTCCCATGCCTATTCAACTTATAGCCCCACAACTTGCTAATGAGAACTTACAAGTTTACATCGAGAGGAGGAAAAGACGGGAATTAGAGCACGGATCACGGCCAACATGTGGCCAATATATTGACCTGCAATTCAAGTCTTCCTGAAGAGAACATAGGTGAGGATAGGGTGGAGAGGTGTTAATTCCCAGCATTGATGATTCTACTCGCCGATTGCATTGAGGAAGGGTGTTAGGAGATGTACTGAGATCATCCAATTGGGAATTATGTTACATATGAAGGGCTATCACCATCTTATAGAGCATTTGCTACTTCTCTTGATGATACTCGAGTTCCCAACACAATACAAGAGGCACTCAAAATTTCGAGAATGGAAGAAGGCAAGACAAGATGAGATTGATGCACTTGAAAAGAATGGGACGTGGACTATCACAGATTTGCCGGTTGGGAAGAGGCCCGTGGGGTGCAAGTGGATTTTCACCATAAAATACAAAGCGAGATGGATCGATCGAGAGATTCAAGGCTCGTTTGGTAGCTAGAGGGTTTACACAATCCTATGGGATAGACTATCGAGAAACTTTTGCTCTGTTGCAAAACCGAACACTATCGGGATTCTTTTCTCATTGGCTGTCAATCAAGATTGGTGCTTGCAACAACTGGACATAAAAAATGCGTTTCTAAATGGTGACCTAGAAGAGGAAGTCTACATGGAAATACCACCCGGTTTCAAGAAAGTATGGCAAAGAATCAGGTTTGCAAACTCCAAAAATCCTTGTACGGCCTTAAACAATCTCCCCGAGCCTGGTTTGATAGATTCACAAAAGCGATCCACAAGTCAGGTTACAAACAAGGTCAGCCGATCATACTCTATTTGTCAAGAAGTCTCATGTCGGGAAAATGGCCATATTGTCGATGATATTATTCTATCTGGGAATGATATGGAGGAATTACAGAAGTTGAAGAAGTATTTGTCAGAAGAGTTTGAAGTTAAAGACCTTGGAAATTTGAAATATTTCCTTGGTATGGAAGTGGCTAGATCAAGGAAGGGAATTGTAGTCTCTCAAAGAAAATACATACTCGATCTTCTTAAGGAGACCGGTATACTTGGATGCAAACCAATTGATACTCCTATGGATAGTCAGAAGAAACTTGGTATCGAGAAAGAAAGTACACCGGTAGACAAGGGGAGATATCAGCGGCTTGTCGGGCACTTGATTTATCTCTCACACACTCGGCCAGATATTGGCTTTGCGTGAGTGTTGTAAGTTAATTCATGCACAGCCCCACTGAGGAACACATGGAAGCAGTCTACAGGATTCTTAGATATTTAAAAATGACACCAGGGAAAGGTCTATTCTTCAGAAAGACTACAAACCGTGACATTGAAGTATACTCAGATGTAGATTGGGCAGGAAACATCATTGACAGGCGGTCCACTTCTGGATATTGTTCTTTTGTCTGGGGAAATCTTGTTACCTGGAGGAGTAAGAAGCAATCAGTTGTAGCCAGAAGTAGTGCAGAAGCTGAGTACAGAGCTCTTGCACAGGGAATCTGTGAAGGGATTTGGATAAAAAGGGTTCTTAGTGAACTGGGACAAACGAGTTCATCTCCAATTCTTGATGATGTGTGATAATCAGGCAGCTATAAGCATAGCAAAGAACCCCGTGCATCATGACAGGACCAAGCATGTTGAGATTAACAGACACTTCATCACAGAGAAGGTGACTAGTGAGATGGTTAAATTGAACTATGTTCCTACCAAGCACCAAACCGCAGACATCCTCACCAAAGCTTTACCTAGGCCTAACTTCGAAGACTTAACTTGCAAGCTGGGATTATATGATATATATTCTCCAGCTTGAGGGGGAGTGTTGAAATTTGGCATTCAAAGTTAGGGTTTTTAATTTAGAAAAGTTGTTTTAGGAATAAAAAAGGAGAGATCATTTAGGATGATTCAATTTCCTAATTTTAGGAGAGAATCAAGCCAGATTGATATCTTCTTATTCAGTCATATGTGTATATATATGTGTATGGGGTGTACCTAAAAAATCAATAAAGGAATTCAGAAATTCTTCAAAAATAGAATAAAATTGGATATTGATCCAACCTTTGGTTTACTGGTTTTTTCTTTATCCAACTTGCATATTGATCCTACTCTTGAAAAATGGAATAGGATTATAAAAGAGAAATCATTTATTGGAACTTTTCTTTTATTTATTTATTTTTATTTTAAAATTTTCTTTCCCTTTTCTGTCGTTTCCTTTCTCTTTCTTGCTTCCTTAATAAACTTTCTAAGCTACAGTCAAAGCAGAAGTATACTGAAAAACTTGAGAGGGTGCTGTTAGTAAAGGTTAGTGCTGAGAATGAATCTCCCAGATCTACTCAAGGGAAGGAAAGGAATAACTAAACTTTACGTAGGATTAGTTTTAGTTGGAATTAAGTTAGGATTAGTATTTGTTGGAGCCAAATTAAGAGTTGTGAAGAGAGAGAGAAAAGGGAGAATCCCTAATTATTGTTATTGAAAAACTGTAAAGAATACACATTGGACTTGGGTATATATATACATGTTAGTGGGACCCACAATACAATAAGGAAAGAAAAGGAAAAGGAAAAGGAAAAGTAAATAACCTAAATAACTATACACTATCTAACAAGAGTAGCTAATTAGGTTATAGGAGAAATTAGAATTAAATTCATGATAGGTTATTATAATACTAGTAGAATTTGGATTTCTAAAGAAGCCCATAAATAACGGCTAAATGATGTAAATCAAAGTATAAATTATTAATAATATTATGTTTTCTTGTATGCTTTGCAATTCTCAATGGCAATACTCCATTAATTTTCTTTTTGGTGAAATTCCTAGAAGGCCTTAATGTTACTCTAAGGTTTCCATTCCTTCTTCTCCTTATCTTCTTTCGTTATATTTTTTATTTTATTTTATTTTATTTCGCTGCCATAAACTTTATCTGTTAGTCCATTCCTTAAACCCTGAAAGATAAAAACCCTAGGGTTGCCCTACATTAGTTAGCCTACCTAGTTGGTTTAGATATTAACTTTAAAAAATGCAAGTTTCCTCTCAAAAATTCCTCCACCAAATTCTGTACTACATTATATTTGAAGAAAGCACCCAATAACAAATCCATATTGGAAGACAAGGAACTAAGCCGCTCTACACACATATGAAGCACAAACAGTCACATTCTCCATATTCCCTTCCCCCCACCTTCTCCATATTCCCCACTGGAATAATTTCTCTCTTATGTAGGTCTACTTTTAAATTGCTTCAGAGATAGCAAGATACACTTGAGATGCAGCAACTGCTCACCATCCATGTCACACCATAACAGTGTCATCAGCAAAAGGAAGAACAAATGATATATCACCACCCCCTAGCTGCCTGCTCTTCCCGCTCTACCAACCAGAATAAAGCAGCCTTGACCAAGACGAATAGATAAGGGAAGAGCAGATATCCTTATCTCAGACCACAGAAAATCTAGAAAATAATAATAATAGTCATAATCTGCAGGAACTCCATTCACCAAAACTAAATTCTAACAATAGATACTCAAATTCTATACGAGCAACTGCCCATAGCAACCCTTTCTCTACTTCAATCCAACTTGGTGGTCCAGCTTTTTCTATTTCCAACTTACAATCTCATTTGGAACTCTGTAATTTAGAATAAAGAGTTCCAATGGAAATGAGAATAGCATCTAGGTTTTGTCTATGCTCAGCAAACACATTATTGACCTCCAAACCACAGCCTTAGCCTGTTCGCAAGAGTGTCAGCCGGAAGTTCATATAAAACTCCCATGAGCTTAATATGCCTAAATTCCTAATATCCTCTACTCCACCTTTTTGAGGAACCAAAACTAAAATGTGGCTTTTAAATTTTTCTTTGTGAAAACAGAAACCTAGAACTTCCTCAAAAACCCCAAAGCATTCTCTTTCATAGTCTCCCATTTTGTTTCCTAAATGCCAAAATAGAGTTGTCAGAGCCAAGGACCTTATCCTCATGCAAATCATGAAGCACCACCTGCAATCCCTCATCAAAAAACTTCTCAAGAGTAGTCCTGTCATCCTCACCTATAGATTGATAGTTAGCCCACTCCATAACAGCCTTCTAACAATCTGATCTTAATATAAGAACAGGAAAAATGACAACACTCCTTAATGTTATAAGCTTCTAATAACAAAAATCAGCTACCCATGCCCCCCCAAGCCTTGTATGTAGGGAGAGCAAATTGACAACTGCTAAAATATTCTGATTTAATTAATAGTGTAAACTCCCAGCATGACTCACCACCACTTATCATGAAACCGATTGTAATAAACCATTCAACAAGATTCAAGAACATTCATTTAAAAAGAAAAAGAAAAAGAAATGATAGACATGTTATCATTGTCTTATGCCAAGGTCTTTAATGTTCCCAATATTTTTTTGTTGATATCAAGAATGTCTTAATGTTTTATGCTGTGCTTATCTTTTATGGATCAAGTTATATACTTACAATGCTATTGTCTATGTGAAGTTTTAAAAGCCTTTCCAAAGAACGAGATGTTCAGAATAAAATCCCAAATTCGTGATGAGAACCCCATATACTGCTTTATCAGAAGAGGTGCATACCGCAGGCATTGATAAACCTTGATGCTTGCTGGGGTATTTCTTTTGAGAGCCTCAGACTTAAAAGGCCTGTTGAAATTTTGAGGGCCATTGTTATTCAGATAGCTATGTCTAACATGATGCCATATGGGATCAAGATCCATTATTGGGCCCAACCTAAGCTAGGTTGAGATTTATCAGCCCTAGCTTGTGTTTTTTGTGCTTGGTTTGGGGTGGTTTGTCACCCTACACGAGATGAATTATATGTCATTTATATAGAATTCCATTCGCTCCTGTGTACCTTATGTGCACTTTATTACTATATGTAATGCCTGAGCTCCAAAATTTTCATATTGGTTTACTTGTAAATGGAACTCTGACCAGTTATCTAATGTAGGCTGGCCGCTCAAGCTATATCTCCGGAGAGATCCTAGCATCAGTTCCAGACCCGGGTGCCATGGCTGCAGCGTCTTGGTACCGAGCAGTGGCCTTAGCTGTCAAGGACAAATGCATGGCTTCATGAGGAGCTCTACTCCTTTTTGGTTGCGTATTTTAACCAAGTAAAATTTTTGCTCATCTCATGACTTTACATCACCATGTAACAAAATTAGGGCTTCCGCTGTCAGCTCTCCGCTTATGCAATGTATGCATAACGCTGAGAGAGTAATGCCGAGAAAGTTTCATCCATTCGATCAGGCAATGTAAATCTGGAGATTGTTACCCGTCAGTTGAGAACAATGCCCGTCAAACTCTGAGCAAATGTTTCCAGATCTTTATATTATCACTGTTGGAGAATGCCAAATCTTGCCGGAAACTTCCAACCAGTGATTGAAAATCTACAAGGAGAAATATTTCCATCCTTTCAAAATAATATTGTAGTTTTGATGAACCCATCAACAACATCAACTCCTGAAAATTTCAAAGTTTTTATTGCAAAAAGAAAAAAAAAAAAAAAAAGTTTGCAACGGACAGGTTTTTTACACCCAAATAAAGATCGAGGGGTCCCTTAGCCCTGTCTGTCAATGATTCAAAAATAAAAAAATCAGCTCTGGATGGCTGCTGGTAAAAATAGTTATTTCTTTTTTGAAGGACAATTTTATTTAGAGATTTAAGTATAAAAAATAATCATATTTTTCTTTTTCTAAAGCAAGAAAACATTAAAAACAAGTGAAATTTGTTCTTCGAATAGATTTATTCTCCGTGTGTTCTTATTTCTAAGAATAGTCTATAAAAAGCAACCCAAGACACTTAAGTAAAAGATTTGTCACATCATGTTTTTAATATGCTAAAAGTAAAGAATAATTGCCAAAAGAACTTTTAATTGCTTGTCTAATAGACTTGACTTCTTGACTTTAAGAACACAAGAAAAATAGGTTTTGACTCGCTAATTTGAAAAAATATAAAATAAATAAACTTCAATTTTTATAAATCAGTTTTATTTTTATTCATTTAAAAATGTTTTTAAATATACGAGCTTTTATAATTATTTCCCTTTTACTTGATAATATTAAATAAAATTATCAAAAAATTAATTTATCATTTTAATTTGATAAAAGTATCTCACATATAAATTATAAATTTTTTATTTATATCATATGAGATACAAATCATTATGAAAAAATTCTCTAGATTCCCTCCTGATAAATAAAATATTTCTCATTCACTAATAAATAATAATTTTATATCTTATATTATATAAATCTACTCAATTTTTTTTAATAAAATTGAATAAAAATCTTGTCTGTTGACATCAACAATAAAATAAAAAATTTTAAAAATTAAATACAATTTTAAAAATTAAATTAAATTAAATACAATTAAAACCGAAAACTTAAATTGACTCCCATTGTATTTCCAACTCTTTCTTGAATCTAGATTTTCTACTAGAGTGATTTAGCAAAATGATAGTTAATATTTTTAGGTTTAAAGTTTTTCAAATAAGTTCTCATGATATATATATATATTGTCAATTGGTATCATTAATTGGACAAGTAAAAAGTGAAACAATTATTCGACTTGTGAAAAAGTGTATGTATTTTAAATATATTTTTAAATTGATGGAGATAAAATTGATTTACGAAAGTCGGAGTTCATTTTTCTATATTTTTTTAAAATTAGTGAGTCAAAATCCACTTTTCCCTAAAATAATTTTGTAATAGTTAATGTAATATTTAATGAAATAATTTGTTGGAGATTTTGTGCTGTAATTGTTGGCTTATATGACTTGTATGGGTTGAAATTTAATCTGGGATTGTGTGTTTTTTTTGGTATAATTGACTTAATATTTATTTTCTGTAATTAATGGCTGATTTAGTGGCTAATTTATATCTTCTAATTCGTGGTTGATTTAGTATAGTAATTGTTGGGTTGGAATAGTTAATATTGTAGACATTATAAATAGATTATAAATATATTTAGTGAATACATAGTATGCAGAAATCATTCTCTATTTTGAAGGTATCATAGCCTTGAATGACGTTGAGATTTTTTTCTTTCTTTCATTGAATAGTCCCATTTGTTGGCATCAAGGATGAAGATATTATTTTTACTGGTATATCAAGAAATATCGGTGGATATTTTAACAAAAAAAATCCATAAAGGGAAATCAATTAAAACTTCAAAAGGATAGAAAAAACAATAATATATACATTGAAAATGTTTTAAGGAAGAAATGAAAGTTATTTTAAGGAAGAAATTTTCATATGTATGATAAATTTATAATATTAGACAATAACATATTGAATTTTAAAACACATTAATATTAAAATGAAAATATATTTAATTTTTTAAATTTTGAAATGTTGAAAGTTTTATTTATAGATTTATATTTGTCTTGTATTTAATTTATTATATTAAATACATAATAATATACTTAAAATTAACTTATTTATATAAAAAAAATTATTTTAATTCATTTTCAATCTATAATATATATATATAGTGCATTTCTAATATTTATAGCACATTTAGTTTGGTTGGTAAAGGCCCATTTGTTTCACACTAAAGACTCAAGTTCAAACCTTGATCTTCGAGGTTTTTGTGTGTTCAACTCTTGAAGAATCCCACATTGAATTCTCAAAGATAAATAATGTTGTATTTAATGAAACAAAGCTTAGGTTGACATCACAAGCCACCACTAGGGTTGAGATTGCACAAGTTGGCTATTTTTCTGTTGGATTGGGTTGTGATCTACATCCAAGGCCCAAATAATTTTGCCATTAAATTGGAAAAGTGGGCGGGCATGGCAAAAAAAATTGGCAATAATGTCGAAATATGAAAAATTGTGACATTTTTGTCCATGGTTGGCATTAGTCACAATTGTTTCTAGCCTTGATTGTTGGAATTGTTTATGTATCCTTTTGGCTTACATTTGTTGTTATCTTAGATCTAAGCAATGGAAGCAATAGCAAATTTATACAAAAAAAAAAAAAAAAGATCTTTATGGTTACAGTACTAATCTTTAGGTTTGGATGTTCCCAAACCTTAAATTCCAAGTGTTGAAAAATTAAATCAATATCCTTGGAAGTCTCGTAAGCCCATGATCTTTCGTGTTATGGCTTTTTCTTAATCTTGTACACTTCTAGTGGGGGGAAGAGAGGGTGTAGTCTACAACTCTCTTTTTCTTTGGAGGTGGAAGACAACTCTATGGAAACCCTAACCCCTACGAGAGTATTTATAGGGTTCTCCATTGGGCTTAAGTGACTTGAGCTCACTAAGGGCTTGAGCCACTTAATCTAGCTTAAAATGAGTCTTGATTGATTAATTAACCCAACAGGTCCTATTAATTAATCAATTAACCTAATCTAAAGACCTTAGAAAAAAAAAAAGGAGAAGAGAAAAAGTGCATGTATGTTTGTGTATAGTATCTTACTCCATTAGATACATATATTGACATTTGAGAGTTGTTTGTTGGATTTGTCTATTGTTGAGGGTTTGTGTGAGAGTTCTATGAGATGAGTGAGAAATGAGTGACCTTTGACTAGGGACTTTGGATTATTGTCCATTCCCATCATTCCATCTATTAGTGATGTGATCTTTTCTCATGTTTCGTATATGAGTTGATCAACATTCTTTTGTCTCTATATTTGCCTCCTTTTACCCTCATTATTTCTCCTATTCTATTTATTTTGGTTTGCTTTCTTGTTTTACTCTTACATTGATACACATTTCAGATTTGATATCTTCTTCGCATCACTCTTACATATCTTGTTGATCATTTAACATTTCTTTATTTCATTCTTCTTGCTAGTATATTCATATTAAACATATTTAGGTTCATGGTTCATGAGATTTTCTGTAAATATTGCATTTTATGCATAAGGGTATAGGATTTTACCATTAGGTTTATTGAGCCTAGTTTCCTTTCATTTCTTCACCCTATTGCCATAGCCTACATTATATCCCGGATCTTAAGTCCAACCTTAGGCTACAGCATCACATATCATGTTTGATATCTCACACATGGGTGATACTCAAGATTGGTTGGAGATCACTTGGATTATCATGGATCAAGAGTTGTGGTAGGACCCTACATTGGGGCATAGCCACCTTGGAGAGCCTTTATTGGATATGCAGGCACTCTGCTTGATATCTTACATTAGGGCACCCCTCCTAATCAGTGGTTGATTTTTGAGATGACAATTTACATCGGGGGCATCTTAGCGGTGATTGATTTGGAGACATTGCCCTACACTAAGGCATAACCCTATCATCGTTGATGGTTGATTTTTTGAAATGTCCTATACTGGGGCATAGCCTTCTTAGTCAGTGGTGGATTTTCGAGATGACGGTTTACATCACGGCATAGCCATCATTTGGTGATGATTAGATTCATTCTTTTTATTGGAGCATGGCGAGTGGTATGTAGATTATTGGGTAACTTTATATTATTATTCTTTTACACAAGGTCATATCTTTCTCAGTTGATGATGGATTTTTGATGTATAATCGTTGATTTGGAGGAAATCAAATTTTCTTTTCATATTGGAGTGTGAGATGTGGTTAGGAGATTTCTTTTAATGTGATTATACAGAGATATAACTCTCTCATTAATGTTGATAGATTTTTGAGATGATTTGATAATAGTGGAGCATAGTCATTTAAGAGATTGTTTTACATTGTGCCATAACTCTCTCATCAGTGATTAATCTTAGGGATACCAGCTTACAATGAGACACAACCATGTAAGAAAGTGTGTTTGTTGAGACAACACTTTGCTTGACTTCCCACGATGGGACTTTCTCATTCTTGGGAGGAGATAAGATACTCCATTCATGTTACAGTATAAGGAGACTTTGAGGAGCGGAGTTTCATTTTGATCACTTGATGTAAAGGAAGTGTCTTAAAGTAAACTAAGACCATAGTAGTTTCTTAAGTAGAACTTAACATAAGCTTTTTGTGAGTTAGAACATGTCAATTGATCACATAATTGGAGTATTTGTAACTCAAGGATGGTATAGATAATCTTAAGAGGTTTATAGTGGTCACCTTGTTAGATTACAAACATTAGTTCATGGAGAGACTCTATATAATGGATTGTAGTCACAAACTCAATCACTTTGTACCTTGCTTTTATTTACATAAGGTATTGGAGTGCTGTTGACTCTCTATAATAGGATGTTGAGTTAAGTTCAGAATTGGATTATAAAGGAGTCGACATTGTCTTATGGGTTCCAATGGTCCTCGTTTGAGCTCATATACCTTGATGGAATGATTTATGAGGGTTAGATTAGTTCTTGGTTCACTTATGTGAATTAGGGAATTTTGATAAATAGGTAAGCTTGCACAAGAGTTAGTGAAGAGTATCTTTGTTGGGTTTGAGCCCCTAAAAGTAAGACATGATATAACAAAGTCATACTTGATTGTTCCCTTGCTAACCCTTTTATACATTGGCATTGATTTGAGAATTCGACCCATTTCTTTTATATTGTATATGACTTGAGTGCATTAGGAGTTGCATAGAGGATACAAGTCATAGGTTCCTTGTAAGTAGATAAGTTATCCATAGTTAGTTCATCGATTTAGGCAATCTAGTAGAGACTATAGTGTACTACCTCTTAATTAGAGGGATAACTTGTCATGTCCATTAGGATAGGTTTCCCATGGCAAGTGCACTTGTGGATCCTCCCCCTATCCATCGACCAACTCAACTCACGATTAAAAATGTGGAGAAAAAATGTTTTTCGAGTTTTGGAAAATCCGTCCTTAATAAGGAACGATTTTGTTTGGAGTTGCTACTTACTTTTTATTTTTATTTTTGAAATGGGGAAAATTAAGTAAGAACAAAAACCCCTTATTGACTCCAGTTAAGAAAAAGTGGTCCATGAAACTTGATTTTTGGGTCCGGGGATCAGGTTACCTATTAGGAAGGTACCTCATGCAAGGTAGCACCCCTCTAGGCCTGGGGTTTGGTCTCTACTAGTGAATTAGGTACATTGGAGCATATATATGGGTCAAAGATCAGTCAATCCCCCCTAGGCTACATGGGTGACAAGATTCATACAATCCTAGTTGGTATTTGGCATGCATAGGAAATCGCCAATCAAAACAATGATGTGTACCTGAGGTCCCTAGCCATGTGCTGTGGAAAATGGTGAGTCAATAAGCACAAGCACAAAACATATGCAATCACCAAATCTACTAAAATTTAGTTGTATTTCTACTCGAATTAAGAGAATTTTCAGCCATGACCAAACCCTATATATGTAACCTCTAATCTCCACCAAACGGCCACCAAAATGCAGCTATGAAACTACGTTACGTGGTTGAAATTTAGCTATTCCAATTACATTGACTTTCAGCTGGGAATTAACATCGTTTCCACTTGAATTTCATCCACTAACAACCACAAATTCCATAATTCTCCATAAAAAAATTCAGCTGCCAAAGATCAATTATAGGCCACCGAATTCATGAAAGTCACATGCATTTTTTCATTGAAAAAAAGATTCATCAATTCAAATATTTAACAGCCACCACTTTCACTCATTCTTACTATTAAAATAACCATTCAAGCCTCCAAAGGTCTCACCATGTTGCTGCCACCTTTTCCATTAAACTTACCAATGCGGCATGAACTTCTACCCCAAATCTCCATGTCCAACCTTGAATTTTAACCAATTACATCATTTAGAACTTTAGCAAATTTATACTTGAAATTTCAGCCATGATTTTCATTAAAAATTTAAGCAAATAATCACTTGAATTTCAGTCATGGTTTTCATTAAAATTTCAGCATTTCTCTACTTAAACTTCCATAAAATTCAGCCGCTTTATTTAGCAAACACAGCCACTAAAATTCAGCTTTGAATATCCATTAATGTGACCACTTTTCTCCATTTTTTCTCTAAAAAAATTATCCATAGAAATTCACACACACAAGGCATATTTGTAGACCCTCAATTTTGTCCCTCGACACTGTCATTTATCCTTCGGGTGTCACATCCACCCATCGTTCGCATATGGCACCACTAGGGCCCCTTTTGGGCTTAGTCGGTGTCCGAGCCTCGTGTGGGTTTGTCTATGGTCCATTGTGGTGCATATGTGGTTCATTTTTGAGGGTCACCATGGCCATTTTCCTAGTCCTTCACATCACGCTATAGGAAGGAAGTGGGGTCATCCCGATGTTTTAGCTTAGTTGGAGTTTATAGGGGCATGTTGAGGTTCGGAGCACTCGGGCTTGTTTTGATCGTATCTCCCTCATCCAAACTCGGAATCAAGAACCGTTTCTTTTCATGGATTCCTTATTCTTCCAGGAATATTCTGTAAAATTTTCAAAATTTTTTGCAACCGGTCGGCTGGTTGGCAGCCGGTTCAGCCGGTTCAGCCGGTTCATCTAGTCAGCCGGTGTAGAACACTGATTTTTGGTAATTGTTTTGATCATATCTCCCTCTTCCGAACTTGGAATCACGCACCGTTTTTTTTAATGGATTCCTTACTCTACTAGGAACATTCTTTCAAATTTTCAGAATTTTTTTCCATCGGTTCGACCAGTTGGCATCCGGTTCGGCCGGTTCAGCCGGTTCATTGAGTCAGCTGAGGTAAAACACTAATTCTAGAAATTTTGAGGCCCAAATCCTACATGGCTCAGGCCCGTAAGCTCCAGATCGGTTTTGGGCAATGTTGTGGGTCCATTTTGGGCCTTGGTTTGGGTTCCTTATAGCCCACCACGAATCCATATGGATTCTTGGTGGTGAAGCAAACTGAAAACTGAAGGAGTGAGCTGGCCTCGTAAGTTTAAGAGAAGTAATGAGGGGTGTGGTTCCCATGCTGATGAAGGGGATTTCGGTGCTGAAGGGGAAGGAATCCAGGAGGCTCAAATGCTAAGAGGGGTATGAGTATAAAAGGTGAGAGGATAGGAGAGGAAAGGACAGGAGGGGACATTTTGGAGAGGGGAAATTTTGCTGGTGAGAAAAACAAAAGGTCAGTAGCATCTTCTGAGTTGAGAGCGTGGGGGAAAGCTTCAGTGTTGTGGTTTTTTTGAAGAGGAGAGTGACAGAATCTCAGTTTTGGAAGTCATCATCTGCATACACGGATCATATTTGGTGGAGATTCTGAGGTAAGCATGCTGAATTTTCTTTACTTACAGTTTATCTTCCTCGTCTTCATATGCTTTTTCTCCTTCCTCATCATCTTTTCTTCCCTTTGATATGAAGATTGTATTGCTTGGGTGTGGATAATAAAGGCCACACATGATTGTTGTTGTTTGCTTCCTTAATCACTTAGGAACTTTCTGACCGAATTTGGGATTTTTTACCAACCGGCTGAACCGGTTTGGAATCGGTTCAACCGGTTCAGCACCATAGCTGGCAGCCTCTGTCAGTCATGAGGAACACTTGCCTTTCTTTGTCTGGTTCTCACTCATCTGGGCTCGGAATTGAGAACCGTTTCTTTTGTTTGCTTCCTTAATCACTTAGGAACTTTTTGACCAAATTTGTGATTTTTTTACCAACCGGCTGAACCGGTTTGGAACCGGTTCAATCGGTTCAGCACCATAGCTGGCAGCCTCTGTCAGCCATGACGAACACTTGCCTTTCTTTGTCTGGTTCTCACTCATCCGGGCTCGGAATTGAGAATCGTTTCTTTTTTTTGCTTCCTTAATCACTTAGGAACTTTCTGACCAAATTTGGGATTTTTTACCAACCGGTTGAACCGGTTTGGAACCGGTTCAATCGGTTCAGCACCATAGCTGGCAGCCTCTGTCAGCCATGAGGAACACTTGCCTTTCTTTGTCTGGTTCTCACTCATCCGGGCTCGGAATTGAGAACCGTTTCTTTGGTTTGATTCCTTAATCACTTAGGAACTTTTTGACTGAATTTGGGATTTTTTATCAACCGGCTGAACTGGTTGGGAACCGGTTCAACCGGTTCAGCACCATAGCTGGCTGCCTCTGTCAGCCATGAGGAACACCTGCCTTTCTTTGTCTGGTTCTCACTCATCCGGGCTCGGGATTGAGTGTCGTTTCTTTTGTTTGAATCCTCACTCATTTAGGAGTTTTCTAGAAAAATTTGGGAATTCTTCTCAATAGGTTGTACCAGTTGAGAACTAGTTCAACCTGTTCTGCTGGAGGACTTTAGGTAGCCCTCGATTTTGGCATTTTTCGAGCCCTTATCCATGGGGGTTCAAACCCATTTGCTATAGGGCACTTGTGAGCCATCTTGAAGGTTTAAGTCAGTGTTTGATTTCAGTTAGTATGGGCAATTTTGAAGTTATGGGTGGTGTGGTCTAGATGAGTCTAGTTCGATTTGTATGACATTTGGGGAGTCCCTTACCTCATTTCAACCAGCTATCTTCCTTTTTGGCACAAGCTTTGATGCTTGATTTTGAATACATGTTGCGTGGTGACTCACCCTCTCTGCTGCGGCGCTTGGCTAGGGACCACAAGTACGCATCGTTGGCTTTGGTTGTTGAATTCATATGCATGCATGGTGCTTAATCTTGAATGTTTGTTATGTGTTTATCTGGTGTTTGGTTGACCTTTTATGCGGCGCTTGGCTAGGGACCACAGTACGCACCCATTGTTTTGTTTGGTTGAATTCATATGCATGCCAAATACCAATTAGGATTGTGTGATTCATGACATCTATTTAGCCTAGGGTTTCATTTGACCTTTGACCCATATGCTCCCACATACCCAATTCATTAGTAGAGACCGAGTTTCGGGCCTAGAGGGGTGCTACCTCGCATGAGGTACCTTCCCAACGGGTAACTTCGATCCCGGACCAGAATCTAGTTTTCCTAGACCGCTTTTTTCCATCTTTGGGGTCATTAGGGGTTTTTGTTCTTACTTAATTTTCCCCATTTTAAAAAACAAAAATGAAAAGTAAGTGGTGACTCCAAACAACACCGTTCCTCACCGAGGGCGGGTTTTTCAAAACTGGAAAACACCAACTTTTTTCATTTCTTTCTTTTCTTTTAAAAGCGAGTTGCGTCGGTCCGGTGGATCGGGTGAGGGTCCACAAATTGGTGACTCCACTGGGGATCGAACCCAGAATCTCTGGTTTCATAAGAAGATCAAGCTTGAACTTGAGTTGGGTATATTGGAGCACATGGTTCTTTGATCAGTAGACTCTTAGGCTACATAGATGACTGATGATCACGTACTTGGTTGGTATTTGGCTTGCACCTGTGATGTGTTGTTGCTTGTGTGTTCACCTGTTGGATTCTAGCATGCTTGCTCATTGTTGTTTGGTATCTAGCTATGACATTTGGGATTAGACTTAGATGATTAGATTGTGTGTAGATGTGTGGTAGGCTATCTCTTTGTGCATGACTATTTCTTTGTATGATATTGCTCCTTCCCTTGCATGATCGCTTGTTGCTTGTGTTTGTGGGGCACGTGTGTATCCCCTTACTTCCAAATCACTAGTCTTGGTCAACTATTCCTCATGGATTGCTTGTGTTTCTTGGGAGTCATTCCCAATTGTTCGCCTTCGACCAGGCTAGGGGTTTGGAATAGGGTCTAGCATAAGGGCTATATCGATGTTTGGGAGCACTATGGAAAATATGGATATTTGAGCAATGAAGACCTGTATAGCCCTGAGCTGGATTTCATGGATACATGCGTGGCCAGCATGTCACTTTGATTGTTGATTGATTGTTAGTTAGGATCTTAGGTTGCGTTTCCCTGTGGGTACAGTCATCTAGTCTTTTAGGACTTGCCTTTTCTCTTTTTTTTTACTTTTGAGCCACATTACCCCTGAGGTATCACCATGTTAGAATCCTGTTCCTGCCTGTGGAACCGTATATCAGTTTAGCTATTGACATCACATGTCAGTTCATTCTCTCGGAAGATTTTAGTTATACGGTCCTAGTTTGATTTGAGGATTGATAGTCACGGGACCGACGTACCCCTTTCCTTTTGTAGGATTATTGATTGAGATCGACACGGGTTCCCGAGCTTGGATCCAGTTGGAGATAGACTGGTTAGATGATCAAATTCACCTGACCGGTTAGAGCGAGATACGGGATCATAGAGATATGGACCCTCGATCACGCTACCGTTGACCCGGTTGGGTGAGATTACCGATACCACGGCGTCACTTAGGGACGCTACCTTAGGCCCGGGTCGGAGGATTGATGGGCACCGAGCCCAGCCATTGCCGAGTCACGGGAGCACCCTCGCATGACTCTACCACACCACCACCACCACCACCACCATCCTGGGCCATCTGGACCTACTATACAACGAGACTACATAGTTCCACCACCACCACCACCACCGGTTCAGTCGGCTCCCAGCTGGAGCATTTGTGTTGCATGGTCAGACTGAGACTACGCCGCATTCTGTTGTGGCACCGGCACAGATTGTTGATGATACCCAGGCTTGTATTGATAAGATTGAGCAGAGAATGAGATCACTACATGTTTCTGATGGGATTATGGGTTGGGATGGATATGATGATATGCTAGTAGCAGCTTTTCTTGTTGAGTTCCGCATGCCGGACATTGAGAGATACACGGGGATAGGGTGCCCCCGTATGCAGTTATACAGCACTGTTATGCGCGGGCATAGACTGGATGAGGCACAAATGATTATGTTATTCCCTCTCTGTCATTGAGTGGTGCTTGCTCGGCGTTGGTTTGCCTCATTGGACCCTTCGAGACGTAGGACATGGGCTGATTTGGGACGAGGAGTTTATTAGGCAGTATTCTTTCAATACTATAGTGGATGTATCCCGGAGGGAGTTAGAGGCCCTTAGGCAGGGGCCGGATGAGACAGTCACTTCATTCATCTCCCATTGGAGGGAGAAGATAGCATAGATTATTGATAGACCTTCAGAGCGCGATCAGATCAGTATGATTATGCGTAGCCTTCAGCCCCGCTTTGCTAGGCATCTCATGGGCTTCCCTCAGACAGAATTTGGCTCATTAGTGCAGGCCCTCTATGGCATTGAGGAGGGTATATCTAGAGGTTTATGGGCAGATTCTTCCCCTTCAGACTCAAAGGGGAAGAAGTCGGGATCAGGCCCCAGGCCCTCAGATGTTGGTACTATTGTCATGACAGGACACCGGTCTTCACATCGTCCTCCGTTTCAGAGTCAGTTTTTAGGCACTCCTTATCAGATGACACAGCATGGTCAGTACAGACTAGTTGCTCCCATTAGGCCAGTAGGGCCTACTTATCTACATCCGCCACCATAGCCGATATATGCTACACAGGCACCCTAGAGGCCGCCTATGCAGTTCCATCATCAGTATAGAGCACCGCCTCCACCGAGGCCAGTTAGACAGTTCACACAGCTTGGGATGCCACTGAGTCGAGCTTTTCAGAGATTGGTTGAGGGGGGACTGATTGCCCCACTACCGCCTAGACCACCACTATAGCCTACCCCCTGGGATTGGAGACTGATCTTCACTTGTGCCTACCATCAGAGAGCAGGCCATGATACAGACAGTTGTTCAGCACTGAGACATGCCATTCAGGATTTGATTGACCAGGGCTTGGTTGATTTGGGGCGCCCGGGTGTAGCCACAGACCCGCTACCTACTCATGACACTAGAGCAGTACCTCCACCCCCGGAAGATGTACATTTGATTGAGTTTGCAGGGGATGAGATATTTATGATGGGTTGGGATGGAGAGGCTCCTCAGCCGATCAGTCTATATGAGGAGTCAGATTTTGTTGGATATATACCTAGACAGCAGATCCCCAGGCCATTCAGTTTGACCCCGGACAAGATTTATGGGCCACCTCCAGTATCACCAGTGTACTTACAGCATGTGCCACCTATGACACCCTTCATTCTATTCCCAGAGGAATATAGGCCCCCTCATAGAGATGTTCAGATAGTTACACGGAGTGGAAGGGTAGCACAACCTCCACCCGTTGACAGGCCATTTGCTGGTATAGCTGCTAGAGAGGAGGTTCAGAGAGACGATGATGAGATATTACGCCAGCTACGCACTACTCAGGCTCACATATCCATTTGGAGCCTTTTGGCCTCATCTAGTACACACAGAGATGCATTAGTCAGAGCCCTTGGCCAGATTAGGGTTGACACTGCTACTACCCCAGAGGGGCTTATTCACATGTTGACAGCTGATAGAACTACATGTATAGTGTTTTCTGATGATGACTTGTGATTACTACCAAAAAGTGCTATTTTGTAGACCTAATTATAATGGTTTTAAGCACCTTTGAGTAGTAATCATATTCATTTAACCCAATTAATTCATTAAGGTCCTTAGTAATTGGTTTTAACCATTTTGTGGCAAGTTTACATGTTTTTATCAGCTTATGAATCAATTCAAGCATGCCAAATGATGGAGGAGCTTCTTGGACAAGTTAAAGCAATCTTTTAGCTACACCAAAGCAAGCCAACAAAAGGAGAGAAGCAAAGAGAAGCAAAGAGGAAAACAGAGGACAGCAGCTGCAGTCTTATTTGGCACTTTTGGAGCACTTTCCGAAGTCTATTTTCTACATGCTATATACCATTTCAAAGCTCAGGAAGTCAAGAATCCAACGCTTCTAACCGTGTACAATTTGGAGCTGAAATGAGGAAGATATGGCCTTTGGAAGACAACTGCTCCAGGGGTGTGCGAAATTTTCGCTCAACACCTTCAAAATTCGCACACCCCCTTGCATGGTGCGAATTTTCCCCTGTTTCTGCCGACTCCACACGAGATCTTTTCTTTTGGATATTTTTGTATAAATTTCCATTCTTCTCCTTGTAATCCACGAATCATAAGATTTCTTAGCTAGGAAGGTTGGAAAAACTTCTCTATATATATTCCCATGCATCCATTGTAAAACATACGCGGACATATTGATAGATAGATATAGAAATATATAAAGCTCCTTTTTTCTCTTTTCTCCTGTTCTTCCCCATTTCTATTTTCTTAGTAGCCAAACAGCCTCTGAGGGCTTTTCCTCATAGGATGATTGGCTAAAACTTTTAGTTTCTCAAAGTATGGATGTTATGTGATGGCTTGGATGCAATCCCATGGAAATTTCTTGCACCCGGAAGGTAAGGTAGTCGTTTTTCATTAATGGTTCAT
Organism: Vitis amurensis; assembly: GCA_037355405.1. Taxonomy (NCBI): domain Eukaryota; kingdom Viridiplantae; phylum Streptophyta; class Magnoliopsida; order Vitales; family Vitaceae; genus Vitis; species Vitis amurensis. The sequence goes on from CM074692.1 coordinate 16,791,799, forward strand.
TAATGCAAAGTTTGGTTTTTATTTCCTTTTGACAACTTCCAACGGCCAATACTTGATAAGCTTTTGGATTTCTATCCATTAGTTATCTCCTACGAGCTATTGGAAGGTGAGGTTTTCAATTCCAAGTTTTGCATTAATCCGTTAGAACCAATTTCAATGGCCATTGAAAGGTGAGTTTATCACCTGGAATGACTTTGAGTTGCCAATATTTGGTAAGCTTTTGGCTTTAGACCACTAGTTATCTCTTACGAGCCATTCAAAGGAAGTCTAAGGTGAATAACCATTGATGAAATTCACTACCATCTGTTTTGCCATTTTAAAGGATTAAAACTTGATTTGCTAAATCCATACCGGTTCGGGAAGCAAGCATCACCATAGTTGCAACCCTAACGCGAGGAGCCTATCCTGAGATTTCCAATTTGCATAAGAGCCAGAGCATAGCTATCCTATCTTTGAGAAACTTGTTTTTACACCCTTTCATTTTAGTCTTTAATGTTAGCTTAAATTAGTTTAAATCTCTCTAAAATATTTACATCTTCTTTTAAAGCTAACATCTATAAGAAAATCACCTATTTTCCTAATTTGAATATCACTTGTGTTTGCGAAAACCCTTCCCAGTGAACGATCCTAGAACCACTATGCTATAGTAGTTTGGCTACTTTAGTAATAGTATTTAAGGTATAAATTTTGTTGATACGCCTTTAAAGCTAAGCTACCATGAGTCGAATCAAATGGCGCCGTTGCCGGGGAAGGTGCCACAAGCACAGTGAAGCAACCATTAAGGGTAACTTGTGATCTTCATCACAAGTTTGGTGAGTTTTCTTATAATTTTTTTTAGTTTAGTTTTTATTTAGTTAAATTTTTTTTTATTTTTTATTTTTAGTTAAATTTTTTTTTTTATTCCCTTTTCTTTTATTTTTGTTTTAATTTCAATTTGTGTATTCCTTGTTGGATTCGAGACCAAGAGGGAACCCTGGTACAAGTTGAAGAAAAGAGCCTTAGTTGAATATCATTTTTTTTAGAAATGGAAATTCCACATGAAGATCAAAGCTCTCATTATGATCATGAGAAGGACAAATTTGCATACCTATCCATGAGGGATCGGATTGAATTAGGGAAAAGGCAAGTTCAACAAAGTCAATGGGGTAGTAAGTATGCTTTGAATGGAGATGATTCATATGAGCATACGGTAGGAGAGTGCCCTACCATTCCAACTATGAGAGACATGTACGGTTACCAAAGCTCCTACACCTCAAGTTGGAATAACCATCCCAACCTTACAACCCAACCTCAACCTCAACCATCAATGAGTACATCTTCATTGGAGCAAGCCATTTTGAAGATAAGCAAAGTCATGGAGGACTTTGTAGGTGAGCAACAAAAGATCAACTCTCATCTTAATGAAAAGATTGATAATTTGGAGAGTTCATTAAATGTAAGAATGGAGGGGGTTTATAATGATCTATCACTAAGGATAGAAAAAGTTCAAGACTCCATTGAGAAGCTCACCAATCTCGACATAGCAAGGGGGAAAAGGAAGCTTCCTCCTCAACCCCACCATAACCTTCAAGGAACTAATGCAAAAAGATCAAGGAAAGTGTTGATGATCGACACTTTGGTGGGGGATTGCTTTGACAACTTTATGGACCAACCTTCCATTGAAAACCATAAGGTTCAAGATGATAAAGGGTTACTTGAACCCTTTAAAGCATCCACTTCTCCGGGGAAGAGAAGAGAAACGAATTCCCTTGGACCAAATGGGAAGGATGCCAATTTTGTTTGGGATCCAGGGGGAGTTCAGCATGAAGTGGGTGTGTGAGTGAGGATGAGCTAAATAGTTCATCTTCTTTTTGGGGTATATGCTATCAGCTTCATTTAAATTCTATGTTTTTTTTAATTTATGCATGTTTTAGTTTGAATTCTTAGCTTTAATTTAGTTTTAATATATTTTTAAGATGAGTTTTGAAGTGTTCATGTAGGTATGATGCTTGCAAAAATCGAAGTTATGGTGAAAACAAGAGAAAACAGGGGAGAAAAGCCAAAACAGAGCAAATCACACCCCCATTTCGGAAACTTTTGGGCACATTTCGATCACTTCCCGAAGTTCATTTCATGCGTACCATATCTCGTTTCAAATCTTGGGAAGTCAGGAGTCCATAGGTTCAAACGGTGTCCAAATCGGAGTTGAAACAAAAAAGTTATGGTCATTGCAAGAAAACTACACCGAGCTGAAAGCAAATTTCGCACACCACTATTCAAGGTGCGAAACCATCTCCTGGCACACGAGTGCCATTTCGCACACCTCAAGCCAATTTTTGCACCGTGCAAAACAAGGTGCAAAAATTTCGCACACCACTATTCAAGGTGCGAAATTCATTCCAAGGTGCGAAAATCTCAGTCCAAAGGTCATCAGTTTTGCACACCTCAATCCAAGGTGCGAAAATTTCGCACCGTGCGAATCAAGGTGCGAAACCACCTCCTGGCACACGGGTGCCATTTCGCACACCTCAAGCCACTTTTCGCACCGTGCGAAACAAGGTGCGAAGCAAGGTGCCATTTCGCACACCACAATTCAAGGTGCGAAATTCATTCCAACGTGCGAATTCGAGTGCGAAAATTTTTCTACTGTTGGACACGATTTTGGAGCACTTTCTGGAGCTCAAATTATGCATATGATATCTCGTTCCAAATCTTAGGAAGTCAGGAATCCAGTGCTTCAAACGGTGAGTGATTTGGATTTGAAATGAAGAAGTTATGGCCGTTTGAAGACGACTATGCAAAGCTGAACGAAATGTTGCAGCCGCACCAAATTTCGCTACTGTTAGACACGTTTTTGGAGCATTTCTGGGAGGTCAAATTATGCATACCATATATCAATTTGAAGCTTGGGAAGTCAGGAATCTAGTGTTTCAAACGGTGCATGATTTGGATTTGAAACGAAGAAGTTATGGCCGTTTGAAGACAGACTACGCAAAGCTAAGCGAGAATTTCGCACCTTGAAATCCAAAGTGCGAAAAATCCTTTCCAAGGTGCGAAAATTTTTTTAAAGTGAGAAAATGCTCCAAGCTTCAAGAATGGGCTGTGAAATTCTCATTTTGATTACAAAATGATTTTTCAAAACTTCAAAATGGCTACAAAATGATTTCCAAGCTTCAAAATGGGCTGCTAAAATGTTTCTATTTTTCCATGGGCTGCAAAAATGTTTTTCTTTTCCCTTTGGCTGCAAGACATGGCCTCCAAGCTATGAAATGGCCTCCAAGCTACAAAATGATATGCAAAAACACTTTGCAAAGCCAAGGGAAATTGCAAAAATGCCAACAGAGTCTCACAACCATGCATCTAAAGAAGAGAGCCCTCTCACTGATATCACACATGAAGCCTCTCACTCCATTTCTGACCTCCTTAAACCATCAAAGCCCATAGCTCCAACTGAGAGCTCTAGTTGAGGAGACTATGCCATCCAAGGAGAATACCAGAATAGAGGCCAAAGTCCTGATCCAACCCACTCAGAAGGCCACCACAAATGCATCAGCTCCACAGGACCCTTCTATTACTTGATCATCTCTTTATTTTTTGTATTTACTTATTATATTAGTATACATGATTCCATGTTTTGATGTCTTATATTCTGGGATTGGATGTATTACTGATGATACATCATATATAGACATCATTTTTGTTTAAACTTGGCATTTTTCTATTTCCTCTACTCACTAACTCTTATGTTTTCTTTGAAACATGTGGTTTCTCCTACATGACTCAGACTCCATGTCACTCGGGAGGTACCACTTCCTCCCTATTTTTCAATCGCTTTTGTCACATTGAGGACAATGTTCAGCTTGGTTGGGGGGAGAGTTGAGGAAGGAAGTATTGTTATTAATGCTAAGTTATTTTGGTAATTTATTTGCTTTTTGCTTAATTTTAAAATTTTTTAAGTTTTTATTCTACTCTCCATGGTTATTAAGGAAAAATTCTCAAAAGTAAATGGGAAAAATTAAATTCTTATCTTATTGCCATAGTCTTAGAGTTTGTATTATGCTTACTAAAGTTGATGAATTGTTGAAACTTCTATTGAATTCAAGCTTAGTTCTTTCACTCTAAGCTATCCACACACTAAACACAATAGGTTCCGATTATAAGATGAAGAACTATTTCCCTCTTGACTTAGGAAAATTTTAGACTTGATACCTTTGACCTCATTTTAATAGTGTTGAGACACCTTGTAAAAGGCCAATGAGCCTTTGGAAAAAGAAAGAAAAAGAAAAATGTTTTACTTGCCTTGAAACCCGAGCAAGGTCTGAGGGGTATATGGTGAAAATCTTTAAAACCTGGTGCCCTAAGCCTTCAATGGTTGGGAGTCACCGACCTCAATGCTCGTTACATGGGTGAATAGGTGGAGTTTAACATACTGTAGGTGCTTGGGTATTTAAAAATTCATTCTCAAAAGTCCGGGGTGAAATCCGAGGAGTTAGTGGTTGAAAAATCCTTAAAGCTTGATGCCCTAAACCTTGATTGGTTGGGAGTCATCGATGGACCCCCGTTACATGGACAATTTAGAAAAGAATGCCTCTAAGCTTTGCACTCCTACAAGAAAAAATTGTGAAAGAAAAGAGGTGCGTTCTTAGCCTATTGGAGGTTGATTAGTTTGCTAAGCTTTGAAAAGAACTAGGTTAAGGGGAGAGATTAGTCTGACATACTATATTCGGAAACTAATAAATAACACATAGATTTTTGTGGAAGATTAAGTGTTGGTCCTTTGGGAGTGGAAATTATTTTGATACTCAAATTTGCATAATGCCCACTCTTTGTATGTTGTGATAGGTAAGTTATTTGATGACTCTTATTGATGATTGAGTTTTATATCCTTGACTTGCCATGTGAGAGTTTGATCCAATCATGCCACTCATATCATTTTTTGGAGTGATTTGCATGATCCCTTTTATGTATATTATTATAGTTTACTTAGTTTTTATCTCCTCCATTGCTAAGGGACTAGCAATGAGTCGGTTGGGGGGTGACTTGCCACCAGAGGGATCAAATCATGTTCGACCCTTATTCATTGATGTTGCTTGTTTAGGCCGTCGGGTGCCGTCTGTTCTATTGGACAATGGCTCTGCCTTGAACATCTGTCCATTGGTTACTGCCATTGCGCTTGGGTTTTCACCGAGATGATTTTGGGCCTTCTACATGATGTTAGAGCTTATGATGGGACTCGAGAGGACGATTATGGGTACACTCGGTACACATGTCATGATTGGGCCAGTTAGTTACTCCATAGTATTTCAGGTTTTGAGGATTCAGTCATCCTTTAACTTGCTTCTTGGCCGCCCGTGGATTCATGAGGCCGGTGCTATACCATCTTCCCTTCATCAGAAGGTGAAGTTCATACACGAGGGGCGCATTATCACGATACAGTCTGATAGAGATATTATCACTTGAATCGAGCCAGTATTACATATCAGTCACAGTGAGGATGACTTACATTTGACCGAGTTTACGTTCGATGAGGTTCAGGTTGTCAGCTTAGAGGATGGCAGCAGAGATATGGTACCTATGTCATTTGACCAACACAACAGCACTTTGGTGCTCAGCATGATGAGAGGCATGTCTTATTTGCCTGGTATGGGATTGGGTCACCGCCAGTAGGGGCCCCACGAGTTTACTTTCACAGTTGATCACGACACGCCCTACGGATTAGGTTACATCCCCACAGAGGCTGATGCACGTTATATGTCACAGCTGCGCAGGGATAGGGTGAGGGCTCGCATGTTTGGCATTCCATTTTATTATCCCCTCCGCCCATACACCTTCCAGTTGGCCGACTACTTCATTAGGGGTTCAGAGCATACACCTCGCATAGAGGGGACTATTCACATTCCAGAGACAGTTGAGATTCAGGGCATCCAGCAGGCCCTGGGTCAAATTCATTTGGACACCGGGACTACTGAGGCACCTGGTGCCATGATAGTCACGCCCCCATCACTCGGACCGAGCTAGTATGTTCTCTATGTGTTTCCCGAGGAGGTCCCTGACTATGACCTACCTATGGATTTGGGATATGGCACTGACGAGATGGACATGATCGGCATAGGCCGTATCTTCGATGCATGCACCACCACGGGCCCCCCATATGTTTTCGACATGTTCGGAGTTTTTGTACTCGAGACTGATGAGGATGACTCTATTCCTGATGCCTACACTGATGATATGGATTTTATAGGCATTAGTCGTATCCTTGATGCAGCCCCACGCGGGCCTCTTTCTGCTTTTGACATATCTGGAGTTTCCGTACTTGATGATGAGTCAGTCCTTGATGTCGTTACTTCTGATTTTGCTTCTATTGAGGGAGCGTCCGACTCTGTGGACCCACTTCTTTCTTTTGACACTATGTCCGGGTTTGTCACCCGCTTTGATGATATTTCTGATGGTAATAATGATATGAGTATTTTTGAGTACTTGAATGTGTCAAAACATTTTCCTTTGATTGCACCACCAACACCCACGACACATATGTATGATGTTGATGATGTAGGAGATACGGATGACCCACTGGGTGGTCAGTCAGAGTGTGATTCTGATACAGAGGATAGGAAAGTCACACCCATTTCTAGTAGCACAGAGTTGATAGATTTTGATTGACCTGCTTAGGTCATACTTGGATGTATTTGCATGGTCATATGAGGACATGTCGGGCCTTGACCCCACCATAGTGCAGCATCACCTGCCCATTTTACCACATGCTAGGCCCGTTAAATAGAAATTGAGGAGACTACACCCTCGATGGAGTTTGCAGGTTAAGGAAGAAATTCAGAAGCAACTCAGTGTTGGCTTCTTGTCAGTGGTTGAGTATCCTGAGTGGCTGGCTAATGTCATCCCTGTTCCCAAAAAGGACGGCAAGGTTAGAGTTTGTGTTGACTTTCAAGATCTGAATAAGGCCAGCCCTAAGGATGATTTTCCCCTTCCACACATTGATATGCTGGTTGATAGCACTGCAGGGCATCCGATGTTATCCTTCATGGATGGTTTTTCTGGGTATAATCAGATTTTGATGGCTCTAGAGGATATGGTGAAGACTTCTTTCATTACTGAGTGGGGTACTTACTGCTACCGAGTTATGCCATTTGGGTTGAAGAATGCAGGAGCCACTTATCAGAGAGCTGCTACTACTCTGTTCCATGATATGATGCATAGAGATGTCGAGGTCTATGTGGATGACATGATAGTAAAGTCCTGAGACAGGGCAGATCACTTAGCAGCCTTACAAAGGTTTTTTGAGAGGATCAGACAGTTCAGGCTGAGATTGAATCCCAAGAAGTGCACCTTTGGGGTGACTTCTGGAAAATTGCTGGGACACATTGTTAGTGAGCGAGGTATAGAGGTTGATCTAGATAAAATCATAGCCATACTTGACATGCCTACCCCGAGGATTGAGAAAGAGATAAGGGGATTCCTAGGTAGATTGTAGTACATCAGTCGTTTCATTGCTAGACTGATAGACATTTGTGAGCCTATCTTCCACCTTCTTGAGGAAGAATCAGCCTACAGTTTGGAATGATGATTGTCAGCGCGCTTTTGAGAGGATTAAGGAGTGTCTCCTTTCTCCTCTGGTTTTAGTGCCTCCCACACCGGGGCGTCCTTTGCTTCTGTACTTATCAGTTTCGGACATGGCCTTAGGATGCATGTTAGCTCAGCTTGATGATTTGAGGAAGGAGCGAGCCATCTATTATTTGAGTAAAAGGATGCTTGAGTATGAGTGCAAGTACATTATGATTGAGCGTCTTTGCTTAGCAGTGGTTTGGGCCACTAGGAGACTTAGACATTACATGACAGAGTATTCTGTGCTCTTGGTCTCACGATTGGACCCGTTGAGGTATCTATTTGTGAGCCTGTTTTGACCGGTGAGGCTCATGAGATGGCTAGTATTGTTGATGAGTTTGATATTCATTATGTCACGCAGTAAGTCGGTAAAGGGAAGCATTGTTGCGGATCATCTAGCTTCTTTGACGATATCCGATGACCGATCGGTTGATGATGATTTCCCTGATGAGCAGATTGTTTCAATGACTAGTATTACGGGGTGGCGGTTGTACTTTGATGGTGCCGCCAATCAGTCGGGGTTTGGCATTGGTATCTTATTGATATCACCACAGGGTGATCATATCCCCAGATCAGTCCGGTTAGCATTTTCGATCATCACCGGTTGACGAATAATATTGTAGAGTATGAGGCTTGCATTACAGGTTTAGAGACTGCACTTGATCTTGGCATTAGACAGTTGGAGATCCACGGGGATTCCAACTTGGTTATAAAGCAGACTCAGGGTATTTGGAAGACACGGGATGAGAAGCTGAAACCCTACCATGCTTACTTGGACCTGTTGATTGATAGATTCGATGTGTTAAGGTATATACATTTGCCCAGGGTGGAGAATCAGTTTGCCGATGCATTAGCCAACTTGGCTTCTCTGATTGTGATCCCTGCGGGGGTGAATGTTAGGCCATTGCTGATTGGACTAGGTCTGCACCAGCTTACTATTGTCTGATTGGAGAGATAGAGGATCAGATTGAGCTGCCATGGTATCATGATATTTATCAGTTTCTGTCATGCGGCGCTTACCTAAAGTCAGCCTCGGCCAAGGATAGGAGAGCATTGAGACAGTTGGCCACTAGATTTGTTGTTTGTGGGAATGCGCTGTATAGGAGATCACCTGATGGCTTGTTATTATTATGTTTAGACCGTGCATCTGCAGATCGAGTGATGAGAGAGGTTCATGCAGGGGCCTGTGGCCCACACATGGGAGGTCATATGCTAGCACGTAAGATCATGAGGATCGGCTACTTTTGGCTGACCATGGAGACAGATTGTTGCCAGTTTGTACAGAGATGTCAGGAGTGTCAGATGCATGGAGACTTGATACACGTGCCACCTTCTGAGTTGCATGCACTTGCATCCCCTTGGCCATTTTCAGTATGGGGTATTGATATTATTGGGAAGATCTCGCCCAAGTCTTCCAGTGGGCATGAGTACATTTTGGTTGCCATTGATTATTTCACCAAGTGGGTGGAAGTTGCTTCTTATGCTAGGTTGACAGCTGCCAGAGTGGCCAAGTTCATCAGATCGCATATTATATGCCGATACGGGGTCCCTCATGAGCTGATCTCAGATAGAGGGGTGCATTTCAAGGGCGAGGTAGACACGTTGATTCAAGAGTATGGCATTCAGCATCACAGATCGTCTGCATACAGGCCACAGACTAATGGAGTAGTTGAGGCCGCAAATAAGAATATCAAGAGGATTTTGAGAAAGATGGTCGAGACTTCTCGGGATTGGTCAGAGAAGCTCCCTTTCGCATTGTGGGCTTATCGTACATCTTTTCGTACCTCTATTGGAGTTACCCCGTATTCTTTGGTGTATGGCATGGAGGCAGTGCTACCTGTTGAGATTGAAATGGGATCTTTGAGAGTAGCACTAGAGCAGCATATATCCAAGGCCGAGTGGGCCCAGTCTCGTTATGATCAGCTTAGTCTGTTGGATGAGAAGAGATTGAGGGCGGTAGATCATGTTCAAGCCTATCAGAGGAAGATGACCCGTGCATTCAGAAAGAGGGTCAAGCCTAGGAAATTCCAGAGAGGTGACCTAGTCTTGAAAGTCCTCAGGGGATTGATCAGCGACCCTAGAGGCAAGTTTAGACCGAGTTGGAGCGGGCCTTATGTCATCCGAGATCTGACTCGAGAGGGAGCTTCCTGGTTGACAGACCTAGACGGAAATCTGTTCACAGAGCCAGTTAATGTGGATCAGCTGAAGAAGTTTTATGCGTGAGATCATGGTCAGAGGATGGGTGGCCGTCACTTCGAGTAGCCATATTCCCTATTGCACACCCATACATTGATATATACTATTGTTAGCCCTTTGAGCCTCACGTGGTTTATTATGGCCTTTTCTTTCATTCAGCCTTGCATACCTTTTCTGACCTAGGTTGGGGGCCTACCCTTGTGCGATTTGTATTTATTGATTGGATCTCTGAGCATTGTGGGCATGGTGTCATTCTTCGTTTGTTCTTTCTTGCATCATTGCTTGTTTCTTTTCGTCTCCATTTTGCATCTTCACACCGTCTACCTGTTAGTCCAGTTTCTATCATCTCTATTCACTTCGCTTCTGTTTTCCCTTGTGTGATGATGATGCGCTTTCGTCCCAGAGCTACCAGTCAGGTTTGTCACACCCTTCGTTCCGCCTGTAGGCTTTGATCCAGGATTCTTAGGTTGAAGGGGCCGGTCAAGATTGGAGGTTTGGGGTTCTTTTTGTTGGATTGTGATAGTATGGAATTCGGCAAAAAAAAAAAAAATGAAAAAGGAAAAAATAAAATAAAATAAAATAAAAATGAAAAAAGGAAAAAATTGTGCTTGTTTGGTATTCGTTGATGTACTTGGGATCATCAGAGGTGGTTTTGGGTTTGAGAGATTTCTTTTTCCTTTAAGAGTCGGATGAGAGCATTGTACGATCCTTCTCACCATGGATCTGGGCGACACATTGGGAGTGAGGTTTGGGTTTCCTTGGCACTAGGCCCTTAGATCATTGTCTACATCACCATTCCCATCATATAGTGACTTGCCTTGATTTGGCGTTCTTAGGATGAGTTGTTCGTCGTTGTCACATATTGCTATATTTGTATCCTAGTTGGTTTCTCCATTTTCTTCTACACCCATTCATCATTCATCTTATCCCTTTTCGTCTGCTTCTATCCTCGTCGATCGTTGTTTCACTTCATGAACGATGAGTTCTTTGGTGCGTATCACCTATTGTTTGTTTTTTTATTTGGATGCAGGGTTGAGTCACCTTGCTCACATGGTTCTGCGATATTTGACATTGCGCACACAGGGGTTTGGCATTATCTATTGGGAGATTTGGGCCTCTGTTTCCCATCGTTTCATTCACCTTTTACCCCTGGCCTACATTACGGTCCGAGTCATAAGACCACCCTGAGGCCATGAGATCTCGTGTTTGCTTCGATGCGGTTCATTCGGACAGGCTTCGTCTACTGATTGAGTATGGGATGTTGACAGGTCTCCATTACTTCGGGGGATATCGAGGGTCACATATTGTCTTTCCATTCAGTTTACTTGCCTCAGGTCCATGATCAAAGATAGATGATACAGAGAGTTGGGACCGTTGAGGGCACCTTTGCCTGATGTTTTGACATGTTTATACTAGGGCATGCCCCCATCCTTACATGCTGGCTTTGGCTCTTTATACATGTACGCAGGCATTCCGTTTCGCCTAGCAATGTTATGGACATCAAAGTTTGAGTAAGACCCGCATTCAGCTCAGTTTCTTCATATAGCAGAGTGCTTAGAGTCGACCGAGATCGATTCACGGTATTCATTGACCCAGCAGGGGTGCATACCCCATTCATTGTCTTGTTCGTTAGTTTAAATGAGTGGGTCTTCAGTGATGTATTCCAGAGTTTTCATTAAGATATTTGAGTTTCAGATGTACACACTCGGGCATATCCCCTATCAGTTTTTGTGGATATTGGATGTTATGGATTAGAGTGGAGGGTTTTTTCCTTAGAAATGGATGATTGTGATATTTTCAGCTCTCTGGCTTTAACCATATGTGCGGTTATGGGATTCTGACATGATATTGATATCTTAGACTGGGGCATAACTCCTTCCTTTCACCCTTGGTCACATTTGTGAGTTTGTCCTATAGGGGCATACCCCCTTCTTTCCATTTGTTAGTGGTGATTGTGATTTCTCGCTTGTCATTTATCGGCATTTTCTGGTGTTACACCGGGGCATACCCCTTTCTTTTGTCATGATGAAGGTGTTTGATTTCTGGCTTCTTCGAGTCATTTGTTGGCAGTCCCTGGACGTCATACTAGGGCATACCCCTTTGTTATCATGGTTAGTATATCAGCGGTTGCATCTTGAGTCCCCCTATTTTGCTCTGAGTTTTGTTTTAAGGCATTCTCTGTCTGTTTAGGTGTTTTGAGCCTTAGTAATGGCATCCCTACCCCCTTTTAGTTCGGTGGTTCCTCGGCATCGTGCCCGAGTTTGATCACCCGGATTCCACCATTTTCCGGTACTCGCCCTGACCTTTCTCCGGTACTCGCTCGGATTCCACCATTTTCCGGTACTCGCCCGGACCCTTCTCCGGTACTCGCCCGGATTCCACCATTTTCCGGTACTGGCCCGGACTCTTCTCCGGTACTCGCCCAGATTCCACCATTTTTCGGTACTTGCCCAAACCCTTCTCTGGTACTTGCCCGGACCCTTCTCCGGTACTCGCCCAAATTTTACCCGTTTTCGGTACTCACCCGAATTTTACCCTTTTCCGGTACTCGCCCGGACCCTTCTCCGGTACTCGCCCGGACCCTTCTCCGGTACTCGCCCGGAGCTTTTTCGGTACTTGCCCGAAGCCTTCTCCAGTACTCGCCTGGAGCTTTTTTGGTACTTGCCCGAACCCTTCTCCGGTACTTGCCCGGATCAAATCCCTAATCTTTCCCAGCATCGTGATCAGGTCTCCTTTTATCTTTCTCCGGCATCGTGCCTAGATCCCATAGTCCATTCGGTCAGCATGACTTATTTCCCTTAGCCTTCTTTATTGTTAGGTGGGGACAAAATTGTTGGTCATTTGGGTTCTTCACTAGAGTTCATTTCACTCTTGCATTACATGCACTTCGCACTCACAATTCACTCGTTCATTCACTCTACTGAAGAGGGGCATATTTGTAGACCCTCAATTTTGTCCCTCGACACTGGCATTTATCCTTCGGGTGTCACATCCACCCATCGTTCGCATATGGCACCACTAGGGCCCCTTTTGGGCTTAGTCGGTGTCCGAGCCTCGTGTGGGTTTGTCTATGGTCCATTGTGGTGCATATGTGGTTCATTTTGGAGGGTCACCATGGCCATTTTCCTAGTCCTTCACATCACGCTATAGGAAGGAAGTGGGGTCATCCCGATGTTTTAGCTTAGTTGGAGTTTATAGGGGCATGTTGAGGTTCGGAGCACTCGGGCTTGTTTTGATTTTATCTCCCTCATCCAAACTCAGAATCAAGAACCGTTTCTTTTCATGGATTCCTTATTCTTCCAGGAATATTCTGTAAAATTTTCAAAATTTTTTGCAACCGGTCGGCTGGTTGGAAGCCGGTTCAGCCAGTTCATCGAGTCAGCCAGTGTAGAACACTGATTTTTGGTAATTGTTTTGATCATATCTCCCTCTTCCAAACTTGGAATCATGCACCGTTTTTTTTAATGGATTCCTTAGTCTACTAGGAACATTCTGTCAAATTTTCAGAATTTTTTTCCATCAGTTCGACCAGTTGGCATCCGGTTCGGCCGGTTCAGCCGGTTCATTGAGTCAGCTGAGGTAAAACACTAATTCTAGTAATTTTGAGGCCCAAATCCTACATGGCTCAGGCCCGTAAGCTCCAGATCGGTTTTGGGCAATGTTGTGGGTCCATTTTGGGCCTTGGTTTGGGTTCCTTGCAGCCCACCACGAATCCATATGGATTCTTGGTGGTGAAGCAAGCTGAAAACTGAAGGAGTGAGCTGGCCTCGTAAGTTTAAGAGAAGTAATGAGGGGTGTGGTTCCCATGCTGATGAAGGGGATTTCGGTGCTGAAGGGGAAGGAATCCAGAAGGCTCAAATGCTAAGAGAGGTATGAGTATAAAAGGTGAGAGGATAGGAGAGGAAAGGACAGGAGGGGATATTTTGGAGAGGGGAAATTTTGCTGGTGAGAAAAACAAAAGGTCAGTAGCATCTTCTGAGTTGAGAGCGTGGGGGAAAGCTTCAGTGCTGTGGTTTTTTTGAAGAGAAGAGTGACAGAATCTCAGTTTTGGAAGTCATCATCTGCATACACGGATCATATTTGGTGGAGATTCTGAGGTAAGCATGCTGAATTTTCTTTACTTACAGTTTATCTTCCTCGTCTTCATATGCTTTTTCTCATTCCTCATCATCTTTTCTTCCCTTTGATATGAAGATTGTATTGCTTGGGTGTGGATAATAAAGGCCACACATGATTGTTGTTGTTCGCTTCCTTAATAACTTAGGAAATTTCTCACCGAATTTGGGATTTTTTACCAACCGGCTGAACCGGTTTGGAACCGGTTCAACCGGTTCAACACCATAGCTGACAGCCTCTGTTAGTCATGAGGAACACTTGCCTTTCTTTGTCTGGTTCTCACTCATCCGGGCTCGGAATTGAGAACCGTTTCTTTTGTTTGCTTCCTTAATCACTTAGGAACTTTCTGACTGAATTTGAGATTTTTTTACCAACCGGCTGGACCGGTTTGGAACCGGTTCAACCTGTTCAGCACCATAGCTGGCAGCCTCTGTCAGCCACGAGGAACACTTGCCTTTCTTTGTCTGGTTCTCACTCATCTAGGCTCGGAATTGAGAACCGTTTCTTTTTTTTTGCTTCCTTAATCACTTAGGAACTTTCTGACCAAATTTAGGATTTTTTACCAACCGGTTCAACCGGTTCAAGACCATATTGGCGGTCTCTGTCGACCATGAGGAACACTTGCCTTTCTTTGTCTGGTTCTCACTCATCCGGGCTCGGAATTGAGAACCGTTTCTTTTTTTTGCTTCCTTAATCACTTAGGAACTTTCTGACAGAATTTGGGATTTTTTTACCAACCGGCTGGAACCGGTTCAATCGGTTCAGCACCATAGCTGGCAGCCTCTGTCAGCCATGAGGAACACTTGCCTTTCTTTGTCTGGTTCTCACTCATCCGGGCTCGGAATTGAGAACCGTTTCTTTTTTTTGCTTCCTTAATCACTTAGAAACTTTTTGATCAAATTTGGGATTTTTTTACCAACCGGATGAACCGGTTTGGAACCGGTTCAATCGGTTCAGCACCATAGTGTGGCGACCTCTGTCGACCATGAGGAACACTTGCCTTTCTTTGTCTGGTTCTCACTCATCCGGGCTCGGAATTTTGCTTCCTTAATCACTTAGGAACTTTCTGACCGAATTTGGGATTTTTTATCAACCGGCTGAACTGGTTGGGAACTGGTTCAACCGGTTCAGCACCATAGCTGGCTGCCTCTGTCACCCATGAGGAACACCTCGCCTTTCTTTGTCTGGGTTCTCACTCATCCGGGCTCGGGATTGAGTGTCGTTTCTTTTGTTTGAATCCTCACTCATTTAGGAGTTTTCTAGAAAAATTTGGGAATTCTTCTCAATAGGTTGTACCAGTTGAGAACTAGTTCAACCTGTTCTGCTGGAGGACTTTAGGTAGCCCTCGATTTTGGCATTTTTCGAGCCCTTATCCATGGGGGTTCAAACCCATTTGCTATAGGGCACTTGTGAGCCATCTTGAAGGTTTAAGTCAGTGTTTGATTTCAGTTAGTATGGGCAATTTTGAAGTTATGGGTGGTGTGGTCTAGATGAGTCTAGTTCGATTTGTATGACATTTGGGGAGTCCCTTACCTCATTTCAACCAGCTATCTTCCTTTTTGGCACAAGCTTTGATGCTTGATTTTGAATACATGTTGCGTGACTGACTCACCCTCTTCTGCAGTGCTTAGCTAGGGACCACAGGTATGCATCGTTGGCTTTGGTTGTTGAATTCATATGCATGCATGGTGCTTAATCTTGAATGTTTGTTATGTGTTTATCTGTGTTTGGCTGACCTTTTATGCAGCGCTTGGCTAGGGACCATGTGTACGCACCCATTGTTTTGTTTGGTTGAATTCATATGCATGCCAAATACCAATTAGGATTGTGTGATTCATGACATCTATTTAGCCTAGGGTTTCATTTGACCTTTGACCCATATGCTCCCACATACCCAATTCATTAGTAGAGACCGAGTTTCGGGCCTAGAGGGGTGCTACCTCGCATGAGGTACCTTCCCAACGGGTAACCTGATCCCCAGACCCAGAATCTAGTTTTCGTAGACCACTTTTTCCATACTGAGGTCATTAGGGGTTTTTGTTCAGCCTCATCCGCACCACCTCATTTTTCTTTCCCTTCAGCCTTAGGATCCCCCACCATCAGCCTCAGAACTCCAACTTATTCAACTCCTCCTTCAGTTATGAGGTGGGTAGCTGCCCCTCATAAATCCACCATTACTCACTTGTCAAGAATCTACATGGATCCAAGGTGGGTTGCAATCAACCCAAAAATCGGTTGATCCGGTTGATAAAAATTCTCAAATTTTGACAGAATATTCCTTGAAGAGTAAGGAATCCAACAAAAATGGTACGCAATTTTGAGCTCGGATGAGGAAGAAATGACTAAAACAAGCCAGAGTGCTCATGATTCAGCTAGGCTTCAGCGAGTAGCTCTGACGAATCGCTTGAGTCGGTTGAGAAAAATTCTTCAATTTTGATAGAATATTCCTTGAAGGAATAAAAAAAAACACCGGTGAGTAATTCTGAGCTCGGATGAAGGAGAAATGACTAAAACAAGTTAGAGTGCTCCATATTTGGATGGACTTCAACGAGCTCCAACTGAATTGAAGTTTTTGTAGGGACCTTAACCTCTATCCTGTAGCATGATATGAACCAATTGGCCATGACGACATTTCATAATGGGCTAAACACTTGCACTAAATCGAACCATAGGTGAACTTACGTGAGGTTCGAAAATCGATTAAGCCCAATAAGGGCTCCATGGCCGTGACATACAAAAAATTGGGTGTGGGCGACACCCCCTAGATACATGCAAGTTTCAAGGGACAAAATTGAGGGTCTACAAATATTGCCCTCTTTATCAGAGTGAATGAACGAGTGGTTCGCGAGCACAAAGCGCAAGCGATGAATGAGTAGAAATAAACTCTAGTGAAGAAATTAAAGGCCAACAATTTTATCCCCGCACAACAATACCGAAGGCCAAAGCAGCTAGGCCACAATGATTAAGGACTAAGAGATCCGGTCACAATGCCGAAGAGCCGCCGAAATGATAGGGGATTCGGACACGATGCTAGAGAGCCGCTGAAAAGACAGATGATTCAGACACAATACCGGGGAGCCGTCGAAAATATAAAGGGATCTGGACATGATGCCAGAGAGCCATTGAAAAGATAAAGGGATTTGAACACGATGTCGGAGAGTCGTCCAAATGATAGAGGATCCGGGCACGATACCGGAGAGTCGCCAAAAAGAAAAGGGATCCAAACACAATGCCGAAGAGCCGCCGAAAAGATAGAGGATCCGGACACAATGTCGGAGAGTCGCCAAAAAAACAGGGGATCCAAACACGTTGCCAAAGAGTCGCCAAAAAGACAAGGGATCTGGACACAATGCCGAAGAGTTGCAGAAAAGATAGGGGATCTAAAGACAATGTTGGAGAGCCGCCGAAAAAATAGGGGATCCGGACACAATGTTGGAGAGCCACCGAAATAATAGGGGATCCGGACACGATGCTGGAGAGCTTTCGAAAAGATAAAGGGGATCCGGACATGATGTCGGGGAGCCGCCGAAAAGTTAAGGGATCCAGACACGATGTCGGGGAGCCGCCGAAAAGATAGGGGATTCGGACACAATGCCGGAGAGCCGTCGAAACAATAGGGGATCCGGACACGATGCTAGAGAGCCGTAAAAAAGATAGGGGATCCGGACACAATGTAGGAGAGCTTAAAAAAGATAGAGGATCTGGACACGATGCCGGAGAACCGTCGAAAAGATAAGGGATGCCGACACGATGCTAGAGAGCCGTCGAAAAGATAGAGGATGCAGACACGATGCCAAAGAGCCGCAGAAAAGATAGGGGATCCAGACATGATGCTGGAGAGCCGCCAAAAAAAAAAAGGAGATCCAAACACGATGTCGTAGAGCCTCTGAAAAGATAGGGGATCCGGACATGATGTCAGGGATCCGGACATGATGTCAGGGATCCGGACACGATGCCGGAGAGCCTTCGAAAAGATAGAGGATCCAGACACGATGCCGAAGAGTCGTAAAAAAGAAAGGGGATCCAGACACGATGTCAGAGAGCCGCCGAAAAGATAAGGGATCTGGACACAATGCTGGAGAGCTATAAAAAAGAAAAGGGAATCTGGACACGATGCCGGAGAGTCACCGATGGACTTGAGAAGCAAACAACTCAAATGGAGAGGGGGTATGCCCTAGTATGGCGTTTAGGAAATGCTAATAAATGACTCGAATAAGCAAGAAAATCAAACACCTAAATCAAGATGAAAGGAGGGGGTATGCCCTTGCAGGATGATACACAAACATCAAGGATCAACGGGAGACGGAAAGAAATAGGGAATTCCCCAATCTAGGATATCATTACCATGTCAGAAAAGGGTATGCCCCAGTCTAGGATATCAGTACCATGTCAGAATCCCATAATTGGACATGCGATTTAAATCAAAGAGCTAAAAGCATCACACATAATCATCCATAACAAATCATGCCCTATTTTTCACAACATCTAGTGTCCACAGAGCTATTAAGGAGAATGCCCCTGGATGTACATCTAACATATGTATTCTCTCGCGAACCAACTATGAAAACGCATCCTCGAAGACCATCATCTGTCTGAACACGGGAACATGACAATGCATGGGATATGCACCAGTGTACACTCCTACTGGGTTAATGAATATGGATGAATCTGATCTCGGGCAAGCCCTGGAAGCACTCTGTTGTATGAAGAATCCAGGCTGAATGTGGAGTATGTCTAAGCATCAATGCTAAACATCTCCAAGTCAAATGGACTGCATGTGTACATGTAAGAACTGATGTCATCAAGCAAGGATAGGGGGTATGCCCCAGTATGAACATGTTAAAGCAGCAAGCAAAGGTGTCCTCGATAGTCCCAACTCTCTACATCATTTGTCTCTGATCGTGGACAAGAGGCGAGGAGATTGAATGGAGAAAGCATTATGCGATTCCTTGATATCCTCAAGAAACAGAGGTCGACCAACATCCCGTACTTCAACCAATGGATGGAGCCTGTCCAAATGAAATATGTCGAAGCAAACACAAGATTTCATGTCCTTAGGGTGGTCTTACGACTCAGACCGTAATGAAGGCTAGGGGTAAAAGGTGAATGAAATGATGGGAAACAAGACCCAAATACCTAAAAGATAATACAAAGCCTCTGAGTGCGCAATGTCAAATATTGGAGAATCGTGTGAGCCTAGTGACTCAACCTACATACAAATGAACAATGTCAAATGACAGGTTATATGCACTAGAGGACACGCTGTTCAAGAAGCAAAACGACGATTGACGAGGGTAGAAGAAAATGAAAAGGGATGAGACAAATGATGGAGTGCATAAGAAAATAGTGAAAACAACCGGGATAGAAAACGTGGCAACGTGTGATAACGACGAACAACTCACCCCAATAATGACAGGTCGAAGCAGGCCACTATAGGATGAGAATGGTGATGTAGTTAATGATCTAGGGGACCCAACGCTAAGAAAACCCAATCATTACTCCCGACGTATCTCCTAGATCCATGTAGAAATGGATCATACAATGCTCTCACCCACTCTTAGAAGAAAAATAAAATCCCTTATACTCAAAAGGACATTTGATGACTGAGTCATGATATTGATGGCTAACAAGGCTAACCCAAACATCAATGCAATGAAAATCAAACGAGTTTACTTTTTTTTTTTTTTTTTGCAATGACGCCTCAAACCAAGTAAGTTGAAGGCTACACTAGCACAATCTAACAAGTGACTCTCAAACCCCAAACCCAAATGGTTCCCCTAAACTAAGACTCCTGGATCAAAACCTAGGCGTGGAATGAAGGGTATGACATACTTGATTTGAAATACTGGGATGAGAGCGCACCATCATCACACTAGGGAAAACAAAAGAAGGACG
This sequence comes from Vitis amurensis, assembly GCA_037355405.1. Classification (NCBI taxonomy): domain Eukaryota; kingdom Viridiplantae; phylum Streptophyta; class Magnoliopsida; order Vitales; family Vitaceae; genus Vitis; species Vitis amurensis. The sequence continues at coordinate 16,811,602 of CM074692.1, forward strand.
AGATGACACGATAAAAACAAAACTCAAAGACAGTTGAAACGACGATGCCAAATGGAGAAAAGAAAATCCATGAACGACCTACAAAAGGAACAAACAAACAATGACACAATGTGCTCACAATACTCTCCGATCAAGAAAATAACTGCAAAGTGCACAATAAGAGGCCTCTAACCTAGGCATGAAAAGGTATGCAAGGCTAAGTGAACGAAATGGTCGTAATGTACCATGTGAGACTCAATGGTCTAGCAATTGGATATATCAATGTATGAATACACAAAAAGGATATGGCTACTCAAAATGGTGGCCACCCATCATTCGACCATGATCTCACGCGTAAAACTTCTTTAGTTGATCCACATTGACTGGCTCCGAAAACTGATTTCTGTCCAGATATATCAACCAGGCAGCTCCCTCTTTAGTCAACTCTCGGATAACATAAGGCCCGCTCCAACTTGGTTTAAACTTACCCCTAGGGTCACTGATCAATTCCTTAAGGACCCTCAAGACTAGGTCACCTTTTTGAAATTTCCTAGGCTTAACCATCTTCTTGAATGCATTAACCATTTTCCTCTTATAAGCATGCATGTGATCTATGGCCCTCAATCTCTTTTCAAGTAAATTCAACTGTTCGTATCTGGATTGCAACCAATCCATTTCAGGAATCTGATGTTCCAAAGCTATTCTCAATGAACCCACCTCTATCTCAATAGGTAGGACAACTTCCATGCCATACACCAACGAAAAGGGAGTAACCCTTATGGATGTGCGAAATGATGTGCGGTATGCCAATAATGGAAAAAAAAAAAACTTCTCTGACCAATTTTGAGATGTTTTAATTTTTGTTTTGACTAAGTTTTGATCCATCTTATGTTAGTTCTTGATTGCTCATGCCAGTATGTGTTTGATTGATCCTTGTTAATTATTGATTAATATCTTGTTAGTTTTATCTTATTTAAAGTCATTTAGTTTATTCATTTGTTGATTGTTTGTTAAATTTGACTTTTAGAGGTCCTCAGAAAATAATGAAGATTGACCTCCATTCTTACCACTTTAGTTTAGTTGGTTGTCAAAAATTTCACTTTGTGATTTTGTTTTCTTTTGTTTTGCTTGGTATTTTGTTTCGTTGTCTTCAAATTAATTTCTTTTATTTCAAAATAAAATAATTTTCTCAAAAGATCCCTTTGAAAATCTATTTTAAAAAATTCATTTAGAGTCCTTAGAATCAAAATCTCATTTTCTTAAATAATATGCAACCATGTTTTGATCGATTCGCATCTTTCTCAGTTTTCAATAAAAACTACAGTTTTGAGTAAGACATGAATCCAAGCTTGTGGTCCCAAATAAATGGGATAATTCTTGGCTAGATTCGTGTATATCAATTGGGGAATTGGTGAAACCCCTACATAAAATCATTTTTTCAAAACTCATCTTTGCTGCTACCTTTGCTACTTGTTGTAATCATATCTATCTAGTTTTTTTTTAGGAATTATACAAGATGTATGTGATAATTGATGATGTCGTATACTCTTGATCATTTTTGCTATGTTGTTTAGATACCAAACAGGTTAGGATTCTTTCATTTACTAATCATTATTATAACTTTGATCTAACCCCCATGTCTTGTGGAAGCGCATAATAAGCTATCCATGCTGTCCAGGTACGCCCTCTATCACCCACCTTCTAAATTATGTGAATATGCTTGCCACTGTGAATTGCGTCTATGTTTGATAGTGTCTAGATGTCTTGATACTCGTTTCATTGTTCAATTATTTCTGATAAAGCGCATGCTAGGTGATATACTATTTGAACTAACTTTGATGTTTCTGTGATAGAACTTGAGAAGCAGTCCAAGTACACACCCCAAATCTTTTTTATGATTGTGATTGGTTTTCTTATTAGGCATGTTATTTTTGAAATCACTTAGCCTACCTAGGTATATATAATCAACCAATTAATTGCCACATTTCCCTCAACTTAGTCAATAGAGACCTCTGTAGGGCTTAGAGGGGTACCTTTTAGAGGTACTTTCCTAATAGGTAACCTGATCCCCTAATCAAGACTTGGGTTTTTCAAAGACACGCTTTTCCAAAAACTATGGAATCACTTTTTTAGGGTTTTCTCTCTTGTTTTAGTTTTCTTTTTAAAATAAAATAAAATAAGTGGCGACTCCAACTTTTCCAAAACTAATTTTTCACCAATAAAAGCGAGTATCGCCGATTGAGTGGGGACACACGAGAAAAATGCGGGTCCACACCTAGTTTCTTTAGATTCCCATTATTGTGAAGCCATCTTAGGTTTTATCTTTGTTATTTGTAATTCCTTTGGAGTCTTGTTAGCATGATGCCATTCTAGGTTTTATCTTTGTTATTTGTAGTTCCTTTGAATTCTAATCATTGCGACACCATCTTAGGTTTTATCTCTATTACACATAATTCCTTTAGATTCCTATCATCACAACACTAACCTAGGTTCTATCTTTGTTACCCATAGTTCCTTTTAGATTTCTATCATCATGAAGTCATCCCAGGTTCTATCTTTATTATCCATAGTTCCTTTGGATTCCCGTCATCATGACATCATCCTAGGTTCTATCTTTATTATCTGTAGATTCTTTGGATTCCCATCATCACAACGCCATCCTAGGTTCTATCTCTAATATTCATAGTTCCCTTAGACTCTCTTTACTACGATGACCTCCTAGGTTTTATCTCTGTTATCCATAGTTTCTTTAGATTCCCATCATCATGATGCCATCCTAGGTTCTATCCTTATTATCTATAGTTCCTTTGGATTCCTATCATTGCAATGTCATCCTAGTTTCTAACTCTATTACCTGTAGTTCTTTTGGATTCTCATCATCACAACACCATCTTAGGTTCTATTTTTGTTATTTGTAGTTCCTTTAGATCCCCATCATCATGATGTCATCCTATGTTCTATCTCTGTTAGTCGTACTTCTTTTTTATTCCCGTCACTGTGATGCCATCCTAGGTTTGATCTCTATTACCTGTAGTTTCTTTAGATTCCCATCATCACAATGTTGTCCTAGGTTCTATCATTGTTATTTGTAGTTCCTTTGGATTCTCATCATCATAATGCCATGCTAGGCTCTATTTTTCTTTATCTCCAGTTCCTTTGGATTCCCATCTTTATGATGTCATCCTAGGTTCAATCTCTTTTATTTGTAGCTTCCTTGGACTCTTGTCAATATGACACCATCCTAGGTTCTATTTCAATTTATCCTTAGTTCCTTGGACTCTCGTCATTGCGACATTATTCTAGGTTTTATCTTTCTTTATCTCTAGTTCCTTTGTATTCCTATCATTATGATGCCATCCTAGGTTCTATCTTTTTTTTTATTTTTTTATCTTCAATTCCTTTATATTCCTGTCATTATGACACTATCCTAGGTTCTATCTCTATTACTCATAGTTTCTTCAAATTCCCATCATCACGACATTGTCCTAGGTTTTATCTTTGTTATCTATAGTTCATTTGGATTCTTGTCATCTTGATATCGTCTTAGGTCTTATCTTTGTTTATCTATTGTTCCTTTTGGATTCCCATCATTGTGACATTGTCCTAGGTTCTATCTTAGTTATCTTTAGTTCCTTGTTTTCCCTTAGATTCATGTCCTTGGTTGTACATTTTATTCATAGCCTGAAGTTGTTCATTACATTTGCATTCACCTTTTGATCATATTACTTGAGTTTCTCCTTCCTCATTACATGTGACATAGTCTTTTGAGCTCATAGCATATGTTTTAATTGTATTTCTTGGTGTCCCTCGCCTTATGCCCTTGTGCAATACACATGTAGATTTCCCCCTCTTTGTGTGTTTTATTCTAGTACTCCTTAGCTGTCTGACTATTATTCAACTTCGACATTGATTTTTAGCCACATTTTGAGATTTTTGGAGGGGATCTTGGACCTGTACTGTGACATTTATGGTGTCTTACGGGCCCTTTTCCTTGCCTGAACTTTTGTTACTTCCTTTTGGAGATTTTAAGCCCCCTTTGTTTTTGTTTTGTTTTGAGCAAGCGCGTGTTCTACTAGGATAATTTTGACAGTCTTTCTTGTCTTCGGTATAGTTTGCTTCATTCCATTCACTGTTCACACTTTTATTTCACTCCAACATTTTTATTCCTTACACTCTCAAACTCTATAAAAAAGGGGCATATTTATAGACCCAAACACTTGTCATAACACATTATCATCTCTTATTTTACCCATTTCTTTTTCTTTTCCTACATCCTTTTTGTTTAGTTTTAAGCCCAAATTTCTTGCCCATTTCCTGCCTATTTTTAGAGAACCCATCTTGGTCACCCATGTTCTTCCTTTCATCTCCACCATCTATTAAAAAATAAGCCATAAAGACCATCTCTTCTTTCACAATGGTCACCTACCCTTTTCCATTTTCTTCTTTCCTTCCACTCGTTCTTTTTTTTTTTTTCTTTTTTTTCTCTTCTTTTTTTCTTTTCTTTTCTCTCTTTTCTTTCTTCTCCTTCTCGCACCTCACCATTATCAGCGGCAACACTCCATAACTAGCGTCGCTCCCTCTAACAAGTGTACTCGCTCCTCCCCTTCCCTTTCTTCCCTCCCTTCTCTCTTTCCTCTCTCCCCCTCTTTCCTTTTTTCTTTCCCTCATACCCCTCTCACTTTATCTCAGCCATGGTGAGCACTTCTGACCATCGGCTACTCCACTACCTACAGTGCCATTGCTGGTCAGCAGTCTCCTTCGATGTTGGCGACAATCCCCATCCCTACCATCTCACTCTCTCTCATTATCTTTCCCTTTTATTCTTTTATTCTTTTCTTTTCTTTTCTCAACACACTGCCACTCCTTTACCACTAGGGCTGTTATAACTGCTACCCACGCATCACCGGTGTTCCCACCCATGGCTACCACTCCACCATCATCTAGTATTCTTCAAGAACAGGAGGTAAAACCTTTTTCCTTTAGATCTTTGGGCTTATTGTATTGAGTATTAGTTTAGATTTTTTTTTTTACTTAGGCCTATTGCATGTTGGACATTCTTGTTGGGGTTCATTTATTATTTTTGAGCTTGAATTGTTATTTTATTTGGGTTTGAAATTTATTTTGGACTTGGTTATTTCTTTTGGAATTGGGCTCATTACTAATGTCATTTGGGTTTAATTTATTTAGTCCTCTTTGGATGTGCTATGGATGAGAACCAAGTTAGAGGTTTATAAAGGGCAGAAACCTTTATGTTATGTTTATTCCCAGAAAGTACAAAAAAAAGAAAAAAAATATTAAAAAAAATGATTTTCCCATGTTTGGTTATCCTTTAAAATATTCCAAAAAAAATTAAATATAATTAAAATTAATTAGAAACTTATGTATTTTAAAATTATTTAATCTTTATATTGATGAGTTAAAATAAATAAAATAAGTTTGAAGTAACAAATAAAAATAACTTATCATCTTTAACTCTATATTTTATTTTTTTTCACTTTTTCTTTTCTTTTACCTTTTTTTTTTCTATTTTCTTTCCTTTGCATTTTCTCTTCAATTTTCTGAGAACCAAACATAACTTTAGGGTTTTGGGTAACGGTGGTGGATGACTGCAAGAACTCTCTCTCTCAAATTTCCTCGATTAGTATTTTTTTACTCTTTTTATTTTTTCGTGAGAGAGTATCTTGTGGGTGAGCTTCACCGAAAAGCACGGATAGCTATCAAGATTGATTTCACCCACTGTATATTGGGTATACTTTTTCCCTTGTCTGTTTGCTTTTCATGTTCAATTTAGTACATGTAGCATGTTGTTTTATGTTTTCTTGTGTATATTTTGGAGATGTTATTTTTGTCTTCATTTCATCTTATATGTTTATTTATGTTTCTAATATTTTCTGGACAACTTTATTTGTATATTTATTATTCCTAGTATTTTCTGGTGTAAATTAAAAAAAAAAAACTTGGAATTTTTTTTCCTTTTTATGTAGTAAACTAAAATAACCTTTTTTCTATATAAAAACTACCAAGACTTTTTAAAAATAAAAAATAAAAACTGTCAATTTTTATTTTTTTTTATAAAAATTTTAAAAATATCCTTTAAATAAAAACTCTATTTTTTGTCTCTAAATACAAAAAAACTGATTAAAAAATGACTTTTTAAATAAAATTATTCAAAAATGATTTTCAAATAATAAACTACTTTGTAATAATAAATTGTTCAAATTAATTTGTCTTAACAATAAATTGTCCAAATTAATTTTTTTTAATAAACTATCTAGAAAGTCCTTCTAATAAAAACTGTCAACAATTTTTTTTTTAAAGAAAATCTGTAGAGTATTTTAAATAAAAATTGTAAAAATCCTATTTTTAAATAAAAATTGTAAAAATACTTTGTTAAAACTAAAACTAGAAAATGTTTTTAAATAAAATAATAAAATCTGGTTTTTAATAACTAAAATAGTATAATTAGAAAAAAAAAACTTGAAAACTTCTCTTAAAGCTACCAAATCATCTTTCTAATAAAAATATAAAACTTTCTTTTTAAAATTGAATTTTTTAATAAAATTGGGATGTTTTTTTTTAAATAAAAAATAAAAATAAAAATTGAAGTATTTTTTTAAAAATTAAATTTGATTTTATTTTTTAGCAAAATAAGGATAAAATCTTCTCTATTTAAATAAAATAAAAACTTTTTTTAAATAATAAATTCTTAATTTTCACAAATTTGAAATAAATTTTATGGAATAAAATTGTGGAGCTCTTTTTGAAATTAAGGAAATTTTCTAATAAAATAAAGATAAAATCACTTGGTAGTATATATTTTCTAATAAAATTAAATAAAAACCACTTTTTTTTAAATATATATATATAAATAGATTTGGAAATATTTTTATAAAGACTTCTTTTCTAAAATAAAGTTTGTTTGAAAATAATTTTCATGAACAGAAGTGGTAAAAAAATCTTTTTTCTAGAATTGTTTGGAAAATAATTTTCATAACTAAAAGTTGTAAAAATCGTTGTTAATAAAATCATTGGATTGGAATCTCTTTTTTGTAAATATCTTATTGTGGACTCTGCATTTCGGCTCATGCGTTTCCCACTCGATGGCGAGCTCGATTTTGATTTTGAAAAATTATGATTTTTATTTATTAAGAAAATGACTTGGAGTCGCCACTTATTTTTGTTTTATTTTTAAAGGGTAAACAAAATAAGAAAGAAAAACCCTAAATGTGACTCCTTATTTTGGAAAAGGTGGTCTGTGAAAAATCGGATCGGATTCGGGGGTCAGGTTACTTATCGGGAAGGTACGATAAAAACCGTAGCACCCCTCTAAGTCCCTAAAGTCGGGTCTCTACTAATAAAATGAAGCAATTATGGCAATTGATGAGGGAATCAATGAATACTCAGAGTAATCATGCACGTGTGAGAATCAAAACATGCATATAAAATTACCAAAGTGGATGTGGATGCGTACTTGGGCAGTGATCCATAAAGCGTTGAGAGCGTTTCCCCCCCCTCCCCAAAAAAATATCTCCCTCCAACCCACTCTCCTATTCCCTCCTCAGCAAGTATGGGAGACCCTAACCACCTTCATGGGCAGCCTTGCCTTCGGCCAGTTGCGTGTGCGGCTTGTCTCGTGCCTGGAGGTCCCCCCCCCCCCCTTCTTCCACAAATGTCATGAAAAGGAGAAAAAAAGTTCTCCCGAGCCCCCTTCCTTCAAAAGGGGTCTACAAATATGCCCCTCTTCGGTAGAGTTTACAAGTGTAAGGAGCAAGGAACACTAGAGTGAAAAGAAAGTGTGAATAATGAGTGGAACAGAGTAAACTCTACCGAAGAAAAAGAAGACCCCAAAGGAACACTAGAGAAACACGGACTTACTCAGGTCAATAGACGATCATAAAGGCTCTAATCCTAAAAGAAAAAGATGTCTCAAAATGACTCTGAAGTCACACTAAGGACTCAGACTCTCTCTAAGACGTCTCCAAAAGTGACTCGGAAAACCATATAAAAAATGAGTAACGGTCGAACCACTCTGGAGTACCATAAAGAACGTGTCTCGAGAAGACTGCCCTAAGAGAACTACATGAAAGTGCCAAGTATAGGGTGCCCAACAACATGACCGAAGTATGTGTCGTGAACTCAAAGGACTGTGTCATGAGCAATGAAAAGAGAAAATTGGGAAGAGCAATGACGAATAAGCGATAAGCACAGGGTAGCACGGTGAGGAAAACGGGGATAGATGCAAACCCCTGAAGGCAAGATGTGTAATGCTAGTGAACATGAATGTCAAAACTGTGACTCTAGATGATACAGCTGAGGAGAAATGACTCTGAACGTCAAAAACTCATAAAAATAGTGACTTAAAATCGAACACAAGACCTCAACTATGTAGGCGCGACTCAGACGTGAACAAAACTCAACTCAATCTGACAAAACAATGACCGATAAATATAGGTGCGGTCCCAACTCGAAGACTCAAACTCAAACTGATAGGAAGATGGTCGATTGATATAGGTACGACCCTGACTAAAACTGACATGATGAATGACCACCGATCGCTATAGGTGCGGTCCCAACTCGAAAACTCAAACTGATAGGAAAATGGCCGATCGATATAGGTGCGGCCCCGACTCAAACTGAACGAAACTGACATAAAGATGACCGATCAATATAGGTGCAGTCCCAACTCGAAAACTCAAACTAATAGGAAGATGGTTGATCGATATAGGTGCGGCCCCGACTCAAATTGAACGAAACTGACATGAAGATGATCGATCAATATAGGTGCGGTCCCAACTCGAAAACTCAAACTAATAGGAAGATGGCCGATCGATATAGGTGCGGCCTCGACTCAAATTGAACGAAATTGACATGAAGATGATCGATCAATATAGATGCGGTCCCAACTCGAAAACTCAAACTGATAGGAAGATGGCCGATCGATATAGGTGCGGCCCCGACTCAAACTGAATGAAACTGATATGAAGATGACTGATCGATATTGGTGCGGTCCCAACTTGAAAACTCAAACTGACATGAAGATGACCAATCGATATAGGTGCGGTCCCAACTCAAAAACTCAAACTGATAGGAAGATGACCGATCAATATAGGTGCAGCCCCGAAAACTCAAACTAAACTCAAACTGACAAGATGATGACCGATCGATATAAGTGTGGTCCTAACTCAAACTGAACACGAAAAGTGATAGGAACATGGCCGATTGATATAGGTGCGACCTTGAAACGCAAACTGACATGGAAGATGACCGATCGATATAGGTGCGGTCCCGACTCGAAAATTCAAACTCAAACTGACACGAAAAATGACCGATCGATATAGGTGTGGTCCCAACTCAAACTGAACACGAAAAGCGATAGGAACATGGCTGATCGATATAGGTGCGATCGCGACTCGAAAACTCAAACTGACAGGATGAATGACTAATCGATATAGGTGCGGTCCCAACTCGAAGACTCAAACTCAAACTGATAGGAAGATGGCCGATTGATATAGGTGCGGTCCCGACTCAGACTCAAACATATAAGATGATAAGAAGATGACCGATCGATATAGGTGCGGCCCCAACTCGAAAATTAAACTGATAGGAAGATGGCCGATCGATATAGGTGCGGTCCCAACTCGAAAACTCAAACTGATAGGATGAATGACTTATCGATATAGGTGCGGTCCCGACTCAAACTCAAACAAATAAGATGAATGACAATGACCGATCGATATAGGTGTGGTCCCAACTCGAAAACTCAAACTCAAACTGATAGGAAGATGGCCGATCGATATAGGTGCGGCCTCGACTCAAACTGAAACGACAAATGACCGATCGATATAGGTGCGGTCCCAACTCGAAAACTCAAACTCAAACTGATAGGAAGATGGCCGATCGATATAGGTGCGGCCCCGACTCAAACTAACACGATGAATGACCGATCGATATAGGTGCGATCCCAACTCGAAAACTTAAACTGACAGGTGAATGACCGATCGATATAGGTGCGGTCCCGACTCAAACTGAACACGAAAAGCGATAGGAACATGGCCGATCGATATAGGTGCGGCCTCGGCTCAAACTAAACTGAAACTGCTAAGATGAATGACTGATCGATATAGGTGCGGTCCTGACTCGAAAACTCAAACTGATAGGATGAATGACCGATCGATATAGGTGCGGTCCCGACTCCAAAACTCAAACTCAAACTGATGGGAAATGATAGAAAGATGGCTGATCAATATAGGTGTGGCCCCAAGCTCTAACTGAACTGACAAGATGATGAATGACCTGATCAAGTGACCCAAGACCAAATGATGACTCGGATAATGATGCAAGCAAACTCGGCTGGAGGGGATATACCCCAGTACGACAACTCATGAGGATCGACAACTAGGTCAAAAGATAATGAAGCCTGTGAAAGGTCTGATGATCCCAGGGAAGGAGGGTATGCCCCAGTATGACAACTCGTAAGGGTCAATAACTAGATCAAAAGGTGAATGAAGACTGTGGAAAGCCCGATGCTCTTGGATGTAGGGTATGCCCCAGTATATGACAGTGAATAGACTGAGATACACAATGTCTCAAAATTACTGTACTCTGAAATATGCTCATCCATCATGTAATGAAAATGTCCAACCTCAAATAGGTAATGCCAAACAGGACCATATATCGTGACACCATGCTGACACTACAAAACTAACTAATGAATAAAACAATGATGACCAATGCTCGAAATGCAAAGAGCAAACAAAAATCAACACTCATCGTGCCAATTGTCAAAATGAAAGCATCTTCACTAATAAATCGGCAATCTGTCAGGCCCTGCCATCATGGAAGATGTTGAACCTAAAGTCCGAAAGATGTATGAAAACACAACTAAAGTTATCAAGGACTAATCCACGTTTCCTCCTAATCGAGATAGGGGTGAGGTCAGGTGTCACGGTGGGATGTGTAAGATAAAATAAGATGATGATCAGGCTCTGGTATGATAGGAGGCATGAAAGTATCCAGGGCGAAATAACTGAGTATGAGATGAAAGGTATGTATCCGAGATCGTCCAAGTATGCCGAGAAGACTAAACCCGAGGTATCAATAGCTCCATAATCCATCGAAAAGCAGTAATCATAAACAGGAAGTCAAATCTCGATGTCAAAACATCCAACTAGGCGGCTATGCCCCAGTATGCAATGAGGACAACATGAAATAATCCAATGATCTCCATATCACTCGTCAGATGCTCCAATGTCAAGAACCAATCTGATCTCCCTCCAAAAGATGGACATGCCCCAGTGTAAAGGATGCAAATAGGGTGGCTATGCTCTAATGAAAAATGCTCTCCATCTCGGCTATGCCCCAGTGTAAAGTAGTGTATCCGAGTCAACAAATCAATCAACCTCTACTCCTGGTACCAAAACGGAAACATCTCAACGTAATCCATATGAATCAGAATCCCCGGGCTCCATAAATGTGAATGTGGTGGCTATGCCCCAGTATAAACCAACTGAAGTGACTATGCTTCAATGAACAATCAAAGTCCATCACCAATGAGAGGGCTACGCCTCAAATAAACCGTCATCTCAAAAATCAACCATCAATGAGTAGAATGTGTCCCAATGCAGAATATCGAATAGAGTGACTATACCTCCAATAAAAACGCTCTCTGAAAGGGCTATGCCCCAGTGTAGGGTCATCCCACAACTCCTAATCCATCATAACCCAAGGGAAGAAGCAAACTAACTATGCCTCGGTGCAAAGCATCATCTCGAAAGAAACTATCATCGATGAGCGGGGTATGCCCCAGTGTAGATAATGTCACCTTTACAAATCCATTACAGATAAGAGGGGTATGCCCAGGTGTAAATCATCATCTCAACTCCCTATCCATCACGCTCCGAGGAATAATCTCTGACCAAGCTCGAGTATTGCCCACGCGCAAACTATCAAACACAATGTGAAGTCGTGGCCTCAAGGTGGTCTTTAGACACGGGACGTAACATAGGCTAAGGTAATAGGGAGAAAGAAATGAAAGGAAACTAGGCTCAAAGATCCCAATGATATAATCCCCATACCTCTCGTGCATGAGATGCAATGCGTAGAAAACGTCATGAGTCCCGAACTTAGGGGTCCCCACACGAAAAACGATGATAAATGAAATGGACACATCGAATAAACAAGTATGATGTGTGTGAATGCTGAACTCATGTCAAACATTAAGCAGGATGAGAAAAGAATGAAATCAGATGAGGTATAGTGAAATGGAGGGATAAAATAAGGATAGAAAGAAGACGGAGAGATAGAAAAGTGAGCGATGGTCAACCTGCATCAAAGCATGGAAAGTAGTCACATCCGAAATAGATAGAATGATGGATAGAGCAAGGATCCAGAGATACTAAAGAAAATATCGCTCGTCTCTCTCACAAAATCGAATGAATGACTCATACTCTCACCTAAAATATACATCAAGATGAATCCCAGAAAGAAGCTCTCATACAAACTCTCTCTAACACATGAACTCGATGAAGCAAACTAGCACGTCCATACACATGCCCAATGGTGAATGATAAAATGAACAATGTGCTATCTTTTTTTTTTTTTTTTTTTGTGCATACTCTGATCAATAATGAATGATCTCCCATGAAATACATAGCCACATGAATAAACTCTCCCCATGTACTGATGTAACATGAATCCTCACTAACAAGACAACCTTTCAAACTGAAATCTCTGAACCACTGCCCATGGGGTGAACGGTGGGAAAGAATGTGACAATCCTCCATGCAATGGCGTGTGAGAAACCACCACTCAAGGTGAAACAAGGATAATGTCGAGTAATCAATGAGGAAAGGAAAAGACAGAGAACGAATATCACAAGTGGTGGTATGTGATATCGGAAAATAGTGATGAAATGATGTCCAAGCGGAAAATGTCATAATGAAGAGTGAGAAATGATGCCTGAATATGTATGTCAGGTCTGGAACTCATGACGTATCCAATCATAGCATGCAAGCACTACAAGGTCCCCAACCCGGTGTAATAGGTAAATGAGGTGATGAAAGAAAAGGCTATGTGCCCGTGTGAGGCTCAAAGGGCTAGCAACGGTAACTCTATATGTGAGGGTGATAAAGTAAATAGGCTCATGAAATGATGGCCACCCATCCTTTGACCAAAACCTCGAACATCGTGCTTTCGAGATCTCACATGGCCAATACCAAAGACTGGCATCCATCCAACATAGTCATGGCGACTCCTCTGAAATCGTGCGAAAGCTCCCACTGATGCTCTATGACAGCCATCAATGTACTCTGAAAATCAACTCACTCTATCATCACAAGCCACTCACCATCATCTCATAAAATCACCATGTCTAATCATCCCAACTCTCTAAAGTCATGTACAATGGCTCAAATCTGGATGCTCCATGATAACCCCTCTATCTCAACAATATTGTCAAACAGTCAAGCCACTCTCTCATCACGATCCATCTATCATTGTGTAAAGCTCACCTCGGGTCTAACCATCTCGGACTGTACCTAGTCAGATCAAGGAAATGATGGAAAGGAAAGGCAATGGTACTGTAGCATGATAAGGCGAACAAGGGTAGTAAAGTCGTGTAATGGTACCAATGGGTGGTGTCATGTCAGACTCAAAATGGGTAGGTCGTCAAGTCCATAAAGTCAAGGTATGGATATGGATATGGATATGGTACTGCTCTGAACGAAAGGTGAAATGGGTCACAGTCTCGAACTCCCTAGGTCGATCTCCTGATCCTAGATTAAAAGGCTCAATATCCTCCATGATAGGTCAGACCAAAGTGATCATGATGCATAAGTGAAAATATGTCTCAAATCAAAAGCGTAGCACACATCAACGCAAGATATGCAAAACATACTCATTATAAACGAGAATAACACATACTCAAAATAAAAAGATCATATCACTAAATGAACCAAATGAGTACATCATGTGTGAAGCGATAGAGGACTACAAAAGACTAGACTCTCAGCATGAACTACAAACAACGACTCTGAACCAAACTGGACTCGACAAAGCAACTCTAATGAGCTAAACACTGGACTTGACTGAACGGAAACGACTCTGATGGCGACCATAAATCAAAATGAAAGGTGCTCTGAGCTAAATCACTACAAAATGATGTACCCATGTCAACTGAAACAAAGTCCCCAACCCGAGGTGTCCCAAAATACCATGTGACCATCAATACCATCAACATCCAAAACAATCTACTGAAGACTAGGAGGAAGAGGAACCGCATGTGTAGAATGCGTAGGCAGAGGATTGGTGGTCACACTTAGCCCAGCCAAGTTGACCAACCCCGAATCGATCAAATCCTGTATCGCATGATGGAGTGCTGAACAACGCTCAGTATCATGTCCCTGAATTTGATGATACAAGCAATGCTCATGAGAGCGAAAATGTGGAGGAATAGGATGTGGCAAAGGGCGTGGCGCCAAAGGAATGATCAAACCACCATCTCTGAGCTTCTCAAAAGCTCTAGTCAAAGTCATGCCCAAGGGAGTGAACTGTCTCGCGGGCCTCTGCGCATATGGTCTAGGTAGCGGATGAGTAGCGGCTCTCGGATGTGGTGGTCGTGGCTGCATGCTAGTCTGAGCAATGTAAGGCTCTTGAACATAATCCGGCTGATACTGATACGGTGGATGAGAAAAATGAGCCCTGACTGGAGGAGGCCTGTAAGGTGAGTGATGTGCGGGCCTCCGATGCTGATAGCTAATAGCGCCAACCTCTCCAGATCTACTAAATGATCCAATCGGCTTCTTCCCCTTACTGTCAGGGGAAGGAGTAGCATCTGTCCATAATCCTCGAGCGATGGCCTCCTCAACACTGAAAGTTGCCTGAACCAGACTCTTGAGATCCTGAAATGGGATGCCCACAAGACGTCTCGCGAACCTCGACTGTAGGTTTCGAAGAACCATATCAATCTGATCCTGCTCCTTAGGCCGGTCTATCATACCAGCCACCTTTGCCCTCCAACGAGTGACAAATGAAGAAATAGACTCATCTGGCCTCTGCCTAGTGGCCTCAACTCTCGTTTAGATATATCAATATCGGCACTGAAAGCGAACTGAGTCAGGAACTCATGAGCCACATCCTCCCAGGTGCGAAGTCTCGAAGGCTCAACCGAAGCAAACCACCTTTGAGCTGCTCCACTAAGTGACATAGGGAAGAGGGCCACCAACTGCGCATCATCTATACCATGTGCTCTCATGACTGTGCTGTATAGTCTCAAGTGGATCTTGGGACAACCAATCCCACTGTAACGCTCAATGTCTGGCATGCGAAACTTGGTGGGCAAGCTAGCCGCCGGTATGCCGTATCTGTCATTCCAAGTCAAACCTCCGTCCTGCAATCTGATCTGTCTCATCATGGACTCAAGCCTCTCAACCTTAGCCTCCTACTCGGCTAATCGAGTATCCTCAATAGTAGGAACCATGGGAGGTGACACTGTGACAGCAGGTGGTGGAGTAGTCTCACAATGATCTGATAAATGGAATGGAACGCCATGTGAAGTCCTAGGTGGAAAAACCTGCGCTGTCTGAGGTACATGGGGAACTGTATCGTCAGTGCTAATGCCGACTGGATGATGATCCTGGCGAGAACTCTCTATCTGATCCAAACGTCTACTAACCCCTGCCATGAACTCCTGAATAGAAGCAAGTGTGGAAGCTAGCTCGTTCGACATCTCAACTGAACTATCTGAACTCGGATATGAATTTGCTCTAATCAATCGACCTCCAACTCTCCTCCAAGGATGTAACTCCAGACTCAAACAACTCCTAAAATGACTCCCTACAACACAAACGAAATGGATGAAGGACACAAAATAAGACCTTAAAAGACAACAATACGACATGCAAGCACATGATTGATGACCCAGCTCTTGGTAGCTTGGCATGTAAGGGTATCAACAAAATTTATACCTAAGGTCCTTACACTAAAGTAGCAAAGCTACTATAGCATAGTGGCTCTAGGATCGAACACTGGGAAGGGTTTTTACTTTCACTAGTGAAGTTCGGAGGATGGAGTGAACTTTTCTTAATAAAAATTAGGTTAAGATGAAAACATAAAAAGATGAAGGTGTTGTAAACTAAACTAACATGAAAATGGTTAAAAGATGGAAAAAGAAGTTTCTCAAAGCTTTGGATAGCCATGCTTAACTCACTGTGTAAAAATGGAGATTTTGGAACTTTTCACCTCGAGTTGGGGAAGCAACTAAGGTGATGCTTACTTCCCGAACCGGTATGAGTTTAACAACTGAGTTTTAGTCCTTGAAAACTTACAAAAAGGGTAGTTGAACCTCATAAATGCTCTTTTAATGATATAGGTCATCTCCTCGACTTGCAATACAATGGCTCGTAGGAGATAACTAATGAACATCAGTGGATCTAACAATAAGAATCCACTGAGACCAAAAGCTTATCAAGTATTGGTCATTCAAAGCAATTCAGAGGGATTAAAAGCTTTACTTTGAATGAAAACATTTATGGTGCTCAGCTACTTACATTCATGGCTTGGAAATCTCCATCCTGACACGGGAGCTTCACATGGCATCCATTACTTCAAGAAACTAAAAGGTTTTAGCCTCTCATCCTTGGGGATTTCATCCTCCAAGGATGTTTGGCTACTAAGAAAATGAGAAAGAAAAGAGAAAAAGAACTTATGAACAAAAAGTTACAGGTTACAAGGTTCTACAAGATGCGTGTCTGAGGCTTTTCACCTCTATTTAAAGACAATAACAAGCTAAATTACAAGAGCTATTACAAAAGCAACCTATTCATTGGTTGATTACAAGGGTAAAATAGGTATTTATAAAGCTAAAAATCAAGCAAAATATCTTGGAGAACCGGCAGTGAAATATCATCTCCAGCGTCTCAAAACAGGGGATTCAAAGGAATTTCGCAATGTGCCTAAATCCCCTTGCGAAATTTTCGCAAGGTGTTTCTTCATGGTGCGAAATGGCAAAATTTCGCATGATGAAGAAAACCCCCTTGCGAAATTGGCCATTTGACATGATGCAGTTGTCTTCCGAAGGCCATATCTTCCTCATTTCAGCTCCAAATGATACACGGTTTGAAGCGTTGGATTCTTGACTTCCTAAGCTTTCAAATGGTATATAGCATGCAAAAAATGGACTTCGGGAAGTGCCTCAAAAGTGCGAAAGAAGACTGCAGATGTTTTCTTCACTCTGTTTTCTTCACTCTGTTTTCCTCTTCTCCATTGCTTGTGCTCGTGTTTCCACTTGAAATTCAAGCATGTAATCATCCAAAATCCTTGCTTAACTTGCCCAAATAGTTCCTCCATCAATTGGCATGCTTGAATTGGTTCATAAGCTGATGAAAAACATGTAAACTTGCCAATAAAAATGGTTAGAACTAATTACTAAGGAGCTTAATGAATCAATTAGGTTAAATGAATATGATTACTACTCAAAGGTGCTTAAAATCCTTATAATTAGGTCTACAAAATAGCACTTTTTGGTAGTAATCACACCCCCCAACCGACTCATTGCTAGTCCCTTAGCAATGGAGGAGATAAAAACTAAGTAAACTATAATAATATACATAGAAGAGGTCATGCAAATCATTCCAAAAAATAATTGAGTGGCATGACTGATATCAAAACATATCTCACATGGTGAACTAAAGATATGAAGATTCAAAATGCAATAGGAGTTGTCAAAGCTAAAACTTAAACAAAAAGTACAAAGAGTGGAGATTATGCAATTAAGTATCAAAAGAATCTCTACTCTCAAGGTTCCGGATCAAACTCTTCCATAATGAGCTAAGTGTTAATGAGATTAGCTTCCGGATATAGTATGTACAACTATCCTCTCCCCCCCAACCTAAGCTTTTCTCGAACATTGGCAAAATTAACCAACTCTTAATAGGTTAGGAACGCACCTTCTTATTCACAATTCTTTTTACTCACTAAACTTAACCAATTCACCTATGTAGCAAGCAGAGGATCGATGACTCCCAACCAATCAAGGTTTAGGGCATCGGGTTTTAAAGGCTTTCGCCACCCCTTCGGATCATGCTTAGGTTTCAAGGAAAGAATAGAAGCTTATTCTTTTTTTTTCTTTTTCTTTTTCTCTTTTCCTTTTTCTTAGACTCATTGGTCTTTTTGAGGTGTCCCAACACTATTAAAAAGAAGTTAAGTAATGAACCAAGTCAAAATTTTCCTAAGCTTAGAGGGTGAGAAAGTTTTACATCATATATCCGGGATCTAATGTGCATGGTGTGTGTAAAGCTTGAAATGGAAGAAATAAGTTCGAAATCAAAGAGGGCTTCAATAGATTATCAACTTTGAAAGCATAAAACAAACTCTAAGACTTAAGTAATTAAGTTAAAACTCGACTTATCCTATTTTATTTTGAGAAATTATCTTTAACAACCATAGAGAATGAAACAAAAAAAATTTGAAAAAGGGCAAAAACTACTAAATCAACAAAATAACTAACTAAAATAGGAAATACTTACTTCCTCAACTCTCCCCCCAACCGAGATGAACATTGTCCCTAATGTTTCTATCGAAAAAGACGAGGAAGGAATGATATACCTTATGGTGATGTGGTATTCAAGGCGTGTGAGTGCATCCACATGATTCAAAAACCATAAGAAACGTGAGAGAGGAAATAAGATACAAAAAATGATGCTTATATAAACTGAGAGAGTTGAGTACAAGATATAAGCATGAGGTACATACAATCTCAGAATATAAAACATGTACATATACAAAAAACATATACAAAAATGGAGATAGAAATATCCAATCATGGATGTGGCTCCTGAGGTGGAGGAGGTGATATGCCCAAGTGATGGTGGATCTGAGAGAGCATGGCGGAGTGCTGGTCCAGGATAGTCTGTATCTTTGAGCTTGACTAGTGAAGAGGATGCCCCGTGTCCGTGCCATGGTATAAATACTGAAATAAGACTGAAAAGCACGAAAAATAGAGCATCCTGGGGGTAAAGTGTCAAAAATACATTTGAAATGGTAACCGAGTGCAAAATTTGCAAGGCATGAATAGTGGTTGCTAAATTTGGCAACGGGCACTATTCACGCAAGCACTATTCATCTTCTTCTCCAATGCTTACTTTGAATTTGAGTTTTCATTTATAACGGTTTAAAATTCAGAAAAAAGGTATGGTTGTAATGGAAACATGATTCTAAATGCAATGGAGTAAGTTTGGGAGCTTAAAACACATTGCAAGATAGAGATTTTTGCAAAAATCAAATCCTTGGTAAGCATGAAGAAAAAATTTCGCAAGGTGAAAATTCACCTTGCCAAATTTTCGCACTGGCTACTCCCCTTAAAAACCAATCCCGAGAGGTTGCACTTTGATATTTGCTTTGAAAACAATTTCGCAAGGTGAAAAATGACTTGCGAAAATTTTCGCACTGGTTACTCCTTGCGAAAGTGCAATCCCGAGAGGTTGCATTTTGCATCTTGCCAAAATGTGCATTTCGCAACTCACTTTTTGAGTTGCGAAATTTTCGCAACTCACTTTTTGAGTTACGAAATGGGCTTTTAAGCTTGGACTTAGATATATTTCTCCCCTATTTCACCTTTCTATCCACATTTGTGAGCTTGTGAGCTTTCGTACCTGCTATTGGACATCAAAGCTCCATTAAAAACATAAAAAAAATCAAAATCAAAACTAAGAAACCTACACAAAATATGTGCAAAAGTATTAAAAATGCAAAGTAAACAAGAATGTAATACTAAAACTAAAACAAAAAGAGATGAGCACTTAGCTTTTCATGCTAAGCTCATCAACTTACCACACTTTCTCAAGGATGTGATGGGTCATGGAGGATGAGTACCTCCTTGTCACGGGAAAATGGCTCGATGTAGGGCTTGAGTCTTTGCCCATTTACCTTGAAGGTCTTTGCACTATTTGAGTTGAGTAACTCAATTACTCCATGTGAGTGTACTTGGTGGATGACAAAAGGCCCTACCCACCTTGATTTGAGCTTTCCGGAAATAGGTGAAGCTTAGAGTCATATAGCAAGACTCTTTGTCCCTTGAAAAATTCTTTCTTGGTCACCAACTGATCATGCCATCTCTTTAGCTTTTCCTTAGCTATTTTTGAGTTGAGATAGGCATCATTTCTCAATTCCTCAAGCTCATTCAAATCCAAACTCCTCTTTAGCCCAACCTTAGTTAAATCCATGTTGAGCTTTTTAATGGCCCACCATGCCTTGAACTCAATCTCAACGGGAAGATGGCAAGCTTTGCCATAAACAAGACGGTACGGTGACATCCCAAGGATAGTCTTATAAGCCGTCCTATACGCCCATAGGGAATCAAAGAGCTTAACAGACCAATCTTTCCTATTGGTGTTCACCACCTTCATCAAGATGTTCTTAATTTCCCGGTTGGCTAGCTCTACTTGGCCACTCGTCTGAGGATGATAAGGTGTAGCTACCTTATGCTTGACTCCGTATTTGGCCAAAAGAGCTTCAAAGGGCTTGTTGCAAAAGTGAGTGCCTCCATCACTGATGATTGCTTTAGGCACTCCAAACCTCGAGAAGATGTTTTCTTTTAGGAATTTGAGAACCACTTTATGATCATTGGTTCTACAGGTATAGCTTCAACCCACTTTGAAACATAATCAACTCCTACCAAGATGTAGGAGTGGCCAAAAGACATAGGGAAAGGTCCCATGAAGTCTATGCCCCAAACATAAAAAAAGATCCACTATCAAGATGGGGTTCAAAGGCATCATGTTTCTCCTTGAAAGCTTGCCTAGTCTTTGGCACTTATCACATCCTTTACTTACCTCATGGGCATCCTTAAAAAGTGAGGGCCACCAAAAGCCCGATTGAAGAACTCTCATTGCCGTCTTTTGAGAGGCAAAGTGGCCTCCACATGCATTCTCATGGCAATGAGATAGGATCCCATGCTTCTCTTGTTCAGGCACACACTTCCTTATAATTTGGTCCGCACAATACTTGAAGAGAAAAGGCTCCTCCCAATAATATGCATGGACCTTGGCAAAGAAATTCTTCTTGTCCTGAGAGCTCCATTCACTTGGTATTTCTCCCGTGACCAAGTAATTGGCAATGTGTGCAAACCATGGCACTTCCTCCACAAGCATCAAGGATTCCTCAGGGAAATCATCATTTATGGGAAGTCCATGGGTGTCATGAGCAATGTTGAGCCTTGACAAGTGGTCAGCTACCACATTCTCAACACCTTTCTTATCTCTGATCTGGAGGTTGAACTCTTGAAGCAAAAGTATCCACCTAATCAACCTAGCCTTGGCATCTTGCTTGGTTAGCAAATACTTCAAAGCTGAATGATCCGTGAATACCACAATGGAAGACCCTATCAAATAAGCTGTGAACTTATCCAAAGCATACACCACAACAAGTAATTCCTTCTCAGTGGTGGTGTAATTCTTTTGAGCATCATTCAAAGACTTGCTTGCATAGTAGATCACATAAGGTTTGCCATCTTCTCTTTGTCCCAAAACAGCGCCAATAGCATAATCACTTGAGTCACACATCACTTCAAATGGCAACTCCCAATTTGGTGCTCTCACAATGGGCGCTGATGTCAAGAATTGCTTAAGAAGCTCAAAACTCCTTTGACATTTATCATCCCACTCAAACTTGGCATCCTTCACCAATAATTCACAAAGAGGTTTGGCAATCTTGGAAAAATCCTTTATAAACCTCCTATAGAAACCGGCATGCCCAAGGAATTGCCTTATTCCTTTTACATTGGTGGGAGGTGGCAACTTCACAATTAGTTCCACCTTAGCTCTATCTACCTCTATACCCTTCTTTGAGATTACGTGCCCAAGAACAATACCTTGATTTACCATAAAATGGCACTTCTCCCAATTGAGTACGAGGTCTTTCTCTATGCATCTTTTCAAAACATCTTCAAGATGTGACAAACAATCCTCAAAAGAAGTCCCATACACAGTTATGTCATCCATGAAGACTTCCATGATTCGTTCAACCATGTCACTGAAGATGCTAAGCATGCATCTTTGGAAGGTAGCAGGAGCGTTGCATAATCCAAAAGGCATCCGCCTATAAGCATAGGTGCCGAATGGACAAGTGAAGGTAGTCTTCTCCTGGTTCTCCACATCAATCTCTATTTGAAAATACCCCGGAATACCCATCCAAGAAGCAATAAAAAGGATGCCCAGATACTCTCTCAAGGACTTGATCCATGAAAGGTAAAGGGAAGTGATCCTTTCTCGTTAACTGCGTTCAGCTTCCTGTAGTCAATGCACACCCTCCAACCAGTTGTGAGGCGTGTGGACACTTCATCTCCATTTTCCCCCTTGACTACGGTTATCCCGGACTTCTTTGGAACAACTTGGGTTGGACTCACCCAAGTGCTATCCGAAATGGGGTAAATGATGCCCGCTTGAAGAAGCTTCAACACTTCAGCCCTTACTACCTCTTGCATATGAGGATTCAATCTCCTCTGTGGCTGACGAGTTGGCTTAGCTCCCTCCTCCATATAAATATGGTGTGTGCAAATCAATGGGCTTATCCCCTTCAAGTCAGAAATTTGCCATCCGATGGCCTTCTTGTGCTTTCTAAGGATTCTCAGAAGATTGTCCTCTTGTGAAACGGTTAAAGAAGAAGAAATTACCACCGGGGCTTTATTGCCTTCCTCCAAGTAAGCATACTTCAACCTCGGCAGAAGGGTCTTCAATTCAAGCTTAAGGATTGCATCCTTAGCTTCTTTCATCTCTTCCTCATCCTTGAACAAAGGAAGGATCACTGGCTTTTGTCTCCAGTTTGACATAACGACATTCATTCCCATGGGTTCAGCTAACCCATCATCAAGATCTTCATGGCTTTCATCCGGATTCTCTTCAAACCGATCAAGGATACTCGATTACAATGCTCCTCCACCAGGGTATCTATCATACACACTTCTTCCGGGCCCTCATCTTCTTCAGGATGGATGTGCTTTTGACATAGATGGAAGATGTTGAGTTCCAATGTCATATTCCCAAAAGTGAGTTGCATGACCCCATTCCTACAATTGATGATTGCATTGGATGTTGCAAGGAATGGTCTTCCAAGGATGATTGGAACATAGTTGATCCCTTTGACAATGGGATCCGTATCAAGCACCACAAAATCTACTGGATAGTAGAATTTGTCAACTTGAACCAATACATCCTCTATTACCCCCCTGGGGATTTTCACTGATCGGTCAGCTAAGGATAGGGTGATTGATGTTGGCTTGAGTTCTCCCAACCCCAGCTCCTTGTATACAGAGTATGGAAGCAAGTTAACACTTGCCCCCAAATCAAGCAATGCTTTCTCCACTTGGGTTCCTCCAATATTGACTGAGATTGTAGGACACCCCGGATCTTTGTATTTGATTGGAGACTTGCATTGGATTATAGCACTCACTTGCTCGGTTAGGAAGGCTTGCTTTGTAACATTGAGTCCTCTTTTCACAGTGCACAAGTCCTTCAAAAACTTTGCATATGTGGGTACTTGCTTGATCATATCAAGTAAAGGAATATTCACCTTCACTTGTCTTAGCACATCAAGAATCTCAAGAAGCATTCTTGATCGGTTTCTTCCCACGCAAGGCTTGAGGAAATGGAGGAGGCATGTGCTTCTTCATCATGCCTTCCTTTAAAAGAATTTGAGGTTCCTCATCCATGCTAGGAATGATGCTTTCTTTCATCTGAACTTCCTTTCCCTTTTGTTCATTCTTCTTTTCTTCTTTTCTATCAGCCTTATCTTCTTTGGCTTTCCTCTGATCATGCTCCGGCTGATGCACTTCCTTACCACTTCTCAAAGTGATAATAGCTTGCACGTCCCTCACCTTTGAAGAATCCTCATCTTTGGATTCCACTTCATGTATCCCCTTAGGATTTTGGTGAGGCTGAGAGGGAAACTTCCCTTTCTCATTGATGAGTGTTCAAATTTGTGAGCCTTGAGATGAAATATTGGATGTTGTCAATTTTCTGAGACAACTCATTATGCATCCCATCTATCTTCTTGTTCAATGTACTCTCTACGTTGTCAATCTTCTGATTTAGTTGAGAGTTGATGGATTTTTGCTCACTCACAAAGTCACCCATAACCTTGCTAAGGCTTATGAGTGCTTGCTCAAGCGAGGATTGACCTTGACTCTGTTGGCTTGATTGGGCTGGTGGTGACTGATATAGATTTGGCCTTGGCTTCCATGCAAAGTTTGGGTGGTTCCTCCAGCTAGAGTTGTACGTGTTGCCATAGGGAGCATTTGAATTTGGCTTCCATTGGCCAATCAGGTTAGCTTGTTCCCGAACATTTCTCTTCTTCTTTGGAATGGTGGGACATTCTTCCACCATATGTTCAAATGACTGACAGATGGAGCAAGGATTGGCTTGTTGTTGAGGTTCTGAAATAGCTTGGACTTCGTGAACTTTTCTCAACTCCATTTCCTCTATTTTTCTAGCCATGGCAGCTACCTTGGCTTTCATCTCCATGTCTTCACTCAGACTGTACATCCCCCCTCTTGACATTTGCTGAACTGGCCTCTTTCCCATTTCTCTACTATTGGGCTCATCCCATCCACGGGAAACCTCTGAGACATAACTTAGGAAATCCATAGCCTCCTCAGGGTTCTTGCTCATGAAATCGCCCCCACACATTGTCTCCAATATCTGCTTCATTGAAGATGACATGCCATCATAAAAATAGCTCACCAAAAGCCATGTATCGAAGCCGTGGTGAGGACATGCATTGATGGCCTCCATATACCTCTCCCAAAGATTCATAAAATTTTTCATTCTCACGTCTTTGAGAAGTTGGAGATTTGTCTCTTCAATCCATTTGTTACTGTGAGTAGGGAAAAACTTCTTCAAAAAATCATCTTGAAGTTCTGTCCATGTTCTTATGCTTCTCGGCCTCAAGGAATTGAGCCATATCTTGGCTTTGTCCTTTAATGTGAATGGAAAGAGCTTCAACCTCATAAGCTCAATAGCTGTTCCCCCTTCTTGAAAAGTATTGCACACATCTTCGAATTCCTTTATGTGTGCATATGGATTTTCACTTTCCATCCCATGGAAAGTAGGAAGCAGAGGCACGATGTGTGGCCTGATAATCAATTGCTCTGTAGGAGGAATGATGCAAGATGGTGCACTCATCCTCAGAGGGTGCATCCTGTCCCTCATGGACCTATACAAGTTCGGATCATTCCCCTGCCCGTGTTGTGAATGTTGATCCTCTGGCTGATTCTCCATGACTTCTAAAATAATCTCTAATTCAATAGTTCGTGGAGTCTCTATCCGCACTAACCTTCCCTCTTGGTCTCTAATCCAATAGGGCATGCACGGATTCAGCTGGAACAAAGCAAACAAACAAAACAAAGAAAAAGAAAAAAAAACAGAGCATGCGGAAGGAAAAACAGAGTATGAAAAATAAACTAAAAATGAAAGTTAAAAGCTAAAAGAAACTTATCTAAACTAAGTTAAAAATGTTCTAAAACTAAAATAACAAGTTAGTAAATAAAAAAAATGAGATAGAATTCACCTTACTCATGAGAAGTCTCACAAGTTACCTCCGGCTGATATATTCATAGTGAAGTAGCACCTTCCCCCGGCAACGGCGCCATTTGATGACCCAGCTCTTGGTAGCTTGGCATGTAAGGGTATCAACAAAATTTATACCTAAGGTCCTTACACTAAAGTAGCAAAGCTACTATAGCATAGTGGCTCTAGGATCGAACACTGGGAAGGGTTTTTACTTTAACTAGTGAAGTTCGGAGGATGGAGTGAACTTTTCTTAATAAAAATTAGGTTAAGATGAAAACATAAAAAGATGAAGGTGTTGTAAACTAAACTAACATGAAAATGGTTAAAAGATGGAAAAAGAAGTTTCTCAAAGCTTTGGATAGCCATGCTTAACTCACTGTGTAAAAATGGAGGTTTTGGAACTTTTCACCTCGAGTTGGGGAAGCAACTAAGGTGATGCTTACTTCCCGAACCGGTATGAGTTTAACAACTGAGTTTTAGTCCTTGAAAACTTACAAAAAGGGTAGTTGAACCTCATAAATGCTCTTTTAATGATATAGGTCATCTCCTCGACTTGCAATACAATGGCTCGTAGGAGATAACTAACGAACATCAGTGGATCTAACAATAAGAATCCACTGAGACCAAAAGCTTATCAAGTATTGGTCATTCAAAGCAATTCAGAGGGATTAAAAGCTTTACTTTGAATGAAAACATTTATGGTGCTCAGCTACTTACATTCATGGCTTGGAAATCTCCATCCTGACACGGGAGCTTCACATGGCATCCATTACTTCAAGAAACTAAAAGGTTTTAGCCTCTCATCCTTGGGGATTTCATCCTCCAAGGATGTTTGGCTACTAAGAAAATGAGAAAGAAAAGAGAAAAAGAACTTATGAACAAAAAGTTACAGGTTACAAGGTTCTACAAGATGCGTGTCGAGGCTTTTCACCTCTATTTAAAGACAATAACAAGCTAAATTACAAGAGCTATTACAAAAGCAACCTATTCATTGGTTGATTACAAGGGTAAAATAGGTATTTATAAAGCTAAAAATCAAGCAAAATATCTTGGAGAACCGGCAGTGAAATATCATCTCCAGCGTCTCAAAACAGGGGATTCAAAGGAATTTCGCAATGTGCCTAAATCCCCTTGCGAAATTTTCGCAAGGTGTTTCTTCATGGTGCGAAATGGCAAAATTTCGCATGATGAAGAAAATCCCCTTGCGAAATTGGCCATTTGACATGATGCAGTTGTCTTCCGAAGGCCATATCTTCCTCATTTCAGCTCCAAATGATACACGGTTTGAAGCGTTGGATTCTTGACTTCCTAAGCTTTCAAATGGTATATAGCATGCAAAAAATGGACTTCGGGAAGTGCCTCAAAAGTGCGAAAGAAGACTGCAGCTGTTTTCTTCACTCTGTTTTCTTCACTCTGTTTTCCTCTTCTCCATTGCTTGTGCTCGTGTTTCCACTTGAAATTCAAGCATGTAATCATCCAAAATCCTTGCTTAACTTGCCCAAATAGTTCCTCCATCAATTGGCATGCTTGAATTGGTTCATAAGCTGATGAAAAACATGTAAACTTGCCAATAAAAATGGTTAGAACTAATTACTAAGGAGCTTAATGAATCAATTAGGTTAAATGAATATGATTACTACTCAAAGGTGCTTAAAATCCTTATAATTAGGTCTACAAAATAGCACTTTTTGGTAGTAATCAATGATCTTGAGGCAGAAATCCGAAATCTAGATTTATGATGAGAACTCTAGAGTCATAAAGGTGTCCACTACAAGATGGCTACAAATGTGACTAGAGAATTCCCATCAATAATCCAAGATAAAAGAGGTGTGAGAAACACACTATCACAAGATCAATACCCATCTATAACCACATATCCTTGAATCAACCTTCAACTCGAGCTCCATAAGATAAAGATGATAAGGTGGTCAAGGTGACTCGCTCGAAAAATGTGTGAATGTAAAAATGTGCCTTTCACCTTTCTGTAATGAAAATATGAGCATCGAGTCAAAAATCGAATCCAGGATCAAACGAAGAATGAAGTACTGGGCCCGTGATAGGTACACAGTGTAAAAAGATGATCATGATTGATGAACATATCCCGAAGCATCCAGTAAGTGACAACAAACTGAAGGGGTGTGTCGAACCAAGAAAAAAAAGACGAAAGCCCTAGGGAGAAAGCATGACAAACTCATCGAGTGAAAAACATAATCCAAGGTGACACGACAAAGGTGATCCAACCGATACTCAAACTCACACCGGTCTCTGAGCACTCTCAACTAGAGACTAAAAAGAGGGAGTGTTGAATCCGAACTATGACCTCAAAGGCTCTGAAAGCTCTCAGATGCACCCACGTGTAGGGAGAGAGTCCTAATCGAAGGATCTACGGCTCAACCTACGAGGTCAAGGTGGCTCTAAATGGATATAGGTGGACTTTACAATATCCCTAGTAGAAGCGATCATACCCTCCGGCGATATGCAACCCTCTGCACGCCTCCAAAGAGACGGGGCACTTCCATACAAGGTGGTCATCACCTCCACACATGCACTACCTCGACATCCCAGGGGGTTTCCTATGGTGAAACCTCTCCTAATGGTTGGCATATCTCACAACTCTGATCACTCATTGACGATCTAAGGTGCACAGTAAGTGGTGTGGGTGCATCCGAAAATCCTATAAAACTAAAAGAGAACACACTAGCCACACAAATATCCTGAAATCTAGCTCTGGGCTATACAAGTCTTCAAAGTTCGGACTCCAATCAGCATCAATATGTCGACCACCTCCAGAATGCTCCCAAACATAGATATAGCCCATCGCTAGACCCTACTCCTAATCACTAGCTCGGTCGAAGAGCAAACAAAGCAACAAGTCTCATATTAAATACGAGATCAAGGAAAACAATGTCGACCGAGACTAGGGACTTGGAAATAAGGGGATAAGTGTGTGTCCCACATAGACACGCAACTCATGCAGTCACATCAGAATGAGAGGAGTCATGCAACAGACAGTCATGCAAAACAGGTATATATCATCCAAATCTACACACAAACTAATCAAGAAGAATATCTAGCAAATAATAGCATGCTCCATGATAATCAAAATAATATATAACCAAGAGAATCTATTATGTCAAATCAAATGATATACAATGGTGAGTCTATACATGTGAGGTAATCGGAACAAAACATGGCAAAATCAGAGTCATTATGCTAAGCAAGGTAAGATGATCAGTTAACATAATCAACATATCAATGTCTCAAACAAATATAGCTATGAAGCACAAAAAGAATCGCAGCATCGAAAGCCCAAATCAAAATAATCGATCATCATAATCAGCATATCAATGTCCTAAATGAGTACAATATCCAATCATGCATCCAATGATATCAAAGAACTTTCAATGTGCAATCACGAGACAGGTACCTACCGATCGACCTATCAATTGCCACGTTTGCTTCATCCTAAGTTCAAGTTTGACCCTCTAAAAGATCCCCAGTGGAGTCGCCATTTTGTGGACCCCGCATTTCGGCTCATGCGTTTCCCACTCGATGGCGAGCTCAATTTTGATTTTGAAAAATTATGATTTTTATTTATTAAGAAAATGACTTGGAGTCGCCACTTATTTTTGTTTTATTTTTAAAGGGTAAACAAAATAAGAAAGAAAAACCCTAAATGTGACTCCTTATTTTGGAAAAGGTGGTCTGTGAAAAACCGGATCGAATTCGGGGGTCAGGTTACTTATCAGGAAGGTACGGTAAAAACCGTAGCACCCCTCTAAGTCCCTAAAGTTGGGTCTCTACTAATAAAATGAAGCAATCATGGCAATTGATGAGGGAATCAATGAATACTCAGAGTAATCATGCATGTGTGAGAATCAAAACATGCATAGAAAATTACCAAAGTGGATGTGGATGCGTACCTAGGCAGTGATCCATAAAGCGTTGAGAGCGTTTCCTTTGCCTCCCTACAACTCTCTCTTCCTCTCTAGTAACCTCCCTCCAAAACTCTCTCCAGCCAAAACTCCCTCCGAAAAAAGAATCCCCCTCCCCCCAAAAAAAATATCTCCCTCCAACCCACTCTCCTATTCCCTCCTCAGCAAGTATGGGAGACCCTAACCACCTTCATGGGCAGCCTTGCCTTCGGCTAGTTGCGTGTGCGGCTTGTCTCGTGCCTGGAGGTCCCCCCCTCTTCTTCCACAAATGTCATGAAAAGGAGAAAAAAAGTTCTCCTGGGCCCCCTTCCTTCAAAAGGGGTCTACACTTATACAAGTATTTTTCAATAATTTGTGAAAATTTTATTTAAACAAAAATTGAATCAAAATGTTTCACTAATAAAAACGATTTCAAATTTTCAAAAATCATTGTTTTACTCAAAATGTTTCACTAATAAAAAACGAGTATTGCTATCAAATGGGAATGCATGTGAAAAATACAGGTTCACAATATTATTTTATTTTATTTTTATAATTTTTATTTTGTTATTTCTTCGTATTTTTCTGTTATTTTTATAAATTATGGAAAATAATTTATACTTGTTCTTTAAAATTTATTTTTTTATTTTTATCTTGTTTTTTAAAAGCAGTTTTTTCTAGGACAAAGGCCAAAAAATACTATGAAATTTTAAAAACAATATTTTACTTTAAAAATGGGAAAAATGTTTTTAATTCACACGTAGAAATATGATGTAAAAATTTGTCAATGTTTCTATCCATAGCTTTTTCTAGTTAGCCGAGAAAATACCAACGTGGGTTGTGCAAAAACCAAGGCAGCCGTGCTTCAAATAACATAAGATATAAAATACCGGTTATTGTCCTTCCAGAAAGGAGGGGGTATTACAATTATTATTTTTCCGAGCTTCTTTCTTGTTGCCTAACTTGAGTTTCCAACTTCCAACCACATGAAGGAGTATTATTTTTTACACAAACAAATTATCTTTTTCATCAATAACCGCTCACCACTCTTAATAATCTAAAGTCTTTCATTGTTTTTATTCTATAATTTAGAACTGCAAGAATTTAGAGTTTGTTAGTTCGTAAGAAGAATATTTATTTTCGGATTTTTTTTTATAATTAGTGCATTCTTAAAAATGAATAAATAAATAAATATTTTGTTATCATTTTAGAAATTATCCATTTTGCAAAATATCTTCAAAATTGTTATGAAATAATAAGAATTGACAATAAGAAAAACATAATCAAAATATACAGATTAGAAAAAAATTCTGAACAAATAAGAAGAAGATCAATTATATCAAAAATTGGTATAAAAAGGAAGAGTTGTGATCGATTACAGCAAAAATATAATCATCATCATAACCCTAAAACTATATATCATCATTTATATTATATATATATATACACGAGAGTAATTAATAAAATGGATTTATATTGTAAGTTTTTCGGATCAGATATTAACCATAATAATTTGTATTATTTAACATATTTTATATATTATATTATTATTTTTTTCTATTTTGGAAAACAAGAAAGGTGTAGTTGTTGAGTAAACAGAAACCTTGATATCTACAATGGTCCAGCAAATTTTGTCCAATCTCTAGTCAGAAAATATTGTTGGCCGGCCTATGAAGCGGTCGTCCGGCCAGCCATAATAAATTCTTCTGCCACAACTGCCAAAAGAAATTGACATGTCCAAGAGATGCATCGAGTATAAATAAATAAAAGCCAGACTCCTAACATGTATTAAGCGTGCGAGATGGCTTCCAAAGCTGTGGTGAACTCAGCTCTTGTGTTGAGAATCCTCACCCTCTTGCTTTTGGCTGCCTCGGTTGTGGTAATGGCCACCAACAATTTTAAGTTTAGTGATGGTACCAAAACCAGCTTTACGGATGTCATTGCTTACAGGTATTATATATGACTATTTTTGTTTCTTATCAACCCCTTCACTTTGGTTGGGGCAACCCTGGAAACAAATATAGGCTTTAGCCAAACTTTATTTTATATAAAAGTTTTTATTTTTTAAAAAAGTGTATCGACACAGCTCATTATCGTAAATTAAAACTTTCAGACAATTAGGCAAAAATCCTAATAAAGATGAACCAAACACGGTCTCAACCCTAACCCACGTGGGTTGGATCGTATCAGTTTGTTGATGAATTCTCGATCGGTCTGGCAGGTATGTGGCTGCTACGGGTGCGGTCGGATTTTTGTACACGGTGGCGCAAATACCCTTTGCTGTATATCATGCCTGTACTGAAAAGAGGCTCCTTCGCCCGGAGTTCGACTTCTATGGAGACAAGGTCCGTTAGAAACATTAATTTCCTTAATTTTGCAGCAAAATACAAGAGATTAAAAGAATTAACCCCTTGGAATGGCATACATGCATGCATGCAGGTCATTAGCTTGCTTCTGGGCACCGGTGTGGGAGCTGGTTTTGCAGTCACTTTTGAGTTTAAGAGAAATTTGAATGATTTTGTACAAGGTGTGGAAGATTTGAGTGGTCAAGATTTAAGTGAATTCAAATCCAAGACGGAGAAATTCCTGGATAGGGCGATAATTGCTACAGGTCTGCTCTTCCTGGGATTCATTTGCATGGCCATTCTTTCAGTACTTTCATCCCTCAGTAGGAGTAGTGCTAAATCAAGCAAAGGCTTCTTTGGATGATCACCATCAAATTCTCAAACTTAGGGAATTCAGTTATTCTAATATTATTGTGAATCAGCGTTGATGTTCCTTGTTTTTTTGCTACCATTTGATTTCGTTTCTGGGTGCATGCATGGTTCCTGTAATGCAGATACAACATTATTTAGCTGGGTTTTTATTTCATTGTCACTATTTTGTACTGGAGTCGAGACTGTGTTAAGTCAACATGATAAATTGGTTTTCTTTCTCTCTCATTGCTTCTTTAGAGTTTCACTTGTACTGCTACCATTTTATGAGGAGATTACATGTGTGCAGCTCTTCTACTAATCTCACCACTGTATATATTTTGTTAACAGCCTTGCTTGGTAATCAACGAGCCATTCCAACATTTCCTCTGCTCATCCTTTTCTTTTCTGACTTTTTTTTTTTTTTTTTTTTTGATTTGGTATCAGAGCATTTTTAATCCAAATGGATTCTTCTCCTTCAACCCCTACTTCTGCTTAAGAAAACTCTCAAAACCCTACCCAATGACCAGAAAACCCAATTCATGTTTCTCCTCTACCACCGTTTTTTCATCAAGCTGATCTCTAGATTCAACATCAGTTTCCTCTTCCATATCTCCAATAACCCCTTTCAACTCTCAATCAACCCCTCAGTATTAAGCTAGACAAAGACAACTACTTGCTCCGGAAGAATCAACTTTTGAATGTTATAACTGCCAATAGGTTTGAAGATTTCATAGATGGAACCAATGCTCCTCCTCCTCGATTCTTAAACCCAGAACAACAAATCATCAATCCCCAATTTCGCATGTGGCATCATCTCCACTGATTTCTGTGAGCTGGTTCTATTCCTTAGTCACAAAAGGGATGCTTAGCAAAATCGTCGGACTCACCATAGCCTCTTGGAGATTTGGAACACTCGAGAGAACCTATACTACAACATTTCACTCTCTTTGTCTTGGAGCTTCGCACTGAAATTCAATCAATCAAGAAAGACGGTCTCATTCCTGATGAGTATGTTGTTAAGGTTGAGAATCTTGTAGATAAGCTTGGTTCCATTGGTGAACCTGTCTTAGATAAAGACCAGTTGATCTACCTATTTCAAGGTTTAGGAGCTGAGTACAATCCCTTTGTAACATCTTTCAATGATATATCTAATCAGCCAACCATAGAGGAGGTTCATAGTCTTCTTTTAAGCTTTGATCTTATATTATAGAGGCAAAATGTTGTTGAACAATTGAATGTGAATATTGTAGGGACCCCTCCCCTTGGGAAACACGTGGCACGCAGCTCATGGCGACGCGTGGCACGTATTATCAGCCGGACCATCAGCATCCGGATGCCCCTACGGATACGCATGGTGCAGTTATCCTATCCGGACTGCCGCAAGGAAAGGCAAACGACGTTTCAGCTTCTCCTATCCAAGGAAGAGCAAACGACGCTAGCAGAGCGTACACATCCGGATAATCTCCACAACACATCCGGATAATCAGTATGAGCCATCCGGATATAAATCGTCTGGATGGTCAATTAAAGTAAAGTGAGTCTTACACGCAATCACAACAAACAGCCATGGCCCACAGCTTGTCACCTGCAGAGTGAGAAGACAAGATGAAGTGATAGCAAGTCACTTCCCACGATCATTCTACATGATCACCTACCACGATCTCTGACAGCCGATTGTAGGGTGATGATGTCTCTGCTGCTGCTTAATGCCATCATGACAACATAAAACATCTCCTCACCATTAAAGAGAGGAACAGTACTCCTGAGGCTATATAGATAAGTCTCCACACGAAGAAGAGGGGATCGATCCACTGGTAACCTTCTCGTACCTAGTAAAAGGCCAACTGAGCCATATCTTCTTCTCTCTCTGACCATGGCTAACAAAACCATCGGAGGGTGTGTCCGGACACCCTGTCCGGACGCCGTTTGCAGGTGCAACCGCTGAGTCAAGAACCCTTTTGTGTGTTGAGAATCGCGTGCCCCTCCATCCAGCAACAACGTGGACCGCCGGCTACGCGAGGTGACAACATTGGCGCCGTCTGTGGGAACCTTTATTTTTATATCTGATTCAGTCACTGACAAAGATGGCCACACCTTCCCGAAGCCGATCCTCCGGTGGAGGAGAAGAAGATAATTTTGAATGGCGTAAAGCCATCGAAAGGAGACAGTTGGCAAGCGAAAAACAACTGAAAGCTCTCCTCCAGGAGACAGAGAAGTTGAGAGAAGAAAACGTTGTGCTACGCATTCAGGCCTCGACATCAGGTCCTCCTCGTCGACAGCGTTCAAGAGGCCAGATGGCAAACTCAAGGCCAGAGCCTGAATCAATATATCCTGGATCAGCAGGAGCTGTCCCAGAGGCAGGCAACGTAAGGCCCCATGAGCCACGTACGCCCATGCCTCGAGCTCCCCGCGAGGAAAGCTCAGATTCCACTCATTTTTCAGCAAAAAGACAACGTGATAGAAAATCACAGTTGTCAAGTTCAATGCGCGCAAGACTAGGCCCACAAGAGCCTGGGAGATCAAGGCCACCAGCAGCCACAACTTGGGCACCACGCCCTGACCCAAGGGTCGCTCCCATAGTACAGAACGTATCTCCGCATCGTGACCCCATGGTCACCCCGGCGATGCGGAACGTTCCCCCGCACCTAGCGGAACGACCGACCGGGAGAACCCTCCCAAACGAGCCACCCATCGGCTCCATCAGCAAAAGGCTGGACGACATGCTCTCCACGCCCTTTTGCTCACATATCACCCATTACGAGCCCCCAAGGGGATTCCTCGTACCAAAGTTTTCCACATACGATGGCACAAATGATCCCTTCGATCACATCATGCACTATCGGCTGACTTATGACGCTCGATATTGGCAACGATGCACTACTATGCAAAGTATTTCCCTTGACCTACAAGGGCGAGGCCCTCTCGTGGTTTCATCGCCTACCCCCTAACTCTGTTGACAATTTCAGGGACCTCTCTGAGGCTTTCGTGGGACAATACTTGTGCTCTGCTCGACACAAGAAGAATATCAGCACCCTCCAGAACATAAAGATGCGAGATAACGAATCCTTGAGGGAATTTGTGAAACGATTTGGCCAGGCCGTACTTCAAATAGAGGCTTGTAGCATGGATGCAGTCCTACAAATCTTCAAGCGAAGCATCTGTCCAAGCACTCCATTTTTCGAATCATTGGCCAAGAAACCGCCTACAACGATGGATGACTTGTTTAGGCGGGCTAACAAATATTCGATGCTCGAAGATGACGTACGCGCAGCTACTCAGCAAGTTTTGGCTACCGGACGAGCGTCTAGAAGTGACGCGGAAAGAAATGCCAAAACTCCGGACCGGCCAAAACCAGTTGACCGGAGGCAGGACGGGTCGAGTCGTCCGGATAGGCCGCCTCTCACACCCCTCTCCGTAACATACGAAAAACTCCTCCCAATGATCCAAGGGTTGTCCGACTTCAGGTGGCCTAGACCCCTTGAAACGGACCCATCCATGAGAGACCGCAGCAAGAAATGTGCCTTCCACAAAGACCATGGTCATACAACGGAGACATGCCGCTCCCTCCATTATCTGGTTGAAAGGCTCATCAAAGCAGGACATTTAAAACAATACCTCCGCTCAGATACTGGAGGAAGGGACGCATCTCAACATCACAATTCTGGGGCCCCGAGGGCCCGTCGCCCTAAGGCTGTCATAAACTATATCAACGGGGGCCCATCTGACGAGGAATACGATTCCAGGCGGAAAAGGCAGAAATTGCTGCGAGCCGCGTCAATACGCGAGCGCATTAATTCCATCCGGCCGGGTCTCACTGGAGAAGGCCCTCGCCCCATAGATGGGACAATCATTTTTCCACCAGTCGATCCCACCCGGACGCTACAACCACATCGAGACGCCCTCATCCTCTCCCTGGAAATAGGAGATTTCGATGTAAGACGTATCTTGATCGACCCAGGAAGTTCGGCCGACCTGGTGCATGCATCAGTCGTTGGCCATATGGGACGTAGTCTCGCGGGTCTTGAAAACCCCGGACGAATCTTATCCGGATTCAACGGGTCATCAACAACATCCTTAGGAGACATTATACTGCCGGTCCAAGCTAGTCCAGTCACTCTCAACGTGCAATTCTCGGTGGTACAAGAGTTATCACCCTTCAATGTCATATTGGGACGCACATGGCTTCATTACATGAAAGCCATCCCTTCCACATATCATCAAATGGTGAGTTTCCTCACTAATGAAGGGCAAACCGACTTGTATGGCAGCCAGTTGGCCGCTCGACAGTGCTATCAAATAGCACGAGAAGCGGGAGCTAGCCAGGAGGATGTATCTCCCCCTGAACCTAGCCACACTCATGACCAATAGCAATTATTGGGTCCGGCGGACAAGGATCCCCCGGCAGCAGATCCCCTACAAACAATCCAAATCTCAGAAGAGAATGATCACCTCACAAACATCAGTTCCCTCATGACACAAGAAGAAACTCAGAACATACAAAATATCCTTCGAAACAACCATGACATCTTCGCCTGGGCACATTCGGATATGAAGAGAATTCATCCCTCTATTGCCTCTCACAAGCTAAATGTCTTTCCAGCTGCCCGACCCGTCCGGCAGAAGATTAGACGCTTTCATCCGGATAGGCAAAAAGTTATCCGAAATGAAATTGACAAATTGCTGGAAGCCGGGTTCATTAGAGAAGTATCTTATCCGGATTGGTTAGCAAATGTAGTGGTGGTACCAAAGAAAGAAGGCAAATGGCGAGTCTGTGTTGATTACACAAATCTCAATAACGCATGTCCAAAAGACAGTTTTCCCTTACCACGAATAGATCAAATTGTGGATTCCACTTCCGGGCAAGGGATGCTCTCTTTCTTGGATGCCTTCTCTGGATATCACCAAATTCCCATGTCACCGGATGACGAAGAAAAAACAGCATTCATAACACCACATGGCCTCTACTGCTACAAAGTTATGCCCTTCGGACTCAAGAATGCCGGTGCCACTTATCAGAGGTTGATGACCAAAATCTTCAAACCTTTGATAGGTCACACGGTAGAAGTATATATTGATGATATTGTGGTTAAAAGCAAAACCCGAGAGGAGCATGTTCTTCATTTACAAGAAGTTTTCCACCTCCTGAGAAGGTACGACATGAAGCTAAATCCTTCTAAGTGCGCCTTTGGCGTAAGTGCTGGCAAGTTTCTAGGATTTATGGTCAGCCAGAGAGGCATAGAGGTCAGTCCGGATCAAGTCAAGGCAGTCATGGAAACACCCCCTCCCAAGAACAAGAAGGAGCTACAATGCCTCACAGGCAAACTCGTCGCACTAGGGCGCTTTATAGCCCGCTTTACTGATGAATTGCGACCCTTCTTTTCGGCAATACGAAAAGCCGGAGCACAAGGATGGACGGACGATTGCCAAACCGCTTTCGGAAAGATCAAGCATTGTCTTATGCAACCACCCATCTTAAGCAGCCCCATCCCAAAGGAGAAGCTATACATGTATCTGGCTGTCTCAGAATGGGCAATCAGCGCCGTCCTATTCCGCTGCCCTTCACCAAAGGAGCAGAAACCTGTCTACTATGTCAGCAGGGCATTGGCAGATGTAGAAACCAGGTATTCAAAAATGGAGCTAACAGCCTTAGCTCTTCGAAGTGCTGCCCAGAAGCTCCGTCCATATTTCCAAGCCCACCCAGTAATCGTATTAACTGACCAGCCCCTTCGTAACATTCTGCACAAGCCAGACTTAACCGGGCGAATGCTACAATGGGCCATTGAATTGAGCGAGTTTGGAATCGAATTCCAACCCAGATTATCCAAAAAAGGCCAAGTAATGGCCGACTTCGTGCTCGAATATTCACAAAGACCCAACCAGCACCACGAGTCAAATGAACAACAGTGGTGGACCCTACGAGTTGACGGAGCCTCACGCTCATCCGGCTCTGGTGTTGGGCTCGTATTACAGTCCCCAACTGGGGAGCATCTGGAGCAAGCCATCCGGCTGGGATTCTTTGCATCCAACAACGAAGCAGAATATGAAGCCATATTGTCCGGATTGGACCTCGCCCTTGCTCTATCCGTCTCCAAGCTTCGAATTTACAGTGATTCACAACTCGTGGTAAGGCATGTCCAGAAAGAATATAAGGCTAAAGACGCACGCATGGCGCGATACTTAGCTAAAGTAAGAAACACTTTACAGCAATTCACTGAATGGACAATCGAAAAAATCAAACGAGCCGACAATGGGCGCGCTGACGCCTTGGCTGGAATAGCCGCTTCCCTCCCCATCAAAGAAGCCATTCTATTACCTATTCATGTACAAGCCAATTCCTCTGTCGCAGAAAATTCTACTTGCAACACCATTGAGACAAGCCAGACGGATGATCAAGAATGGGCGCATGATATTACAGAGTATCTCCGGACAGGAACTCTACCCGAAGATCCTAAACAGGCGCACAAAATCCGGGTGCAAGCTGCATGTTTCACCCTGATTGGGGGGCACCTATACAAGCGATCCTTCACAGGGCCTTATCTTCGCTGTCTTGGGCATTCAGAGGCCCAGTATGTATTAGCTGAATTACATGAAGGAATATGCGGAAATCATACGGGAGGACGATCTCTGGCACATAGAGCTCATTCACAAGGATACTATTGGCCAACAATGAAGAAAGACGCGGCAGCATACGTAAAAAAATGTGATAAATGTCAAAAGTACGCCCCCATTCCACATATGTCATCGCGAGCGGTGAAGTCGGTCTCAGGCCCATGGCCTTTCGCGCAGTGGGGCATGGACATAGTGGGACCCCTCCCAGCAGCACCTGCCCAGAAGAAATTCCTCCTTGTTGCCACGGATTACTTTAGCAAATGGGTGGAAGCCGAAGCATATGCTAGCATCAAAGACAAAGACGTCACCAAGTTCGTGTGGAAGAACATTGTTTGTCGTTTTGGAATCCCCCAAACTATCATAGCTGACAATGGTCCACAATTTGACAGCATTGCATTCAGGAATTTCTGTTCGGAGCTAAGCATCCGGAATTCATATTCCACCCCGCGTTATCCTCAAAGTAATGGGCAGGCGGAAGCCACAAACAAAACTCTAATCAATGCCTTAAAGAAAAGGCTTGAGCAAGCCAAAGGCAAGTGGGTGGAGGAGCTACCCGGCGTCCTGTGGGCCTATCGAACCACACCCGGACGGCCAACGGGAAACACTCCTTTTGCCCTCGCGTATGGAATGGATGCAGTCATTCCCACTGAAATAGGTCTTCCTACTATCCGGACCGACGCAACAAAGCAAAGTGATGCAGGCACGGAATTGGGAAGAAATTTAGGCCCAGGCGGACGAAGTCGAGAAAGCGCGGCCATCCGGATGGCGGATTATCAACAAAGGGCATCAGCGCATTACAATCGAAAAGTCGAGGCCAGAGAGCTTCAAAAATGGTACGCTAGTACTTAGAAAAGTTTTTGAAAATACTCAAGCAAGGGCGCAGGAAAGTTTCAAGCCAATTGGGAAGGACCCTATATAGTGGCTAAGGCAAGCGAAAATGGAGCCTATCATTTACAAAAACTAGATGGCACTCCGTTACTCGAGACCATGGAATGTGTCCAATTTAAAACAATACTATCAATAAAAAGTAGACACAAGTGCAAAAGAAGTATGCTTTTATTATCGATGTGGATAAATGTATTTACATAGAGCTCTCGGACCGCAAAAATACGAAGGAAAAATTATTATGAGAAAATTGCAAAAAGAGATAAAACTATCGGGAGAGCGGGCTTCTCGAGGAGCTTCTTTTCTTCACCGGAGGAATTGAAGGGGTATCTCGCTTAATGCCGTTCTTCTTCATGCAGCAGCGATACCCAAAGATAAACGTATCATCCACTTGTTGCTGGTAATCTGCTGCAAGTTCCTCCCTTTCCACAGCAAACTCCCGTTCAAGTTCTTCTTTTTGCACATCCAAGCGCATCTGCAAGTCTTCCTTCTGTTTCTTTTCATTTGAAACTTCTGTCCGGAGTTGACTCACTTCATCCCTCAGCCGGGCTGCCTCACCTTCCGCCTCATGTAGGCGGCCCGCAGTGGACTCCTCTCGACTCTTCGCCTCAGCCAACTCCACCCGGAGGGCTGCCATTTCCTCTCGCGAGGTAGATTGGCTGGCCTCGGCCTTCTTCAAACTCGAGACACAAGCGCTTTTCAATTTCTTGGCGCCGAGAGGCGAAGGTCTTCATATAGTCGTGAGTCCATGACATTTGAATAAAAAGTTTGTGTTGATGGGACAGGCTGCGGAGGCCGCTCATCAGCTGACACACAAACAAGAAAAGAAAAGACATAAATCATACTACAACAAACACATCAGTGCAACACGAAAAAACGCAAGACAAACTGTATACCGTTTCCATCATATTAAACATCTCAGCAGAGGGCTTCATGGCTTTCCAGTCGGGCGTAGTCTGGTTCAGCTTAGCCTCCAACTCCGCGTAGGCTGAAAGGGCCAGCAGGAGCTGCATCGTCAGCAGATTCCTCCTCGGATGAA
This sequence comes from Vitis amurensis, assembly GCA_037355405.1. Classification (NCBI taxonomy): domain Eukaryota; kingdom Viridiplantae; phylum Streptophyta; class Magnoliopsida; order Vitales; family Vitaceae; genus Vitis; species Vitis amurensis. Next base: position 16,852,280 of record CM074692.1, read on the forward strand.
GAAGCAGAAGCTGACTCTTGTCCCGGATTCAGGACCTCCACATCTTCGTCCGGATGGGCATGTCCGGAGGCATCTTCAGCCGGAATTATTGCCGAGGCGGCTGAAGTCTCAGTTGCCATCTCCACCTCGCCTCCGTCCGGATAGGCGTCATGGGCAGAGGCGCAGCTAACTCCGATCTCTTGCTGCTGCTCTTGAAGCCGCCCAAGCAGTCCGGACTGTAGATCGCGCGTTGAACGCGGCTTCTTTGAAGGAGGCCCTTTCACCGGGACTATGGCCAACCGATCCGGGTCTTCGGAGGGCTGACTTTGACTTTCAGCCCCCGCTTCCTCCAGCGGCGTTGTTTCAGCTGCACCAGTATCCGGATTAAGGTTGCCCGGACGGTTGATAGATGCAGCTTCCTCAGCCACAATAGCCAGACGCGCAATCGCGGCCAAGAAAGTACCCGAATGATTCAACCCCGGGATGCGTCCGGGGCCGCTTGAGATAGAATGTAGAGCAGCATTTATGGGCTCCTCTATCATTACGTCCCCCTCATAAATAATTTGTGGAGCAGGAAACTCCTTGGGAGGAGTGGGCTCCCTCATGTCCTTCCCATTCTTCTTCACCAGCTTCCTCCTTTTCGCGGGAGTTTCCTTGGGAGGAGAGTCCGAACCCCGCTTCTGTCCGGGAGCCTTCCGGATAGTGCCTTCATTCTTTTTCTTATCCCGATCCTCCAGGAGCTTTCGCCGTTTTTCAGCATCGGCCTCTTTAGCCTCTCTGGTAGAGGGGGAGCTCCTTCACAGTATAATGCTCCCCAGGCACTACCTCCTCCCTTCGTTATTTTCTGGGGAGAATGTTGACAACATACTCCTGGGACTCCTTGACAACCGCCACCAAGTTCCGCGCGGTAAGCAATGTCTTGCAGGACCTCTCCTTGGAATTTATTTCGTATAATTTACAAACACAGGCGAAGGACGCCTTTTCCACCCAATCCACAAGGTGGCCCCTCAATTCTAGACCTGCATCGACAGCATCAAAAGATCAGAATACCATCCGGAAAAGTCAACAAAAGTCAACAAAATAGAAGCCGAGCAAAAGTCGCAAAGTTAACCTACCCGGAAGTTTCAAAGTATAATTTGGGGAAAAGGGCCTCAATGGATGATCCGATATTCCTGCCCATCCACCCCGGACCGCCACCAACCCCTTCGCCCCTCCCTTTGTTGAATCTGGCAGCTCTATCACCATGTGAAGGGAAGGCAAGTGCGCGGACAAACTGAAGATATCAGTTTTTCCCTTCTTCAGGGAGTAGACAAAGAACACCTCTAGTAGCGTGAGGTCGAGGTTGTACAGCATGTTGATGATGCTGCATCCCATCAGCACTCGGACAATGTTGGGATGAATGAACATGGGTGGAATCTGAGAGAAGTGGAGGAATTCCTTGAACAATGCCGGCAGAGGGAACCGAAGCCCCGCGTTGAACTGTTCCTTTGTGAAGAGGATAACGTTTTCTTCACCCTTCTCAGTAGGCATAGCCGCAACCTCGTTCACCAATTCTATAGATACGCCATTGGGGATACAGAACCGCTCCCGGAACTCCTTCACATTTAATTTCTCTATCGCCTTTTCGACAGCCTCGCCAACCCGGGCAGATGAAACAGCCTTTTTTGGAGCCATTTTTTACCACAAAGCTAAACCAAAATCTACATGCAAAAGCAATGCAACGGTTCAAACCAAGCAGTCAGAAAATACGCAAACCCTAACCCAAAGCAGTCAGAAAAACCCCTCAAAAACCCCACCCGAACACCAACAAAGTACCAACAGTCAACAACGATTGCAAATGACTTGTCCAAAACAAATGCCCAAGCAAGCCACAAACCAAGTTCAAAGAACCAGCAAACGCAACCAAAGGAATGACAGTAGCAAAGAGGTACGTACCAAATAAAGTTCTGAAGAAGAAGAACGGTCGTTGTCTCGGTACAAGATCACCAGCAGCAAACAAGCGAACTCGCGATACAAAAAGAACCGGTATAAAAAGAGCTTTTGAAGTTCTTCTCTCGGAGAAGCAAAGGCGCGAGAAAAAGCAAGAGAAAGAAAGGCTCTCAAGAGAATGCAGTAGGAAAAAATCCAAAAAGAAGTACAGTGCCTTATTTATAGCAGGACAGCCCCTCGGAAAACCAAACGAACAGCCATGTTATCATTGAAACGACATATTGCTTGGGGATACACAGGGTCGGCGGCTCGTCATAAATGCCTTTTGGCTTCCGCACCCCCACTCGCCACGTGGCCCAGTCAGACGAAGGGGCCTCTTCAAATTACAAAAGCCAGTTATTTTTAACCCGCCCATTTTTCGGGCAAAATAGGCAAGTTAAAAAGGGGGGCAATGTAGGGACCCCTCCCCTTGGGAAACACGTGGCACGCAGCTCATGGCGACGCATGGCACGTATTATCAGCCGGACCATCAGCATCCGGATGCCCCTAAGAGATACGCATGGTGCGGTTATCCTATCCGGACTGCCGCAAGGAAAGGCAAGCGGCGTTTCACTTCTCCTATCCAAGGAAGAGCAAACGACGCTAGCAGAGCGTACACATCCGGATAATCTCCACAACACATCCGGATAATCGGCATGAGCCATCCGGATATAAATAAATGCGGATGGTCAATTAAAGTAAAGTGAGTCTTACACGCAATCACAACAAACAGCCATGGCCCACAGCTTGTCACCTGCAGAGTGAGAAGACAAGATGAAGTGACAACCAAGTCACTTCCCACGATCATTCTACATGATCACCTACCACGATCTCGACAGTCGCATCACCTACCATGGTTCCTGACAGCCGATTGTAGGGTGATGATGTCTCTGCTTGCTGCTTAATGCCATCATGACAACATAAAACATCTCCTCACCATTAAAGAGAGGAACAGTACTCCTGAGGCTATATAGATAAGTCTCCACACGAAGAAGAGGGGATCGATCCACTGGTAACCTTCTCGTACCTAGTAAAAGGCCAACTGAGCCATATCTTCTTCTCTCTCTGACCATGGCTAACAAAACCATCGGAGGGTGTGTCCGGACACCTGTCCGGGACGCCGTTTGCGGAGTGCAACCGCTGAGTCAAGAACCCTTTTGTGTGTTGAGAATCGCGTGCCCCTCCATCCAGCAGCAACGTGGACCGCCGGCTATGCGAGGTGACAACAAATATGGCTCAAGCTAAACTTGCTGTGTTTGCTAACAAGAAACCTTTCAAGATAAACTAACAAAACTCTCACAAGTTCCCTTTAAAATCTCTACCTCAACCTTACTACAACCCACAAAGCCAGAATTCCTCCTACATAGCAACAAAAATGTCTTTAGTCCATAGATCAACCAGTTTAGTCCCCAATCTCAATCAAGTTGGAATTCTTGGAAAACCTCAAGGACCACAGTTTTAGGGAAAATGGTAGCAACGTCAGAACTTTCAAGCTATAGAAGAAAGACCTAAATGCCAAATTTGTAAACAAAATTTTGCCATGAAGCTCTCAATCACTACCACAGTGCTAATTTTAGTCAGTATAGTCCCACTTCTCGAGCTCAGAACTCAAGCCCCATGGTCACCATGATGGCAAGTTCCTTTGTTGCTTCTCCAAGCTCAATAACCGATGGTGCCTAATACATGGGTCCTAGAGCAACACACCACTTGACTCCTGACTTGAGCTCTATAACCTCTCTAATACCTTTCCAAGGGAATGAAAACATCATGGTAGGCAATGGTAAGACCACTAACATTTCTCACGTTGGTAATATCTCAATTCCTATACTCTAATTTTTTTAAGCTCAAGCATGTTTTGTACACACCTGAAATTTCAAAACAATTAATTAGTGTAATGAAATTATGTTATAATAACAATGCCTATGTTGAATGTCATCCTACATTTTTCTTGGTGAAGGATCAATGTTCGAAGAAGATGCTGTTGGGAACCCTAGATTTCTCCATTCCCTTACCCTGGATCGTATAGGTGCATGCAAAACTACCCTAGGCCTCTAGATCCAATGCAATGGAAGTAAAAATAAATAAAAAATAAAAAATCATATTTTTACAATTTTAGGATCAAGAGGAAAGCCATTAGAGAACTTTACCTTTGATTTTAATGTTCCCAAATCAATTTCGCTCGGTAAAGATGAAGAACAATGAATCTGGAAGTCTTGTATATCCAAGATCTTCCACCCGATGACTCGAACCATGATCTTGACACTCTATAGTGTCGACTTTGGAAAGAAAGATCTCTTGGCTCTCACTATCTCTCTCTATCTCTAGAGGTGGAAGACAAAGTTTCTCTCAAGGTTATGGAAACCCTAACCCCTATGGGGATATTTATAGGGTTCCCCTATTGGGCTTAAGTGACTTGAGCCCACCAAGGCTTAGGTCACTTAATCTAGCCTAAAATGGGTCCTAATTGAGTAATTAAACACACAAAGTCATCTAATTAATCAATTATCCCAATCTAGAGAACTTGTTCACTATCCCTTGTGTAACCTTACATAATTACCAAAATTCCCTTATGCACAAGAATGGACCAAGAGCTAATTCAATCCCCATAAACCATGTCATCATGGTATATGAGCTTAGAGTAGGAACCATTGGTACCCATACGAGTACTGACTCCCTCAAAATCCAATTCTGAAGTTGATTTAACATTCCACTAGAGAGAATCAATTGTACTCCAAAATCCTATGTAAATAATAACGAGACAAAGTTCGGCGTCTGTAACCTACTATTCAATGTATGCAGACTCCCCATGAACTGGTGTCTGTAATATAATAAAGTAGTTTTATCACCTATCAAGATTACCTCTCTAATTCTTGAGTTATAAATCTCACTTATTATGTGATCAATTGACATACTCTAGCTTTAAGGAACATATGTCAAATTTTCACTAAAGGAAATGTTATAGTCATAGTCTTCTAGATCACATGTCCTTTAGATCACCCAAGGAGACACATTGTCTCAATCCATGAGATATCATGGTGCCTCTATTATTCTCACCAGCCTCCATCAACATTGACCCAATCCATAGGGATATATAACCACTTTAGGGTCTTACCCATAGTTTAAAGCCTCCCGTTAACTTTGGCACAAGCTCAATATCCTTTCAAGGTTGAGAGTCTATGCATTATAGTAGTTTGGTGAATCATGAAAATTGATAGCATTGTGTCATGATTCACCATAAGTCCTGTCCAATGGGCATCACATGCATTAGTACACTCAACATGGGAAAACCATCTCGATAACTAAGACAAGTCATCCCTCTAATTAGGAGGTAGTGCACTACAGTCTTAAATGGATAGCCTAAATCCATGAACTAACTTTGGATAACTCATCACTCTATAAGGAACCCACGACTTGTATCTTTTGTGCAACTCCTAATGCACCCAAGTCATGTACAATATAAGTGATGTGGGGCTTGTATACTCAAATAACCAATTAATACAAATAAAATATTTAAGGAAAACAAAGAAACATAAATAAATAAATAAATTATAAATGAATCTCAATTTGTTACATCATGTCATGCTTTCCAAGGCTCAATCCCAACAAGTGCTACTCCAAGGTCATCTTGATCATGGATTATACAAACTTAACACTACTATTGAGTTTCTTCCACCTAGTTCCACTCTCAGCCCTTCAAGTTCTTCGTCAGTTCATGTTTTCGTGTTTGAAAATAAGTTGTCCAACTTGTGGCATAGCAGATTAAGACACCTATCTTCTAAAGTTTTGTCATTGGTTCTGAATTACTATAATGGTAGTTTTTCATCTAAGAATGCTCATGACTTCTATACTTCATATTAATTGGCTAAGAGTCATTGATTGTCTTTGTTAAATTCATCTTTAAGAGCAACAAAACTATTTGATTTAGTATATTCTGATCATTGGGGTGCTTCTTTTGTACCTTTTGTGATTGGTGCTCATTATTTTTTGTTAATTATTGATGATCATACTCGGTTCATCTATCTTTATTTACTCAAAACAAAGGACAAAACATTTTCCACCCTTTTAAAATTCAAGGCCATGGTTATGACACAATTTTGTTCTAAAATTAAAGCTCTCTAAAGTGATTGGTAAGGTGAATATAGGCCTATTTTAACTCATTTACATAATTTTGGCATTAAACATAAAGTTTCTTGTCCTTACATTCCACAACAGAATGGGCATGCTGAAAAGAAAAATCGTCATGTTGTTGAAATGGGTCTCACACTTCTTACTCATTGTCATGCTCATTTGTCCTTTTGGCCTCTTGTTTCAACTAGTATTTTTCTTATCAATTAACTTCCTACTTTTGTTCTTTCTTACAGCACACAGAATGAAGTACTCTATAAAAAAAAACCCAAATATGATTTTTTCAAGACCTTCAGTTGTGCTTCTTATCCATTTTTATACCCTTATAATAAACACAAATTGGAATATCTTTCACCTAAATGTATTTTCATTGGATATAATTCCAGTCACAAAGGTTTTTTATGTCTTCACAAAGACATGTTGTTTTCAATGAATCTCACTTTCCCTTTAATGATTTCCATACTTCGTCACCTTCTACAGCTAATCCTTTGTCCTCTTCTGAGTTTGGTTCCTTTCTTCTTTCTATTGTAGTGCTTCCTTCTTCTCCTCTTTTATTAATTTCCCCACCAACTTCTTCTTCCTTTCCATCTCCATCTTCACTTTTATCTCCATTTCCATCCCCATTCTCTCTTCTATCTTTCTCCACTTCTCCTTTACTCTCTCCTCCATCATCTACTCTATCCACTTCACCTTCCTTTGTTGCCCACACTTCATGAGATATTCTTAATGTTTCAAAAACTATTAGTGTTGTTTCTTCTGCTTTTCTCAGATGTAACATTCATAAGAAACATAGGGACACTAATATTCATGTTATGGCGACTCGTGCTAAATAAAGTGTTTTTTTAGCTTAAAGCTCTCATTAGCATAATTTTATATGCTATGGAACCCACTTCTGTCAAACAGACCTTGTAATCACTAGAGTGGACAACAACTATGTAGGCTGAAATTGATGCTCTCTATAAGAATAATGCCTTGACTTTGGTTTCTTTACCACCAAAATATAAAATTATTGGTTGCAAATAGATTTATAAAATCAAATTTTTACCTAATGGATCCATTAAGCACTACAAGGCACAACTCATGGCCAAAAGTTTTCTTCAAACTTTGGGACTCAATTACTTTGAGATTTTTAGTCTTGTGGTCAAGCCTACTACTATAAAGATTGTGTTAGTCCTTACTCTCTTTTGCAACTGGCCAATTTGTTAACTTGATGTCCACAATGTATTCTTAAATGGTGATTTGGATGAAGTTGTTTACATGGAGTAGTCACTTGGTTTTGTTGATTCTAATGCCCCTACATATGTTTTCAAACTTACCAAAGCTTTATATGGTCTTAAGGAATGACCTTGGGCTTGGTTCAATAAACTCAACACTTATCTTCAACAACTTGAGTTTATTAGCTCTCGATCTGATTCATCTATGTTTATCTAGTGTTCAAGAGTAGTTATGGTGATTCTTTTGGTTTATGAGGATGATATCATCGTCACGATAATACATTTTCTTTGGTTCACTCTCTTATCACGAATCTTAACACTTAGTTTGTATTGAAGGACTTAGGTTCTTTATCTTATTTCCTTGGGCTTAAGGTTCAACCGACATCATCAGGTGTTCATTTACATTAGTCCAAATATGTTTAAGATCTTCTCCAACGCGTAAATATGTTGGACTGAAGGCATTGCTCCACTCCCATGGCATTTAGTCCTACTTTTTCTCTTTATGATGGAGAACCCTGTAGTGATCCTTCTTTATACCAAAACATTGTTGGTGCTTTGCAGTACTACACTCTCACTAGGCTAGACATCTATTTTTACATGAACAAAGTGTGTCAATTTATGCATGTTCCAACTCTTACTCATTGGCAAGTTGTCATGCGTATCTTATAATACCTCGAAAGCACAAGTTCTTATATGGTCTCTCTATTCATGCTTCCAATGATCTCTATCTTCTCTATTATATTGATGCCAATTGATTTAAATGCCCTAATGATAGGCATAATACCAATGGATACAACACTTTTCTTGGTCCTCATCTCGTCTCTTAGGCATCTTCAAAACAAAAGGTTATGTCTTGCTTTAATGTTGAATCTGAAAATAAGGGACATATTAATGTCATTTCCAAGGTCACTTGGATTGAATCTATTTTAAATGAGTTGTGTGTTTATCATCCTCATCCACCACTTTTGTTTTTTGACAACATTAATACTACATACTTGGTTGTTAACCTTGTGTTACACAATCAGACAAAGCATGTTGAAATAGACTATCATTGTATCTATGAAAGGGTTATGCATCGCACACTCACAATTCAATATACCCTTTCTAAAGACCAACCTGATAATGCTACGACCATGCCTCTTCCTTCATCTCGCATTTGCAATCTTTGATACAAGTTGACGGTTCTTCCTAGACCACTCAACTTGAGAGAGGATGTTAAGCCAATATGATAAATTGGTTTTCTTTCTCTGTCATTACTTCTTTCTATTAGTTTGTTAGAATTTTGTTTTTTAGAGTTTTGTTTGTACAACTACATTTTATCAAGAGATTACATGTGGAAAACTCTTCTCATAATCTCACCACTATATATATTAAGTGGATAGCCTTGCTCAGTAATGAACAAGGCCATTCCAACATTTCCTTTGCTCATCCTTTTCTTCTCTGGTTTTTTACCCTTACCTTTCTGTTTTGATTTAGAGAGATTATAATTTTACTTTAGCTTTTCAACTGCTGAAAAGTTTAATTTCATGAATAGTATGGTTAAAATAATTTATTCGAGTGGAAAAATACACCAACCAACCCATTGATCCAAAAAAATTGAATTGAAATCAAACTAATTCTAGTTTTCTATTTTTTTTTTCAAAAATTATATTTTTTTTATTGGGTTGATTTGATAAAAATCTAGAAATTTTAGTTTGGTTTACAAGTTATCAATATCCGATATCAATGTAAATTGAATTGCATAATGCATGTGCATTTTTTAACTGTTCATGCACTAATGTGAATGTTTGAATAATCCCATTGGATTATTGACTTTGCCAATATTTTGATTTCTTTGGTTGTTGATTCTAATGACAGGAGGATATAAATATAAAAAAACAAGGAAAAAATATATTATTTTATGATTTTTTTTTCCTCTGATTGATATTTTCCTTTTCATTTATAAGTTGAATGAATGAAATCGGAGCACCATTAAGTTGTTTTGATTTAATAAAAATTAGTTTTAAATTGATTTGAATTTAATTAAAATAAACTAATTTGATTCAATTTTTGAATTGATTAAAAATCCATTTAAGGTTACCACCAACCCCAATTAAAAACCATGTGCATGTGATTTGGCTTCTTGGGCTAAAAAGCAAATGGCAAATTAAGGAGCTAGGATTACAAAGCATTTTTTAAAACACATTTTTTCAATTTTCTTATTATTATAGCCACACATGCCCTCAATAGCCTATACAACTACTTAGCCATCAATTGCTGACCATGATTACATCCCATCCAAGCTTCTCATATGTGGCCTTAGCTAGGGCACATCTTTCCCACTTCCTTTTATCTCTTTCTAGGATCACCACCTTTGAAAAATTCAAGAGTGTTGTGTGGGAAAAAAAATTGTTACATCATTTATTATATTTAGTAAAATCTTTAAGGGTTCCTCTCAATCTTTGGCATGTTTTACACTTTGTCCCCTCATATTTAAAACTCAATACTTTACTCCCCAAATTTGTTAAAATGGAATACTTTACCTCCTAAACTTATTAAAAAGTTAATAAACAACTTGTTAAATAAAGAAACAATGTTAAATAAAAAGAAAAACATTTTAAATATAAAGAAAAATATATATTATCCAAGTTTGAGGTCACCCCACTTCATAGCTGCATGTGAAAATCACGAATAGTCATATGAACATCTTTCTAAAATAAAAAATCAAAACTTATAGTTATTATTTTGAAGACATTTAGGAAATTTCACTTCAAGGCTATAAATTAAAAGTTGGTTTTACCTAATTTCAAACTAGTGTTCAAACCAAAGTATAAAAATGATTAATCATTTTCTATAATTTTATGAAGGGTTTGTAATTAGGGCAAAATGTAAAATAGGCCAAAGGAGTCTACTTGCAAATGGGGTATGAGTTCTTTCAAGCCACCAATTCCTTGAAGTGAGCAGCTCAATGCTTATGCTCACAATCCAATTATCATCACCATCCACATACCCCTCCTGCATAGGATTCAAAGGAGATCAACATTAAAACATATTGTTCAAATAAAGTAAATGTAAAATAAAAGATAAAACGTTAATTATAACCTGCCATATGTTATAATATGAAGCAGCTATCCTTTCCTTGCCTCATCCTCATGCTCACACTTCCAATGCTCTCTCTCCAAGAGAGAGCATTTCCTAAGCCAATAATTGCTTATTAGAAGACGTTTAAAATAGATTTGTTTTTCCTTTTCTTTTTTAATTTAACTAGGAAATAGAATTAAAGCCAATACTATAACTTACAAAAAATAATATTAATATTAAATTTTTTCATTAAAAGAAAATAATACTTCACATAAATTAAAATAAAACTTAATAAGTAAGATTTTCATAACTTTCATGATCTCTATCAAATTGTAATTAAGTTCTTCTAATAAGTTTATGAGCTTAAGATACTATCTTTTCTCAAAATTCAATCCAAATAAAAATTTATTATTTGATTTTCTATGATAAAATGGGTAATATGATGCCCTATGAATGTTTTTCATAATTCTTCTTAATCATCCACTACAAGAAAAATGGCTATTAGTGACAGTACTTATAGCGACAACCTTGTGGCAACCAAACTATTGTCAATAAATCTTTTAGAGACAATGTTTAAACTATTAACTATAATTTTATTCATGGCTAAAAGCCTAGTTTTTTTGTCAATAAATCTCACATGACATGTTGCCAACATATTATTAATAAATTATATGTGTCTTCATTAAACCAAATCATGCATGTTAAAACCCATAATCTACCGTTGAACTAAATTTAGAATAAACCAAACTATTCAACCAAATAGTAGACATAGTCATTTATACTATATTTACCATATACAAAATCTTTTTATATGGTATATGATCCTTCATTTAAGATATATCATATAATATACAATACAATATAATAGAATGTGCATTAATTATTTAACAACATAATATAAAAGTTTAAATATTTTAATCATAAATATTATTAATAATAAATAATAAATTATATATTAAAATATAAATTATGGAAAAATTTATAAATAATACTAAAGATGAGAAAGGCTTTATATTTTTTTAAATACAACAGATCAACATGATTTTTTTTTTTAAAAAAAAAAACATCAAACAATGGGATACAATAATGTTTCCATTTCATTTTCTATTATTTAGACAAATAATACATGTATGGATAGAAAAATGCTAAGGGTTAAATCTTAATCAATTACTTAAGAAGAAATGCAAAATGGGGGAAAAAAAGGAGGATGATAACATGCAATTCCAAGGATTCATAATTAGAAACATATTAAAATCAAAACATTGATATGAAGGCTATAAGATTTCTCAATACTTTAAGAAATGGATTAATTCAAAAGAAAACTTTTAAATGTCCTCTAGAACAAGAAAAAAAATCATTCCATATTACCACTTCATGCATGTTACAAGTGTTAGCGAAAGTTGATGTTTATCCTTAATTTAAATATTAGCTTTTATTTAATATTAGATTGAATTATGGTAAGAGATAAACTTGCTTTAGTTAGTTGAAGTTTATTCTCTCATATGTTACTTGTATATAAATATTCATCAATCATCAATGAGAATTTTATGCCATATTTTCTCAAATTTTCTTCTTTCACTACAATAAGTTTGCATATCAAAGAAAATGATGAAGGAAAAAAGAGTCTGATTAGAGAAATGAAATGTTCTTTGACACGGGGTTCTATAAGGTTATTTCGAAAACCTCGATAGGTGAAATGCACTTCTTAAAATATTCAAGGAATATAAGGTTAATTTTCATAACAAGAAATGATATACATTATTTGAATGATTATTTGCTATGAAACAAGCATTATAATTTTCAATTAAAAGAACTAAATAGATATTCGTACCATTTTCCTATTCTACTCATGCCATCGAACTTTTTGCCTAAATGAAGCAAACCTGAATTTTGGAAAATAAAAATGTTAACATGAAATACCATTTAACATAAAAAGGGTTTTAAAATGTCAATGTTACTAGTTATATAAAATCATCAAAATATTCATTTCACATCTAAAACATATATATTTAATTAAAATGTTATATGAGTCAAAACAATTTCTAAAGTAAGAGTCCACCTCCATTAACCAAGAGTTTCTTGGAATTCCACTTGTACAACAAATAGATAATCCTAGTCGCTATCAATATATTGTAAGCATGGAAAAAAAAATTGAAGAAATTTGTGAGTGCAAATCTAAATGGTTTTAAATAAATTAGAACCATTAAATAATTGCAATATTTTCCTCCATACACATACAGGGAAGGAAGAGAAGGAAAAGAGAGATGTAGAAGCTCATACCTTTGAGTGAAGGTGTCATAGAGAAGAGAATTATTATTCAAGATATTTAAAGGCCCTTTCCATGATCCCACTTTTCCCTAACAATAAAAAAATTGCCTTTATGAAAGGAATTACATTTACTAATGAATAGAGAAAAATAAATAGACATATATGGTTGAATATAAAGCCTTTGCTAGCCAAAAAGAAAATACAAATTACAATCATATATACATGAAAAAAAAAAAAACAAATGCCAATTGTTGCATATCAGTTCCCCTAGGATCTATGGAGTTATGATTTGGATTTTTCAAATGATAAAAGAAGACGAATAATTTGGAAAAAGAAAATTATATGGTGACTTCATGGGTATAGAGTCTGTAATACTCAAGTTAGTTTGTGGAAGGTGTTCTTTAACTCTCAAAATTCAGGTTCTTCTGCTAGTGATGGTTACCTTGGATTTCCCTTCCCCCAACATGAGTTTTATACTCGTGGTTAGGCTATGATTAGATATTCTAACCCATGCTTAGTTATGGTTAGATAGATCACATGAAAAATGTCAAAGGATAAAGTGTCACTAGGTTTTTCAACATGGCAGGTTTAGGATAGGTCATTTCTAGTTCTACCCTTATGGCTCAAACATAGAGTAAATGCCATATACCCAAATTTTCAAATCAAACAAATAGTCTAAACTTAATTTAGGATTTTGAGACTTGAGATAGACATGAAAAATATTGATTAAAAAAAATGAATTACCATTTAATTAAATATTATTTTGAAATTTTTTTTTATCAAGATTGATATTAATCTTGTTTTTTTTTTCTCCTATATAATTTGAAAATTAAATTATCAAATTATTACAAATAAGATATGAAAATATATTCTTGTTCATATTAGAGTTAAACTTAATAGTAAGCATGACATCACAATCAATATCTAATACTATCATTCATTGACAACCATACTAAGGCATATAATTACTTCCACCACTATAACTTTACCCAACAATGGACAACAACATATACAACTTTAATTTCAAGTAAAGCTATAATAATATGAAATGTGATTTAGGGACTCATGGATGAAGGATGTACATTTGCATCCCCTTTTATAAATTTTATGTAATTTTCTCAAGGTAATTTGTGGTTTTTCACCATTAAGGACATAATGCACCTTTTCTTTCTAGGGTTGTAACCTTGTGAATTTTTTGTCATTAGCCCATAAATATCTATAGTAATGTATCATCCAACCACTTGATAATATAAACTTGTCAATTATGGAATCAATAAATATATGAAATCATGAGTAAAGATAACTTCAAAGCTTCTTCAATTTCTGTAAAATCTAACCCTAAAAACAACTAATCATTCTAGCTAAAGTAGAAATTTTAATATATATTGATTAGTAAAACATCATGCTCTGACATACATAGTAATTTGTTGTCAATTAGTAGGGATCTACTAATATATTCAACCACATTAAATAAAAAATTTCTTCTTGGAAAGATTAATACATGATCATAAGTCCCACAAATGATATAAAATACCAAATTAATTTATATCTTATGATATAATCAAAGTTCATAAACTCAAATCATAGAAGAATTTCATATTAGAATTTAATATTTGAAATGAAAATTTAAATTTTTATTCAAAACTCACATTTTGAATGATTTGTAGGATTTCTTCTCTTTCATTTTCTTCTTCGTTGTTTACTTTTTCTTCCATTTTTTTTCTTTTTCCTACATTCCATTTTTCTCATTTTTATCTTCTTCGATCTTATCACCTAAACCCATGTGGAAAGCTAACCCAATATCTTTTTGCATGAAAGACATGTGGTGGCTACTCCAATAGTTACCATGTGTCCAAATTTCCTTATCATACTTTTATCTTCCAAAATATGATTAATTACAAGTTTCATAGCTCCAATAAAATTGCCTTTTTATGCACTAAATATTTTTGAATTTAATACATTTTACCTCCTTCAACCTATCGTGTGTTTTGCACATTGCCCCCTCATGTTTAAATTCAAACAAATTACCTTCCAAGCTTTTCAAAGATTAGAATCGTGTCTTTTTTGTTGGACACTATTAGTTTAATTAGATAAAAATGTCATGTGTTGTGTACGTGATTTAATAAGAGAAAGTATATTTGTAATTTGAATCACCTAAAAGGCCCAAAATCTCTTATAACTTCGTTCATTTCCTCCAAAACGCTAACCCTCCAAGCCCTAAAAATCCCAAAAAAACCTAATGTAGACATTGAAGGCTGAGAGTTCGATTAAAGATATGGATTTTAACAGTATTTTTTTTTCTTGCAATGTTTTGCTTCGGTTTTTTCATTTGTGGCTAAAAAAATGGACAGAGAGAATGGATTTTGAGTGCTTAAGTTTTTATGGTCATGGTTTCATTTTAATAACTAAGAAAATTTAGGAAAAATATATTTTAAGTGTTTAGGGTTACAATTTCCTTCTAGTAGTTGAGAAATTTTGTGAAAGGGAATAAATTTCGGTGTTTTGGGTTTCCTTTTCGTGGCTGAGAAATTTCCTTTTAATAGGTGTTTATCTCTAGTTTCTTATGACATTTTTGTTAATTTTCTTTTTTCTTTTCATTAGCCTTGCATCAATTTACCTAATATGAGTTATGTCTTATATGTTTGAAAATCACCAATCTTAGAAACCTTCTCCCTGGATTTGGATTAGTCTATGATGTCATAATACAAACCTCATTACCATAATAACAATGAATAGGAGGATCCATTAATATTCCAATTGTGTGTGTGTGTGTGTTTTTTTTTTCACAAAGCTTGAGTTTCAGGATTCTAAGGCTTCAGATTTGTGGGTGTTTGTGGATTTAGGGTTTTATAGGAAGAACGAAGAAAGAGGGAGAAGTCTATTTTAATGATTCAAATTACATATCTAACCTCACTTATTAAGTCATGTTCACAACACATGATATTTCCATTCAATCAAACTAGCATCGTCCAACAAAAAAGTTAAGTGTTGGTCTTTAAGAATCTTAGAGGGCAATTTGTTTAATTTTAAACCTGAAGGACAATGTGCAAAACACGTAATAGGTTGAGGAGGTAAAGTGTGTTAAACCCAATATTTTTTAAATATAATGTTTTAATGCTTTTTTATTTCAATTTCCAATTTCTTTTTTCTAGAACAAATTTATCATGTTATTAGAATTCTAGTTATACCGATCTAAGGTAATCACCTTGGAGGAATGGGTAAATAGTGTGATGGTCACTTTTTACAAATTTAAACTTAGAGAATACAAGTGACAATTATAAGCAATTATATAGAAAATATAATGAAAGAGAAATTGTGTGTGTGTGTGTGTGTGTGTGTGTGTGTGTGTGTGTGTGTGTATTGTTGGGATTGAGCCCCTAAAAGCAAGACATGATGTAACAAAGTTAGACTTAGCTATCCTCTTGCTATCCCTTTAGTGTATTGACATTAATTTGAGTATTCGACCCATGTCTTTTATATTGTACATGACTTGGGTGCATTAGGAGTTGCACAGAAGATACAAGTAATAGGTTCCTTGTAAGTAGATAAGCTGTCCACATTTGGTTCATGGATTTGGGCAATTCGGTAGAAACTATAGTGCACCATCTCCTAATTGGAGGGATGGCTTGTCTTGGTCATTGGGATGGGTTTCCCATGATGAGTGCACTAGTGTATGTGATGCACACTGGACTAGACCTATGATGAATCATGACGCAAGGCTATCAATTGTCATGATTCACCAAGCTATTATACTGCATGGACTCTCATCCTTGAGAGGATATTGAGCCTATGCCAAAATCAATAGAAGGCTTTGACCTATGGGTGAGACCCTAAAGTAGTCATATATTGCTATAGATTGGGTCACTATTGATGGAGGTTGGTGACAATAGGTATTCTCAATAAAGGCACCATCTCATGGGATTGAAACAACGTGTCCCCTTGGGTGATCCAAAGGGCATGCGATCATGAAATTTGTGACCACAGTAATTCTTTTAGTGGAATTTGACATATGCTTTTTGGAGTTAGAGTATGTCAATTGATTACATAATAAGTGGATTCTATGACTCAAGAATTTGAGAGGTAATCTTGATAGGTGATAACACTACCTTCTTAGATCACAGGCACTAGTTCATGGGGAGTCTACATGGAGTGGATAGTAGGTCACATACCTGAGCACTTGGTGTCTTATTGTAATATACATAGGATACTAGAGTGCAGTTGACTCTTTGTAGTGGGATGTTGAGTCAATTTCAGAATTTGATTTTGAGGGAGCCAGTACTCCTATGGGTCCTAGTGGTTCTCACTTTGAGCTCATATTCCTTGTTGGCATGACTTATAAGGGTTTGATAGGTTTTTAGTTCACTTTTGTGCATAAGGGTGTTTTGGTAATTCCATAAGGTTGCATAGGGATAAGTGAGTGGTATCTTTGGACTTGATTACTTGATTAATTAAGTCTTTTATGGTTAATTAATCAATTAGTAACCTTTTTAGGCTAGATTAAGTGACCTAAGCTCATGGTGGGCTTAAGTCACATAAGCTGAGTATGAAGCCTATAAATACCCCTTTACGGGTTAGGGTTTCCAAGTCTTGCCATTCTCCCCTTCAATTTAGAGAGAGAACCTTACCCTCCACCCTTGAGATCTTCACCATCTTGGTGCCTACACACAAGGAAAAGTCATCGGGCAGAAGATCATGGTGTTTACAAGATCCATTATGAATTTAGAGTTATCTACATCGATTGGAATTGATCCAAGAACATCCAAATCAAAAGTACGTGGATTTATTCTCAATATCTATGTTTTTTATGGTATCCATATTTTTTTTTGAATACCTATTTATCTGCGAGTGGGCCCGTACCCCTCGGGGAACAGAAGGAAAGACGTCATGGGTGGCGCGTGCTGTAAATACCCTGGTGGTACTGGAGGTCATCTTGGAGTCCTGTCTCGGGTCAATCTGAATGGCCTGGGGATCTATTGGTCAGAAGTATATCCAATGAAGTCTGAATCCACATACAAACTGATCGGTTGAGGTGCTTCTCCATCCCATCCCATCATAAATGTCTCATCCCCTACAAACTCGATCAAATGTACCCCTCCTGGGGATGGAGGTACGACTCCCGAGTATCATAAGTGGGGAGTGGGTCTGTGGTCACACCGGGCCGCCCCAAGTCAACTAGGCCCTGGTCAATCAGATCCTGAATAGCATGTCTCAACACCACACAACTGTCTATGTCATGACCGGCCCTCTGGTGGTAAGCACAATGAAGATCTGCTCGATATCCCGGTGGGGTCTGCTGCGGCGGTGGTCTAAGCGGTAATGGAGCAATCAGTCCCCCTTCAACCAACCTTTGGAAGGCTTCACTCAAGGGCATCCCGAGCTGTGAGAACTGTCTAATGGACCTCAGTGGAGGCGATGCTCTATACTGATGATGAAACTGCATAGGGGGCCTCTGAGCAGCCTGAGTGGTATATATTGGTTGCGGCGGTGGGTGCAGATAAGCAAGCCCTGCTGGCCTACTAGGGACAATGCGGTCTGTCTTGATCATGTTGTACTATCGGGTAAGGAGTATCTAAAAACCGCCTCGGAGTCTGAGGGCATTGTGGAGATCTGTGGCTCATCATGCCACGCCAACATCTGATGGTCTGGAGCCTAACCCGGGTTTCTTCTCCTTTGAGTCGAAAGGGGAAGAGTCTGCCCATAATCCCCTAGCTATACCATCCTCGATTCCATAAAGAGCCTATACCAATGAGCCAAAATCAATCTAAGGAAAACCCATGAGATGTCTGGCAAATCGGGGCTAAAGGCTGCACATAATCATACTAATCTGATCTCGCTTCGAAGGTCTATCAATAATATGTGATACCTTTTCCCTCCAGTGGGATATGAATGAGGTAACTGACTCATTTGGCCTCTGTCTAAGGGCCTCCAACTCTTTCCGTGACACGTCCACTACTGTGTTAAAAGAATACTATCTGAGGAACTCTTGTGCTAAATCACTCCAGGTCCTATGCCGTGAGGGGTCTAGTGAAGCAAACCAATGTTGTGTGGCCCCAGTCAGTGATAGGGGAAACAACATAATCATATGTGCCTCATCTAGTTTGTGCCCGCGCATAATAGTGTTGTACAACTGCAAGTGGAACGGGGGCACCCGATTCTCGTGTATCTCTCAATATCCGGCATGCACAACTTAGTAGGCAATGCTGCAACTGGCAAATCATCATACCCATCCCAACTCATAACTCCGTTTGAAACATGCAACAACCTCATCCTCTGCTCAATCCTATCGATGCTAGCCTGAGTATCATCTGTAACCTGCACCAGTGCCATAATAGAATGTGGTGTAGTCTCAGTCTGCCCATGCAAAACGAATGCCCCAACCTGTGGAGCTAGTTGAACTAGTGGTGGTGGAGGCGGAGGAGCCACGTGGTCCTACTATATGGTATGGCTAGATGGTGGCAGTGGTGGTATAGCAGAGTCATGTGGGGTGCTCCCCTGAAGCAGTACTGGCTAGGCCTCGTGCCCATCAACCCTCTATCCCAATCCTAAAATAGCGTCCCTGAAAGATGCCATGGTATCTCTGATCTCAGCTAGCTGGTCAACAGTAGCATACTGGGGGTCCATATCTCTACGAACTGATGGTTGTCCTATCTGACTGTACTAATCTGAGCCTCTCACAAGTCTCCCTCCAACCTTGATCCAAGCTCCAGAACCCAGGTCGTACTCTCAATCAACAATCCTATGATGAAAGGGAGGGTATCAGCTCCTGTGACTATCAAACTTGAAATCAACCACTAATGTAATCCCACAACTAAATCCTCCGAGGGAATGAATAGTCATGTGGTGCCAACAGCTAACTAATACATGACCTCATGTGCGGAGACGGAATTCTGACATGGTAATACCCTAAGGGTAAAGTAACTTTGTAACTAATGATAGATGAAAACATGACCCAAGGACCAGACGACTGTACCCACAGGGGGTATGCAACCTAGGATCATAACCAACAAACAAAGTGACATAGTGGCCATACATGCATCGAAGAAATCTAGCTCAAGGCTATACAGGTCTTCATTGCTTAGATATCTGTCATCTCCATAATGCTCCTAAACATCGATATAACCCTTACGCTAGACCCTACTCAAAGCCCCTATCTTGGTCGAAGGCAAACAATTGGGAATGGTTCCCATACAACTCAAGAAACCAATGAGGAACAGTCGACCAAGACTAGGAACCCGGATGTAAGGGGATACATGTGCCCCCCACAAACACAAGCAGCAAGCAGTCATGCAAGAGATAGTGAGTCATGCAGCAAACAGTCATGCACAAAGAGCTGGCCTATCACAAAATCTACACACAAACTAATCATCTATGCTTATCATGGATCACAAGATCGAGCACTACCAACAACGGATGACCATGCTATCACCAATCAGCTGAACATTCAGGCAACAACAAATCACAAGTGTGAACCAAATACCACCCAAGTAGGTGATCATTAGTCATCCAAATGGCCCAAAAGTCAACTGGTCAATGAATCATGTGCTCTAATATTCCCAACTCAAGTTCAAATTTGATCCTCTTATGAAACCAAAGATTTTGGGTTCGATCCCCAGCGAAGTCGCCAATTTGTGGACCCTCCCCTAATCCACCGACCGGTTCAACTCGCGAATTAAAACAAATGATGTGAATATGGAGAAAAAGTGGTTTTCGAGTTTTGGAAAATCCATCCCAACGAGGGACGGTTTTCGCTTGGAGTCGCCACTTACTTTTTATTTTTATTTTTGAAACGGGGAAAATTAAGTTAGAACAAAAACCCCTCAATGACTCCAGTTAGAAAAAAACGGTCCACGAAACTAGATTTCTGGGTCCGAAGATCAGGTTACCTATTAGGAAGGTACCTCATGCGAGGTAGCACCCCTCTAAGGCCGAGATTCGGTCTCTACTAATGGATTGGGTACATCAGAGCATATGGTTCAAAGATTAGTCGATTCCCCTAGGTCACATAAACAACAGGACCCATGCAATCCTAGTTGGTATTTGACACACAAGAAATTAATAACCAATACAAAGTTGCGTACCTGAGGTCCTTAGTTGTGCACTACGAGAAAGGGTTAGTAAATAAGAACAAGCACACAATATATGCAAATTCCAAATTGACTAAAAGTTCCAGCCCTGACCAAACCATATATATGTAATCTCTAGCCGCCCAGCGTAGCCGTGACTTTGGACTACGTGGCTAAAATTTAGTTACTCCCATTCCACTAATTTTCAATTGAGGACTAACATCTTTCCCGTTTGAACTTCATCCCCTAATAATCGGAATTTTGGAAACTTTGGAAATTTTTGAAAATGACACTAAAAAAATAAATGAATCCAGACCTTTTGAAACTATTGGAAATTATTGGAAATTGACGCTAAAAAAATAAATTTGGAATTTTCGAAACTTGTGGAAATTTTTAGAAATTGACACTATAAAAAAAAAAAAATTAGATTCGTAATCTTTGAAACTTTTGGAAACTTTAGGAAATTGATGCTAAAACTAAATCCGGAATTTTCAAAACTTTTGGAAATTGATGCTAAAAAAATAAACCCAGAATTTTCAAAACTTTTGGAAATTATTGGAAATTGGCACTAAAAAAATAAATCCGAAATTTTCGAAACTTTTGGAAATTATTGGAAATTGACACTAAAAAAAATAAATCCGAACTTTTTGAAACTTTTGGAAATTTTTGGAAATTGATGCTAAAAAAAAAATCCGGAATTTTCGAAACTTCTGGAAATTTTTGGAAATTGGCACTAAAAAAAATAAATCCGGAATTTTCGAAAGTTTTGGAAATTTTTGGAAATTGACACTAAAAAAATAAATCCAGAATTTTTGAAACTTTAGGAAAATTTTAGAAATTGACACTAAAAAAAATAATCCTGAATTTTTGAAACTTTTGAAAATTGACACTAAAAAAATAAATCCGGACTTTTCAAACTTTTGGAAATTGACACTAAAAAACAATAAATCCAGACTTTTTGAAACTTTTGGAAATGATTGGAAATTGGCACTAAAAAAAATAAATCCGGAAGTTTTGAAACTTTTGGAAATTATTGGAAATTGACACTAAAAACATAAACCCGAACTTTTTGAAATTTTTGGAAATTGACGCTAAAACTAAATCTAGAATTTTCGAAACTTTTGGAAACGGATGCTAAAAAAAATAAACCCGGAATTTTCAAAAAATTTTGAAAATTATTGGAAATTTGCACTAAAAGATAAATCCGAAATTTTAGAACTTTTGGAAATTAATGGAAATTGGCACTAAAAAAATAAATCCAAAATTTTTGAAACTTTTGGAAATTTTTGGAAATTGACACTAAAAAAATAAATTCGGACTTTTCGAAACTTTTGAAAATTTTTGGAAATTGACACTAAAAAAATAAATCCAGACTTTTTGAAACTTTTGGAAATTGATGCTAAAAAAATAAACTCGGAATTTTTGAAACTTTTATAAATTATTGGAAATTGACACTAAAAAATAAATCTGGACTTTTTGAAACTTTTGGAAATTTTTGGAAATTGACACTAAAAAAAATAAATCCAAACTTTTCGCAACATTTGATCGACGATTGGTCGGTCTGGATGGAAATGGGCAAGGCGAAACCTATTGGCAGCACAAGGGCAGACATAAATCATAGAATTTAGTCATAAAAAGGGAGAGGGGTGCAACACGAGGACATCCCAGGAGGTCACCCATCCTAGTACTACTCTCGCTCAAGCGCGTTTAATTGTGGAATTCTGATGGGATCCGGTGCATTAGTACTCGTATGATCGCACCCGCTATGTTATGGCCACCGCATCCCCTTATGTGGTATGATTAAGGTGCAACTTCTAGTGTGTTGGATAGAAGGAAATAAGGGGAAAAGTTTGTTTTGACAAAGGTATTATTATGCGAGTATTTGGGAATGTTCGTCCAAATCGGACGGTATACCCCTCTTAAAATTTGCACATTCTTTCGATCCGTATGGTTGGATTTGCGTTTTGGTGCATGGATTGGGGTTTGATTGTCACTTTAATGGGTGGATGGGGTAAGTGTGGAAGCGAGAGTTTGCCAGGTGGTTTTTGGGCCCTTCGGGTAGAGTTTGGGGACCCTTTTTTTTTTTTAAACCGCGAGTCTCGACGCGAGGATAACAATGGTGGGCTCGGATCATCCTTTCGATGGACAGATGGGGAGACTAGGGAGGAAAGGCATTTTGGGCCATAACTTAGGCCTCAGAGCTCGGAAAAGGTTAGCGTTTACACCGATCGTCCTAAAATGGGGGTACCTTTCACTTGTGAAAACAGGGAAAATTGGCGACGATCGGCCGGTCCGAATGGAAATGGGAAGGACGGAACCTGTTGGCACAACAGGTGCGGACATAAATCATAGAAATTACGTCGTAAAAAGGGAGAAGGGGTGCAACACATGGACTTCCCAAGAGGTCACCCATCTTAGTACTACTCTCGCCTAAGCACGCTTGACTGCGGAGTTCTAATGGGATCCAGTGCATTAGTGTTGGTATGATCGCACCTGCCATGTTATTACCACCGAATCCCCTTATGTGTTATGATTGAGGTGTAACTTCTAGTGTGTTGGATAGAAGGGAATAGGGGGAAAAGTTTGTTTTGACATATTTATTATAATGCGAGTTTCTGGGGATGTTCGTCCAGATCGGACGGTGTGTCACTCTTAAAATTTGAACATTCTTTCGATCCGTACGGCTTGATTCGCGTTTTGGTGCATGGATTAGGATTTGATCGTCACTTTAAAGGGTGGATGGGGGAAGTGTGGAAGCGAGAGTTTGCCAGGTGGTTTTTGGGCCCTTTGAGTAGAGTTTGAGGACATTTTTTTTTCCAACCGCGAGTCTCGATGAGAGGATCGCAATGGTAGGCTCGGATAATCCTTTTGACGGACGGATGGGAAGAATATGGAGGATAGGCATTTTGGGTCATAACTTTGGCCTTGGAGCTCGAAAAAGGTTAGAGTCTGCGCCGATCGTACTAAAATGGGGGGAACTTTCACATGTGAGAAAACGGGGGAAATCGATGACGATCGATTTCGACAGCTGATAGCTAACAATCAGAGATCCGATTTACGATCAGCCAGTCCAGAAGGAAATGGGAAGGGCAGATCCTATTGGCATGACAAGTGCGGACATAAATCATAGAAATTCCGTTATAAAAAGGGAGAAGAGGTGCAACACAAGGACTTCCCAGGAGGTCAACCATCCTAGTACTACTCTCGCCCAAGCATGCTTAACTGTAGAGTTTTGGTAGGATCCGGTGCATTAGTGCTAGTATGTTCACACCCGCCATTTTATTGCCACTGACTCCCCTTATGTGGTATGATTGAGGTGCAACTTCTAGTGTGTTGGATAGAAGGAAATAGGGAGAAAACTTTGTTTCGATAGATGTATTATTATGCGAGTATTTGGGGATGTTCGTCGAGATCGGACAGTGTGCCCCTCTTAAAATTTGCACATTCTTTCGATCCGTATGGTTGAATTCGCATTTTGGTGCATGGTTGGGGTTTGATCGTCACTTTAAAGGGTGGATGGGGGAAGTGTGGAAGCAAGAGTTTGCCAAGTGGTTTTTGGGCCCTTCGGGTAGGGTTTGGGGACCCTTTCTTTTTTTCAAACCACGAGTCTCGGCGCGAGGATCGCAATGGTGGGCTCGAATCATTCTTTCAACGGACGGATGGGAAGACTAGGGAGGAAAGGCGTTTTGGTCCAGAACTTGGGCCTCCGAGCTTGGTAAAGGTTAGCGTCTGCGCGGATCGTCCTAAAATGGGGGGAACTTTCACATGTGAGAAAATAGGGAAAATCAGCGACAATCGATTTCGACGGTTGATAGCTAACGATCACGGGATCCGATCGATGATCGGCCGATCTAGATTAAAATTGGTATGACAGAATCTATTAGCACGACAAGTGCGGACATAAATCATAGAAATCTCGTCGTAAAAAAGGAGAAGGGGTGCAACACAAGTACTTCCTAGGAGGTCACCCATCCTAGTACTACGGAGTTCTGATGGGTTCAGGTGCATTAGTGTTGGTATCATCGCAAACGCTATGTCATTGCCACCGAATCCCCTTATGTGGTATGATTGAGGTGCAACTTTTAGTGTGTTGGATAGAAGGAAATATAGGGAAAAGTTTGTTTTGGTAGATGTATTATAATGCGAGTATCTGGGGATGTTCGTCCAGATCGGACGGTGCCCCTCTTAAAATTTGCACATTCTTTCTATCCGTAAGGTTGGATTCGGGTTTTGGTGCATGGATTGGGGTTTGATCGTCACTTTAAAGGGTGGATGGGGGAAGTGTGGAAGCGAGAATTTGCCAGGTGGTTTTTAGGTCGTTCGAATAGAGTTTAGGGACCTTTTGTTGTTTCCAAACCGCGAGTCTCGTAGTAAGGATCGCAATGGTGGGCTTGGATCATCTTTTCGACGGACGGATGGGGAGACTAGAGAGGAAAGGCGTTTTGGGCCATCACATGGGCCTCGGAGCTCGGAAAAGGTTAGTGTCTGCCCCGATCGTCCTAAAATAGGGGGAACTTTCACGTGTGAGAAAACGGGAAAAATTAGTGACGATCAATTTCGACGGTTGATAGCTGAAGATCGGGGAATCCGATCGATGATCGGGCTGTCCGAATTGAAATGGGAAGGGCGGAACCTATTGGCACGACAAGTGCAAACATAAATCATAGAAATTCTGTCGTAAAAAGGGAGAAGGGGTGCAACACAAGGACTTCCCTGGAGGTCACCCATCCTAGTACTACTCTCGCCCAAGCACAGTTAACTACGAAGTTCTGATGGGATCCGGTGCATTAGTACTTGTATGATCACAACCGCTATGTTATTGCCATCAAATCCCCTTATGTGGTATGATTGAGGTGCAACTTCTAGTGTGTTGGATATAAGGAAATAGGGAGAAAAGTTTTTTTTGACAGATGTATTATTATGCGAGTATCAGGGGATGTTCGTCGAGATCGGACGGTGTGCCCCTCTTAAAATTTGCACACTCTTTCGATCCGTACAGTTGGATTCGCGTTTTGGTGCATGGATTGGGGTTTGATCGTTACCTTAAAGGGGGGATGCAGGAAATATGTAAGTGAGAGTTTGCCAGGTGGTTTTTGGGCCCTTCGGGAAGAGTTTCGGGACCCTTTTTTTTTTCCAACCGTGAGTCTCGACGCGAGGATAACAATGGTGGGCATGGATCATCCTTTTGACGGACGCATGGGAAGACTAGAGAGGAAAGGCATTTTGGGCCATAACTTTTGCCTCGGAGCTCGGAAGAGGTTCACGTCTGTGCCGATCGTCCTAAAATGGGGGAAACTTTCACGTGTGAGAAAACAAGGAAAAATGGAGACGATCGATTTCGACGGCTGATAGCTAATGATCACGGGATCCAATTGATGATCAGTCGGTCCGGATTGAAATGGGAAGGGTGGAACCTATTGGGACGACAAGTGCAGACATAAATCATAGAAATCCCATCGTAAAAAGGGAGAAGAGGTGAAACACAAGTACTTCCCAAGAGGTCACCCATCCTAGTACTAATATCGCACGCTTAACTGCGGAGTTATGATGGGTTGTGGTGCATTAGTGCTGGTATGATCACAACCGCTATGTTATTGCCACCGAATCCCCTTATGTGGAATGATAGAGGTGCAACTTCTAGTGTGTTGGATAGAAGGAAATAAGGGGAAAAGTTTGTTTTGACATATGTATTATTGTACGAGTATCTGGGGATGTTCATCTAGATCGGATGGTGGGCCCCTCCTTAAATTAGAACATTTTTTCGATCCGTACAGTTGGATTCGCGTTTTGGTCCATGGATTGGGGTTTGATCGTCACTTTAAAGGGTGGATGGGGGAAGTGTGGAAGCGAGAGTTTGCCAAGTGGTTTTTAGGCCCTTCGGGAAGAGTTTAGGGACCCTTTTTTTTTTCCAACCGCAAATCTCGACGCGACGATCGCAATGGTGGGCTCGGATCATCCTTTTGACGGACAGATGGGAAGATTAGGGAGGAAAGGCGTTTTGGGCCATAACTTTGGCCTCGGAGCTTGGAAAAGGTTAGCGTCTACGCTGATCGTCCTAAAATGGGGGGAACTTTCACATGTGAGAAAACAGGGAAAATCGGCGACAATTGATTTCGACGGCTAATAGCTAACGATCGGGGGATCCGATCAATGATTGGCCAGTCCAAATGGAAATGGAAGGGCGAAATCTATTGGCACGACAAGTTCGGAATTAAATCATAAAAATTCCTTTGAAAAAAGGGAGAAGGGGTGCAACACGAAGACTTACCAGGAGGTCACCTATCCTAGTACTACTCCCGCCCAAGCACGCTTCACTACAAAGTTCTTGTCGGATAGGGTGCATTAGTGTTGGTATGATCGCACTCGCCATTTTATTGTCACCAAGTCCCCTTATGTGGTATGATTGAGGTGCAACTTCTAGTGTGTTGGATAGAAGGAAATAGGGGGGAAAGTTTGTTTGTACAGATGTATTATTATGCGAATATCTAGGGATGTTCGTCTAGATCGGACGGTGTGCCCCTCTTAAAATTTGTACATTCTTTGGATCCATACGGTTGGATTCACATTTTGGTGCATGGATTGGGGTTTGATCGTCACTTTAAAGGCTAGATGAGGGAAGTGTGGAAGTGAGAATTTGCCAGGTGGTTTTTCGGCCCTTCGGGTAGAGTTTGGGGACCCTTTTTTTTTTCAAACTGCGAGTCTCATAGTGAGGATTGCAATGGTGGGCTCAGATCATCATTTCGACGGACGGATGAGGAGACTAGGGACGAAAGGCGTTTTGGGCCATCACTTGGGCCTCAGAGCTCAAAAAAAATTAGCGTCTGCGCCGCTCGTCCTAAAATAGGGGGAACTTTCACATGTCAGAAAACGGGGAAAATCGGCGACGATCGATTTCAACAGCTGATAGTTGACGATCGACCGGTCCGGATGGAAATGGGAAGGGCGGAACCTATTGGCACGACAAATGTGGAATTAAATCATAGAAATTCCATTGAAAAAAGGGAGAAGGGGTGCAACACGTGGACTTCCCAGGAGGTCACCCACCCATCCTAGTACTACTCTCGCCCAAGCACGCTTAACTGCGGAGTTCTGATGGGATCCGGCGCATTAGTGCTGGTATGATCGCACCCGCCATGTTATTGCCATCATGTCCCCTTATGTGGTATCGTTGAGGTGCAACTTCTAGTGTGTTGGATAGAAGGAAATAAGGGGAAAAGCTTGTTTTGACAGATGTATTGTTATGCGACTATTTGGGGATGTTCGTCCAAGATCGGACGGTGTGCCCCTCTTAAAATTTGCACATTCTTTTGATCCATACGGTTGGATTCGCGTTTTGGTGCATGGATTGGGGTTTGATCGTCACTTTAAAGGGTGGATGGGGGAAATGTGGAAACGAGAGTTTGCAGGTGGTTTTGGGCCCTTCGGGTGGAGTTTGGGGACCCTTTTTTTTTCAAACCGCGAGTCTTGACGCGAGGATCGCAATGGTGGGCTCGGATCATCCTTTCGACGGACGGATGGGGAGACTAGAGGAGGAAAGGCGTTTTTGGCCATAACTTGGGCCTCGAAGCTCGGAAAAAGGTTAGCGTCTTCGTCGATCATCCTAAAATGGGGGAAACTTTCACGTGAGAAAACGGAAAAAATCGGCGACGATCGATTTCGATTTCCGATAGTCGACGATCGGCCGGTCCGATCGACGATCGGCGGTCCGGATGGAAATGGGAAGGGCGGAACCTATTGGCACGACAAGTGCGGACATAAATCGTAGAAACTCCGTCGTAAAAAGGGAGAAGGGGTGCAACATGACGACTTCCCAAGAGGTCACCCATCCTAGTACTACTCTCGCCCAAGCACGCTTAACTGCGGAGTTCTGATGGGATCCGGTGCATTAGTGCTGGTATGATCGCACCCGCTATGTTATTGCCACCGTGTCCCCTTATGTGGTATGATTGAGGTGCAACTTCTAGTGTGTTGGATAGAAGGAAATAGGGGAAAAACTTGTTTTTGACAGATGTATTGTTATGCGAGTATCTGGGGATGTTCGTCCAGATCGGACGGTGTGCCCCTCTTAAAATTTGCACATTCTTTTGATCCGTACGGTTGGATTCGCGTTTTGGTGCATGGATTGGGGTTTGATCGTCACTTTAAAAGGGTGGATGGGGGAAATGTGGAAACGAGAGTTTGCAGGTGGTTTTGGGCCCTTCGGTGGTGGAGTTTGGGGACCTTTTTTTTTTCTAACCACGAGTGTCGACGCAAGGATCACAATGGTGGGCTCGGATCATCCTTTCGACGGACGGATGGGAAGACTCGGGAGGAAAGACGTTTTGGGCCATAACTTGGGCCTCGGAGCTCGGAAAAGGTTAGCGTCTGCGCCGATCGTCCTAAAATGGGGGAAACTTTCACGTGTGAGAAAACGGAAAAAATCGGCGACGATCGATTTCGACGGCCGATAGATGACGATCGGGCGATCCAATCGACGATCGGCCGGTCCGGATGGAAATGGGAAGGGCGGAACCTATTGGCACGACAAGTGCGGACATAAATCGTAGAAACTCCGTCGTAAAAAGGGAGAAGGGGTGCAACACGAGGACTTCCGAGGAGGTCACCCATCCTAGTACTACTCTCGCCCAAGCACGCTTAATCATGCGGAGTTCGATGGGATCCGGTGCATTAGTGCTTTGGTATGATCGCACCCGCCATGTTATTGCCACCGTGTCCCCTTATGTGGTATGATTGAGGTGCAACTTCTAGTGTGTTGGATAGAAGGAAATAGGGGAAAAACTTGTTTTGTGAGATGTATTGTTATGCGAGTATCTCGGGGATGTTCGTCCCAGATCGGACGGTGTGCCCCTCTTAAAATTTGCACATTCTTTTGATCCGTACGGTTGGATTCGCGTTTTGGTGCATGGATTGGGGTTTGATCGTCACTTTAAAGGGTGGATGGGGGAAATGTGGAAACGAGAGTTTGCGGTGGTTTTGGGCCCTTCGGGTGGAGTTTGGGGACCTTTTTTTTTTCAAACCGCGAGTCTTGGCGCGAGGATCGCAATGGTGGGCTCGGATCATCCTTTCGGACGGATGGGGAGACTAGGGAGGAAAGGCGTTTTGGGCCATAACTTGGGCCTCGGAGCTCGGGAAAAGGTTAGCGTCTGCGCCGATCGTCCTAAAATGGGGGAAACTTTCACGTGTGAGAAAACGGAAAAAATCGGCGACGATCGATTTCGGCGTCCGATAGTCGACGATCGGCCGGTCCGATCGACGATCGCCGGTCCGGATGGAAATGGGAAGGGCGGAACCTATTGGCACGACAAGTGCGGACATAAATCGTAGAAACTCCGTCGTAAAAAGGGAGAAGGGGTGCAACACGAGGACTTCCCGAGAGGTCACCCATCCTAGTACTACTACTCGCCCAAGCACGCTTAATCTGCGGAGTTACGATGGGATCCGGTGCATTAGTGCTGGTATGATCGCACCCGCCATGTTATTGCCACCGTGTCCCCTTATGTGGTATGATTGAGGTGCAACTTCTAGTGTGTTGGATAGAAGGAAATAGGGGAAAAACTTGTTTTTGACAGATGTATTGTTATGCGAGTATCTGGGGATGTTCGCCCAGATCGGACGGTGTGCCCCTCTTAAAATTTGCACATTCTTTTGATCCGTACGGTTGGATTCGCGTTTTGGTGCATGGATTGGGGTTTGATCGTCACTTTAAAGGGTGGATGGGGGAAATGTGGAAACGAGAGTTTGCCAGGTGGTTTTTGGGCCCTTCGGGTGGAGTTTGGGGACCCTTTTTTTTTTTCAAACCGCGAGTCTTGACGCGAGGATCGCAATGGTGGGCTCGGATCATCCTTTCGACGGACGGATGGGGAGACTAGGGAGGAAAGGCGTTTTGGGCCATAACTTGGGCCTCGGAGCTCGGAAAAGGTTAGCGTCTGCGCCGATCGTCCTAAAATGGGGGAAACTTTCACGTGTGAGAAAACGGAAAAAATCGGCGACGATCGATTTCGACGGCTGATAGCTGACGATCGGCCGGTCCGGATGGAAATGGGAAGGGCGGAACCTATTGGCACGACAAGTGCGGACATAAATCGTAGAAACTCCGTCGTAAAAAGGGAGAAGGGGTGCAACACGAGGACTTCCCAGGAGGTCACCCATCCTAGTACTACTCTCGCCCAAGCACGCTTAACTGCGGAGTTCTGATGGGATCCGGTGCATTAGTGCTGGTATGATCGCACCCGCCATGTTATTGCCACCGTGTCCCCTTATGTGGTATGATTGAGGTGCAACTTCTAGTGTGTTGGATAGAAGGAAATAGGGGGAAAAGCTTGTTTTGACAGATGTATTGTTATGCGAGTATCTGGGGATGTTCGTCCAGATCGGACGGTGTGCCCCTCTTAAAATTTGCACATTCTTTTGATCCGTACGGTTGGATTCGCGTTTTGGTGCATGGATTGGGGTTTGATCGTCACTTTAAAGGGTGGATGGGGGAAATGTGGAAACGAGAGTTTGCCAGGTGGTTTTTGGGCCCTTCGGGTGGAGTTTGGGGACCCTTTTTTTTTTTCAAACCGCGAGTCTTGACGCGAGGATCGCAATGGTGGGCTCGGATCATCCTTTCGACGGACGGATGGGGAGACTAGGGAGGAAAGGCGTTTTGGGCCATAACTTGGGCCTCGGAGCTCGGAAAAGGTTAGCGTCTGCGCCGATCGTCCTAAAATGGGGGAAACTTTCACGTGTGAGAAAACGGAAAAAATCGGCGACGATCGATTTCGACGGCTGATAGCTGACGATCGGCCGGTCCGATCGACGATCGGCCGGTCCGGATGGAAATGGGAAGGGCGGAACCTATTGGCACGACAAGTGCGGACATAAATCGTAGAAACTCCGTCGTAAAAAGGGAGAAGGGGTGCAACACGAGGACTTCCCAGGAGGTCACCCATCCTAGTACTACTCTCGCCCAAGCACGCTTAACTGCGGAGTTCTGATGGGATCCGGTGCATTAGTGCTGGTATGATCGCACCCGCCATGTTATTGCCACCGTGTCCCCTTATGTGGTATGATTGAGGTGCAACTTCTAGTGTGTTGGATAGAAGGAAATAGGGGGAAAAACTTGTTTTGACAGATGTATTGTTATGCGAGTATCTAGGGATGTTCGTCCAGATCGGACGGTGTGCCCCTCTTAAAATTTGCACATTCTTTTGATCCGTACGGTTGGATTCGCGTTTTGGTGCATGGATTGGGGTTTGATCGTCACTTTAAAGGGTGGATGGGGGAAATGTGGAAACGAGAGTTTGCAAGGTGGTTTTTGGGCCCTTCGGGTGGAGTTTGGGGACCCTTTTTTTTTTCAAACCGCGAGTCTTGACGCGAGGATCGCAATGGTGGGCTCGGATCATCCTTTCGACGGACGGATGGGGAGACTAGGGAGGAAAGGCGTTTTGGGCCATAACTTGGGCCTCGGAGCTCGGAAAAGGTTAGCGTCTCCGCCGATCGTCCTAAAATGGGGGAAACTTTCATGTGTGAGAAAACGGCAAAAATCGGCGACGATCGATTTCGACTTACCGATAGCCGACGATCGGCAGTCCGATCGACGATCGGCGGTCCGGATGGAAATGGGAAGGGCGGAACCTATTGGCACGACAAGTGCGGACATAAATCGTAGAAACTCCGTCGTAAAAAGGGAGAAGGGGTGCAACACGAGGACTTCCCAGGAGGTCACCCATCCTAGTACTACTCTCGCCCAAGCACGCTTAACTGCGGAGTTCGATGGGATCCGGTGCATTAGTGCTGGTATGATCGCACCCGCCATGTTATTGCCACCGTGTCCCCTTATGTGGTATGATTGAGGTGCAACTTCTAGTGTGTTGGATAGAAGGAAATAGGGGGAAAAACTTGTTTTGACAGATGTATTGTTATGCGAGTATCTGGGGATGTTCGTCCAGATCGGACGGTGTGCCCCTCTTAAAATTTGCACATTCTTTTGATCCGTACGGTTGGATTCGCGTTTTGGTGCATGGATTGGGGTTTGATCGTCACTTTAAAGGGTGGATGGGGGAAATGTGGAAACGAGAGTTTGCCAAGGTGGTTTTGGGCCCTTCGGGTGGAGTTTGGGGACCCTTTTTTTTTTCAAACCGCGAGTCTTGACGCGAGGATCGCAATGGTGGGCTCGGATCATCCTTTCGGACGGACGGATGGGGAGACTAGGGAGGAAAGGCGTTTTGGGCCATAACTTGGGCCTCGGAGCTCGGAAAAGGTTAGCGTCTGCGCGCCGATCGTCCTAAAATGGGGGAAACTTTCACGTGTGAGAAAACGGAAAAAATCGGCGACGATCGATTTCGACGGATCGATAGTCGACGATCGCCGGTCCGATCGACGATCGGCGGTCCGGATGGAAATGGGAAGGGCGGAACCTATTGGCACGACAAGTGCGGACATAAATCGTAGAAACTCCGTCGTAAAAAGGGAGAAGGGGTGCAACACGAGGACTTCCCGGAGGTCACCCATCCTAGTACTACTCTCGCCCAAGCACGCTTAATCTGCGGAGTTCTGATGGGATCGGTGCATTAGTGCTTTGGTATGATCGCACCCGCCATGTTATTGCCACCGTGTCCCCTTATGTGGTATGATTGAGGTGCAACTTCTAGTGTGTTGGATAGAAGGAAATAGGGGAAAAACTTGTTTTGACAGATGTATTGTTATGCGAGTATCTGGGGATGTTCGTCCCAGATCGGACGGTGTGCCCCTCTTAAAATTTGCACATTCTTTTGATCCGTACGGTTGGATTCGCGTTTTGGTGCATGGATTGGGGTTTGATCGTCACTTTAAAGGGTGGATGGGGGAAATGTGGAAACGAGAGTTTGCAGGTGGTTTTGGGCCTTCTTGGGTGGAGTTTGGGGACCCTTTTTTTTTCAAACCGCGAGTCTTGACGCGAGGATCGCAATGGTGGGCTCGGATCATCCTTTCGACGGACGGATGGGGAGACTAGGGAGGAAAGGCGTTTTGGGCCATAACTTGGGCCTCCTGAGCTCGGAAAAGGTTAGCGTCTGCACCGATCGTCCTAAAATGGGGGAAACTTTCACGTGTGAGAAAACGGAAAAAATCGGCGACGATCGATTTCGATGGCTGATAGCTGACGATCGGCCGGTCCGATCGACGATCGGCCGGTCCGGATGGAAATGGGAAGGGCGGAACCTATTGGCACGACAAGTGCGGACATAAATCGTAGAAACTCCGTCGTAAAAAGGGAGAAGGGGTGCAACACGAGGACTTCCCAGGAGGTCACCCATCCTAGTACTACTCTCGCCCAAGCACGCTTAACTGCGGAGTTCGATGGGATCCGGTGCATTAGTGCTGGTATGATCGCACCCGCCATGTTATTGCCACCGTGTCCCCTTATGTGGTATGATTGAGGTGCAACTTCTAGTGTGTTGGATAGAAGGAAATAGGGGGAAAAACTTGTTTTGACAGATGTATTGTTATGCGAGTATCCGGGGATGTTCGTCCCAGATCGGACGGTGTGCCCCTCTTAAAATTTGCACATTCTTTTGATCCGTACGGTTGGATTCGCGTTTTGGTGCATGGATTGGGGTTTGATCGTCACTTTAAAGGGTGGATGGGGGAAATGTGGAAACGAGAGTTTGCAGGTGGTTTTGGGCCCTTCGGGTGGAGTTTGGGGACCCTTTTTTTTTTTCAAACCGCGAGTCTTGACGCGAGGATCGCAATGGTGGGCTCGGATCATCCTTTCGACGGACGGATGGGGAGACTAGGGAGGAAAGGCGTTTTGGGCCATAACTTGGGCCTCGGAGCTCGGAAAAGGTTAGCGTCTGCGCCGATCGTCCTAAAATGGGGGAAACTTTCACGTGTGAGAAAACGGAAAAAATCGGCGACGATCGATTTCGACGGCTGATAGCTGACGATCGGCCGGTCCGATCGACGATCGGCCGGTCCGGATGGAAATGGGAAGGGCGGAACCTATTGGCACGACAAGTGCGGACATAAATCGTAGAAACTCCGTCGTAAAAAGGGAGAAGGGGTGCAACACGAGGACTTCCCAAGAGGTCACCCATCCTAGTACTACTCTCGCCCAAGCACGCTTAACTGCGGAGTTCTGATGGGATCCGGTGCATTAGTGCTGGTATGATCGCACCCGCCATGTTATTGCCACCGTGTCCCCTTATGTGGTATGATTGAGGTGCAACTTCTAGTGTGTTGGATAGAAGGAAATAGGGGGAAAAACTTGTTTTGTGAGATGTATTGTTATGCGAGTATCTGGGGATGTTCGTCCAGATCGGACGGTGTGCCCCTCTTAAAATTTGCACATTCTTTTGATCCGTACGGTTGGATTCGCGTTTTGGTGCATGGATTGGGGTTTGATCGTCACTTTAAAGGGTGGATGGGGGAAATGTGGAAACGAGAGTTTGCCAGGTGGTTTTGGGCCCTTCGGGTGGAGTTTGGGGACCCTTTTTTTTTTTCAAACCGCGAGTCTTGACGCGAGGATCGCAATGGTGGGCTCGGATCATCCTTTCGACGGACGGATGGGGAGACTAGGGAGGAAAGGCGTTTTGGGCCATAACTTGGGCCTCGGAGCTCGAAAAAAAGGTTAGCGTCTGCGCCGATCGTCCCTAAAATGGGGGAAACTTTCACGTGTGAGAAAACGGAAAAAATCGGCGACGATCGATTTCGACGGCTGATAGCTGACGATCGGCCGGTCCGGATGGAAATGGGAAGGGCGGAACCTATTGGCACGACAAGTGCGGACATAAATCGTAGAAACTCCGTCGTAAAAAGGGAGAAGGGGTGCAACACGAGGACTTCCCAGAGGTCACCCATCCTAGTACTACTCTCGCCCAAGCACGCTTAATCATGCGGAGTTCGATGGGATCCGGTGCATTAGTGCTGGTATGATCGCACCCGCCATGTTATTGCCACCGTGTCCCCTTATGTGGTATGATTGAGGTGCAACTTCTAGTGTGTTGGATAGAAGGAAATAGGGGGAAAAACTTGTTTTGACAGATGTATTGTTATGCGAGTATCTGGGGATGTTCGTCCAGATCGGACGGTGTGCCCCTCTTAAAATTTGCACATTCTTTTGATCAAATACGGTTGGATTCGCGTTTTGGTGCATGGATTGGGGTTTGATCGTCACTTTAAAGGGTGGATGGGGGAAATGTGGAAACGAGAGTTTGCCAGGTGGTTTTTGGGCCCTTCGGGTGGAGTTTGGGGACCCTTTTTTTTTCAAACCGCGAGTCTTGACGCGAGGATCGCAATGGTGGGCTCGGATCATCCTTTCGACGGACGGATGGGGAGACTAGGGAGGAAAGGCGTTTTGGGCCATAACTTGGGCCTCGGAGCTCGGAAAAGGTTAGCGTCTGCGCCGATCGTCCTAAAATGGGGGAAACTTTCACGTGTGAGAAAACGGAAAAAATCGGCGACGATCGATTTCGACGGCTGATGTCGATCGACGATCGATCGGTCCGATCGACGATCGGCGGTCGGTCGGATGGAAATGGGAAGGGCGGAACCTATTGGCACGACAAGTGCGGACATAAATCGTAGAAACTCCGTCGTAAAAAGGGAGAAGGGGTGCAACACGAGGACTTCCGAGAGGTCACCCATCCTAGTACTACTCGCCCAAGCACGCTTAATCATGCGGAGTTCGATGGGATCCGGTGCATTAGTGCTGGTATGATCGCACCCGCCATGTTATTGCCACCGTGTCCCCTTATGTGGTATGATTGAGGTGCAACTTCTAGTGTGTTGGATAGAAGGAAATAGGGGAAAAGCTTGTTTTGACAGATGTATTGTTATGCGAGTATCTGGGGATGTTCGTCCAGATCGGACGGTGTGCCCCTCTTAAAATTTGCACATTCTTTTGATCCGTACGGTTGGATTCGCGTTTTGGTGCATGGATTGGGGTTTGATCGTCACTTTAAAGGGTGGATGGGGGAAATGTGGAAACGAGAGTTTGCCAGGTGGTTTTTGGGCCCTTCGGGTGGAGTTTGGGGACCCTTTTTTTTTTCAAACCGCGAGTCTTGACGCGAGGATCGCAATGGTGGGCTCGGATCATCCTTTCGACGGACGGATGGGGAGACTAGGGAGGAAAGGCGTTTTGGGCCATAACTTGGGCCTCGGAGCTCGGAAAAGGTTAGCGTCTGCGCCGATCGTCCTAAAATGGGGGAAACTTTCACGTGTGAGAAAGCGGAAAAAATCGGCGATCGATCGATTTCGATTTCGATAGTCGACGATCGGCGGTCCGATCGATCGATCGGCGGTCCGGATGGAAATGGGAAGGGCGGAACCTATTGGCACGACAAGTGCGGACATAAATCGTAGAAACTCCGTCGTAAAAAGGGAGAAGGGGTGCAACACGAGGACTTCCCAGGAGGTCACCCATCCTAGTACTACTCTCGCCCAAGCACGCTTAACTGCGGAGTTCTGATGGGATCCGGTGCATTAGTGCTTTGGTATGATCGCACCCGCCATGTTATTGCCACCGTGTCCCCTTATGTGGTATGATTGAGGTGCAACTTCTAGTGTGTTGGATAGAAGGAAATAGGGGGAAAAACTTGTTTTGACAGATGTATTGTTATGCGAGTATCTGGGGATGTTCGTCCCGAGATCGGACGGTGTGCCCCTCTTAAAATTTGCACATTCTTTTGATCCGTACGGTTGGATTCGCGTTTTGGTGCATGGATTGGGGTTTGATCGTCACTTTAAAGGGTGGATGGGGGAAATGTGGAAACGAGAGTTTGCCAGGTGGTTTTTGGGCCCTTCGGGTGGAGTTTGGGGACCCTTTTTTTTTTCAAACCGCGAGTCTTGACGCGAGGATCGCAATGGTGGGCTCGGATCATCCTTTCGACGGACGGATGGGGAGACTAGGGAGGAAAGGCGTTTTGGGCCATAACTTGGGCCTCGGAGCTCGGAAAAGGTTAGCGTCTGCGCCGATCGTCCTAAAATGGGGGAAACTTTCACGTGTGAGAAAACGGAAAAAATCGGCGACGATCGATTTCGACTGTACCGATGATGACGATCGTCCGATCCGATCGATCGATCGGCCGTCGGATGGAAATGGGAAGGCGGAACCTATTGGCACGACAAGTGCGGACATAAATCGTAGAAACTCCGTCGTAAAAAGGGAGAAGGGGTGCAACACGAGGACTTCCCAGGAGGTCACCCATCCTAGTACTACTCGCCCAAGCACGCTTAATCTGCGGAGTTCGATGGGATCCGGTGCATTAGTGCTGGTATGATCGCACCCGCCATGTTATTGCCACCGTGTCCCCTTATGTGGTATGATTGAGGTGCAACTTCTAGTGTGTTGGATAGAAGGAAATAGGGGAAAAACTTGTTTTGACAGATGTATTGTTATGCGAGTATCTGGGGATGTTCGTCCAGATCGGACGGTGTGCCCCTCTTAAAATTTGCACATTCTTTTGATCCGTACGGTTGGATTCGCGTTTTGGTGCATGGATTGGGGTTTGATCGTCACTTTAAAGGGTGGATGGGGGAAATGTGGAAACGAGAGTTTGCCAGGTGGTTTTTGGGCCCTTCGGGTGGAGTTTGGGGACCCTTTTTTTTTTCAAACCGCGAGTCTTGACGCGAGGATCGCAATGGTGGGCTCGGATCATCCTTTCGACGGACGGATGGGGAGACTAGGGAGGAAAGGCGTTTTGGGCCATAACTTGGGCCTCGGAGCTCGGAAAAGGTTAGCGTCTGCGCCGATCGTCCTAAAATGGGGGAAACTTTCACGTGTGAGAAAACGGAAAAAATCGGCGACGATCGATTTCGACGGCTGATAGCTGACGATCGGCCGGTCCGATCGACGATCGGCCGGTCCGGATGGAAATGGGAAGGGCGGAACCTATTGGCACGACAAGTGCGGACATAAATCGTAGAAACTCCGTCGTAAAAAGGGAGAAGGGGTGCAACACGAGGACTTCCCAGAGGTCACCCATCCTAGTACTACTCTCGCCAAGCACGCTTAATCTGCGGAGTTCGATGGGATCCGGTGCATTAGTGCTGGTATGATCGCACCCGCCATGTTATTGCCACCGTGTCCCCTTATGTGGTATGATTGAGGTGCAACTTCTAGTGTGTTGGATAGAAGGAAAATAGGGGAAAAACTTGTTTTGACAGATGTATTGTTATGCGAGTATCTGGGGATGTTCGTCCAGATCGGACGGTGTGCCCCTCTTAAAATTTGCACATTCTTTTGATCCGTACGGTTGGATTCGCGTTTTGGTGCATGGATTGGGGTTTGATCGTCACTTTAAAGGGTGGATGGGGGAAATGTGGAAACGAGAGTTTGCCAGGTGGTTTTTGGGCCCTTCGGGTGGAGTTTGGGGACCTTTTTTTTTTTTCAAACCGCGAGTCTTGACGCGAGGATCGCAATGGTGGGCTCGGATCATCCTTTCGACGACGGACGGATGGGGAGACTAGGGAGGAAAGGCGTTTTGGGCCATAACTTGGGCCTCGGAGCTCGGAAAAGGTTAGCGTCTGCGCCGATCGTCCTAAAATGGGGGAAACTTTCACGTGTGAGAAAACGGAAAAAATCGGCGACGATCGATTTCGATTACCGATAGTCGACGATCGGCCGGTCCGATCGACGATCGGCCGGTCCGGATGGAAATGGGAAGGGCGGAACCTATTGGCACGACAAGTGCGGACATAAATCGTAGAAACTCCGTCGTAAAAAGGGAGAAGGGGTGCAACACGAGGACTTCCCAGGAGGTCACCCATCCTAGTACTACTCTCGCCCAAGCACGCTTCACTGCGGAGTTCTGATGGGATCCGGTGCATTAGTGCTGGTATGATCGCACCCGCCATGTTATTGCCACCGTGTCCCCTTATGTGGTATGATTGAGGTGCAACTTCTAGTGTGTTGGATAGAAGGAAATAGGGGGAAAAACTTGTTTTGACAGATGTATTGTTATGCGAGTATCTGGGGATGTTCGTCCAGATCGGACGGTGTGCCCCTCTTAAAATTTGCACATTCTTTTGATCCGTACGGTTGGATTCGCGTTTTGGTGCATGGATTGGGGTTTGATCGTCACTTTAAAGGGTGGATGGGGGAAATGTGGAAACGAGAGTTTGCAGGTGGTTTTGGGCCCTTCGGGTGGAGTTTGGGGACCCTTTTTTTTTTTCAAACCGCGAGTCTTGACGCGAGGATCGCAATGGTGGGCTCGGATCATCCTTTCGACGGACGGATGGGGAGACTAGGGAGGAAAGGCGTTTTGGGCCATAACTTGGGCCTCGGAGCTCGGAAAAGGTTAGCGTCTGCGCCGATCGTCCTAAAATGGGGGAAACTTTCACGTGTGAGAAAACGGAAAAAATCGGCGACGATCGATTTCGATTTACCGATAGTCGACGACGATCGGCCGTCCGATCGACGATCGGCCGTCCGGATGGAAATGGGAAGGGCGGAACCTATTGGCACGACAAGTGCGGACATAAATCCGTAGAAACTCCGTCGTAAAAAGGGAGAAGGGGTGCAACACGAGGACTTCCCAGGAGGTCACCCATCCTAGTACTACTCTCGCCCAAGCACGCTTCACTGCGGAGTTCTGATGGGATCCGGTGCATTAGTGCTGGTATGATCGCACCCGCCATGTTATTGCCACCGTGTCCCCTTATGTGGTATGATTGAGGTGCAACTTCTAGTGTGTTGGATAGAAGGAAATAGGGGGAAAAACTTGTTTTGACAGATGTATTGTTATGCGAGTATCTGGGGATGTTCGTCCAGATCGGACGGTGTGCCCCTCTTAAAATTTGCACATTCTTTTGATCCGTACGGTTGGATTCGCGTTTTGGTGCATGGATTGGGGTTTGATCGTCACTTTAAAGGGTGGATGGGGGAAATGTGGAAACGAGAGTTTGCCAGGTGGTTTTTGGGCCCTTCGGGTGGAGTTTGGGGACCCTTTTTTTTTTCAAACCGCGAGTCTTGACGCGAGGATCGCAATGGTGGGCTCGGATCATCCTTTCGACGGACGGATGGGGAGACTAGGGAGGAAAGGCGTTTTGGGCCATAACTTGGGCCTCGGAGCTCGGAAAAGGTTAGCGTCTCTGCGCCGATCGTCCTAAAATGGGGGAAACTTTCACGTGAGAAAACGGAAAAAATCGGCGACGATCGATTTCGACGGCTGATAGCTGACGATCGGGCGGTCCGATCGACGATCGGCCGGTCCGGATGGAAATGGGAAGGGCGGAACCTATTGGCACGACAAGTGCGGACATAAATCGTAGAAACTCCGTCGTAAAAAGGGAGAAGGGGTGCAACACGAGGACTTCCCAGGAGGTCACCCATCCTAGTACTACTCTCGCCCAAGCACGCTTAACTGCGGAGTTCTGATGGGATCCGGTGCATTAGTGCTGGTATGATCGCACCCGCCATGTTATTGCCACCGTGTCCCCTTATGTGGTATGATTGAGGTGCAACTTCTAGTGTGTTGGATAGAAGGAAATAGGGGGAAAAACTTGTTTTGACAGATGTATTGTTATGCGAGTATCTGGGGATGTTCGTCCAGATCGGACGGTGTGCCCCTCTTAAAATTTGCACATTCTTTTGATCCGTACGGTTGGATTCGCGTTTTGGTGCATGGATTGGGGTTTGATCGTCACTTTAAAGGGTGGATGGGGGAAATGTGGAAACGAGAGTTTGCCAGGTGGTTTTTGGGCCCTTCGGGTGGAGTTTGGGGACCCTTTTTTTTTTTCAAACCGCGAGTCTTGACGCGAGGATCGCAATGGTGGGCTCGGATCATCCTTTCGACGGACGGATGGGGAGACTAGGGAGGAAAGGCGTTTTGGGCCATAACTTGGGCCTCGGAGCTCGGAAAAGGTTAGCGTCTGCGCCGATCGTCCTAAAATGGGGGAAACTTTCACGTGTGAGAAAACGGAAAAAATCGGCGACGATCGATTTCGATTACCGATAGTCGACGATCGGCCGGTCTCGATCGACGATCGGCCGGTCCGGATGGAAATGGGAAGGGCGGAACCTATTGGCACGACAAGTGCGGACATAAATCGTAGAAACTCCGTCGTAAAAAGGGAGAAGGGGTGCAACACGAGGACTTCCCAGGAGGTCACCCATCCTAGTACTACTCTCGCCCAAGCACGCTTAATCATGCGGAGTTCGATGGGATCCGGTGCATTAGTGCTGGTATGATCGCACCCGCCATGTTATTGCCACCGTGTCCCCTTATGTGGTATGATTGAGGTGCAACTTCTAGTGTGTTGGATAGAAGGAAATAGGGGAAAAACTTGTTTTGACAGATGTATTGTTATGCGAGTATCTGGGGATGTTCGTCCAGATCGGACGGTGTGCCCCTCTTAAAATTTGCACATTCTTTTGATCCGTACGGTTGGATTCGCGTTTTGGTGCATGGATTGGGGTTTGATCGTCACTTTAAAGGGTGGATGGGGGAAATGTGGAAACGAGAGTTTGCC
Source organism: Vitis amurensis (assembly GCA_037355405.1). Taxonomy (NCBI): domain Eukaryota; kingdom Viridiplantae; phylum Streptophyta; class Magnoliopsida; order Vitales; family Vitaceae; genus Vitis; species Vitis amurensis. The sequence goes on from CM074692.1 coordinate 16,894,386, forward strand.
AGGTGGTTTTTGGGCCCTTCGGGTGGAGTTTGGGGACCCTTTTTTTTTTCAAACCGCGAGTCTTGACGCGAGGATCGCAATGGTGGGCTCGGATCATCCTTTCGACGGACGGATGGGGAGACTAGGGAGGAAAGGCGTTTTGGGCCATAACTTGGGCCTCGGAGCTCGGAAAAGGTTAGCGTCTGCGCCGATCGTCCTAAAATGGGGGAAACTTTCACGTGTGAGAAAACGGAAAAAATCGGCGACGATCGATTTCGATGACTGATAGCTGACGATCGGCCGGTCCGATCGACGATCGGCCGGTCCGGATGGAAATGGGAAGGGCGGAACCTATTGGCACGACAAGTGCGGACATAAATCGTAGAAACTCCGTCGTAAAAAGGGAGAAGGGGTGCAACACGAGGACTTCCCAGGAGGTCACCCATCCTAGTACTACTCTCGCCCAAGCACGCTTAATCATGCGGAGTTCGATGGGATCCGGTGCATTAGTGCTGGTATGATCGCACCCGCCATGTTATTGCCACCGTGTCCCCTTATGTGGTATGATTGAGGTGCAACTTCTAGTGTGTTGGATAGAAGGAAATAGGGGGAAAAACTTGTTTTGTGAGATGTATTGTTATGCGAGTATCTGGGGATGTTCGTCCAGATCGGACGGTGTGCCCCTCTTAAAATTTGCACATTCTTTTGATCCGTACGGTTGGATTCGCGTTTTGGTGCATGGATTGGGGTTTGATCGTCACTTTAAAGGGTGGATGGGGGAAATGTGGAAACGAGAGTTTGCCAGGTGGTTTTTGGGCCCTTCGGGTGGAGTTTGGGGACCCTTTTTTTTTCAAACCGCGAGTCTTGACGCGAGGATCGCAATGGTGGGCTCGGATCATCCTTTCGACGGACGGATGGGGAGACTAGGGAGGAAAGGCGTTTTGGGCCATAACTTGGGCCTCGGAGCTCGGAAAAGGTTAGCGTCTGCGCCGATCGTCCTAAAATGGGGGAAACTTTCACGTGTGAGAAAACGGAAAAAATCGGCGACGATCGATTTCGATTACCGATAGTCGCGACGATCGGCGGTCCGATCGACGATCGGCGGTCCGGATGGAAATGGGAAGGGCGGAACCTATTGGCACGACAAGTGCGGACATAAATCGTAGAAACTCCGTCGTAAAAAGGGAGAAGGGGTGCAACACGAGGACTTCCCAGGAGGTCACCCATCCTAGTACTACTCTCGCCCAAGCACGCTTAACTGCGGAGTTCTGATGGGATCCGGTGCATTAGTGCTGGTATGATCGCACCCGCCATGTTATTGCCACCGTGTCCCCTTATGTGGTATGATTGAGGTGCAACTTCTAGTGTGTTGGATAGAAGGAAATAGGGGGAAAAACTTGTTTTGACAGATGTATTGTTATGCGAGTATCTGGGGATGTTCGTCCAGATCGGACGGTGTGCCCCTCTTAAAATTTGCACATTCTTTTGATCCGTACGGTTGGATTCGCGTTTTGGTGCATGGATTGGGGTTTGATCGTCACTTTAAAGGGTGGATGGGGGAAATGTGGAAACGAGAGTTTGCAGTGTGGTTTTGGGCCCTTCGGGTGGAGTTTGGGGACCCTTTTTTTTTTTCAAACCGCGAGTCTTGACGCGAGGATCGCAATGGTGGGCTCGGATCATCCTTTCGACGGACGGATGGGGAGACTAGGGAGGAAAGGCGTTTTGGGCCATAACTTGGGCCTCTGAGCTCGGAAAAGGTTAGCGTCTGCGCCGATCGTCCTAAAATGGGGAAACTTTCACGGTGAGAAAACGGAAAAAATCGGCGACGATCGATTTCGACGGCTGATAGCTGACGATCGGCCGGTCCGATCGACGATCGGCCGGTCCGGATGGAAATGGGAAGGGCGGAACCTATTGGCACGACAAGTGCGGACATAAATCGTAGAAACTCCGTCGTAAAAAGGGAGAAGGGGTGCAACACGAGGACTTCCCAGGAGGTCACCCATCCTAGTACTACTCTCGCCCAAGCACGCTTAACTGCGGAGTTCGATGGGATCCGGTGCATTAGTGCTGGTATGATCGCACCCGCCATGTTATTGCCACCGTGTCCCCTTATGTGGTATGATTGAGGTGCAACTTCTAGTGTGTTGGATAGAAGGAAATAGGGGAAAAACTTGTTTTGACAGATGTATTGTTATGCGAGTATCTGGGGATGTTCGGCCCAGATCGGACGGTGTGCCCCTCTTAAAATTTGCACATTCTTTTGATCACGTACGGTTGGATTCGCGTTTTGGTGCATGGATTGGGGTTTGATCGTCACTTTAAAGGGTGGATGGGGGAAATGTGGAAACGAGAGTTTGCCAGTGTGGTTTTGGGCCCTTCGGGTGGAGTTTGGGGACCCTTTTTTTTTTTTCAAACCGCGAGTCTTGACGCGAGGATCGCAATGGTGGGCTCGGATCATCCTTTTCGACGGACGGATGGGGAGACTAGGGAGGAAAGGCGTTTTGGGCCATAACTTGGGCCTCTGAGCTCGGAAAAGGTTAGCGTCTGCGCGCCGATCGTCCTAAAATGGGGGAAACTTTCACGTGTGAGAAAACGGAAAAAATCGGCGCGATCGATCGATTTCGATACCGATAGCCGACGATCGGCCGGTCCGATCGACGATCGGCCGTCCGGATGGAAATGGGAAGGGCGGAACCTATTGGCACGACAAGTGCGGACATAAATCGTAGAAACTCCCGTCGTAAAAAGGGAGAAGGGGTGCAACACGAGGACTTCCAGGAGGTCACCCATCCTAGTACTACTCTCGCCCAAGCACGCTTAATCATGCGGAGTTCGATGGGATCCGGTGCATTAGTGCTGGTATGATCGCACCCGCCATGTTATTGCCACCGTGTCCCCTTATGTGGTATGATTGAGGTGCAACTTCTAGTGTGTTGGATAGAAGGAAATAGGGGGAAAAACTTGTTTTGACAGATGTATTGTTATGCGAGTATCTGGGGATGTTCGTCCAGATCGGACGGTGTGCCCCTCTTAAAATTTGCACATTCTTTTGATCCGTACGGTTGGATTCGCGTTTTGGTGCATGGATTGGGGTTTGATCGTCACTTTAAAGGGTGGATGGGGGAAATGTGGAAACGAGAGTTTGCAGGTGGTTTTGGGCCCTTCGGGTGGAGTTTGGGGACCCTTTTTTTTTTTCAAACCGCGAGTCTTGACGCGAGGATCGCAATGGTGGGCTCGGATCATCCTTTCGACGGACGGATGGGGAGACTAGGGAGGAAAGGCGTTTTGGGCCATAACTTGGGCCTCGGAGCTCGGAAAAGGTTAGCGTCTCGCGCCGATCGTCCTAAAATGGGGGAAACTTTCACGTGTGAGAAAACGGAAAAAATCGGCGACGATCGATTTCGACGGCCGATAGTCGACGATCGGCGGTCCGATCGACGATCGGTCCGATCGACGATCGGCCGGTCCGGATGGAAATGGGAAGGGCGGGAGTATTTCTAAATTGATTGGACGGTGGGTTCCTAGGAACCCGGGGGTTTTAAATTTTTTTTTTTTTTTGGTTTTTTTTTGTTTAATTTTAGGAGGGGGGGGGGGGGCCTTTGGAAAAAATTTTTTTTTTTTCATTGATCGCATCGAAATCTCGGATTTATGGTGATCTTGTTAATTGAACCAATTGATTTTAAGGTTGCTGACTTTGCTCCTATGTAATGATACAATGTTCATACTATGTCAGTTATGCTCTTTCCTGTGGATTGATCCTCTATTGAATTATAATTGCATTTAAAATAACTAGGTAGTAATTGCGTCCATAATTCTCTTCCAACTACTACTACCTAATAATTACCTTCAAAATAAGGGTGTTTTTGTAATTAATGAAAATAAAGGGGGTATTTTAGTAATTACTCAAAATTATATTATTTTTTTTTGCAATTACTCAGAATTGGAGGGGTAATTTTGCAATTAGTCATAATTTGTAAGAGTATTGTCATGAAATATTCATAACTTCAAGGTGTGTTTATGAAATTACTCATAATTTTAGGGGTATTTGTGCAATCACTCATAATTGCAGGCGTTTTCTTGTAACTATTGATAAATTCAAGATTATTTGTGCAATTATCATAATTTCATTGGTATTTGATAATTCTCATAATTATAAGGTATTTTGGTAATTATTTAATATTTCAAGGTATTTGTGTAAGTACTGAAGATTTAATGGTTACTTCCAGCCTGTAAGTCTAGAATTTTTTTTTTCATTTATGTATATATTTTTACAATAGATTGGTGCTTAATTTTTCCTCTTAAATTAGTGTGAACAATGTTTTATCCAATGTTGTCCATCTATCATCAATCGAAGCATACCAAATGCTTTTGATTTGCTCTCCCACAACTCATAAATTGCTCAAGACATTTGACCTTTCATTCAAAGATGCTATAAAGATAGCAGAGAAGTGTTGACTTCACTTCCATGACACCTCACGTGGAAAAGTGAATAAATATAAAGGAATTCCATAAAAAAAAGGGAGGGGGTAAGGTACAACATGAGGACTTATTACGAGCTCACTCATCCTAGTAATATCCTCACCAAGCATGCTTTACTATGGTTTTCTTATAGGATCTATTGGATTAGTGCTAGTATGATCACATCCATCATATTATGCGTCGTTCACCCTTATAAGCACCCCCATGCACTAAGTTGATCCTTTGCCTAACCCATCTCGATCTTTTTTTATTGGATTCCACCAAACATAGCCCTCCATCACTCATTACAAACGTCCTCGCCAATCTACTAACACCCTTAACGCTATCCTTTTTCTTATAATAAACTCACACTAACTTTGTACGTCCAACTAGCTCTTAGTAGTGGGGCTACATCAACTCTCTATGGGTCCTAACTGCCTAAACCACCCACCCATTCATTTGATGACATTGTGAAGATGGTACAAAAATGTTCCTCGACTATATGACATGCAACTTGGAAAAGAAAAAAATAAATCTTTTAAGAGGTCACTTGTCTTAGTGCCACTCTTGCTTAAGTACACTATAATATGAGATTTTGATAGGATTCATTACAATAACTAATCTAGTTTAATTTCTCTTTGTACAAACTTTATAGTTAAATATATTTCTAGAATATGATAAAAGAAGTAAATTAGAGAATGATGAGCCACTTTTTGGGTTCGTTAAGGCTTAACTTACTATGATTGCTCTCTTCTAGATCCTCGCAATCAGACGATTTAGAGGGGTTTAATTTCACACTTAGCATATTTGTGCTCAACTCAAGGGAATTAATGTAATGATTCTTAGGCATTCTCTTAAGGTTACTTAGCTTATGACACTCATAACTATTGCATCATACTGATTCGACTCATGGTAGCTTAGCTTTAAAGGCGTATCAACAAAATTTATACCTTGAATACTATTACTAAAGTAGCCAAGCTACTATAGCATAGTGGTTCTAGGATCGTTCACTGGGAAGGGTTTTCGCAAACACAAGTGATATTCAAATTAGGAAAATAGGTGATTTCCTTATGGATGTTAGCTTTAAAAGAAGATGTAAATGTTTTAGAAAGATTTAAACTAATCTAAGCTAACATTAAAGACTAAAATGAAAGGGTGTAAAAACAAGTTTCTCAAAGATAGGATAGCTATGCTCTGGCTCTTATGCAAATTAGAAATCTCAGGATAGGCTCCTCGCGTTAGGGTTGCAACTATGGTGATGCTTGCTTCCCGAACCGGTATGGATTTAGCAAATCAAGTTTTAATCCTTTAAAATGGCAAAACAGATGGTAGTGAATTTCATCAATGGTTATTCACCTTAGACTTCCTTTGAATGGCTCGTAAGAGATAACTAATGGTCTAAAGCCAAAAGCTTACCAAATATTGGCAACTCAAAGTCATTCCAGGTGATAAACTCACCTTTCAATGGCCATTGAAATTGGTTCTAATGGATTAATGCAAAACTTGGAATTGAAAACCTCACCTTCCAATAGCTCGTAGGAGATAACTAATGGATAGAAATCCAAAAGATTATCAAGTATTGGCCGTTGGAAGTTGTCCAAAGGAAATAAAAAACCAAACTTTGCCTTAATGAACCTTTAATGAAAAACGTCTACCTTACCTTTCAAGTGCGAGAAATTTCCATGGGATTGCATCCAAGCCATCACATAACATCCATACTTTGAGAAACTAAAAGTTTTAGCCAATCATCCTCTGAGGAAAAGCCCTCAGAGGCTGTTTGGCTTCCAAGAAAAATAAAATAGTAAAGAGAAAAGAGAAACGAGAGAGCTCTGTATATCACTAAGTGTAAAACGTAACACGCATGTTCTATATTCCAAGAGGTGATTTCCACCCCTTATATAGTCTTTACAAAAGCAAAAGCTTGTGATTGGTTAGTTACAAGGATAAGAAAGGAAATTACATCACAAAATACAAAGGAAAATATCTAAAGTGGAGTCGGCAAAAACAGAGGAAAATTCGCACCACGCACGGGTTGTGCGAATTTTGAAGGTGTTATGCGAATTTCGCATAAAACCTTGTGTCGTGCGAAATTTTCGCACAACCTGGAGCAGTTGGCTTCCGAAGGCCATATCTTCACCATTTCAGCTCCAAATCATACACGGTTTGAAGCGTTGGATTCTTGACTTCCAGAGCTTTGAAATGGTATATAGCATATAAAAAATGGACTTCGGGAAGTGCTCCAAAAGTGTGAAAGAAGACTGCAGCTGCTGTCCTCTGTTTTCCTCTTCTCCATTGTTCTTTCCTTGCATACTTTGAACGACTTTGGCAAAGGGCTATGGAGCTCCAAAGCTTGGTTCTTCATGAATTTGAGCTTCCAAAAGCTTTGCCATAACTTGTCCAAGTAGCTCCTCCATCATTTGGCATGCTTGAATTGATTCATAAGCTGATAAAAACATGTAAACTTGCCACAAAATGGTTAAAACCAATTACTAAGGACCTTAATGAATTAATTGGGTTAAATGAATATGATTACTACTCAAAGGTGCTTAAAACCATTATAATTAGGTCTACAAAATAGCACTTTTTGGTAGTAATCACATACACTTGCTCCCCTTGGTTACTCATTTGATAGAAGTTAGATCCATTTCAATTGTGAACAAATAAATTGGTGGAAAGCAAAACTAGGATAGGGAAAGATCTTAGTTTTTCTCACCCCTTGGAGTATATAAATAAAATAATAATAATAAAATAAATAAATAAATAAATAAATAAATAAATAAATAAATAAATAAATAAATAAATAAATAAAAAGAAAGAAAGGAGATTACATAAATTAGAGTTGCATGCTCAGCTTCAGCTCTTCTCCTTCTCTTCCTCATGCTTAGTGCCTTGGTTTAATAAAATAAATAAATAAAAGGAAAGAAAGAAGATTACATAAATTAGAGTTGCATGCTCAGCTTTAGCTCTCCTCCTTCTCTTCCTCATGCTTAGTGCCTTGGGTTGCATCATTTTTTTTAGAGTTGCATGCTATGCTATTAAGTGTTCTCATTTGAATGCATGCAATTGCCAATGAAAATTCTTCTCCCTTTTATAAACTCTTAAAAATTCCTTGACTTCAATTTTCATTTTCCAATTCAAAGCATTAAATCTAGAAGATGTGAAGTGAAGTTTTTGAGCATTTAAAGTTTTTGGGAGGGGAATTTTCTTCCAAAAATGAGCTAAAGGCAATAACAATCTTTAACCATGGATAACATGTTTGCACCTAAAGGGGAATGAATGTGCGCTTTATGTGCACAATTTAAATTGCATCTTTGGGGTACAATTTAAGCGATCACCAAAGGATGCGTAATTTAAGTTGTGCCCTTAGGGTGCTCAATTCCCTCATTTTATTTTTAGTGCACCAACATTTTATGCTTGTTTTGAAAGATAATTAAAACAAAGGAGCAAATGGAAACCAAAATATCACTTTCTTCAAAGTTATAGTAGGAGGAGAAATTGTATGTTGTTGGGATTGTTATTTTCCAATAACATTGACCATGTTTGAGGCATTCTTGGTAGCCATGAGATGCTGTGTTTTTAGGCCATGATTGGGGCTGATTTTAAGTGCATCTTAGGCGGGAAATTGGCAGCATCATGGGTGCCATCATGAACAACTTTGACTACCATTATCGACATGAAATTGCTTGTTTTTTTTAAATTTTTAAATTTTTATTTTTTTGAGATCCATGGCAACACAATAATCTTGAATTTGACTCAAAATCAAGACTACCACCCATGAATTTCTTAGGGTAGGCCACATATGGTTTTGAAGCTTAGGAAGTCAAGAAGCCCAATGCTTTAAATGGTTCTCAAATCTGAGTTGAAATGAGGGAGATACCACTGATTGAAGTAATGTTGTGCAAAGGGCATGTTGTTTTGGGTTAACTTTGGATCAACTCCTTTTGGGTTGTTTGGGCTTGATTTTGGGCCTTTTGTTGGGCTAAATCTTTGGCAGCAAACTTGGAGGCAGTTTTTGGAAAGTTTTGGTTATTTGATTCCAAGAGGAATCTACCAAAATTATTAACTGTACGATCCCTTAGCCATGGGTATTCTTTTTATTTATTTCCATATATATTTTTTATTTCCTTATATATGTTTGATTATAAATGGATGTGAACGTATGCAAATATGGATGGATGTAAATAATATAAGTTTTTTTAGTAACTTAATGGATATAAATTTCCTTGAAAATTATATTTCAAAGGATACTATTTATTAAATTTTGGAATAGTGTAGATTAACAAACTAAAACTTGTGAAAATAAATTAGAGAGCAAAGTTTCCTTTGCTAAATTATTCTAAAGGGTTCTGAAATATTTTCTTTAGAATTATTCAATGACAATTCTAATGGAATATAAGTTTCCCTTTTCCTTTTTGGTTAAAGTGTTCTCTTGTTTTTATTTTTCAAATTTTTAGAAAATTTCTTATTACGCTAATACTTAATTTGGAGAATATGTAATTTTTTGAAATTTTTTCAAGATGGATAATTTATCATTAAGGGAATTATTAAAAGTTTTATTTTTGGTAATTTTAATGGAATAAATTTTATTGAAAATTAGATTCCATATTTAAGAATATTTATTAAATTGGAAAGATGTAGGACTAAGAAAAATAATATTATGAGGAATTTTGACCATGAGAGCTAAAGTTCATTTTAAATTTCATTCTTAATGATTAAAAATATTCTCTTTAAATTTATTTTGGAATTCCTTGAAGAATTAAAATATTTCCTAATTGAATAAGGTGCTCTTAAGTTTTCAAAATTTCATAAATATAAAGTTTCCTTATTACATTAGCGTTTCCAATTTGGAAAATAAATATGTTCAAAAATTTCAATATAGATAATTTATCATTAAAGGACATTACCAAGAGATTTAGAGGAAATTTAGTAATTTGGTGGAATAACTTTCTTTCAACATTTCTAAAATAAAATATTTATTAAAATTGGAATTGTGTAAAGAAGGAGAATTTATGAAAATAGACTTTAAAATTTGAGAGTAAAGATTTTATCTAATTAACTTTTGGATAAAATTCTCTCATAGAAATATAAAAATTTTAAAATTTAAATTCTCTTATTACACTAGGCTTCTAATTAGGAAATAAATATTTTTAAAATTTTTCATAGAAGATAATTTATTCATCAAGGTAATTACTAAATTTTAAAAGAAATTTAATTATTTCAAAATATTAAGTTCGAGAGGGCCATAGACAAACCCATAGCCTCTATGATCGGACCCATCTTGATTTTGGGGCATGATGGGGTGGCCTATAGAATCAAGAGATATGAACTATCCCCAGTTGAATGAGACTATATATGTTACTAGTGGGAGTGATCAATATTAAAGATGGAACTCTTTACTTGGTAACATTGATGTCAAGGATCTTGATTACGCACTTAACTTAGACATGAAGTGATAAAATCACCTAAATCCCACTTGCATGGGCTAAAAGGTAAACATAAAGGCATGTTGATCAATACCTTGGGATAACTTTTAAAGTTTAAGGCAGATTGATTAATTAGAGAAGGTCTCTACTTAGTAATAAGAATCATGACTTGCCTAAAGTAGGTTTGATCCTTATTATACTAGGATACCTTGCATAGACACATGTAGTTTGAGAGCACTACAATTTTTGCTAAACTTGCCTTGAATGCTCATTGATTAAAGCATATTGTTAGTGGTTAAATGATGAGATTGTCTTTACCTTAGCTTTGATTGCAAGGCTAGTTGTATAGGTTAGTGGGACATACTATTTCTTTTATGTATGACTCCATTATCACTTTGCTAAGTAATGAGAACTGTCAGATCTTAGGAATGAACCTACCTCTAATTAAACATTTGAATTTTAAAGCCTATGTCATGTTAATCTAAATAGGATACAAAGATTGATCAAGTTTGGATATTTTAATTCCAAAGTATCTTCCAATTTATGGATCTCGTATAGATGGTAAAATGGTGAAGAGACCCTTTATTACTAAAGGACGTAGAACCAAGAAATGTTTGGAGTTAGTGCATATTGACATGTATGAACCTGTTAGTGTTCATTCATAGGGAGGGTATGGGTACTTCATCATTTTTTTATGAATACTGTAGGTTTGGAAATGTGTACCTAGAACATAGAAAATCTTATGCGTTGGATATATTCATTGAATTTAAGGTGGAATAAGATAAACTATTAGGTAAACATATTAGGACACTTCGATTATATCGAGGTGGTGTGTCTAGTAAGTTTGATTCTTTCCTTAAGGAGCATGAAATTATATCCCAATTGTGTGCACTAGGGACTACATTGCAAAATGAAGTAAAGGAAAGATGAGATCAAATTTCAATGGATATAATGAGATTGATGACTAGTTCTTCATTGCTTCCCATATTCTTTTAGGGGTTCTGTCTTGAAGATTGTGTTATACTTTCTTTACCTAATAGGTATATTAGTTCATTGGATATACAAAAGGATTTAAGGGGTTATTGATTTGTAGTTAGGATAATTAAAAGGTGCACGTTAGTACAAATGCTAGATTTTTATGAAGGCTATATGGTAAGAAATAAGGCAAAGAGTGACATAAACTAGAATACACTAGAAGATAGTCCGATTTTTGCAAAGCATACTATGGATCTAGAGGTATAAGCACATACCATTCCCATTACTTCTAGTACATCGGTAACTTATAATAGTAGGAGGTTTGTATCCCATGGATTATGATGAGTGATGAGTAGTATCAATGCTCATATTTGGCAAAGGGTCTTGTGTGTTCAAGAAGGCATAGGGAAGCATGGTGGTGTTCTTAGATCTTGCAAGTAGATGAAAATATTCTCATTTAGAATGATGTAAGGATATTTCATCAACTAAGATCTAGTTTTCTACTTCTAGATAAAAATCTAGAAGGGGCGCAATATATTTTTGAAATTATAAGAATAGGAATATTGCATTATATCGCCTACATGACGAGCATTTGGTCAAGTGCATGATGTAGGACTCCAAGAAGGTTTCCAATCTTTTAGATTTGGAGTTGCCCTTCTCAAGATCAATGTCCTTGGACATTTGAGGAGAAAAATCACATTAAGGTAATATCCTATGTTTTTACAATAATTACCCTTATGTATGCGATGCTATGTGTTAGAATGGATATTTGCTTTGCTAAAGAGATAGTGAGTAGATATTAGTCTAATTGAGGATTAAAGCTTTGGGTAGATGCCAAGCATATACTCAAGTATCTTACGAGAATGAGGGAATATATGCTTGTGAGTCTTTGTGATAAGTTCGTATTTCTTAGGTTTGATGAGGACTCTTGCAGGTCTACCTCTAGGTATGTGTTCACTTTAAGTGGTATTTGTTGCTCCTTTTAAAATAATAAAGGAAGCCTCTTGGCTTAGGGGTAGTTCTCATGATTTTATCATCTAAGATAATGTTTTATGGTTATAGTGGGGTGGTGGCACAATCTGAAGAACTACAGTACCACTAGAAAAGAAAAGGCATAGAGAGGAAATGCCACCTTGTATATGAGTGTTGTGCGAAATTCGCACAACACCTTCAAAATTCGCACAGCCCATGCGTGGTGCGAATTTTGCTCTGTTTTTGCCAACACCACTTTAGATATTTTCTTATGTATTTTTTGATGTAATTTCCTTTCTTATCCTTGTAACTAACCAATCACAAGCTTTTGCTTTTGTAAAGACTATATAAGGGGTGGAAATCACCTCTTGGAAAAGAGAATACGTATTACGTTTTACACTTAGATATATATAGAGCTCTCTCGTTTCTCTTTTCTCTTTACTATTTTCTTTTTCTCGGAAGCCAAACAGCCTCTGAGGGCTTTTCCTCAGAGGATGATTGGCTAAAACTTTTAGTTTCTCAAAGTATGGATGTTATGTGATGGCTTGGATGCAATCCCATGGAAATTTCTCGCACCCGGAAGGTAAGGTAGTCGTTTTTCATTAATGGTTCATTAATGCAAAGTTTGATTTTTATTTCCTTTGGACAACTTCCAACGGCCAATACTTGATAAGCTTTTGGATTTCTATCCATTAGTTATCTCCTACGAGCTATTGGAAGGTGAGGTTTTCAATTCCAAGTTTTGCATTAATCCGTTAGAACCAATTTCAATGGCCATTGAAAGGTGAGTTTATCACCTGGAATGACTTTGAGTTGCCAATATTTGGTAAGCTTTTGGCTTTAGACCATTAGTTATCTCTTACGAGCCATTCAAAGGAAGTCTAAGGTGAATAACCATTGATGAAATTCACTACCATCTGTTTTGTCATTTTAAAGGATTAAAACTTGATTTGCTAAATCCATACCGGTTCGGGAAGCAAGCATCACCATAGTTGTAACCCCAACGCGAGGAGCCTATCCTGAGATTTCCAATTTGCATAAGAGCCAGAGCATAGCTATCCTATCTTTGAGAAACTTGTTTTTACACCCTTTCATTTTAGTCTTTAATGTTAGCTTAGATTAGTTTAAATCTTTTTAAAACATTTACATCTTCTTTTAAAACTAACATCCATAAGAAAATCACCTATTTTCCTAATTTGAATATCACTTGTGTTTGCGAAAACCCTTCCCAGTGAACGATCCTAGAACCACTATGCTATAGTAGCTTGGCTACTTTAGTAATAGTATTCAAGGTATAAATTTTGTTGATACGCCTTTAAAGCTAAGCTACCATGAGTCGAATCAAATGGCGCCAAGAAATCGGGAAGGTGCCACAAGCACAGTGAAGCAACCATTAAGGGTAACTTGTGATCTTCATCACAAGTTTGGTGAGTTTTCTTATAATTTTTTTTTTTTAGTTTAGTTTCTATTTAGTTAAATTTTTTATTCTCTTTTCTTTTATTTTTGTTTTAATTTCAATTTGTGCATTCCTTGTTGGATTCGAGACCAAGAGGGAACCCTGGTACAAGTTGAAGAAAAGAGCCTTAGTTGAATATCATTTTTTTTAGAAATGGAAATTCCACATGAAGATCAAAGCTCTCATTATGATCATGAGAAGGACAAATTTGCATACTTATCCATGAGGGATCGGATTGAATTAGGGAAAAGGCAAGTTCAACAAAGCCAATGGGGTAGTAAGTATGTTTTGAATGAAGACATGAGCATGAAGGCAAAGCTAGCATCTATGGCTAGAAGGATAGAAGAGTTTGAATTGAGGAATGTGCATACTGAAGCACAACCACAAGCCATGCCAACTTCATTTAAGTATATAAACCATCCCAACCTTACAACCCAACCTCAACCTCAACCATCAATGAGTACATCTTCATTGGAGCAAGCCATTTTAAAGATAAGCAAAGTCATGGAGGACTTTGTAGGTGAGCAACAAAAGATCAACTCTCATCTTAACGAAAAGATTGATAATATGGAAAGTTCAATAAATGTAAGAATGGAGGGGGTTTATAATGATCTATCACTAAGGATAGAAAAAGTTCAAGACTCCATTGAGAAGCTCACCAATCTCGACATAGCAAGGGGGAAAAGGAAGCTTCCTCCTCAACCCCACCATAACCTTCAAGGAACCAATGCAAAAAGATCAAGGGAAGTGTTGAAGATCGACACTTTGGTAGGGGATTGCTATGACAACTCTATGGACCAACCTTCCATTGAAAATCATAAGGTTCAAGATGATAAAGGGTCACCTGAACCCTTTAAAGCATCCACTTCTCCAGGGAAGAGAAGAGAAATGAATTCCCTTGGACCAAATGGGAAGGATGCCAATTTTGTTTGGGATCCAGGGGGAATTCAGCATGAAGTGGGTGTGTGAGTGAGGATGAGCTAAATAGTTCATCTTCCTTTTGGGGTACATGCTATCAGCTTCATTTAAATTCTATGCTTTCTTTAAATTTATGCATGTTTTAGTTTGAATTCTTAGCTTTAATTTAGTTTTAATATGTTTTTAAGATGAGTTTTGAAGTGTTCATGCAGGTATGATGCTTGCAAAAAAATCGAAGTTATGGTGAAAACAAGGGAAAACAGGGGAGAAAAGCCAAAACAGAGCAATTCGCACCACCCCATTTCGGCAACTGTTGGGCACATTTCGATCACTTCCCAAAGTTCATTTCATGCGTACTATATCTCGTTTAAAAGCTTGGGAAGTCAGGAGTCCATAGGTTCAAACGGTGCTCGATTTGGAGTTGAAACGAAGAAGTTATGGCTGTTTGAAGACGACTGTGCAAAGCTGAACGGGAATGTTGCAGCCGCACCCCATTTTGCTACTGTTGGACACGTTTTTGGAGCACTTTATGGAGCTCAAATTATGCATATCATATCTCTTTTTGAAGTTTAGGAAGTCAGGAGTCCAGTGCTTCAAACGGTGTGCGATTTGGATTTGAAATGAAGAAGTTATGGCCATTTGAAAGAATCCAATTTTGCATTTGGGCTGGTGAATAGTGCCTTGTGCGAAATTTTCGCACAACATATTGTGTTGTGCGAAACTCGCACAACACCCCCCTTGTGCGAATTTTTGAGCTTCTTCATCCCTACCCTTCCCAATCCCAAGCCTTTGAGCCTTGTCCTCAGTTGCTCAAAGTGGGGCCCACTCATCATTTTTGTAAATATTTAGTATAAATTCCTCTCTCATTCAATTTTTGAATTTTGAAACAGGTGGTTCAACCTTCTCAACTCCAAGTCCACATCACATGAGGTACCACTTCCTTCCTCCTTATTTTCGATTCAAACATTGAGGACAATGTTCATCTCGGTTGGGGGGAGAGTTGAGGAAGTAAGTATTAGTTTAAATTTTTATCATACTTAGTTAAATTAGCTACTTTTTATTTAAATTTTAAAATTTTTGCTTTAAACTCCATGGATATTAAGGATTAACTCTCAAAATTAAATGAGAGAAGTCGAGTTTCAACTTGATTACATGAGTCTTAGAGTTTGTATTATGCTCTTCTAAAAGTTGATGAATTGTTGAAACTCCCATTGCATGCAAACTTATCTCTTCCACCTTAAGCTATTCGCACACACATACATGAGATTCCGATTATAAGATGTGAAACTATCTCACCCTCTAAGCTTGAGAAATCATAATTTGACACCTTTAACCTCTCTTTAATAGTGTTGGGACACCTCATAAAGACCAATGAGTCTTTGAAAAAAATAGAAAAAAGAAAAAGAAAAAGAAAAAAAAAAATATAGAATACACTTCTTTGCTTGCCTTGAAACCTGAGCATGGTCCGAAGGGGTGGCGAAAGCCTTTAAAGCCTGGTGCCCTAAGCCTTTATTGGTTGGGAGTCACCGATCCTCTGCTTGTTACATGGGTGAATTGGTTAAGTTTAGTAAGTGAAAAGAATTGTGAATAAGAGGTGCGTTCCTAGCCTATCAAGAGATGGTTAATTTTGTTAAGCTTAAAGAAAGACTTAGGTTGGGGGGAGATGATAGTTATCCATACTATACTCGGAAGCTAATCACATTAACACTTAGCTTTTAGTGGAAGAATTTGATTTGGATCTTTAGAGAATGGAAATTCTTTTGATGCTTAAACTTGCATAATATCCATTCTTTGTACTCTATGATCAAGTGAATGCTTTGACAACTCTTATTATAGGTTGAGTTTCACATCTTTATTGATCCATGGATGTCCATCATGCCACTCATATCATTTTTTGGAGTGATTTGCATGATCCCTTTTATGTATATTATTATAGTTTACTTAGTTTTTATCTCCTCCATTGCTAAGGGACTAGCAATGAGTCGGTTGGGGGGTGTGATTACTACCAAAAAGTGCGAATTTCGCACAACACAAGGTGTCGTGCGAAATTTTCGCACAAGCCTGGAGCAGTTGGCTTCCAAAGGCCATATCTTCCTCATTTCAGCTCCAAATCGTACACGGTTTGAAGCGTTGGATTCTTGACTTCCATAGCTTTGAAATGGTATATAGCATGTAAAAAATGGACTTCGGGAAGTGCTCCAAAAGTGCGAAAGAAGACTGCAGCTGCTGTCCTCTTTGCTTCTCTTCACTTTGCTTCTCTTTGCTTCTTTTTGCTTCTCTCCTTGCATACTTTGAACGACTTTGGCAAAGGGCTATGGAGCTCCAAATCTTGGTTCTTCATGAATTTGAGCTTCCAAAAGCTTTGCCATAACTTGTCCAAGTAGCTCCTCCATCATTTGGCATGCTTGAATTGATTCATAAGCTGATAAAAACATGTAAACTTGCCACAAAATGGTTAAAACCAATTACTAAGGACCTTAATGAATTAATTGGGTTAAATGAATATGATTACTACTCAAAGGTGCTTAAAACCATTATAATTAGGTCTACAAAATAGCACTTTTTGGTAGTAATCAATGAGATAGTTCAGATAGATGATGTGACTAAGAAGTTTTTTTTAGTGCCTAGTCTACTTTTAAGGCTAGTGGGAGTTTGTTGGGATGAAGCCCTTAAAATTAAGATATAATGTAACAAAGCTAGACTTGAGTCTCCATTTAATCTATCCATTATATGCATTGATATTGATTTGAGCATTTAGACCCATATCACTTGTATTGTACATGACTTGGGTGCATCAGGAGTTACACAAAGGATACGAGTCATGAGTTCCTTGAAAAATAATAAGTAGTTCATAGTCGATTCATGGATTTGGGCAATCTAGTAGAGACTATAGTGCATTACATCTTAATTGGAGGATGGATTGTCGTGGCCTTTGGGATGGGGTTTCCCATGGTGAGTGTACTAGTGTGTACGGTTACACATTGGATAAGACTTACAATGAGTCATGACATAAGACTATTGGGTAGTCATAAAATCACCAAATTGTTATGTCGTATTATCTCTCAACCTTGAGAGAATAGTGAACTTATGCTAAAGTTAGTAGTGACTTTGACCTATGGGTCAGATCCTAAAGTGATCATACATTTCTTATGGATTAGGTCATTGTTGATGGAAACCGATAACAACAGGTATTCTCAATAGAGGTAATGATATCTCATAGACTTAGAGACAATGTGTCCCCTTGGGTGATTGTAAGGACATGTAATTAGGAAATCTATGGTCATTGTAATTCCTTAAGTGGAATTTAACATGCGCTCTTCTAAGCTAGGATATCCCAATTGATCACATAATAAGAGGATTTTTAAGAGGCTAATAGCTTTCACCTATTTAGATTATGAACATCAGTTCATAGAGAGACTATATATTATGGATTATAGGTCACTGACCCGAGTTCTTGTATCTTGTTGTAATATACATAGGGTATTAAAGTGTAGTTAACTCTCTATAGTAAGATGTTGAGTCAACTTCAAAATTAGATCATGAGGGAGCAAGTATTTTCGTATGGGTCCTAATGGTCTTAACTTGAGCTCATATTCCTTGATTGCATGGTTTATGAGAGTGTATAGGTTTTTATTTCACTTGTGTGCTAATTAATTAGTTAGGAACCTTTTTAGGCTAAATTAAGTGACCCAAGCCTAAGATGGGCTCAAGTTAGTTAAGCCCATGGGAAGCCTATGAATACCTCTCTTGGGGTTTAGGTTTTTAATCTTGCTTAATGTCCACTTAAAGAGACATAACCATAGTCTCCACCCTCTATGAGATCTCCACTATCTCAGTTTTTGGATTCAAGGAGCCATTGGTCAGAAGATCTCTAGGTCTTTGAGGTCATCTTCAATAGTTGGAACTTAAGGTTTGGGAACATCCAAACCTAAATGTTAATACTTTAATCTTAAAGAATCAATTTTGAAAATTGGTATTTATGGACTCACATTTTTCACGTGTGTCTCATTCGATGGCGAGACTCGTTTTTTAGTGAAAAACTTATTTTGTGAAAATTAAAGTCACCACTTATTTTTATTTTTTGAAGGAAAAATCAAATAAGAAATAAAACCCTAAAAAAATATTCCTTATTTGGAAAAGCATAGTTTGAGAAAAACCAAGTCTGAGTCTGGAGGATAGGCTACCTATTAGGAAGTTATCATAAGGTAGTACCCCTCTAAGTCCTAAATAAAGGTTTCTACTAATGAGTTGATGTAACTATGATAATTAGTTTTTAATTTAATGGATACTGAAGAATCAAAGTAAATAAACTAAAGTAAGGATGATAATCAAATGAAAAAAAATCAAGAGAATAATCACACAAGGCATGCATATCAATGACAACAAACAACTAGGGAGAGAAAGAAATGTACCTTATTAGCAAGCTAAGCACTTCTATAAAATAACAAGAATTAGCTTATAAACATATCATATCACAAGTCCAACAACATACAATATACACCCCACTTAAATCAAGAATCAAAGAAATAATAATATGGAAACCATGCAAAGCAAGATGGAACAAGCATGAGAATATTTAAAAGCAAGGTAAACACATCAATGTACGCAAGTGGATAGAGAAGAGAAGAACCATACCTTGATTACATAAAGCACTTTGATAAAATAATGAGGTTAGTTCAACAAGAAATAATGAATACAAAAGAAGAAGCAAAAGACAAAAATCAAGCTTGAAGAAAGGTCATAAGTAATACACCCTCAAAATGAATTTGAATAAAATACCAAAAAAAAGATTCATTTATCATATACGATATACCTACAATGTGAGTTAGGAATGAAAGTGTTAGGATTAGGCCCCTAAAAATAAGACATGATGTAATAAAGTTAGACTTAATTGTCCCCTTTCTATCATTTTGGTGTATTGACATTGATTTGAGCATTCAATACATGTCTCTTACATTGTACATGACTTCGATGCATTAGGAGCTGCATAGAAGATACAAGTCATGGGTTCCTTGTAAGTTGATAAGTTGTCCACAATTGGTTCATAGATTTGGGTAATCTAATAAAGATTGTAGTACCCTACCTTCTATTTGGAGGAATGGTTTGTCTTGGCTATTGGGATGGGTTACCCATGATGAGTACACTAGTGCATGTAATGCACACTAGACATGACCTATAGTGAATCATGACGCAAGGCTATCAATTATCATGATTCACTAAGCTACTATATTGCATGGACTCTCAACCTTGAGAGGATATTGAGTCTGTGCCAAAATCAATAGGAGACTTTGACCTATGGGTGGGAGTAAAGTGGTTGTATATTCCTATGGATTGGGTCACTAAAAACCATTGAAAGTCCAATAGGAAACACTTAGAGGAGGGATGAATGGGTGATTAAAATTTTTTAAATAAATTGATTCGATGCCCAGTCGGGTCTTTTAATAAAAAACATTTATAAAACCTATGACCTTATACTGGCGTAGCAAAGCTACTATAGTATAGCAGTTCTAGGGTCGAACTCAGGGATGGGTTTTCACTCTATCGAGTGACAGACTCTAAATTAGAAATTGATTCGATGATTTCCTTTAGCACAAACTTGAAATTTAAAAGAAAATAAAATTGTTTTGAAAGTGGTGATTGAAACTAAACTCACATAGAACTAAGTAAAAAGTGGAAGAAAGAAAGTCCCCCGGAGCTAAAGGTTGCTAGGGTCAAGTTCAAGATGCAAAGTGGAAAATTCCGGATTTTTCTCCTCGCATTGGGGATTTAACCTATAGTTATTTCCCGAACCGGTATAGGTTTGACAGTGAAGATTTAATCCATAAAAAGTCAATAGATATGGTAGTCAAGGTCCATTAATGGCTTTAGACACTATGAGTCTTCACCTTGAACCACTTTCCAATGGCTCGTACATGATAACTAATGGACTGATATGGATCTAGCAATAAGCATCCACAGAGACCTGAAGCTTACCATGTATTGGCCAGTCAAAGTGATTCTAAGGGATTTAAGGCAAAACCTTGGCTTTAGAAGCCATTTATGGACTCCAACTACCTGAATTTAATGCACGGAAACTTTCCACCTTTTAATCTGGACTTTTCACCTAGCTTCCTTCACTCCAAGAAACTATTGGTTTAGCCTCTCATCCTCTGGGAAAACATCCTCAGAGGGTGTTTGGCTTCCAAGAAAATAGAAAATAGTAGAGAGAAAAAGAAAGCAAAAGAGATCTCTGTATTTCACTAAGTATCAAATTTACATCAGTTGGTCTCCTGGAGAAAGCTCCCCGAAAGATGATTTTTCAGTGATTACAAGAGAATTTATATAGGAAGGTAATTTTACCCTTCCTTGGATACTTCCTAGCTAAGGAATTACATGAGTGGCTGAATACAAGGAGAAAATGGAAATTTAGACACAAAAATATCGGAAGAAAAAAGAGTCGGGCAAAAATATCCAATTTTCGCACGCTGGAGTTCCAATTTCGCACTTTGGTTTGAGGTGTGCGAAAATCCCACACTTTGGACTGAGGAATTCGCACCTTGATTTCCATCGTGCGAAATTGTCCCTCAGCTTGATGCAGTTGTCTTCCGAAGGCCATATCTTCCTCATTTCAGCTCCAAATCGTACATGGTTTGAATCGTTGGATTCTTGACTTTCTGAGATTTGAAATGGTATATAGAATGCAGAAAATGGACTTCGGGAAGTGCTCCAAAAGTGCAATGAAAGACTGCAGCTGTGTCCCCTGTTTTCATCACCCTGTTTTCCTCTTCTCCATTGTTCTTTCCTTGTATACTTTGAACGACTAAGGCAAAGGATTATGAGGCTCCATAGCTTGGTTTCTTCATAAATTTAAGCTTTCCAAAAGCTTTGCCATGAACTATATATAGCTCTCCCTCATTCTTAAATTGCTTTGGTGAGCATAAAGCTATCAAAAAGCACCAAAACTTAACACAATTGTTAGAAACGATTGCAAGGGTCTCTAACATGTTAATTGAGTTAAAAGGTAATAATTACTACTCAAGGTTGTTTAAAAGAGCTAATTACAAGCTACAAAATAGCATGTTTTGAGTAGTAATCATAAATATTTATATATTATACCAAATTCTTTAACTCAATAGATATCAAGGGTATCCCAAATAACTAAATGAGTTATACCTAAAATCTTTAGATATTTATATAAACCTGATTTTAACCTTTTAGAAATATCCCATGATTAGTTAGGGATAAAATAATATAATTATTAATATCTAAAAGGCAACTTGAGAGATGCTAGGGAAAATAATAATTGGTTATAAGTATAACTACCATAATCTTCAAGATAACCAACCCAACAACCTCAATGATAAATTAACTAATCAATCAAAAGGATATCAATATCATCAAACATATATAAGTAAGAATAAAAAGATATGCAATGAGACATAAGATTTTTACATGGAAAACACCCACAAACTATGGAGATAAAAGATCATGAGGTTAAAGACCTACAAATCTAGATGCATTATTCGAAATCAAGTTACATAGATTTACTTAACCATTTTACCCTAAAAGCTTACTCTCCAATACCTAAAACTTCATTCACGTCTGTGACACAACAACTCTCTATTGTCCCCTAGTAGATCATTCAACCACTTCGAAGGGATTAAGGTTTTCAACCTAAGATTCAAAGATTGAATCCTTGAATGAGAGATCGGGAAAGATGTAGCACGTTAGACTTTCTCAAAGAGATCCTTTCTAAGGAATGAAAGGTCTCTCAACGATATATCTCAAAACTATGAGATCTCTTAGTCGAAATCTCTACTTTTAGATCACTAACCCTCAAATTATAAAGGAGGTATTTATAGGCAAAAGCCCAAAGAGTTTCGAAATCTTAAGTTTCCAAAATAGAGTTTGAGTGAAATTCATCTAAAATCTGTTTCATATCTCAATAGGACTATCATGACCACTTGATCGGACTTACACTGCTTAAGCGGTCCTTACCATTTGAGCAGGCTGACCACTTGAGTGGGCTTAATTGCTCAAGTAGCCCTTGCTTATTTTAAAAAGTCTTTTTAAAACATTTTAAGTAAAAAAAATGATATTGAACCTTTTTATACCTCAAAGAAGCCTAATATGCCACATGCCAAACCTCTTTAGACGTATTTAAGACTTCTCGATTGGATGAACAAAAAGCCTTGATCTTCAATGGAGATCAAGTCACTATCTAAAAAGAGTTCTATGGCCAAACATAAAAAGAAACAAAATTGTTACATATAAACAAGACTCAATGTCTTAACAATCTCCCCCTTGGACAATTTTGTGACAAAACATTGTTACATAAACCCACCTAAACTCTCATAAAGGAGTTTGCATAACATACATTAACGCTTAATTAAAAATATACTAAGGGAATGCTTTGCATCATTTTATAGTACTCATCTTTCAATCCTGTAACTTGCACACATACAAAAAACTATACCGAAGGTAAAGTAGTGTGAGAGATAAGATATGATCAAGGTAACAAAACAAGATAATTGAAGATTTTGCTTGATGCATTGTAAAAGCATGAATAAAGAATAGATTCCTGTAATAACACCAAGGTACAAAGCAAAGCTTGAGAGGAATATAAATGTATGCAAATCAATTCAAGAGAATAGAAGCTAGATAAGATACAATAGATCATAGAGGTCATCACCAACCAAAAATAGGCAGTAAGAATCATAAGGAGAAGCTTCTACGATTGAGATTAACTCTAGAGAGATAGACAATTCAAACAATAATATTTTGCAGGAAACATCCATGTTAGGCATCTCTCTAAACTATTTAAGTTATGCTTTTATCAGTTGATTTGGTTTTCTCCAATGCCTTAAGTTTAATTTTCTCTAATATTTCAATTAAATTCTCTTTAAAAAAATGTATGTTTATTAGTTCCCTTTAATTTAAGAGAATAGAAGTTTTTTTTTTTGGATTGAGTCCAAGACATGATGTAACAAAGTTAGACTTAATTGTCCTCTTAATATCCCTTTGGTGTATTAACATTGACTTGAGCATTCGACCCATATCTCTTACACTGTACATGACTTAGGACATTAGAAGTTGTATAGAAGATATAAGTCATAGCTTACTTATAAGTAGATAAGTTGTCCACAGTTGGTTCATGGATTTGGGCAATCTAGAGAGATTGTAGTACATCACCTCCTAATTCGAGGGATGACTTATCTTGGCCGTTGGGATGAGTTTCTCATAGTGAGTGTACTAGTGTATGTGATGCACAATAGACAAGACCTATAGTGAATCATGATGCAAGGCTATCAAATGCCATGATTTATCAAGCTATTATGTTGCATAGACTCTCAACCTTGAGAGGAGATTAAGTCTGTGTCAAAATCAACATGAGGCTTTGGCCTATGGGTGAGACCCTAAAGTAATCATATATCCTTATGGATTAGGTCACTGTTGATGGAGGTTAATGGCAATAAGTATTCTCAATAAAGACACCATGATATCTCGTGGGATTGAGACAGTGTGTCCCCTTAGAGGATTCAAAGGACATGTGATCATGAAATCTATGGTCACAATAATTCCTTTAGTGGAATTTGACATATGCTCCTTAGAGGTAGAGTATCTCATTTGATCACATAATAAGAGGATTTGTAACTCAAGGATTGGAGAGGTAATCTTGATAGGTGATAAAACTACCTTGTTAGATTACAAACACCAGTCCATAAGGAGTCTACATGTAGTGGATAGTAGGTCACGGATTTGAGCTTCATCTCGTTGCTATTTAGATAAGTTATTGGAGTGCAGTTGATTCTCTTTTGTCTCATTGCTATTTACCCAAGATTGCATAGAGGATAATGAACAAGGTCTCTAGATTGGGCTAACTGATTAATTAGATGACCCTATGTGGTTAATTAATCAATTAGAACATGTTTTGGGCTAAATTAAGTGACCCAAGCCTTGATGGGCTCAAGTCACTTAAGCCTAGTTGGCAACCCCATAAATACCCTATTTTGGGTTAGGATTTCCTTATTGACTTTAGTTAGTCATCTTCCATCTCTATAGAGAGAGAGAGAAATGGAGAAAGAGCTAACTAAAGCTTCCTCATTTCCATTCTCCACACTTTGGAGTGCCAAGATCGTGGTTCGAGTCATAGGGTGGAAGATCTTAGGTATATAAGACCTTTAAACTCTTCAGGCTTCTTCTTAATTGGATAGATTTTGATGTGGGAACATCCAGATCATAGGTGTGAATACTATATCTCTAGATCTATAGTTAATAAGGGTTTTTACAGCCATTTGTTTATGCTACGATAGATTTTGAGATGTTTAGGAATAGATGCATGTACCCTATGAGATCCATGGCATGGGAACAAAGTAATCTAGGGTTCCTAACAATTGGTATAAGAGCTAAGTTAGGTTTTAGCATGTTAGATATGTTATAAGATATGTTATATATATATATATATATATATAATTATTCCCTTGTTTTGATTATATGCTCTTGATTAATTGCATATGCGGCCTCAAGATATTTTGGCATTCTTGATTGTAAATAATTTTTCATGCATTTTTTAAAATTGAAAAACTTATTTAAATTGGAATGTGCATGGTTAGGAAATTTTATTTTAAAGAAAATATAAGTTGGAGAAGGATTAAGAGCTTTCTTACCTTTTCAAAAATTAATTCTTATATATTTTAATTTTATTTAAAATCTTCTCAAATCTTTGAGAACTCTAAGAATAAAATCTTTCTTTTAAGGAAAAGCTCTTATTTTTCCAAATCTTTATAAAATAGTATTTTTCCTATTTTTGATTAAAAGAAAATAAGTTAATTTTGGAAATTCATGATAGATAATTTATGATTAAGAATGATTACCAAAATAAGTATTAGAACCCAAAGAAAAGTTTTTTGGTATTCTTAGTAAACTTTCATGAGAATATATTTTCTAAAACTATTTATTTAAATTGGTTGTTGCTAAAAGGATTGATATTTCTTTAGAACTATCTGTCTATTAAACTTTAGAAAGTTTTCCTGTTCTTTCTCGATAAGAGAAGGAAAACTATACTTCAATGATAATTGGTCCTCTAGGTTCTCCCCCCACAAAGAGAAGGAGGAAACCGTTATGTTTGGATAGTTCAATGATAAAGAATAAGAGAATAATTCTTTTAGCACAAAAGTCTCGGTTTAAAAGGTAAATAACGGATTTAGAAAATCTCATGATAGAGAATTTATGATAACAAGGGTTATCAAAATAACTTTGGAATATTTTAGTAATTTAATAAAATATTTTGAAAATACTTTCCATAATGGATTGTTTAATTCCTTTTTAGAAATAAGCATTTTTTTGGAGTTTTTCATAAAGAATATTTTATCCAATAAGGAATTACTAAAAGGTTCTATTTTTGGTAGTATTTAATGGAATAAATAATTATGAAATTGCCATGAAAATATTTCTTAAGTTTGAAAAGTGTAAGGAATAAGGAAAGTAAATCTTATGAGGTTTTTTGAATATGAAAAGCAAAAGTTCCTTTCTTGGATAAGGTACTCTCAAGATTATTCAAAATCTCATAAATTGGTAATTTCCTTATTATACAAGAGTTTCAAATTTGGAAAATAAATATTTTGAAAATTTTCATTAAAGATAATTTATCATTAAAAGACTATTACCAAAAGGCTAAGATATTGATGGAAATAAATTTCTTTGAAACATTTCCTTAATAAAATATTTATTAATTGGAATTGTGTCTAGAAGGAGAATTTTATGAAAATAGATTTTAAAATTTTGAGAGTGGATATTTTATCAAAATTCTTTTTGAAAATTACTCTCATGGAAATTTTAAATTTTTTCACATTCATATTCTCCTATTACACTAGATATCCAATTAGGAAATAAATATTTTTGGAAATTCTCAAAGTAGATAATTTCTTCATTAGAGAAATTACTAATGGTTTTAAAATGCTCTTATTTATCTCAAAAGACTAAGTGGGAGAGGGCCTCAGGCAAGCCCATGACCTCTATTATCAAACCCATTTTGATTTGGGTTCATCATCACCCCACCAGTAGGTTGGGCCCTAGGAATCAAGGGATATGGACTCTCCACATGGAAGAGACTAGATATGTCGATAGTGGGAGCAACCACCCCACTAGTGGGGTTCCTTACTTAGTGACATTGATAGTTTGAGGACAATGGTTGTCACTTGACATTGGATATGAAGTGGTCGAATTGTCCACCGCGGTCCCACTTGCATAGTCCATGGGCTAAAAAAAGGTATGTGATCTTACCTTTAGATAACTTTCATGGTTAAGGTAGGGAGATCAATTTGAGAGGGTCTCTAACTAGTAATAAGGTCATAACCTGCCCACCATAGGCTTGATTCTTATGATACTAGGATACCTTGCAAAGGGATATATAGTTTGAGAGCACTACATTTTTGCTAAATTAATTACCAAATGCCTTGAATGCTCAATTATGTCATATGCTTGGTTATATTCTTTATTATGTATATGATGTCGGTTTTATTATCACTCTCTTTCTCACAATAAACCAAGCCTAACTAATCAATTGAACTAATTTTATTATGGATATAGTAGCTAATTTCATAAAAGCTAGTTTAGGAAGAGCTAGCTATTCCTTATGAACTAACCTATCAAAAGAAAAGAGTGGTATATTAAGGTGATATTAGACAAATCAGAAGACAAAGTTCCTAATACTTGGATCTTTGGATAATGTGTTGCAATAACAACACATGTCTATTACTAGAGACTTTGATATTCTCTTTCTAGCTTACAATGGTTATTTAGTGATAAGGGTAGGATAACTTTGACAAGCTACTCTTAGGATTGTTATGAACACTAGTATTCATATGATCTTAGAGACCTTACCATTTTCCTTTGGGATGGCCAAGGGGATTCTCAAAGATTATAGGGCATTCATATGGAAGTAAAAGGTTCTTAGGTTCTTCTGCTAAGAAGAAGAAGAATAACATTAAATAAGGAAAGTTCAAGAGAAGGAATAAGAGAGCAAGTTTAGGGTCTTTTTGCCCTCACTTAATAAGAAAATGACCATTTTGCCATTGATCACATGGAGAGAATGTGCCTTTCTGTCCAAAAAAATAACACCGTCTCTAAAAAAAAAATGCATATTGCATGCAATTATAAAGGATGGAGGGTATATTGCTCGATTTTGAACTCGATGGGGCAATGTGCAAAACATGCTATAGGTTGGGGGGGTTAAAGTGTAATAAACCCTTTATTTTTAAAAGGGAAAACAAAATAAGAAATAAAACCCTAACAAAATGACTGCTAATTTTTGGAAAAAGTTGTTCGTAAAAACCTGATCTGGGTTCGAGGATCAAGTTACCTATTGGGAAGGTACCCTCAAAGAGGTAGCACCCCTTTAAGCCTTAAAAGGTATCTACTATTGAGCTGAGGAGATTATAGCAAATGACTGATCACTCAAGTGGATACTAGAACAGAATAAATATGGATGATATCATGGCAATAGGCAAACATGTTTAATTAGTGAAAACAAATACGACCAAAGTGTACTTGGCCTTTAACTAGAGTGCTATCACAAAACATAAAGTTAGATAACAAAAAACAAAGCACATAACTTGCATTTTATTAGAGAAAATCAAACAAACATCAAAGCAATCAAAGACAGTATCAAACATAGATATAATTTGCACGAAACATTTCTTATGCAACCAAAAGAAAGTGAAGGGTGGAGAGCGTACCTGAATAGTATATTCTAAACACAAATACACTTGTAATACGTATAGAGAGATTAGGACAAAAAAAATCATAATATTCAATTAGGAGAGTAAAACTTAACATGCATGATCATAATAAGATGTTTAAAGTAAAGAATTATCAACAATGACCTAGTGAAATAGTGAACTAAAAGGCATTTTTTCCATACAACTTAAAAAAAACCTAATGAACTAAAAAAAAATTGAAGTACTTTAATTAAATAAACGAAATAAATTAAATTAAAATGAATTTAGCTAGAGCATTTTACCACATAACTAATTAATCTAGTAAAAAAAGAAAAAACTTTAACTTAAATTGACCAACCAAACTAAAGATTTTAAAAACTCTAACTTTTTTATTATCATAAAAAATTTAACTAAAACTATAATGGTAGTGGAGATGGCAATCAACTCCACACTAAAGAAATAAAAATAAAAAAACAAAAAAACAAAAACAAAGGTTCGACTATGATGCGTAGTGGAGCAATCCCAAAAAGTAGTGCAGGTCTTCAATGGTGGTGGTATACTCTTGGAGACGCTTTCTCCCTCCAAACCTTCTTAAGATAGCCACCCCTTTCCCTTTTTAACTACAACCCCCACCGTCTTCATAAAAATAAATAAATAAACTCCCCTTTTTAACTTTTTTCTTTAAAAATCTCATGTTCCCTTCTTTAAACTCCCCTTCCCAACGTGGGCTGCTACTCCCAATTCCCAAAATTCCCCAACTCAATCTCCTTCAACCCCACTTCAATCTCTCAAAATTCTTGAATTTTTTTTTGTTCTTTATTTTTTTCTTCAAAATAATTAATCTTAGTCAATAATAATAATAATAATAATAATAATAACCTTCATGTGTATGTGTATAGTTTACAAAGTTATCAGACTAAATAAAATCATTTTACAAAAGTATTAAATTAAAGAAAACATTTTATGAAATTGCTAAATTAAATAAAAACATTTTACAAAATCATTGAATTGAATCAAATATGTTACAAAACTATTAAATCAAATAAAACCATTTTTACAAAAGTATTAGTTTAAATAAACATATTTTTTCAAAATTCTTAAATGAAATAAAAGTATTTTTTTTTCTAAAAGTATTAAATTGAAGAAAAGCAATTTATGAAATTAATTAGACAAAATGGGAGCATTTTAAAAAATTATTAAATTAAATCGAAGTATTTTACAAGACTTAGATTAAATAAAAATATTTTATAAAATTTTTAGATTAAATAAAAATATTTGCAACATTATTAGATCAAAAGGGAGAATTTCACCAAATTATTAAATTGAATATACGAGTAAGAAAAAAGTATTATAGGGAAAAAAATGAAAAACAAATAAATAAAATGATAGATAAAATAATAATAATAATAATAATAATAATAATAATAATAAAAGAAAAATGATGCAACCATACAAAAAACAAGTCATGCAAAACATGCCAAAAAGGTGACCTAAGTGGGCTGGGTAAAACTAAGTGGGCCTAAGTGGGTCAAGCGTTCGTAGGTGAGCCTAAAGTGCCTAAGTGACCTAAGGTGATCGAAAAAAGTGCCCAAGTGTCCTAAAAGCGTACCTAAATGAGCTATCCTAAAAAGAAAAAAGAAAATGAAGATCCTAAGTCTAACTCGGGGCTACCAAGGGTCACAATGAGGGGCCAGATAAATCCCTCAACCAAAGTCTCTAAGGTAGCTAGAAAAGGTAAGCTATACAAGCAACAATAGGCCATTAGGGAACTATTATAGAGTATTGAAAAAGAACTTAATAGGACACAGGAGAAGCACAAGAATATACCTAGTATCCTATGTACTTGTAAGACAAAATTAAGGGTCTACAATAAAGTTTTAAAATTTCAATATATGCAGTTTAAATATAATATTATATATGCAAAAAAAGTCCATGCAATGAGAATTTTAATATAAAGTACTAAAAACAACTATTAAAACCTTTTATTGTAGCTAAGTGTAATTTGCCTCTAAATTAAACTTTTGGTCATGGTTACAAAATTTTAGTATCCATATGAACATTTGCAACGTTGAAAACCAATACCTCGTGTCTAAACACTTTATTTCAAAATTTATCATATATAACTCATTTATAGTCACGACCAAAACAGAATCGTACTATACAACACTTTTAGTCATGACCATCATGTGGTCGTGACTATACAACACTTTTAGTTGTGGCTAGAATATGTGCTTGTGGCTACACAACACTTTTAGTCACGACTTGCATGTGCTTGTAGCTATACAACACTTTTAGTCACGACTTGCATGTGCCTGTGGCTATACAACACTTTTAGTCACAACCAACATGTGGTCGCGACTATGAGCTCACACTTTAGAACCACATTTTTCCTTCTGGCCACCACTATAAGATATATTTATGTCCTCTAAAGTAATTCTGAGTGATGGTAAATTGAATCCACACCTAAATAATATAGTTGCATTTTTTTCTTCCAATTTTAACCACAGGATGTGACGCAAGCACTTACCATGGGAACCCTATCTCGATGGCCAAGACAAGCCATCCCTTTAATTAATTAGGGGGTAATGCACTATAGTGTCTATTGAATTGTCCAAATCCATGGTCCGATTATGAACAACTTATCATCTTGTAAGGAACTTATGACTTTTATCCTCTGTACAACTACTAATACACCCAAAATATGTACAATTATGGACCCACATTTTTCACGTGCGCCCTCACTCGATCGGCAAGACTCGCTTTTATTGGTGAAAATTTTGTTTTTGGAAAAGTCAGAGTTGTCACTTATTTTATTTTATTTTAAAGGGAGAATAAAACAAGAAAGAAAACCCTAAAAAGCGACTCCATGGTTTTTGAAAAAGCGTGTCGTTGAAAAACCCAAGTCTAGGTCCAGGGATCAGGTTACTTATTGGGAAAGTATCTCTAGGAGGCAACACCCCTCTAAGCCCTATAAAGGTCTCTACTAACTAAGTTAAGGGAAATGTGGCAATTAATTGATTAATTGAAGGTGCCTAGGTAGATTAAGGTGATTTAAAAAAATAGCATGCCAAACAAGATCAAATCACAATAAAGGAGAGTTAGGATGCGTACCCGAATTTCTTATCAAGCACAATCATAAAACATTAGAGTTATTATAGAAATATAACACACAACATGTATTTAATCATAGTGAATAAAGCATACATCTAAGCACCTAAGGACCACATCAAGCATAAATAAAGCTCACAACAACATGCATGTTCATGGAATCCCGAAAAGTAGTGATAGAGAGCGTACTTGGATAGCATGCATAATTTATAAGATTCCTAAAAAAAAAAAACAAAAAGGCTAGAGTGGTTAGGACAAGTATATATTATATAACACCTTTATTATGTCTAATATACAGTTCCAAAGCCAAAATCGAGCTAAGATATATCAAATGACTCCAAAAATAATAACAATTCAAGCAAGTATTGAGTCATCAGCATGCATATAGTAAAGGGAGTATCGCAAAAATAGTTTCTAAAAAAATGTCTTGGAGTGGAATTTAATCACAAAAAATTTCTGGAAACAACTCCTACACATCAAGAACAAGATACCAAAATCCAAAGACTCATTCAAATGTCAAATTGCAGTAAAGACGCCCAAAAGTTCCAGAAGGTCCAAATTAGGTAAAAAAATAGTGACATGCATAAACAAATTTTTAAAAAAATAATAATACATCACATAAAATCGTACAAAAAATCACATACATTGTTAAAGGTGTCTATATCACAGAAAAAATAAATTCAGGGTTGGGTAGTACTCAAAAATATTTTTAAAATGCTCCAACTAATCAGATATCCAGATTCCATCATGCACAGTAGGTACGAATTTGAAAAATCATATCTTCCTCAAAAGGCATAGTTTTCAATATTTTATGTGTCTAATATCAATTTCAAGAATCCTAGAATTTAGGAAAAATATTTAATCAAATTTAAAAAGTATTATGGTATTTTATTTTTTCAAAAAAGGTCCTGGGTGTCCAGAACTGGGTGAAAACGGTGCCCCCCTAAAGACTTGTTTATATCTTCTATTCTAGAATGACTTTCTAACTCAAACGAAACTTTAAATTCAAGTTCAAGAAGTGAGGAAAGTCATAAAACTTTTGGAAAATTTTTAAAAACATTCCAAAGTTGCTAAAACAAATTTTAAATCTAAAGGGTCAGTGGCTAAGTGAAAACAGCTAGCAAGGAAGAGTTTTGAAAATTTTTCTTATGTAGGGGTTTCACCAATTCCCCAATTGGTATACACAAATCTAGCCTAGAATCATCCCATTTATTTGGGACCACAAACTTTGATTTGTGTTTTATTCATAACCAAAATTTTCATTGAAAACCGAGAAAGATGCTAACTGATTAAAAAATGGTTGCATGTTATTTTAAGAAAATGAGATTTGGATTCTAAGGACTCTAAATAAATTTTTAAAATAGATTTTTATGAGGAACATTTTGAGAAAAGTATTTTATTTTAAAATGAAAGAAATTAATTTGAAAAAAAACAAAATGTATGAGAAAAAATACCAGACAAAACAAAAGAAAACAAAATCACCAAGTAGAATTTTTGATAACCGAAAAAATTGAAGTGGTGAGAATGGAGGCCAATCTTCACTATTTTCCGATGGCCTTCGAAAAGTAAATTTTACTAGAGACTACCTAAGCAATAAACTATTCAAACTTAAGTCAATTAAATTAATGACTAATATTCAAGAAACATATCAATTAAGAGTAATAATCATGAATTAGCAGTGATCAATTAAACACACAAACGCATCTAGACTGATTAAAATGGACCAAATTAAATCAGGGCAAACATGAATTTTCAATCATAGAGTTAATTTTATTAATGAGCTAATATTATAGCAAATATTTAAATTGAATAGACGAGTGAAGCTAAATCAGAGTAAACTAAATACAGACACTTTCAAATATAGAATTGATTTTATTAATAACTTAAAATTATGAAAACACATAAAATAATTAAAATGAACCAAATTAAATGAAAGCAAACTAAAAAAAAAATATGAATTCATGGAATCAACTTCCTAAATAAATTTACATTATTAAAATGAAATCTAAGCTCAAAATGAATTAAACACTAATTAAGGCAAATCTAAAAACCAAATATTTAACACATGAGGTCAATTATTTTAACAAACTAAAATTTTACTTAAACCTAAAATTAAATTGAAAATGATCCAAAACAAATTTTAAAAATAAACTATAAAATCAATCTCATTAAAAAATGGATAAATAGATAACACATGAATAAATAAGTATGACTAAAACAAAATATGAACTCATGGAATCAAATTTTTTAAATAAATTTATATTACTAAAATGAAATCTAAATTTAAAAATATTTTTAACACCAATTATGGCAATCCTAAAATCAAATATTTAACACTTAATATTAACTATTTTAACGAACAAAAATTTCACTTAAACCAAAAATTAAATTAAAGAAAAACTATCTAAGACAAATTTTAAAACTATGTCTCTAACCTATAACATAAATCTTGTTAATAAATGGATAAATAGTTAACATATAGATAAATAGATCTCAAGTTTAACAATGACTTATAATGGCATAACAGTGAATCCATAAAGAACTTTTAACATATTGTATTGATGGATTAAAAAAATATAAGAAGAGAGAAGCTCACACGACCGGATAGGTGTATGGGCAATTGGCTTCCCAAAGTGGCAGTCAGGTTTGGTGCTGAAGATGCTTCCCGTGGAGATCAAAGAAGCGAACTGGCTATGATGCTATTGAAACAATATGGATGTGTGTGACTGATGCGGTGAAGAGCAAGCAAGGGAACACCAGTTGTTGTGCTTGGTGCTAGCCGGTTATGAAGCTATTAGATCAAATCTGGATGTGTGCGGCTGGTTCTTCTCTTGTCCCTCAATGATGCGGCTGTTCCAGAAGTTCTCTCAATGGTGCGGCTGATGTGGAAAATTCCTCAAGGGTGCGGTTGCACCTTTCCTCTCTTTGATGCGTGCCTTCCTTTCCTTCCTCCACCGGTGTGGCTGTTCCGAAAAAATTCCTCAAGGGTACGGTTGCACCTTGCACCTCTAGAAGAAAGGATTTTGCTCCTCTTTAAGGGTGCGGTTGCACCTGTTCTTGCATTCCAATAGTGCGACTACACCTTGCACCTCTAGAAGAAATGGTTTTGATTCTCCTTAAAGGTGCGGCTGCACCTATTCTTGCTTTCCAATGGTGCGATTGCACCGTGCACCTTTCTATCGATAGAAAAAACTCACCTTTCCGATCACCTCTCTCTTATGTTTTCTCTTCTCTTGGTGTAGCTGTTGATCCCCTCTCAATGGTGCGTCCTTCCGCTCTCTGTCTGAGTGCTTTCTCACTTTCTCCATGTGCTGAAAATCCTCTCAAAGGTGCGGCTATACTTCCTTCAAAACCCGGTGCGGCTGCACCTTCTCCTCAACCCAAAATACCAAACTTTCCTTTGGTCTGAATGGTGCGGCTGCACCTGATCCCACTTCCAGAATGACGCAGTTGCCAATCCTTCTCCCTAATGGTGCGTCCTTCCTCCTTTCTTTTTCTTCCCTTTTCTTTCATTTTCTCTTTTTTTTTTCTTAGATCAACGTGATTCCTCCCTAAAAAAAAAAAAAAAAAAACTAGTCAACCCTCTTACCTTCCATTCCAGAATGTTGGATCTCTCACCTCCACGTGCTGCCTTATCCATCCATCTTTCCAAAACCATCCGTTCCCTCTCCACAGCTCAACATTTTTTTTTCTTTCCTTACGTGCTGAAAATTTCCTTTCCAAAACCATGTGTTCTCTCTCCACAGCTCAGCATTTCTCCCCGTTGACTCCACCGACATGGAAAGACCACTCACCAGCCTGAACATGAACCTCCCTTTCGTCTATATACATGCTGAATTTTCTTCGTCAAAGGTCCGTGTATTCCCTCGAGAGTCAATAGCAGCTTGAGGGCCCTCATGCAAAATAAAAAAATAAAAAAAAAGAAAGAAAATAAAATTAGGAGATTGAAGATAAATAAAATAAAAGGGGATGAAAGAAACAATATTATTTGATTAAAAATTAGTTAGGCAATCTCATGCATATTCGAAGTCGAAACAACTCAAGTGATTAAAAGTCAACATTGGTTTCACTAAATTTTGAAGAAGTGATTAAATAAGTAAATAAGAAAATATGAACAAATAGATAAAAGGTATAATAAATAAATAAATATTAAACATATTCAATAAAAAAAGAAATTAAACTAATGCAGCATATAATAAAAATCAAAGTGTCAAACTCAAACCACCAAAAATAAATAAATAAATATTTTCATGCAATCACAAAATAAAAGGAATAAATAAAATATAAATAATAATAACAATGAAATAAGATAAAATAAATCAAAACTTACTTAATCCTAAAAATCAATCAATAAAATAAATAAATACAAAAAAAAAAAACAAATTTAAGTGAAACTAAACCTAGAAAAGTGCCTAAGTGGGTCAGATGTGCCTAGATGGACCTAGTATGCCTAAATGAGCCTAGGGTGCCTAAATGGGCTTGGGGTGCCTAAATGGGCCAAGTGTGCCTAAATGGGCCTAAGGTGCCTAAATGGGCCTAGGGTGCCAAGAGTCACAACGGGGTTAGGTAAATCCCTCAACCAAAGTCCCCAAGGTGGCTTAGAAAAGATAGGCTACACGAGTAGTAATGGCCACCAGGGAATTATTATAAAGTTTCGAACAAATACCTAATAGGACATGTGCTAGGAGGACAAAATGGAGGGTGTACAACAATGCAAGTGATATGGGCTAAATGATCAAATCAATGTCAATACATAAAAGAGATATCAAGTGAAAGTAACTACCTCTAACTTTGTTACATCATGTCTTGCTTTTAGGGGCTCAATCCCAACATTCCTCAATTTGATGATTTTAACTTGTCTTATCTGCCATACTACTCTCTAGGACATCATTCGACTCAAAGTAAACAAGTTCATGTTGTACCAAGCTAGTGGACCATGTTGTATCTCTATCCTTATACAAAACTTTCTCATTAAATATGACATTCTTGCTTCTAATCACTTTCTTGTTTTGGCCATCCCAAAACTTATAACCAAAATCATCAACATTATAACCAATGAAACTTATAATATGTTCATATGAGACACACCAAAATACCTTAAATGAGAAAGCTTTGCTTCTTTTCCAATCCACACTTCTTTCGGTATTTTATGCTCCAATGGTGCTAGTGGTCCTCGATTGATCAAGTAAGCTACTTTGTTGATTGCTTCTGTCTAAAACTGCTTTGGCAACTCTACTTGTATACACATGCTTTTGATTCTCTTAGTTAGTGTCTTGCTCATTCATTTTGCTATACCATTCTGTTGGGGTGTTCTTGGCATAGTTTTCTCTAATTTAATTCCATTTTCATAACAAAACTTCTTGAACTCATAGTCTTCATACTCCCCACCATTACTAGATCACAACTTTTTAACTCTCATACTTGTCTCATTCTTCACCATTACTTTCCATTTCTTGAATAAATTAAACACTTTTGATTTGTGCCTTATAAAGTATACCCATACTTTCCTCGAATGATCATCAATGAATGTCACAAAATAAGACCTTCCACCAATAGATGAAACTGAAGTGGATCCCTAAACATCTGTGTGAACTAACTCCAACTGTCCTTCTTTTGGAGTTCTTCCAACTTTCTTGAAGCTAACCCTTCTCTGTTTCCCCAGTATGCAACTTTCACACATATCATTGTCAACTAATTTCAAACCTAATAGCTTCTCATTTGAGTGCATAATTTCTAGCCCCTTACTACTAATGTGACTAAGCCTCTAATGCCACATATTCAAATCTTCTTTGCTCTTAGCAACAACAATAGACCCATAATTGTTTGTTGTCATGTAAAGAGTACTACTCTTCTTACCATAAGCAACAATCAATTTACTCTCCTTGAGATTTTCCATGTGTCACTTGTAAAAGTTGTCACATAGCCACCTTTCTCTCATTGCTCAATAGAAATAGGATTTTTCCTCAAGTTGGGAACGCGCCTCAGTTGTTCAGATTTCATATAAACCCATTTAGTTTGATATGCACTTCACCTTTTCCAATAACATTGCACGTTTGGTTATCACTTAGATACATTTTCCCTAAATTACTTGAGAGATAATTCTCCAATAATTCTATACTTATGGTAGCATGGAACGATGCCCTTGAATCTAGCACCAATGATTTTATCTTGCCATCCAAAGAGCAAATAAGAGGATTATCTAATTTTTTTATATATAGCATTTGTATTGGTCTTATTGTCACTATCCTTATCCTTCTTGGCAACCTTGCACTCATTTTGATAGTGTCCCATCCTTTTGTAATTCCAACATTCAATATCTTTCTTACTCTGATTCTAGGAATTTAAGGGATTTATGGATTTTGATTTTTAATTTCTTGACTTAGATCTACCATACCCATGACTTTTATTCTTGTTTTTGCCTCCACTCTCCATGTTTAATGTTGATCTTGAATTAGAAAAAGCTTCTTCATGTTTGCTAATCTCTGATTCGTGCCCAATTGGTGTCTCAACTGATTCGTGTCCAGCTGGTGCTCCTTGATTGAGGGAGTAATCAACAAAATTTATAACCTATTACACCATATACTAGGGTAGCAAAGACAAAGCTACTATAGCATAGTGGCTCTAGGATCGTCCACTGGGATGGGTTTTCACTTCACAAATGATATTAATTCAAAGTTGAATTGGTGCCTTTTCATTTCAAGGTTAGCTTTAAAAGAAAACATAAAGATGTTTGAAAGAAAAAGGTTTGGTTTTAAACTAACTAAAAAGAAAGTAATGGGAATTACTTATGAAGAAAAATGTTCCTTGGAGTTCAGATCACTAGGCTCAGGTTCCTCATACAAAAAGGAGAGTTCCGGTCACTTGTTTCTTTTCCTCGCATTAGAGAATTAACATATAGTTCCTTCTCCAACCGGTGTTGTACAGATGCTTCCCTTTAATGGGTTCAAACACTAAATCCCTCTCACTGATGCATCTTGCAATGGCTCATACCTCTCACCTAGCACTTGCCATTCAAGGTGATCTTTAACCTTGGATTACCCGTCAAAAGCTCGCAAGAGATAACTAATGGATGTCTCCTTGGAGTCCAAAAGCTTACCAAGTGTTGGCTATTCTAGAAAATCCTACCTTGAAGTCACCTACCAGAGGCTCGCAAGGGGTAAACTAGTGCATTTCCATGGTTGGAAATCACTTGCCTTACCAAGTGTTGGCCCAGGTGAATTAAAGGCGTTTTAAGTTAACTAAAAAGATAAAAACCATTAACGGGTCACACTTTCTCTTCATTAAAAACTAAAACAACAAAACTTCCAAATTATGCATGTGGAAACTTACCCGGCTTTCCTCACTCCAAGAGACAAAAAGCTTAGCCTCTCATCCTCTCGAGGAAAAATCCTCAAAGTTTGGTTGGCTAGAAAATGAAAAGAAATGAAAAATGAAAGAGAAGGAAAAAGCAGAGCAAGGCTCAGTATATTCTATATATGATATATGATGTATTACACGATTCTCATTACAGTGGATGCAAAGGAATATATATAGAGGAGTTTTTCCAACCTTCCTCACTAAGAAATCTTATGGTTGGTGGCTTACAAGGAGAATGATGGAAATTTACACAAAAATATCTGAAGAAAAGATCTAAAAGAGTCGGTGCACAAATATCAGGAAGCTTCAGGAACCATTTCGCAGGAGAAAATGGTGTCTGCGAGATTTCGCAGACACTCAAGAGGGCTGCGAAATAATTTCGCAGACACTCAAGAGGGCTGCGAAATAATTTCGCAACACCAAGCTAAACTCGCAGGGCTGCGAAATTGGCTTCCACCTTGAGGTTCTCAGCATTCCAGCTTGCGGCATGTATCGGGTAGCTTCAGGAGGAATTTCAAAACATCAGACAAAAAGGTCACGAAATTCTCGCAACAAAATGCTGATTTCGCAACACTTTGGAGTGATCTGCTTGTAATGGCTGTAACTCCTTCGTTTCAACTCCAAATCGCGCACCGTTTGAAGCATTGGATTTTTGACTTCCTGAGCTTTGAAATGGTATATAGAATGTAGAAAATGGACTTCGGAAAGTGCTCCAAAAGTGGGAAAGAAGACTGCAGCTGCTGTCCTCTGTTTTTCTTCACTCTGTTTTCCTCTTCTCCTTGCTTCTCTCCTTGCATACTTTGAACGATTTTGGCAAAGGGATATGGAGCTCCAAAGCTTGGTTCTTCATGAATTTGAGCTTCCAAAAGCTTTGCCATAACTTATCCAAGTAGCTCCTCCATCATTCTTAAATTGCTTTGGTGAGCAAAAAGCTATCAAAAACACCAAAACTTGCACAAAATGAGTAAAATTGCTTTCAAGGACCCTTAACATGCCAATTGAGTTAAAAGGCCTAAACTACTACTCAAAAGTGGTTAAAAGGATTGATTATAGGCTAATCAAATAGCACTTTTTGAGTAGTAATCAATCTCCTCAATCATAATCATGTCCACTATCTTTAGAAACACCAATTTTCCAAGATGAACCACTGATTCAGGTGTCTTGTGTCTTTCCAACTCTCAGACGATTAGCCAAGGATTAACAAGGCTGGAATCTCATCATCAAATTTAATGTCAACCAAATTTTGATTCATGATCCCATTAAATTCATTCAAGTGTTGCTTCAAATTCCCATTCTCAAGAATCTTCAAATTAAACAACTTCTTAATCAAGTTTACCTTATTTGTTGTAGAGGGTTGTTTGTACATACTAGTTAGCGCAACCATGAGGGATGCCATTGTGTTCTTGTTTTTTATATTGAAAGCAATGAATTTCGACATGGTTAACCTAATCACGCTAAGGGCTTTAGGATCCAACAAATTCCATTCATTTTCATCCATTGACTCTGGCTTCTCTCTTAATAAGAGATACAAATCTTTTTAGTATAGATAATCTGCATCTTTTAGAAACTGAAATTTGTACCATCAAATTTCTCGATTTTGTTTGAATCCTTATTTGACTCCATTACGTATGCTTAAATGGTGATTGGTCGAATACATCAAGCCTAGGATTTACGAACTTAAGCACTTTGATACTAGTTGCTAATCAAACTACACACACACACGAGCAAAAAAAAAAAAAAAACATGAGATTTTTAATGTGGTTTAGTGATTAATGTGATCCTTAAGTCCATGAAGTGTACCAACACTTAAGAATCCACTAATCAAAGGAAACAGAAGGGTTACAGTGGTGAAGCTCTCACACACCTCTTAATTGCAGCTCTAAACAAGAAACACATTCAGTGCAAAGCTCAACCCCCCTACATCCCGTGTGAAGCACAACAAAACCGATTTAAGCTTAACAATCCAACATAATTAATGTTACTTACCAAATAACATAAATTTTCAATCTCCTCATCTTTTAGGATTATTAATGCTTCTTTAACTACCTTTAATTTTCCATCCTTGGTTGTAGAGTTGCATCCTAAAGCATTTAATAATCATAGAGAAATCAAGTTCTTCAAACATTCTAATTTTATTATTCCTATTTCAACAACCTTATATGTTGCATCATTAGCCATCAAAATAGTCTCATATTTACATGATTTGTATGTATAAAAACCATCTCTATTAAGGCACATATGGTAGGAGTAGGTAAAATCCACAATCAAAGCATTTGAAAGAAGATTCTTATTTGTTGAAATTGTTAACAAATCTACTTATAATTAATTACCTTCGTCTTTAACTTCAATAACACTAATTGCATTGGTGGGCTTCTTTTGAAGCTTTTTTCTTTGAAGTCTTTTTTCAAACTTCTACAAAATTTTCTAATATGTCACTTTTTTGTGACAATAATAACTTTCTGTCTTAACATAGGCATGTCCATCATCTAGAATTATTTTTATTCAATGATCTTTCTTTTTGATAATTTTTCCTTTTTTCTATTTTAACTTTGGCACCAAGTCAACTCTTTTCCATCAAAAGTTCTATTTATTTATTTTCCATATGATAACAACACTCTAGTAACCTGATCACACTAGCTCCAGGTCTCTTTCCCATATAATAAGGCTGTTTCTAAATTGTCATTTGATAAAGGAAAACGATGTTAACAACAAAATCCCTTTGTTTGCTTCTTCAAAGATGATCTCCTATTATAACAATTGAGGAGTTGATCAATATAAAGTATTAAAATGTTATATATATGGTAAATCTGCGTTTTTTGACATTAATAGTCCATACATTTGCTAAACTATTCTACATATCTTCACTTATTGCCTCATCAAATGGATTTAGATAGATCTCAATATTTGCTTTCTCATCCATCTCTTCAAACATTTCATTTGTTGTATATTCAGGTTTTTTTCAACTTGCCTTATTCTGAACTCCTTGTTGAATGATAATATTTTTCATTTGCTATTGCCACAAGAGAAAATTATTTCTAGAAAATTTTGTTATCTTATACTTAGCCTTAAGATATCACGTAATCTCTAATACTATTTGTTATGGAAAAAGGGAAAAAAAAAAAGAGACAAAGTGGTGTTTGTTTGTTTTACTTAATTTTAAATAGAACTTAAAATACTAAATAGTGCTTAATAGTGTTAAATACTAGGTTATTTGTTTTTTTTTTGTAAGATTTAATTTCTATTAAGTATTAAAAAGTTGAAAAAAAAACCCACATGTTACTTTTTCCATTTAGAAAAAGTTAAATATTTTAACTTTTTTATTCAATAAAAAAATTTATAATAAGTCATGAAAAAAATAAAAAAATAAACAACTAAAGTCTCAAAGCAAATTGTTTTTAACAAAAAACTAAAAAGGCAAACACCCTTAAAGTGAAAATAATTGATAAAGTAAACATATTATAATACAATATTTAACGTGGTTCAACAATGTGCCAACATTGACAAGAAGAGAGAGATCAATACGCTATATTCAAATCTATAATTACGATTCTAAAAGTTTCAAATCGAAAGTCTCAACCACAACCAAAAATACCCTTTTTTTTTTTTTTTGTCAAAATAGATTCCTATATTCTTTCCTAATTTCACAAGAATATTTAATATAGAAAACAAAAATCCATTTATGTAACAAAATCTCATCATAGGACACTTTTATAAGAAAAGAAAGGTTCCTTACAAAATATTATTCAAATAAAAAATATTAAAAAATTTATAATATGTCCAAAAAGGAAGTATGGGACACTTTTCAATGAATGATTTAATGATTTAGGTGGAAAAATCTTTAAAAAAAGGCATGAAATCAGGTTGGTTTGAACTGAAAAAAAGTTTTAGCTGTCAAGAACTAAACTGATGATTTTGGTTTTCCATTAAATCGAAACAATAAAATTGGAAAATTTGAAAAAACCAACTTAGATATAGTCAATTTGATTCTTTCAGATTTTATTTAGGTTTGGACAATGTTTATATATCATAATTCCCCTAACATCGATCCTCACTAAACGAATCCCTAGGAGACAGAACAGTCCATTACAAATTCAATATCAATATTATGATCAAGAAGAACAATATAATCAGCTAAGCCTATTTAATTACTTCCCCAAAGATATTCCAAGGCATAATATATAACATCAAACATAATAATCATTGACCAGAGTTTTGCATTGTGATGATGTCATCACTAACGTTGTGGAGGAGGATTTGGCACTTATGAGAAAAGTGGAAAAGCTTCATGTGGCTGAAGGCTTGACCAAAATGGCAACTGCATGGACTAAAGAAACTGCCATAATCTAATGGAGTAAGAGAAGAGAAGAAAGCCCTTTTCCCTCTTACCTCTTAGCATGATAACTAGGTAATGGTTCTACTCCATGGAAAAAGTATAGGTATAGCCATTGTTGTTAGGGTCGATCACCAGGGTCAAGAATCAGCAAGAAGATCAGATCATCAGCAGCATACAATGCATATAAGAGAGGAAGGTCAAGATCCATTGCGAAAGTCCTGAGTTTGTAAAGAAATGTTTGGTTTGTCCAACCAGCTGTTCTAAGAGGCTAGAAATGCAACAAAAAACAACTTAATATCAATAACAATTCTTGTTTTTCTTGAATTGTGTGTGCAGTACCCTACTGGCAGTGGGTGTCGGTTTATGGAACAAGTTGATCAAATTAAGGAGCAGGCTATACGAGATACAATTCAACAGAAAAAGGCTTTGGAATAAGACATAAACTGAGGTTAAAGCATTAACTACAACATCCCAAATACTGCTGAACCAATATCAGCAGTTTTAAATCTCTCAGAAGTCTACTTCAAAGGAAGATACAGGAGCATCCACATGCAGAACTCCTCACAGAAGGAGAATTTCATCTCAAAAGTTCAGAAAGACAACAAAAAAAGGAAACAGAATGGCACACCTTTTAGCTCCTATTAAAGGTTAGGTTCTATCAACTGTGCCTAAAGGGTTGGCCAAAAAACAGAAGGAAAAAAGAAACTTCAGATTGCATATCCTGAATGCATCACCGTCGCCTGGAGAGAAAGAACTCATGGTCTGGATGTCTGTTCACAAACTTCAGATTCCCCTTGCTAACTTCTCCTCTTGCCAAAACAGATGCTGCCCGCTCTAGTGTCTGCACTCGGTCTCCCAGAATTTCAGCAGGGTTTAATTTTGGAGTTTCTCCTGCCTGGCTCAGCCCAAATTGTTTCAAAAGGAACCAACGCTGTTCATGTTTCAAGCAACAGAAAGTAGTTATATACATTGTCAGTGCAACAAAGGTTGATAGAGTAAAGAAATACCAAAATCATCAAAATTCATTAATCCAAATCTAGCCAGGTTAATTGTCACTTGAAACTTAGAGAGATTAAAAGGTTTTTGAAGAAAATTACAGAATCATTATATATGAGAACTCGAAAGAAATTCTATAGATGGTTACTACATGCAATAATGCATCACTTAAATAGAAATATTACTAGTGATTTATGTAGAAAGAGTGTAAATAATTTTTTATTTTATTTTATTCTATTAGTCTTATATTTTTGGGAAGAATCCTATTGATAATTATTTTATTTTATTTTATTCTATTAGTCTTATATTTTTGGGAAGAGTCTTATTAGAATTGTGCTAGTAGAGTCCCATTCCATTTATTAGTAGAATCCCCTTCCACTTTGAGTCATATTCTAATTACAAGTAGAGTCCCATTCCATTTTTTACCCTAATGCACCGAGTTCGTCTTCGAGAAGGGTGGATCTATTTCAAGGACAATGTTTGTCACACCTCAGCCAATAAGTTTTTCTTCTTATTAATTATGTTCTTTGTTTGTGTCTTTTGGGCTAGTCATTTGTTTACATACCCTTAAATCCAACAATCTTGAAATATATCCAAATGGAAGCTTCTCTAGTTCACACCCGTTCTAACACCTCCAAAATTGATCCCTTCAACGGGACATTCTTTAAGAGATGGCAAGAAAGGGTTTTCTCTGCAGTTGTAGTGAACTTGGGTCACATTTTGATTGACTTAAAACCTTTGATGTAGTGTTGGTAAGTTCAGGAGCACCCTTGAACTTGTG
Source organism: Vitis amurensis (assembly GCA_037355405.1). Lineage (NCBI taxonomy): Eukaryota > Viridiplantae > Streptophyta > Magnoliopsida > Vitales > Vitaceae > Vitis > Vitis amurensis. Next base: position 16,938,841 of record CM074692.1, read on the forward strand.
GGGGGAAGCTATCCTATCTGCATATCATATTCAAAATAGAATACCTTACAAGAAAAATGGTAAAACTCCTTATGAGTTGTGGAAGGGTTATGCACTTAATATAGCATACCTGAAAGTCTGGGGGTGTTTAGCTAAAGTTCTTCTTCCTAGACCTAAAAAATGAAAACTAGGTCCTAAAACCTTTAATGTAATGTTCATTGGCTATGCTGAGAATAGTGCGACATATAGGTTTCTTGTTATTAAGTTAGAAAACAGTCTTGTAGATGTCAATACTATAATAGAAACAGAGAATGCAAGTTTCTTTGAAAACATCTTTCCTATGAAACTAAATGGTGAACAACAAGTTCAGAAAACAAGTAGAGACAAGTCTATTGAACCTTCTGAATTTGAACCTAGAAGGAGTAAAAGAGATAGGAAAGAAACAAACCTTGGAGATGGTTTCTACACCTTCCTAATAGATGAGGACCCAGATCCTACAAAGAAGCTATAACTTCTCTTGATGCACCATTCTGGAAGGAGGCCATTAACAGTGAAATCAAATCAATCATGTATACATGAGAGTTAGTAGATTTACCTCTTGGTCCAAAGACTATTGGTTGTAGGTGGATTTTTAAAAGAAAGTTAAAACAAGATGGGTCCATAAGGAAGTATAAAGCTCGTTTAGTTGCCAAAGGCTTTAAACAAAGGAAGGATGTAGATTACTTTGACACCTTTGCCCCTGTAACTATAATTGCATCAATTAGAGTATTGATCGCTCTAACTTCCATTCATAATTTGGTGATACATCAAATGGATGTCAAGACTGCTTTCTTGAATGGGGATTTGGAAGAGGAAATTTATATGGATCAACCCTGAGGGTTGTGTAGTTCCAGGAAAGGAGAAAAAGGTGTGTAAGTTGGTTAAATCACTATATGGGTTAAAAAAAGCTCCAAACAGTGGCACAACAAATTTGATCATGTGTTAGAACTAATGGATATTCCATTAATATTGTTGACAAGTGTATCTACAGCAAGTCTGAGGATAACACATGTGTAGTCATCTACCTTTATATTGATGACATGCTGATCTTTGGAACTAGTAGGTTGTGTGTGAGACCAAGAAATTCCTAGGTTCTAAGTTTGATATGAAAGACCTAGGAGAGGCAAAGGTGATTCCAGGAATTAAAATAACTAGAACACCTAATGGGCTTAAACTTTCTCAAGAGCACTTTGTTGAAAAAATCCTAAGGAAGTTTGAACACTTTGATTATAAACCAGTGTCAACTCCTTATGATCCCATCTCAAAGTTGAAGAAAAATAGAGAACATAGTGTTGCCCAAATAGAGTATGCTCAGATCATAGGGAGCCTAATGTACTTAATGAACTATACTAGACCTGACATTGCTTATGTAGTAGGTAGATTGAGTCAGTACACCCAAAGTCCTAATCAGAACCATTGAACTGTTGCTCGTAAAGTCCTTAAGTATTTGAGAGGCACCATTAACCATGGTTTGTGCTTTAATGGATTTCTAAGTGTCCTTGAAGGATTTAGTGATACAAATTGGATCTCGAATTCAGATGAAATGAAATCCACTAGTGGATATGTTTTCATCCTTGGTGGAAGTATAGTTTCTTGAAAGTCTGCCAGGCAAACTTGCATTACTTGGTCTACTATGGAGGCTGAGTTTATTGCCTTAGAAAAGACAAGTTCTAAGGCTGAGTGGCTTAGAAACCTCTTAGCAGATATCCCTTTATGGACGAGACCAGCCTTGTCTGTGTCTATGCGTTGTGATAGCCAAACTACAATTGCTAAGGCTAAGAGTAAAATATTTAATGGGAAGAACATGTATATATGCTTAAGGCACAATATTGTGCGGCAACTGCTTGAAATAGGGGTTATATCCTTATAATTTGTGAGGTTAGAGTTGAATTTGGTCGATCCTTTGACCAAACCACTAAATAAGAAACTAGTGGAAGAAACATAGAGGGGGATGAGGCTTATGCCTATTATAGAAGTCAAGAGTGGTGGTAACCCAACCTATTAGAATGGAAATTTCATGAAGTAGCTAGGTTCATATGAGTAATAACAAATCACTTGTTGACTTGATGTGCTCTATCAACTCTAATTGTATGAGAGTTTATCCCTATGGTGTAGATAGAGCGTATTCTGCATTGATGAAGGTTGAGTGTTTACTCTTAATGAATACCATATTCCTTATGGATGGTATGTTTAAATGCCAAACATACTTGATGGATTCACCTATATGAGAGTGGAAGTGGGGCTGCTTCCTATGAGAACTCAGGCGGGTTCTATAGAGCTCTCATGAATATCCAGGTAAGGCGCAAGGCCTATTTGTGCCAACCCATTTGTACAGCTCGTAGTGTAGTTGAGAAAACCAATGTGGGTAAAAGTCCCTTGAGTTACATCAAGAAACACTGGTTCATAGAAATTTATTTTCACCGTGTTTTGTGATTCAATACTTGTTTGTCCTAAGACTGGTTCATAGCCTTTGGGCACCAGTATTGATGTAATATTGGATTTTTTTTCCTCAAAAAAAAAAAAAAATCACGTTTACACTCTGTGGGGGATTGTAGGAAGAGTGTAAATAATTTTTTTATTTTATTTTATTCTATTAGTCTTGTATTTTTGGGAAGAATCCTATCGGGAATTATTTTATTTTATTTTATTCTATTAGTCTTATATTTTTGGGAAGAGTCCTATTAGGATTGTGCTAGTGGAGTCTCATTCCATTTATAAGTAAAATCCTCTTTCACTTTGAGTCGTATTTTAATTACAAGTAGAGTTCCATTGGGACTGTGTTAGTGGCCTATAAAAGCAAGTCACCCTTCACTCTTAAAATATGAATATCAATTTTTCAGAGAATTTTTCAGAGAGTATTTTTATACATTTATCTAGAAGAATTTTTTCAAAACCCGAGTTGTACACATCTTGCTTACAGAGTGCACCCAAGGTGAGATCTGACTGTTGAATCCTGGAGGTAGACCACTAGTACCCTAGTGCACCGAGTTCGTCTTCGAGGAGGGTGGATCTATTTCAAAGACAGTGTTTGTCACACCTCAGCCGATAAGTTTTTCTTCTTATTAATTATGTTATTTGTTTGTGTCTTTTGGGCTAGTCATTTGTTTCCATACCCTTGAATCCAACAATTCATAGGTTGAAAACCTAATCTTTAATAAGTTAACAAAAAAGAAAGAAATCATATATTTGAATGTTTAGGAAATCCTCTATGGTCGGATAAAATATGTGCCTCCATCTAAACCCTAAACTGTTTAGTTTAGAATGAGTACAGTTATTCTACTGTTGTAAAAAGTACTTAATCCAGGAAGACCATGCTGCATTGTCCACCAATCTTAGGAATTTAATGGAGTTAAGCTTCAGCTCAAAATATAACACAATAGCAGTAAAACTACCTGAGCATTGTAACTTTGAAGACCAACAACGGGAGAAACTATACAACCGTCCATTCTCTTGGAGCCAAAGGTGGAGCTCCTACAAACCAGATGGCTGAATGAGTGATAGGTCAAAAACGAAGCACGGTGTTCGCCATTTGGTATCCTATAAATAGGATACCATGCCACCGAGTACCTGAAAGTTTATCAGTTTCCAAAGTAGTTATTAGAATTCTGCTTTGTATCACTTGGTGAATAATGCAATTTGTTTTACTTAAATGCTTTCTAACACATCTAGATTGTTTGACTTAGTGAAACATAAAATTTTATGTAAAAGAACTAACCAGGATCGGGGATGGAGTTTATTTAGTTTCATGGAGTCTAACTTTCTAGGATCACCATACATTTTGTTTGGCGAAAGTTCACCCTCTCCAATCAGCGCCTTGATCCTGGAAAAGAATGGAGTCAAGATCAGGGACAATTCATAACAAAGGTGAGAGGAAAAATTTTCAATTGTCTAACTGCAGTTCCTTAGGACCATGGTCAAAGATTTAAGACTTCCCATAAATTCTGCTAACTGATGTCATAAATGATAATATAACTGCCATTTGGATACATTTCCTCTTGTTTCTTTTTTTTTTTCCCTTCAAAAAAGAAAAAGAAAAAACGAACACTCTAGTTAAATTCTAATAAGCCCATTACCTTTGAAAACATCTCTAGTTAAAGTCATAGGAAAGGTGCAATCATGTAAGGTCAATCTGGAAGCCTAGGGAATAGCGTCTACAAACTGAAGTAAGAAAAAGAAAAAAACACTTACTTCTCATACAGAGGTGGTCTTAATTGGGGTTGATCAGACTCCAAATACTCGAAAATTAGCTCTGGATCCTCAGCTACTTTCGCATCGACAGGTACAGATGGTACTCGTGAACTAGGCAGATGATTTTCAACTGGGCGGTGAAAGCTTATCTCATCAGTACAAGGCCAAAGGATACGTGTTGAAAGAATTGGAAAGTGAACAATATTAGATCAGTTTTGTGAGGTTTTACCCATTTCAAATGCCCTTGAAGCCCCGGGCCTAGGAATTCTATCATCCTTCTCTGCCGCATGACTCTTGGGTATTTTAAACAGTTGGATGGCAGACAGGGAAGGGACGAAGTAAGCACGAAAAGCTGAGTGATGGAAACCTGTTCTCTTTGAGTAACTGTATTCCTCTGATGAAACTTCCAACCCATAGCTGCCGTGCTTCTCATACCACTTCCAGAGGTGTCTCAGAGAGAATTTCGGTATCTCATTTCTGCATAAAGGTTGGTTGACTTCATGAGAGCAAGTTGAACAAATTCTAACCTTGTTCCACTGGCAGATAGCCGGAGTTGCTGCACTGATGAGTCTCTCAAATTCAGCAATTGGGCTGCCTGTGGCCAGTTGAAGAGCCTCAGATTGTTGTTGTGCTCTATACGAATCATTTAATGCTCCTGAAATCTTGCTTGAATCAGCTCCAAAACCATGTGCCCCACACATTAATTCAGACTTTTTCGGAACAGTAAGCTTGTGAGAATCAGAAGATGATTTTTCTCCAGCAAAGTTGTTTTGAGTACTCCAAGCTTCAGCAGTTGGTTCATCACCATGTGCCAATATCGATCTCTCAAATCTACTCAAAATTTTCAATCTAGGATCTTTCTCCATGGGTATTGATTTCTTGATAATAGATGAAGAACCGAGCTCTTGCTTGCTACATCCAGAAAGAGTATGACTGTGAACTGCAGATTGTTCTTCACCCAGATTCGATCTCCTAGAATCCTCAGCTTTTGATTCACTTTTATCTTCACATTTTGATACCCCATCTCTCTGAACTTTTTGCCACACAGAAGGATTGTTTTCCTTCCTTTCTTGGCCATTCTGGGGAAGCATTTTGGCTTGTTTGTCTCTCTTTCCTGGCACAACCGGTTGCATGTCACTGCTGCTACACTCCTGAGTCTGAAACTTTGTTACAACACCATTTAGTGAACTCTGGTCAGAAAAGCACTCCTTTATTCCAGTATGACAGATTTCTTGGGAAAGGCTAACACAATTACTTTCTAAGTTAGATCGATTTACATCATAACCAGCTTCTGTAATGGCTTCATGGCCAGCAGAAACTGAGTCTAGTATGACACAGTCAGGCATATCAAAGACACCCTTTGCGGACATATCATCACAACAATAGAGTTGTTCATCATGTTTCTCCTCTGGTCCTTTCAAAATGGAAAACCCCAGATATCTGGTTTGAATTCCATCTTCAGAATGGGACATGGGATGTTCTGATGTTTCAGAACAGTCAGTTATGAGGCTGTTACTGTCTCCCCCAGAGTCATTTTCATTAATCTGAAAATCGGGCAACTGATCAACTGGGGTAGTTTCTTGCGAAACAGGTCCATCTCCACAATTCATATCATTGTTAGTACATGTTTCAGATGTCGAACTTTCAGGTGCGCATTCCTCAGACAAAACTTCAAGCTCAGTAGAGCCAGTATTACCCATTGAAAGTTTCTCCTTTCGCTTTTCCTTCCTCCGTGCCTTCTTTTTTGCATTTCTCCTCGCATTCTTCTCTGCCTTGGATCTATCAATTAATGCTTCAGATGAATTAACGGCATCAAATTCATTTGAGATCTTACCGACAGTGTCACTGCAAGAAGCTTCATTAGACGTAGTGGCCTTGTTAGCCAGGGACTGGCTTGCAGATTGACAATTCGTGTCCGATTCAGAGGAGTTTCTGCTTGTTGAAGACTCAGCAGATGAAGAGGCATCATGATGACGAGAACCCCTCTGCTCTTTTTGTTGACGAGCCCTGGGTGAACCAACAGGTGTTGGGGAAATCAGTAGAAAATCATTCATTCCAATCTGAACTCCATATCCCACGAGGTTTGAGTTCTCGTGAGATAGAAATGGGACTGTAAGGAGTCTCCAGTGTCCATTAGGTTGAAAGCATATGTATGTAAGATAATTGCACCTGATGATCAAATAGAGGAAATAAATTAGTATCATTCCAAAAGTACAAACTGAAAATATATATCTAACAGATTGGAACTGTACACAAATAATTCTAGTGATTGGCTTCAAGAGGTAAGAAAGACATAATTTAATAATTTTGGGCATTCACAAATTAATGCTTCAGCATATTTCAGTAATATGAAGTTTGAGAAGTCGTATCAATTCCATTTTTATGCAAATTTATTATCATTAAGCCTCAAGTTACTAACAGGAATCGAAGACATTGGATATCCTATTGAAGAGGAAAATAGTACAACTGGGCTGCAAAACCAGCGCAGATAATGTTAAAGTGGCTGAAATTTAATTCATGGCATCTCTTTAGGGAACAACAGTCAAATTGGTATTGAAGGTTCCTTCGAAACCTAAGTTGGCATGGTTGGAGCCAAGCCAAGGACCTGGGTTACTACTAAGGCAAAAGCTCTTGCTCTTCTTAAGCGTCTTAGAAGAGCCATTTCATGAGAAATTTGATTTTGAAATTGGAAGGGGACTCAGGAAACTAAAAACCTGAACTGGTTTTATCCTCCCACCCTAGACTTTTGGAGGATCTGTGCATCTCATGAGGCATTTGGGGCGCTTTTTTGAACCCTCCTTCAGCAATAGCAAGATAGGGTTTAGGTGTTTTGTTTCTTTTAGTCTCCTATAATCGGCAGCACCTTAATCCTCACTGTATTTGTTTAATCTTCTCTCATTGACTTCAAAACTTTTCTATCAAAATAGATAAAATCTAACCAGTGACACCTAATGGATGAGAAATGTGAAAAATAAAACAGATAAAATATAAGGAGAAATGCCAGAGATATCAAGGTGTTCATAGTTGTTTCAAGGACAAACAGCATGCAAATATAAGAAGAAACTAGAAATCTAGAAGGCAAAGCCATCTTACTGAATATCAGAGCTCCTTGAAGTGGTCGAAGGACCCTGATCATGCTGAAGAGATCGAAAGCAGCCAACTCAGAAAAAATACTTGAGCCAAAATAGAAGAAAATCAGTGTAGTCACAATGAATAACAGCAAAGAAATAGTATGCTCACCTCTGAAGGTGGTCTTATATTTTGATCTTCTATAGCCTTGCCTTTGTCCAAATCTCTAACCCTATTTGTATGCCTTCTCCGACCGTCACAATTAATATCTCTTTCTGCCTGTCCATGTGAAAGGTAACATAGGGAAAAAGTGAGAAATAAACATTCTGGTCCTCCAAGAAAAGGTTGAAAATTACAAGTTCCAAAGAATAAAGCTAAACAAATTAATTACAATATACAAAGTTTAGAATGTAAATTAAGGAGGAGTGCAAGGGTTTCTCCATGACAAATTGGTGTAGCCCATATGAGAATGAATGGGCAATCTAATCATGGAGAAATTGACGAGACCGGGTTAAGGAGCCCTTGCTGGATTCTATTTGGCCATTGAATGCCTCTTTCCAAGGAGGCTTGAGCCATTAGTAAGATAACGATAGAGGAAGAGTTAGAATTCTAACCTTTGCATCAGGACCTATGGGGCAAGGGTCTCCAGTAGATAATTTCTATGGAATGTAGGCCTCCCAAAAGGTAAGGGAGGCATGCAAAGGTTTCTTCAGGCCAGACCAAGATTAGTCCTCAAGTGCAAATTTAGAAAGTAGCTTTACTACAAGACCCATCCTTGGAGCTTACTATATGAATTTTCTAGTGCCAACATTAACTCAGAATTCTATATACAAATTCATATCTGAGTGAGGACTCAAAACCATCTATGAGAAAACCTGACGCTACTAATGAAGAGCAACCCTAACCTTCAAAAAGCTAATTACAGTCAACATAAGAAGATCAAACAAATTAAAAGAAACAAATGCAAGTGAATCATGTAAAATATTCCTTAGTTTCTTTTTGAAGCACTTTGGTAAAAAGGAAAGCATAAATTAGACATCGAAAGAGGTAAGTTTACAACTACTACTAAACAATAATCTTACACAATCCCATCAAAACAAGTCAGTTAATTAAAAATTACTATAGATATAACAACTGCAGAAATGACAATAACATTATTCATTCTAACAAGTTAACTAATTTAAAGCTAAAAAATATGAACTTATTGCAAAAGTTATGTTAAAGGAATTTGATAACCACAATGCTCCAGAGCATTGTATTCAAACATTATCCAATCTAAATTAATGAGTTAATTGATTCAAAACTAAAAATCATATATTTACTGGCAAAAACTCATGCTCATTCCAGAGCTGATTTATAAAACTTTTAAATTAGTTCAAAAACGACAAATAATAACGTTAGCACAAAAATTAGAGGCGCAATAATACTCTAGTGAACCATACTCAAGTCTTTACCATAAAAATGACAATATATATATCTGGTAATCTAACTAGTGAACAGATTTATAACTAAAAGTCATAAAATTATTGCAAAACCTATGGTAATAATGGCTCAGAATTATGAAACTAGTAAATCGTTCAAAAATGATAAATGACAACTTTAGCACAAGAATGAGATACACAATGATACTTCAATGAATCGAATCTAATCTTTAATGAAAAAAATGACAATAGTGCATATTATCTAATCTAAACAAGTTAACTAATTTCTAATTGGTGTAGAATTTTGAAACTAGCGAGTTCAAAAAGACAACTATTAACGTTAGCACAAAAATTAGAGGCGTGAACCATACTCAAGTCTTTACCATAAAAATGACAAAATATACGTCATGTAATCTAACTAGTGAACAAATTTATAACTAAAAGCCATAAAATTATTGCAAAACCTATGGTAATAATGACTCAGAATTATGAAACTAGTAAATCGTTCAAAAATGATAAATGATAACTTTAGCACAAAAATGAGATGCACAATGATGCTTCAATGAATCGAATCTAATCTTTCGTGAAAAAACGACAATAGTGTATGTTATCCAATCTAAACAAGTTAACTAATTTCTAATTGGTGTAGAATTTTGAAACTAGCGAGTTCAAAAAAGACAACTATTAATGTTAGCACAAAAATTAGAGGCGCGATAATACTCTAGTGAACCATACTCAAGTCTTTACCATAAAAATGACAAAATATACGTCATGTAATCTAACTAGTGAACAAATTTATAACTAAAAGCCATAAAATTATTGTAAAACCTAGGGTAATAATGGCTTAGAATTATGAAACTAGTAAATTGTTAAAAAATTATAAATGATAACTTTAGCGCAAGAATGAGATATACAATGATACTTTATGAATCGAATCTAATCTTTAATGAAAAAACAACAATAGTGTATGTTATCCAATTTAAACAAGTTAACTAATTTCTAATTGGTGTAGAATTATGAAACTACTAAGTTCTGAAATAACAAATAATAACATTAGCACAAAAATAGAGGCGCATTAATACTCTAATGAACCATACTCAAGTCTTTACCATAAAAATGACAAAATATATGTCATGTAATGTAACTAGTGAACGGGTTTATAACTAAAAGTCATAAAATTATTGCAAAACCTATGGTAATAATGGCTTAGAATTATGAAACTAATAAATTGTTCAAAAACGAAAAATAATAGCTTTAGCACAAGAATGAGATACACAATGATACATACTTCAATGAATCAAATCTAATCTTTAATGAGAAAACGACAATAATGTATATCATCCAATCTAAACAAGTTAACTAATTTCTAGTTGGTGCAGAATTATGAAACTAGTGAGTTCAAAAATGACAAATAATAGCTTTAATATAAAAATTAGTTACGCAATAATATTTCAATGAAGTCATAATCTAACTAGTGAACAGGTTTATAACTAAAAGTCATAAAATTATTGCAAAACCTATGGTAATAATGGCTCAGAATTATGAAACTAATAAATTGTTCAAAAACGACAAATAATAGCTTTAGCACAAGAATGAGATACACAATGATACATACTTCAATGAATCAAATCTAATCTTTAATGAGAAAACGACAATAATGTATATCATCCAATCTAAACAAGTTAACTAATTTCTAGTTGGTGCAGAATTATGAAACTAGTGAGTTCAAAAATGACAAATAATAGCTTTAATATAAAAATTAGATACGCAATAATATTTCAATGAAGCATATCCAAGCGTTCAATGTAGAATGACAATATTGTATGTTAAAGAAATGACAAATAATAACTTTAGCACAAAAAATTACATATGCATGCAATAATCCTTCAATATAGTATATCTCAGTATTTCCTAGAAAATGACAATAATGTATGTTGTTCAATAAGAACTAGATAATCTTTCAATGAATCATATCCAAGTGTTTACTGGAAAACGACAATAATGTATGTCGCTCAATTTGAATTAGTTAACTAATTTATTACTAAAACTCATAAATATATTATGAAAACTTATGGTAGTATAGTGGCACAAAATTATAATACTGGTAAATTAGATTGAAAACAACAACTACTAACTTTAGCACAAAATTTAGATACACAATAATGCTTTAATGATTGGGAAGTCTAAAACGACAATAACGACAAATGATTTGAAAACTATACAACGATAATAACAAATATTATCTAATCTAAACAAGTTAACTAATTTATAAAGGGTAGAATTATGAAACTGGTAAATTTGTTCAAAATTTTCATAGTTCAAAAAACGACAAATAATAACTTTAGCATAAAAATTAATACACAATAATACCTTAACAAATCATATCCAAGTCTTTACTATAAAACGATATCAACTTATATTATCCAATCTAATTAACTAATTTATCACTAGAAATCGTAAATTTATTGCTAAACTAATAATAATACCAACGCAAAATTATAAAACTAGAAAATTCATTAGTTTGTAAATGAAAAAATAAAATAAAATACTTTAGGCACAAAAATTAGATGCCTAATCATACTTCAATGATTTGTATCCAAATCTTTAATACGAAAACAACAATCATGTTATACAATTTTAAAGTTAATTCATGTCTAAATAAAATCATAAATTTATTGCTAAACTTATGATAACATGAGTAGAAAATTATGAAACTAATAAATTAGCTTGAAAACAACAAATAATAACTTGCACACAAGAATTAGATATGCAATTATACTTCCATGAATTTTGTAATAAGCTTATGAATTTTTCAGATAAATAAGTTAACTTTTTTAGATGGGATAATATATGATATTGTTGTTTTAGTGGTAAATACTTGGATATAAACATACAATAAGGAAACATGTAAGTTAATTAGTTCAACAACAACATCAAAAACGACAATAACTTCACCAGAAATACTAATGAATTGCATGAAAGTCTTTAATCCAAAAAAAATAAAAAATCCTCATATTAACAATGTATAGGAGGGCAGTCATAGCAAGAACATAACTTACCTTGAATGATGCTCCGAAAATTTCTGAAACACAAAACACTTACTACAAGACCCTTTTAACCCCCCAAAAAATTACCATTAAATTAAATCAAAGACAACACAAAGTCATTGAATCATGAAACTAATAAATTATTTTGACAATGAAACACAAAAATTAGATGTGCAATAATCAATGAATTGCATGCAAGTCTTTAACTTGAAACCATGGGAAATCCTTATATGAACAATATATCGGAAGGTAGGGACAACAAGAATGTAGAATCAACCTAAATGGTTCTCCCAAAAACAAAGAAAAAAAAAATACAAAAACAAAAACAAAACAAAACAAAAGGCCACACACACACACACAAACACTTGCTATATATCAAAACCCTAAATCCCAAAAAACTTACCATTAGCTTAAATCAAGGTAGCATGATACATCTCTAATATGAAACTAGAAAATTAATTTGAAAATAAAAAAATCAAACTTTATCACAAAAATTGGATAGACAATAATATTTCAACAAATTGCATGCAAGCCATGAGTCCGAATCAATGAGAAATCCTTATATTAACAAGCAATGAGAGGGCAATGATACCAAGAGCATAAAATTGCCCTGAATGATGCTCCAAAAAAATCTAGAAAAGAAAGAAGCACCCACTATAAGAAACCTTCAGCTAGAAAATTTTCCATTAACTTAATTCATAGGCAGAAGAACTATTGAAAACTCACAAATCTTTAATACATTTGAAACTTACCCTAATAATATTAATAAGAAAAACAAATAAAAAAATTAGAGGATCTCACAAAATAAGACAACATAAATATGATGATGAAGATGTAAAAGAAGGTATATGACAAACAAAACTTAATTACTAAAATAAATTTAAAAAGAAAATGAAAAGATAGCTACATAAGAGCTCAAATTCAATCAAAACCTAGAATTATATCAATGAATGAGAATGATGATTCACATAAGATCAAATGAAATGTAAATCTATACCATAAATCTTACACAAAGGAAGATGTAATTTTCTTCTTGTATAACTCTTGTGGCTTGAAGTTTTAATTGTTAACAATCACTTGATCTTCCATGAAAAGTCAATATTTTATGTGTTTTTTTATAATAAAAAATATATATTTCATAAAATATTCTCAAGTATATGAATGGTAAGACTATTTTTCCCAAAATGCACGAATTTATAACAAGAATTTTGTCAAAAATGTATAAGTGGTGAGAAAAAAGACTGAGATCTAGAAGAAGAAAGAAAGTCATTTTTGACAAATAGAATGATTGTAAAGGGAAAAAACTCAAAGAAAATGGACTAGATTTTTATTTGATACCCCATTGACTAAAGAAGAACATAAGATCAACTAAAAATAAAAATAAAAATAAAAAACAGCCCCAATTGGAAAAGAATCTAAGATGAAGCTTCTCGAGATTAGATGAGAATAACCCACCCTTTTCCCTATTAATGAAAAACCCATCATTCTTGCCAAAAAAAATCTATCATAACAAATATATTTTTTCATCAAATTCACATATCTTTGTATATGATACTTAGAGTAAAATAGAGAAGAGTGGTAAAATGATGAAACTGTACAGACCATGACACAAGCCCTGAGTAACCAGAGCCTTTGTCTTCTGAACTCAACGCCTCTCCGTAGTAAGTAATCCGTCTTCCTCTCTCTTTGTTTCTCCCTCTATTCTCTATCCTCTCTATGGTGTAAGAAGATATTACAAGACACACTCCCACCCCCTCCCACTATTTATATCGAGCCATTGCACAAAATTCTAGAAAGAAAGTGACTTTTCAGAGAGAGAAAGTTGAGAGTTTTGTTCCAAATTTTCTTATGTTGTTTTAACAACAAAAATATTTCTAGATAAAAAATTCAGTCTTTCATCTACTACCCACCATTAATTACAACTCATTTCTCTAGTAAAATTATAATAATGGGTTTATTCTATAAGGTAATTTGGTCCCCAACTTTTTGAAAAATATTTTTATTAATATATCAATAAGTTTGTCTAAAAACTTTTCAAAATCCAATATTTTCCTATTTTTGAGTGGTAGATGATGTAATAGAAGGCATGGACATATGTAGTGCATGCAAAAATAGCTAATTCTATATTTTAAAAAATATAAAAAATGGTATGCAAATTTGGGGGTAGCAAGAGGCATAAATGTCAAATGATGAGTCAAAAAAGGGAAAAGTGTTAATACCTTACCATTTGTACTATATGCTGGAAACGTATAACCGCCTAAACACATCTCATAGGGGTTTGTCCATATATGTGGATTGTGTGGATCCACCCTGATATGAGCATCCATCTTCATAAATGATATCCATCTTCACTATTACCCTTTTTTTGCTTTTTATTAATTATGGTTGTTGCACACCCCATTAAAAAGCAAAAAAATTCAAAAATTTGAAGAAAAAAGTTGAATGTATGCATATCTTATCTTTATAAAATCAATTTTCAAAATCTAGAGAATCGTGTTTTATTTTTTTAGAAAAAATAATTTTCATTATGTAAGACATTATTAAAAAATAATCTATCAAAAGTAATTTTTACTTTATAAAAATCTTTAAAATATTTTCAAAATGACATTTTTTTAATAAAAGTTGAATTTTAAAAACAATTAAAATGATATTTTTTTCTTTCAAAAATTATCTTTTATAATATATTTAATTTTTAAATACATTTTTAAAAATACTATTTTAATTATATTTGAACATTAGCTAACTCATTCCTAGTGACAATCTTTGATACCAAGAAAAAACACTTATAGATTAAAAGTAATTTCTATGATTGATTCTTGGCAAATATTAACGAAAGAAAAAAATATAAATTTTTATTTTTATTTTTTTATATTTGGTTGTATTATTAAAAATATCAAAGAAAATCATATATAATTAAAACTAATTAAAAACTTATAAAATTTTAAATTATTTAATCTTTATATCGATGAGTTAATAAATAAAATGAATTTAAAATGGTAGATAAAAATAATTGATCAATTTTTAATCTATTTTTAATTTTTTTAATTTTATTTTTCTTTTATATTTTCTCTCATTTGCCGAAATTTTCGGAACCAAAGTTGGCCTAAATGAATAAGACACAAGAAAAAAGTGGGGAGTAAATTTTAATTGAGTCTTGATGAAAGATGGTAAAGAAAAAAAAATAAAATATGGTGGGAATTCCTTAAATGCCCTGCATGTAAAATGATAATAAAAAATATTTTTGGAGAAATAAATAGGAATAATATCATAAGTTACATGGAATGGAAATAATGATTGTGAGAAGCGAGGGTGATGTTGGGAAGTCGGTTGTGAGAGAGGGTGAACTTTAATTGCAAATCAGCTGGTGGCCCCCTGGCAGTTTGGTGAGACTCCACCTGATCCTGACAACAGCAATTTTGGTCTCATAGGTGCATGCTTCTCACGTCCATCCTTGAAAGATGTGTCCATATCAAAATGTCATTTGCTACTTGCTTCTTCGATACTTGCAAAGACTTTCGATGTTTGTAGTGGTATGTGATGTAAAATTTTAGAATATTTATTTAAAAATATATGAATCAATTTATTGGTTGATTTGCTTCTATAGTATTCATTGTAGTATGTGATGCAAATTTTGATCAACTTATTTATGTTACATTGATCACATGATAAAAATTAGTGAAAATAATGTTTTATAGGTTTTGTTGGTGCTCAACCTTCGTGAATGCAATGATCCATTAACTATTCAGGTCACTAGCCAACTTCTAAGTATCGCCCCCCTCTATTGATGGGTGCCTTGATCGAATCTCTTATGATAAACAGATCCATGATCAAGATCTACCTTTTCTCTTGTTCATCGTTTTTCTTTATAACCTTTTCTAGCCAACTCTAAATTGGCCGAGTGAGTCAACTTTCTTTTAGAGAAGTGGCATATTGGAAATCAAACATTGGAGACCGCATGGCGCTTATGATTGGTTAGGTAGATTTGTGTCAGGTGGCATGTGGTTGATCCCCCTAACGCCCTCTATTGATATGATAAGACGAGATTCCACTTCGAGATTCGTTCCTTATACGCATCTTGTCGTAGCTCTTAATGTCTACTCCATGTGAAACCATGAGGGTAGTTCGGTACTTTCTTCCCAATGCCCATATGTTGAGCTATTCTAGGCTCAACTAGGGTGAGATCTTGGACAACTTTAGGTGTAAATGGACCTAGAAGCTTTCACGCTTGGAAGGATTTGCTCGAACAATGCAATTCCAATACTTCTTCTCGATAAAAGTCCTAGCCCCTACCGGGAGGCATTAATTGTAGCGAAATTTACCGCTTAGCTCGAACGGGTGGGCGGACTCGTCGGTTGGGCATCTTCTATGCCCTATACCTCTAGGTTTGCTTCTTTAACATTCATGATGGTATGTGATTTGATTTTTGTTTTAATTTAACAATATTTGTGTTAAGCATACAAATAATGAAGAAAATTAGTATAATGGTTAAAATATTTGTTTTTCATTTAATAGTTAATTGTTATATGATGTAAATATTAATGTTTGATTAATGATAAAAATCAATAAATCTGATATTTTATTTTTAATTATTTTTGACACTTAAAATAACATGTGATGTAATTTTTATAAATTAAAGGACATTTACATTATATGTCGTCTAATAAATTAATCAAAATCATTAATCAATTCGCTTATTTAATACTTGAAGTTGAAGCTATGTAAATCTTAACCAATTAAAAGGATTTATGCAAATTTAATGTTAAAAGAATTTATGCAATATAAACTAACAAAATTGATATTTTATTGTTTTCCTTTTTTATTCTTATAATGGCATCTAATGTAATTTTTGACAACATTGAGGGTATTTGAGGTATGTTTGTCTAACTATACAAACTGATACAATCATTAATCAATATAAGAATTTATGTTTGTCTAACATTTTTTATAGCACATCATGTAAGTGTTGACAAATTTTAGGGTATTTGTGTGGTTTTTATTTAATGATAAAAGCTATTAAAAATGATACTTTTTTATTTTCTTTGTTGGACACTTACAATGACATATGATGCAAATAATATAAACTCAAGACTCTACACTATTTGACAAAGTCAATCAATTAACCATTAATCAAATGAATTTCTTTAATGTTTCGAGTGATTATGATGTAAATTTTGATTTGAGCTACAACGCTATAAACTAATAAAGTTTATACTTTATTATATTCCTTCTTCGACGCTTTAAGTGACTTATGACGTAAATTTATATAAATTTACATTCATCTTCTTTACATTGTCTAAAAAATTAAAGTAATCAAACCATAGTTCAATTTGCTTCTTTCACATGCATAGATCAGGTTAAATCTGATGCCTTGCCGATTATTTGAACCTCATCATTGCATGTAATCTAAATTTATAGATTTGAGGAAATTTTCAAGCATCTACCTCATAAAAAGTGAATCAATCAAACAATAATTCATTGATTTGTGTTTAATTTTTGATAAAGTTGAAGACATTTTTATTAATTGTGCTCAACCAAACGAATTAACAAACTCATTTGTGAGATGTAAAAGTTTTATAAGTTCAAGTGCAATCTTGTTATGCATCTTTGGCATAAAGTTAATTAATTAAACTAGTAGTAATTTGCTTCTTAGGCATATAAGTTAAATTAATTTGTAGAATATTATTAACAAAAAGATGCAAATTGATGTAGCTGATTTTATATGTACCCAAAGTTTTTATCTGCCTACAAATTTTTTATTACACAAAATGATATGGAAAACTACACATTTGTCCTAAGTTTCTTTCTTGTGTACTTGCTCATCCAATCCTAATTCTAATATTATCTTCTTCTTCATTCATCCCATCTTCATTCTATGTCCATGTGTCTTAAAAAGGAAATGAAATGGAAAAAGTGAAAAATAAAAATAAAAAAATGAATTACACATAAATTTTGGATGGGTTAATAAGGGCATAAAAGTAATTTTCTATATTTATATATATTTAAAAATATTTTTTTTTAAAAATAATTAGGTATTATAAGGAAAGATTCGTTGAGTACACATAGGATTATCCCAAGTTTGTATAATGTATTTTAAAAAAAGTTTTGATGTGAAAATGGTGGCCCTACCATTGTATAAAGATGATAATAGATTTGGTTTATCGAGAGACCCTCTTTATTAGGATAGGTTTGGTAAATTTTTAATTAAGATAAGAGGTCTATAGGAGCAAGCACGGTAGAGCCTAAAAATTCTACTAAGAAAGGGATGACAACCTTAGGCACAAGGGGAAATAAAAATTTAAAATAATAAATATAAGAACTTAATATTTGTAATAATAAAAGAAAACAACTAAGAGGAAAGTCTATATGTAAGGAGACAAATTTTATTTTTGTCCACTCATTAATTACCATGTCTCAATAATTGACTGATAAAATATTGACATGCTATATAAAATAATTTGATAAAAAAATCAAATCAAATAAATATTATAATTATCATAAGTAATTAATTATGATAATTAAAATTAATGATAATTATCATAATAAATAAATTTATTTAATTGTGATTATTATATGAGTCAACTAATTATGATAATTAAAATAAATGATAATTATCATAATAAATGATAATTATCATAATAAATAAAATTTATTTCTAAACAATTAAGGAATATTTGAATTATATTTCAACTTTATTTACTAGTTAATACCTACAATATACATAGATCCTACATATATATTGTGTTTCCATCAAATTAAAAAATAAATAAAAATTGATCGGGTTATTTAGAAAGTTTTGAGTGTAAAATCCTAAAAAAAACAATTATACAAACAATAGAATAAGTAAATATGACAAATAAAGTTAAATCTATCACTTTTAAATATGCAAATTGATAAGTGTGAATGATAAAAAGTGTTTTTATATATCGATAAATTTTCATGGGCTTAACAACAATCATGCATCTTTTTATGCATGTTGACCCAATTATTAGATTCATCTATCTTTTAACATAATGATTTGATAACCATGTGGAATAAAATATATTTTAATCTTCTTATATTAGAAGAGTGAAAATTACTTACATTTTTAGTTATCATTATCTTGTTACACATTATCATATTTTCCTTAATTTTCTTTAAAAAAAATTCAATGACAGAAATTGTGAATAAGCAAAAATTCAATTTTCTTTTGACGTGAAAATATGATATTTTAAGATATTTGATTAAAAAAATTTAACTGTAAAATATAAAATTAGATAGGATTGAATTTTGAATTATACTATATATATATATATATATATATATATATATATATATATATATATATATATATATATATATATATAAACAATTAGTTTAACAAATTTGTCCTTTATGTAAATTAGTTTTTAATTGTCTCTTTATTTTGAATTTTGAACATATGTAAATTCCTTACCTCCATTGATAACAAGTAGGGATGACCCTTTAACATGGATAAAAGTAACCTTTAATATGTTAAGGATGAATTAATTTTCTTGACTTTGTATTTTGATGTATAAGCTATTTTCCTTCATAATTTCATATGTAGATACACATGAACATTTTTGTTAATGATATTTATCCTTTACATGCAATTTTTTTAATGGTTAAACAATGATTGCTTCTAGTCCACTTATATACATTTCAATTAAAACTACAATTGAAATTTAAGAATTAAATCTTTAAATTTGTTGTTATATGTACAATATCTTAAAATATCTTTTTCTAGTGGCAATGGTTAACTCTAAAGATGATGCTATATTAGGAAAGAATTTTCTTTTACGGTTGCATGACCTCACACATGATGAATTGGATAAGGTTATGTTTTAAAACAGATTGAATCTTATGAATAAACATTGGTTGAATTGTTTTTTCATGAAACAACTTGTTGATTATATTATTACTTTCAATTCGATGTTTCAAAACTTCCTTTTCTTGATGTGTTAGAGATACTGAATCAACATACATATTTGAGAGATGTGTTTAGGTGCAAAGAGAGATTAAGGTGGTGTTTGTTTTTTTTTTACTTTTTGCTGAAAGCAATTTAGTTTTAGAATTTAAGTTGTTTATTTTTCAACTTTTTCATGACTTATTATAAACTTTTTACTAAATAGAAAAAGCCAAAATATGTAGCTTTTTCTAAATAGAAAAAATAACATATTGATTTTTTTTATTTTTTAATACTTAATATAAATAAAATACTACAAAAACAAACAAGCTAATCTTTAACACTATTAAGTATTAAGCTTCTATTTAGAATTAAGTAAAAAAACAAACACCACCTAAAAGTCCTAATAAGTCAACTATTGATAGCTTTTATTGATAGTAGTACTATGTATGCTTTTTATTTTATTCTATATAGTCGAATTTCTTTTGAACTTATATATGGTTCACCAGGTCGTGAGTAGGGATGCTAAAGCTAATAGACTTCTACAACTCACCAGCTAGTGAAAGCGAAAAGTCAGTTTGAGATCCCAAAGACATTACGACAATTGGTGGTTTTAGATCAATGGGTAAGACGACAACAAGTTAATATTGGAGGTGTAGGGACCCCTCCCCCTGATGAAACGTGGCACACACTTCCTGGTGACACGTGGCACACATTTCTAGCCGGATTAATCCCATCCGGATTTCCCCAAGAGTACACGTGGTGCGCCTCCCCTATCCGGACTCCCTCAAGGAGAGGCACACGACACTCACAAACGTAACATCCGGACGACCGCCACAACGCATCCGGACGACCGACATATACTATCCGGATATGTTTGTCCGGATCATTGACTGAAGTAAGCAAGTCTTGCACGTCATCACAACAGCCTGCCATGACCCACGTTCCGCCACCTGCAGAGTGAAAGGACAAGAATGAAGTGACGGCAAGTCACTTCCCACGATCTCTAACAGTCGCAGCGCCTCCCACGATCTCTATCAGCCACCCGTAGGGTGATGATGGCCCTGCCACCATCTAGTGTCATCATGACAAGCCAAAATATCTCCCTACCATTAAAGAAGGAAACAGAGCTTCTGGTACTATATATATGAACCTTCACACAAAGAGGAAGGTAAGCTTGCTTTACCTAGAAAAAGGCCAACTGACTTATCTCTCTTACCATGGCTGACAAAACCATCGGAGGGTGCGTCCGGACACCCTGTCCGGACGCCTTTTGCAGGTACGATTGAATCAAGAATCTATATTGGTTAAAATCGTGCGTCCATCCATTTGGCAACTACGTGGATCACCAGGGACGCGAGGCCTCAACATTGGCGCCGTCTGTGTGAAAATCACCGATTCAGTCACCAGCAAAGATGGCCACATCTTCCCGAAGCCGTTCATCTGGTAGGGGAGAGGAAGATAATTCTGAATGGCGCCGAGCCATCGAAAGAAGATAGTTGGCAAGCGAACGACAACTGCAAGCTCTCCTCTAGGAGACAGAAAGATTAAGAGAAGAAAACACGGTACTACGCATCCAGGCCTCAACATCGGGGCCTCCCCGTCGTCAGCATTCAAGAGGCCAGATAGCAAACTCAAGGCCAGAACCAGAGTCAATATACCCTGGGACAGCAGGAGCCATCCCAGGAACATGCAACGTAAGGCCACATGAGCCACACACGCCCATGCCTCGAGCTCCCCATGAGGAAAGCTCGGACTCTACTCATTTTTCAGCAAAAAGACAACACGATAGAAAATCCCAATTGTCAAATTCAATGCGCGCGAGACTAGGCCCACAAGAGCCTGGGAGACCAAGGCCACCAGTAGCCACAACCTGGGCAGCGCACCCTGACCCTATGGTCACCCCCATGGTGCAGAACGTGCTCCCGCACCGTGACCCTATGGTCACCCCAGTGGTGCGGAACGTTCACCCGCACCTAGCGGTACGACAAGTTGGGAGAAACCTCCCAAATGAGCCACCCATTGGCTCCATCAGCAAAAGGCTGGACGACATGCTCTCCACACCTTTCTGCTCTCATATCATTCATTACGAGCCCCCAAGGGGATTCCTCGTGCCAAAATTCTCCACATATGATGGGTCCAACGACCCCTTCGACCATATCATACATTATCGACAGCTCATGACGCTCGATATTGGCAACGACGCGCTGTTGTGCAAAGTATTCCCCGCCAGCCTACAAGGGTAGGCCCTCTCATGGTTTCATCGCCTACCTCCCAACTCTGTTGACAATTTCAGGGACCTGTCCGAAGCTTTCGTAGGACAATACTTGTGCTCCGCTCGACATAAGCAGAACATTAGTACTCTGCAAAACATAAAAATGCAAGATAACGAATCCTTAAGGGAGTTCGTGAAGCAGTTTGGTCAAGCCGTACTTCAAGTAGAGGCTTACAACATAGATGCTGTCCTGCAGATCTTCAAGCGAAGCATCTGTCCAGGCTCCCCATTTTTCGAGTCGCTAGCTAAAAAACCTCCTACAACCATGGACGACTTGTTCAGACGTGCAAACAAATACTCAATGCTCGAAGATGACGTACGAGCAGCCACCCAGCAAGTCTTGGTTGCTGGACAGGCATCTAGAAGTGGCACAGAAAGAAGTGCCAAACTTCCAGACCGGCCAAGACTGCCCGATCGAAGGCAGGAAGGGCCAAGTCATCCGGAAAGGCCGCCCCTCACACCCCTTTCCATATCGTACGAGAAACTTCTCCCTATGATCCAAGGCATGTCCGACTTCAGGTGGCCTAGACCCCTCGGAACGGACCCATCCAAAAGAGATCATAGCAAGAGATGTGCCTTCCACAAGGAACATGGTCACACAACAGAGACATGTAGGTGCCTCCATTATTTGGTCGAAAGGCTCATCAAGGCGGGACATCTAAAGCAATACCTCCGCTCAGATGCCGGAGGTAGAGACGCTTCCCAAAATCACAACTCTGGAACCCCCAGAACCCCAGATGCCCCCAAAGCCGTTATAAACTATATTAACGGAGGCCCATCTGACGAGGAGTATGACTCCAAACGAAAGAGACAAAAATTGTTGCGGGCCACATCAATACGCGAGCGTATCAACTCCATCAGGCCTGGGTTAACTGGGGGGGGGGGGGGCCCTCGCCCCATAGATGGGACAATCATTTTCCCACTAGTAGACCCCGCCCGGACATTGCAGCCGCACCGCGACGCCCTCATACTGTCCCTAGAAATAGGAGACTTCGACGTGAGACGCATCCTGATTGACCCAGGCAGCTCGGCCGATCTTGTGCAAGCATCGGTCGTTAGCCACATGGGACACAGTCTCACAGGCCTCGAAAACCCTGGGCGAATCCTATCCGGATTCAACGGGTCGTCAACTACGTCCTTGGGAGACATTATACTGCCGGTCCAAGCTGGCCCAGTCACCCTCAACATACAATTTTTAGTGGTACAAGATTTATCACCCTTCAATGTCATCTTAGGGCGCACATGGCTACACTACATGAAAGCCATCCCCTCTACATATCATCAAATGGTAAGTTTCCTTACCAAGGATGGGCAAATTGACCTATATGGCAGCCAGTTAGCCGCTCGCCAATGCTACCAGATAGCACGAGAAATAGGGACCAACTAGGAGGATGCATCCCTCCCTAAGTCCAGCCATGCGCGTGACCAATAGTAATTATTGGGTCCGGTGGACAAAAATCCCTTGGCAGCAGATCCCTTGCAAACAGTCCAAATTTCGGGAGAAAGTACTCACCTTACGAATATCAGTTCCCTCCTAACACCAGAAGAGACCCGGAACATACAGAACGTCCTCAGACAAAACCATGACGTCTTCGCATGGGCACATTCTGATATGAAGGGAATTCATCCCTCCATTACTTCTCATAAGCTTAACGTCTTGCCAACAACCAGACCCATCCGGCAGAGGGTTAGACGTTTCCACCCGGACAGACAAACGATTATCCGGAATGAGATTGACAAATTACTAGAAGCCGGATTCATCAGAGAAGTAGATTACCCGGACTGGTTGGCAAATGTTGTGGTGGTGCCCAAAAAAGAAGGCAAATGGCGGGTGTGCATCGACTACACCAACCTCAATAATGCATGCCTAAAAGACAGTTTCCCTTTGCCACGGATAGATCAAATTGTGGACTCCACTGCTGACAAGGGATGCTCTCCTTCTTGGACGCCTTCTCCGGATATCACCAAATCCCCATGTCCCCGGCTGACGAAGAGAAAACAACCTTCATAACGCCACACGACCTCTATTGCTACAAGGTCATGCCATTCGGACTCAAAAACGATGGCGCCACTTATCAAAGACTGATGACAAAGATCTTCAAACCTCTAGTCGGTCGCACAGTAGAGGTATATATTGACGATATCGTGGTTAAAAGCAAAAACCGAGAGGAGCATGTCCTCCACTTGTAAGAAGTGTTCCACCTCTTAAGAAAGTATGACATGAAGTTGAATCCTTCTAAATGCGCCTTTGGCGTGAGTGCTGGCAAATTCCTAGGATTTATGGTCAGCCAAAGGGGGATAGAGGTTAGCCCGGATCAAGTCAAGGCAGTCATAGAAACACCACCCCCCAGGAGCAAGAAGGAGTTACAACGCCTCACTGGCAAGCTCGTCGCGCTAGGGCGTTTTATAGCCCGCTCCACTGATGAACTGCGACCCTTCTTCTTGGCAATACGAAAAGCTGGAGCAAACGGATGGACGGATAGCTGTCAAAACGCTTTTGAAAAAATCAAACACTGCCTTATGCAGCCGCCCATCCTGAGCAGCCCCATCCCTGAAGAAAAGTTGTATATGTATCTGGCTGTATCGGAGTATGCAATCAGCGCTGTTCTATTTCGCTGCCCCTCACCCAAGGAGCAGAAACCTATCTACTACGTCAGCAGAGCATTGGCGGACGTAGAAACCAGGTATTAAAAAATGGAGCTAACGACCTTAGCCCTTCGGAGTGCCGCCCAGAAACTCCGCCCCTATTTCCAAGCCCATCCGATGGTCGTGCTAACTAACCAACCCCTTCACAACATTCTGCACAAACCAGACTTAACCGGAAGAATGCTTCAATGGGCCATAGAATTGAGCGAATTTGGAATCGAGTTCCAACCCAGATTGTCCATGAAAGGCCAAGTGATGGCTGACTTCGTGCTGGAATACTCCCGAAGGCCCATCCAACACAAGGAACCAAGTGAAGAAGAATGGTGGACTTTGCGAGTCGATGGAGCCTCCCGATCGTCAGGATCCGGGGTAGGGCTCCTGCTGAAATCCCCAACAGGAGAACATCTGGAGCAAGCCATCCGGCTAGGGTTCCCCGCCTCTAACAACGAAGCGGAATATGAGGCCATCCTATCAGGATTGGACCTCGCCCTGGCTCTATCCGTCTCCAAGCTCCGGGTCTATAGTGATTCCCAACTCGTGGTAAGACACGTCCAGAAGGAATACGAAGCCAAGGATGCACGCATGGCACGATATCTGACTAAAGTAAGGGACACCTTACAACGATTCACCGAGTGGACGATCGAAAAAATCAGATGAACTGAAAATGGGCGTGCCGACGCCTTGGCCGGCATAGCTGTCTCCCTCCCCATCAAAGAAGCTATATTGTTGCCTATATATGTGCAAGCCAACCCTTCCGTAGCGGAAGCTTCCACTTGCAATACCATTGAGGAAAAACAAGCAGGCGGCCAAGAATGGACGAACGACGTTACAGAATACCTCCGGACAGGCACTCTGCCCGAAGATCCCAAGCGGGCACACAAGATCCGGGTGCAAGCCACCCGTTTCACCCTGATTGGGGGGCACTTGTACAAACGGTCTTTCACAGGTCCCTACCTTCGGTGTCTAAATCATTCAGAAGCCCTGTATGTGTTAGCTGAGTTGCACGAGGGAGTATGTGGAAATCATTCTGGAGGACGATCTCTAGCGCATAGGGCCCATTCGTAAGGATATTATTGGCCCACAATGAAGAAAGATGTGGCAGCCTATGTCAAAAAATGTGACAAATGTCAAAGGCACGCCCCCATTCCACATATGCCGTCGGAGACTTTGAAACCAATTTCGGGCCCTTCGCACAGTAGGGCATGGACATAGTAGGACCCCTCCTAGCCGCACCCGCCCAGAAGAAATTCCTGCTCGTCGCCACGGATTACTTCAGTAAATGGGTGGAAGTTGAAGCATACGCTAGCATCAAAGACAAAGATGTCACCAAGTTCGTATGGAAAAACATCATCTGCCGCTTCGTAATCCCCTAAACCATCATAGCCGACAACGGTCCACAGTTTGATAGCATCGCATTCCGGAATTTCTGTTCGAAACTAAACATCAGGAATTCATACTCCACTCCACGTTATCCTCAAAGTAATGGGCAAGCAGAGGCCACAAACAAGACTCTAATCACTGCCTTAAAGAAAAGGCTCGAGCAAGCCAAAGGAAAATGGGTGGAGGAGCTACCCGGCGTCCTATGGGCTTATCGAACCACACCCGGACGTCCGACATGAAACACTCCCTTCGCTCTCGCATACTGTATGGACACAATCATTCCTACTGAAATAGGGCTACCCACTATCCGGACTGAGGCAGGAAAACAGGATGATGCAAATACAGAATTAGGAAGAAACTTGGACTGGGCAGACGAAGTAAGAGAAACCGCATCCATCCGGATGACAGACTATCAACAAAGGGCATCAGCTCATTACAATCACAAAGTAAGACCTAGAAGCTTCAAAAATGGTACGCTGGTCCTTAGAAAAATTTTCGAAAATACTGCTGAAGTAGGAGCGGGTAAATTTCAAGCCAACTGGGAAGGCCCCTATGTAGTGTCTAAGGCAAGTGAAAGTGGAGCTTATCATCTACAAAAGCTAGACGGAACCCCATTACTCAGACCATGGAATGTGTCCAATTTAAAGCAGTATTACCAATGAAAGAAATAGAAGTACAATATGGGAAAAAGTATGTTTTATTGAATACTTGCAAAAAATATATACAAAGGGTTCTCCGGACTACAAAATACAGAGAGAAGATAGCAGAAAAAAATTACAAAAAGAAAAGCTCTCATTGAGCAGGCTTGCCGCGCAACTTCTCCTCCTCACCCGGGGGTATTGAAGGGACGTCCCGCTTGATACTATGTTTCTTCATACAGCAGCGATAGCCGAAGAAGTACATTTCATCTACCTGCTTCTGGTAGTCCGCTTCAAGTTCTTCCCTTTCTGCAGCAAACTCAACCTCCAGCTCTTCTTTTTGCGCCGATAAACACAACTGCAAATCTTCTCTCTACTTTTTCTCGATAGATACCTCCGTCCGGAGTTGCCTCACCTCTCTCCTCAGAAGGGTCATCTCATCCTCCGTCTCGTGCAGGCGGGCGTCCACAGATTCCTCCTGGCTCTTTGCCTCAGCTAGCTCTGCCCGGAGATCCTCGTTGTCTCCTCGAGCGGCGGATAAACTGGCTTCGGCCTACTCCAGTCTCAAGCGCAGCTTCTCTTCATTATTTTTGCACTGAGAGACGAAGGCCTTCGTATAATCAGCGGTTCGCAGCAGGTCAGAAAACAGATCATGTTGTTGGGCCATGCCGCGAAGACCGCTCACCAGCTGCAGAAAAACACACAAACAAGAAAAGCAAAGTTACAAACCATGCCACAAACACATCAGTATGGCAAGAAAAATCAAGAAATAAACTATACCGTTTCCACCGCTTCGAACATTTTTGCTGAAGGCATGGCAACGTCTGAGCCGGGTGGAATCTGTTTCAGCTTCTCTTCCAACTCCGAGTAGCTGAAAGAGCTAGCGGAGATGCAAGCCGCATCATCAACAGGACTCCCCCCTGATGTGGCGTTAGAAAGTGACTCCTCCTCCGGGTCCGGGGCCCCCTCATTTTCGGCCGGCTGGGTCTCCCCGGGTGAACCCCCATCCGGGACCAGCATCGGGGCGGTTGGGTTCTGTTATGCCATCTCCGTCTCGCTACCCTTCAGGTGATCCTCCTGGACGGACGAGCAGCTGACTTCAATGGTTTCCAGAAAGCGATCTTGAAGCCGCCCGATGAGGCTAGACTTCAAGTCATGCGCCGGACGCGACCTCTTTGTAGCTGGCCCCTTCACCGATACAAGGGCAAGAGGGCTTGGCCCGCAGGGAGGCAAACCCTGACTCTCTGCCC
Organism: Vitis amurensis; assembly: GCA_037355405.1. NCBI lineage: Eukaryota > Viridiplantae > Streptophyta > Magnoliopsida > Vitales > Vitaceae > Vitis > Vitis amurensis. Next base: position 16,966,676 of record CM074692.1, read on the forward strand.
CCATTTCTTCCATTGGGGGTGCCATAGGAGGCAATGCTACAGCACAAGGGCCCCTGGCTGCGTCCGCATCTGGATGGGGGGAGCCGGGTTGATTTATTGAAGTGGCTTCTTCAGCCAGCAGAGCCAGGCGTCCAGCCACTGACAGTGAAGGCCCCGAGTGGTTTAGGTCCGCAAGACGTCCGGAGCTGCTTGAAACAGAGGGCAAGGGAGGGACCTCTGGCTCTCTTATTATTACTTCCTTCACATAAGTTGAAGGGAGAATTACAAACTTCTTCGGGGGAGTTAGAAGTTTTACTTCTTTCCCCTTATTTGAAACCTTCTTCTTCTTTTTTGCTGGAGCTCCAGCAGGTGGAGAGGACGCGGGCCGTTTGCCACCTGGAGCCTTCCGCAAAAGCCCTTATTTCCTTTTCACCTCCCGATTATTGAGGCGGGCTTTGCGTGTCCGGGCGTCTGCCTTCCGCACCGCCGCGAAGAATGGAAGGTCTTGAAGAACGAAATGCTCCCCAGCCACCACCTCTTCGGGCAGCCGCCTTGGGAGTATGTTCAGCACGTACGACTGGGGCTCCCGAGTGACCGAACGGAGGTTCTGCGCGGAGAGAAGCGTTTCACAACTCCGCTCGGCCGCCGCAATCTCGAAAAGCCTGTTCAAACGGTCGAACGAGGCCTTCTCCACCCACTCCACCAGTTTTCCCCTTTTATCCTGGCCTGCACCCAAGAAAGCAAAGTATGTCAGGCACCTAACAAATGTTGACCTAAACTCACAAACCATGGAAAGACAGGAAGTAAGTTAGTCATACCTAGGACCTTCAACGACTGGTTGGGAGCGAACGGCCTATCTGGATGCACCGCCAAACCCGCCCATGAGCCCTTGACCAGCACATGTCCCTTGGCGGCCCCCTTGGTCGAATCCGACAGGCTGGTCACCAACTGCAGGGACGGAAGGCAAGCGACAAAACTAAAAATGTCGGTTTTAGCCTTCTTGATCGAATAAACGAAGAGAACCTCCAGTAGTGAGAGGTCCAAATTGAACAAAGCATGCCCAGAATGCTGCACCCCATCAGCACCCAGACCATATTCGGATGGATATAGGCCGGAGGAATCTGGGTGAAGTGAAGAAACTCCTTGAACAAAGACGGCAGAGGAAACCGGAGCCCAGCGTTGAACTGTTCCTTGCTAAAGAAAATGGCATGGTCTTCATTCTTCTCAGTCGATACAGCCTCGCCATCAATAAGTTCAACAGATACACCGTTGGGGATGCAGAAGCGCTCACGAAACTCCTTTACACTCAGCTTATCCACAGATTTCTCATGAGCATCTCCGGACGGGCCAGATGAGGTAGCTTCCTTGTTCGCAGACATTTTTTAGCCTAGGACTGAAATGGAATCTGCATAAAAGAAGGCCAACAGTAAAAAACAGCAATCCAACCCCACAAGCTTAACTCTACCACAAAGAAAGATCAACAACCCACAAGAAGTACAGGGGGGCAACAGAAATCCTAAACACACCCAGAAAAACAGTAAAAAACCCCCGAAAAAACCCTAGAAACCAATATCAAACACCCAATTGCAAGCAACTTGCCCAAGCAAGCCAGAAACAACCAACAAAACAAACACAAGCAAGGAAAAGACAAGAAAAGAGAACGTACTGAGTGAAAACTGAAAAATAGGGTTGAAAAACCGCAATGCCGTCCCCGTCACGACGCGAGTATTACCGGCAGAAAACCCTAGAAGCTTCACTCAAAAACGAAGGTACGCGGAAGGTAGAAGAAGAAGCACTAACAGAAAAAACGCAGTAGGAAAAATGCAAAGTGAGGGCTCAGTCTACTATTTATAGGGAGACAGCCCCTCGGTATCCCAAACGCCCAGCTACGCCATCATTTGAAGCGACACACTACCTGGGAATACCTAGAGACGGCGACTCATCATAAATGCTATTCTCTCTCATCGCCCCCGCTCGCCACGTGGCCCAATGAGCGCAAAAAAGTAACCTCAGTTTCAAAAAACAATTATTTTTTAACTCGCCCATTTTACTCTGGCAAAATCGACAAGTTAAAAAAGGGGACATTGTAGGGACCCCTCCCCCTGATGAAACGTGGCACACATTTCCTGGTGACACGTGGCACACATTTCTAGCCGGATTAATCCCATTCGGATTTCCCCAAGAGTACACGTGGCACGCCTCCCCTATCTGGACTCCTTCAAGGAGAGGCACACGACACTCACAAACGTAACATCTGGACGACCGCCACAACGCATCAGGACGACCGACATATACTATCCGGATATGTTTGTCCGGATCATTGACTGAAGTAAGCAAGTCTTGCACGTCATCACAACAGCCTGCCATGGCCCACGTTCCGCCACCTGCAGAGTGAAAGGACAAGAATGAAGTGACGACAAGTCACTTCCCACGATCTCTGACAGTCGCAGCGCCTCCCACGATCTCTGTCAGCCGCCCGTAGGGTGATGATGGCCTTGCCACCATCTAGTGTCATCATGACAAGCCAAAATATCTCCCTACCATTAAAGAGGGAAACAGAGCTTCTGGTACTATATATATGAACCTTCACACAAAGAGGAAGGTAAGCTTGCTTTACCTAGAAAAAGGCCAACTGACTTATCTCTCTTACCATGGCTGACAAAACCATCAGAGGGTGGTGTCCGGACGCCTTTTGCATGTACGATTGAATCAAGAATCTATATTGATTGAGATCGTGCATCCATCCATTTGGCAACTACGTGGATCACCAGGGACGCGAGGCCTCAACAGGAGGGTTATTTTTATTTTGAAGTTTCATTCAACAATTACTCTAAAAATATTATATTTGCTTAGTGAATTCATACCCAATTAGATAATTTGTTATTTAACATTGGATTGTATATTTTTAATTCAATATTTCTTATGCTTGTTTTTTTCTTTCAACTACTAATCTTTTAGCTTTCTCCAAAGAATGATAAAAAGAAAAACAAATATTAGCTTTTCTAAAAAGAAATTGTATAAAAACCATAGGGTGGTACTCAATTAACTTTCAAACATCTTATTCATATTGCATTGATGGTTGATTAGGATATGACAACCAATATTCTACAAAAGACTACAAGAATTAAGTCATCAAGCATATTGACAAGTACAAGTGAATTAAAGATTTTAAGGTTAACAAATATATTTGAAGTTATTCATTGACATGATGACAACTTGATCAATCTAGGGGAAATGCATTTACTTTAGCTAATTGATACATCTTTGGAATCATTTAATTCCCAAGAATGCTCATTTGGCCAAGAATTGGAACCCTCAATTTTTTTAATTTACTAAAATATTTTTCTTTGGTAGCCTAAGTAAAATCTTCCTTCTATAAGGATATAACTAATTGTATATATACTAAATTTGGAGTCCCTCTATTCCATATCATGTGCTCCTACAACCCTTTGATTGTTTTTAGACTAATTAGTTGGCTAATTAGAACATCATTCCATACATGAAAATTTCACAATTACTTCATTGTAGTTTTGATTGTGATGGTATGATATTTTTAGTACATTTTGATATAGGAAAGTAATTTTAAATATTAGGTTAATTTGATAAGTACCATAAAACAAAGAACTCTTTACTATTAATTAACTTCTAGATTAGTTTAATCATATTGTTAGATGATCTAGGGATAAAATATTTTACTATTTCAAACATTTTATATTTCCTAACTTTTATGAATGGATGTTAAACACCACATAAATTCATAGCTGATAAACTAGCTTGTGACATATAAATCACATATGTGTTTTTTTATTAACTTACAAAAAATCATACTCCAACTCATGCAAACATCAGTAATGTGTCATTGTTTGCGCAAAAAGTGTATGTTGCAAAAGAAAGGATTATAGATAGGTAACCAAGTTTTTCACCTTACCTTGTTCCTTTGATGTACATTATAAGTAGCAACTTGGAAGAAGGCACTTTGTCTTTGATCATTTCTAAAAACAAAATTTTAGCATGATTTTAGATTAGTGTGGATTAATCACTTGCATGCAGTTCCATCTATAAAAAGAAAAAGAAGATAATGACATAAAATAAAACTTGACAAATTTTAAGCACATATTTTAAGGATTCCCTTACTATCTACCCACCTTGTGCATTATTATAATTATTAGAAATATATAATTGCTTCCACAATGAAACATTAGAAACATACTTAGTTTAATATTACTAAATTGATAAAATTATTAAATTTTTATCAAATTCATGTTCTTGAAATAATTTTGTATTTAGAAATCACCCACTCTACCTTTAACACTTGAATGTCCAATGTTCATAATAACTATTATGTTTGCAAAATGTATTCCAGTTGGGATTTTCTAATTAGGATGACGATGATTCCAAACGGCTTGCTACAGGCTTTTTCATATCCTAGTATTCCTAAAGCAGATTGACCCATATGGTAGTATTTTCATACTACATCTCCTTTTATCTTATATAAGAATATATTTGTTGATTGCAAATTAATAGTTAAGAAACTATTTTTCCCAAAACCAACAACCAAATAATTTTATTACTCAGACATCAGGTTTAAGTAGTTCATTCAAAATCAATATTATTTTTGCTATTATGGATAGGATTATCAATAATTGTTGTGTAATTTATTTCTAACTATATCTTACTAATATTTTAATAATTTTCTAAAGTAGTACTTTCCATTTTGCTACCTTGAACACATAGCTCCATACTCTTTCTTATATAACATAACCATAGTATGACCAAGAGCTAGTAAGTTATGTTATATGATGCATGACCATACATATTAAAAAAAAAATATTAAATATGTTTTCTTGTTGTTGAAGACTTGTGTATCTCAACAATTAAACTCCAATTCGCAATAGGTTGCTTGAATCTATATAGCAATTTGAAATTTATTTATTTGGTTTTTAGCTTTTCCTAGTAGTTAATTTTCACATGCTACTCCATACAACAAAAATTGCATTTAAAATGAGTTAAAAATCTTGATGTCAAAATTGGTAGCAAGATATTCCAACTTCAAAAGAGTAGTTTGGAGAAATAGTTTGATACTTTAATCTAATGTATTACAATTGAGAAAATAAAGGGCTAATCTAAAAGGATAAAAACATCCAAGAAGGGGGGGAGGGGGGTGAATTGGAGTTTTAAAAAAATTCTTTTTAAACACAATAAAATTAAGCACAAGAAGCACAAATATAAAGAGATAAGGATATCGAAAGCAAACTCAGATTTATAGTGGTTCAACACTTCCTTGCGTGCATCCACTCTCCTAAAGCTCCTAATTGAGTGAGGGTTCCACTTATACTTGAAGCTTCAACGAAGCTTCTAATCACTTTTTACACTTAGATTCCGACTCCAATGGGGTCTTACACAATCTCTTCAAGTCTCTACTCACTTGAAGGCTTTAACACTTAATTAATAAGTATGAATATCTCAACAATGGCTCAAATACAACTCAAGGCTAGGATGAATCATAAAGGTGAACTAAAGAAAATGCAAATGAAGATTTGATGCACTAAGAAAAGAATGAGATCTTTTATGGTAAAAACAAGTAGGTAAACAAATAAATGTAGGTGTCTCTTTCTCACAAATGAAGTGAAGCTCTCAATTTATAGGTTTCTAACCTCAGGAGCCAAAAAACCAAAAAGTAGCCTTGACCAGTCGAGCTGGGGGTCGATCGATTCACTAGCCGTTGGAGCATTTAATGCTTGGCAGGTGACCATTACCCTCAACCGGACCTCGACCGAGTGTCGACCGAGAAGGTAAATCCCTCGACCAAGAAAGAAAGGGTACTCGACCATTCTAGATATTGGATTATAGAACCAATATTTGAATTCTTGATGAGATTGAAAGATATGGGGCTTCAAGAAATGCATTAGAGACCAAAGTTCCATGAGATCATTCTGGTTTGTTGCTGCTTCATCAGCAAAAGGAACTGATATGTCTTTGAGTTATTTAGGAGGCATTGAGCAGTTAAAATTCCAAATAGTAAACTCATTATGTTGCACCCCACTAAGGTGAAGTGAGTGAGGAACTCATTTGAGGAACTATGCTATCTGAGACCCCTACTGCAGCAAGCCATCAACTAATCATAATCCCCTGATATGCATTCATGTACCTCCAAACAGCTTTCCAACAAGAGTTTGCCTCTCAAGGAAGGATCTTGACTAATTGTTATATGCAAGTACAAAACTCCCAGGTTCTGTAACTTTCACTATAACCCAACTCAGCAGCTCTCTGCTATGGTTGTCAACTTTGATCCCCACCATAAACATCAAAATATGCATACACCTGAGTTTCTAATCTTATCTAGGATTTTTCTGATTTATTTGTTCTCCTATAGGTTTATGGATTGCGGATTTCTTTAAATCACCAACTGCTAACAAAATCTCCCCACCCAAATTCAAATTTGTTAGGTTTAGAGAAACAATTAGCAAAGTTGACATTGCCACATAAAATGCCTTTCTAAGAGCCGAAATCAACATTATGGCCATCATCTTGGTGGAGAAGCACATGTGTTTGGGATTGCAAACAGAAGGTAACCATGTAGTCTTCAAGAACAAGTCACCATTCTACTGAATCAGATCAACAAGCCAAGTGTTATCACTAGGAAAGTTATCCATGTTCCAGTCTGGTCTTGCATGTCATTCATTTGAGGTAGAACCAATAGGACTAGAAACTTTGGGAGATCAACTGCCAAAATCCCCAATTTCTAGGTCAATCCCATAAAGCACCTCAACTTTTTCAATCAATTTCTCTATAATATGCTAATATTCATGTTACCTCTTAAATCGGTAACATTTCCATTCTTGTTGAAACACTGAGCCCTGAAATCTTTTGCATACTTCTGAAAATGCATCCAATGTACACTCTAGACCAGTTTCTAAGCCAAAAGTCTCCCCACCGTATGATCCAACTGAAGGCCCAAGACACATCCAGTGTCCAAGACATCTCCAGTTTCAGCAATAGGGTCATTAGTGTAGGGACCACCCCCAAGTGCCCACGTGGCAACCCCGCACAGCACCCCTCCAGGGGGCACATGGCATATTAACTCTCTATCCGGATGCCCTCAGGAAGGCGTACGACACTCTCAAACCAACGGTCCGGATGACCCCTCTCTTGTCTGGATATGTTGTCCGGACCCAGCGTTAGCAACTTAACCAAAAGCCTTGGCCGTGAAATGCGGGTCATCCTGCCCTACACTGCCAGAAGCACTTTCAACGGGACCATACTGAGTCACCTCAGACAACCTGTCACAGCCCGCACTCCGCCGCCTGCAGAGCGAAAGGACAGGAATAACGACAAGCCATTCCCCCTCCCCCCTCCCCCCCCCTCCCCCAATGATATATGACAGCCCGCCGCAGATGTTGATGGCTTCACACTACCTCAGCCCCATCATAACAAGCCAAAAAGTCTTCCCACCATTAAAGGGGATAGAGCTTCTGACACTATAAAAGGGGCCTCCATGCGAGAAGAGAAGGTAAGCTTTCTCACTCAGTAAAAAGGGAAGATTGATTACCATATAGAAGGCTAAGAAAACCATCAGAGAGTGTGTCCGGACAACCTGTTCAGACGTCTTTTGTAGGTTGATTGAGGCAAGAATCATCTTCAGTTGAAAGGGAGCATCCATCTGTCTACCGCGAGGATTCCAAGAGCCGTTCGTCGGCCAGAAGAGACGAAGGCTATTTCGAATGGCGCGAAGCCATGGAAAGACGACAGATGGAGAGCGAGCGACAAATGCAAGCTCTCCTCCAGGAAACAACGAGACTAAGGGAAGAAAACGTGGTGTTACGCATCCAGGTTTCATCCTCGGGGCCTCCTCGTGACTAACGCCCAAGAGGCCAAGGAGCAAATTCTAGGCCTAATCCAGAATCGGTGTATCCCAGAACTGCAGGGGTCGTCCCTAACATGCGCAATGAGCGATCTTGGGAGCGACCCATGCCCACGTACCAAGCTCCTCGAGATGAAAGCTCAAACTCTACTCGTCTCTCATCAAAGAGACAGAGCGATAAAAGACCCTAGTTGTCAAACGCGATGCACGCAAAGCTAGGACCGCAGGAGCCTGGCAAGGAGAGGCCGCCGGTGGCCGCAACCTGGGAAACGTATCCCGACCCCCCAGTCGCACCCACTATTCAGAACAACCTCCCGCACTAAGCGATACGACAAGCCGGAAGGAACTCATCAAATGAACCACTCCCAAGTTCCATTAGCAAGAGACTGGATGACATGCTCTCCACACCTTTTAGCTCACGTATTATCCATTACGATCCCCCAAGGGGATTCCTCGTGCCAAAAATTTTTGTGCATGATGGGTCTAGTGATCCGTTCGACCATATCATGCATTACCGACAGCTCATGACTCTCGACATAGGAAATAACGCATTGTTGTGCAAAGTATTCCCCGCCAGCCTACAAGGCCAGGCTCTTTCATGGTTTCACCGACTACCCCCGAACTCTGTTGATAACTTCCGGGACCTATCAGAAGCTTTTGTGGGACAATATATGTGCTCCGCCCGACATAAACAGAACATTAGCACCCTATAAAACATAAAAATACAGGAGAATGAGTCCTTAAGAGAATTCATGAAACGGTTTGGTCAGGCTGTGTTACAAGTAGAGGCCTACAGCATGGATGTTGTCCTCCAAATCTTCAAACGAAGCATATGCCCAGGCACCCCATTCTTTGAATCACTCGCTAAAAAGCCTCCCACGACTATGGACGACTTGTTCCGGCACTCGAGCAAATACTCGATGGTGGAATATGATGTGCGTGCAGCCACCCAGCAAATTTTGGTAGCCAGACAGACATCCAAAAGCGACGCAGAAAGAAATTCCAGACCTCCGGACCAGCCAAAGCCGTCTGGTCGAAGGCAGGAGGAGCAAAGTCGCCCGGAACTGCCACTACTCATGCCCCTTACTGTGTCATATGAGAAGCTCCTTCCTATGATCCAAGGCTTGTCCGACTTCAGGTGGCCCGAACCCAGCCAAGAGAGATAATAGCAAGAAGTGTACTTACCACAAAGAGCATGGTCATACTACAGAGCGATGCAGGAGTCTCCATTATTTGGTAGAAAGGCTCATAAAAGTGGAACATTTGAAGCAATACCTCCGCTTAGAAGCCAGGGTTAGAGATACTCCCCAAGACCGCGACTCTGGGACCTTTAGGGCCCCAGTCGCCCCCAAAGCCGTCATCAATTACATCCACGGAGGACCACTAGATGAGGAGTACAACTCCAAATGAAAGAGGCATAGGTTGTTGCGAGCAGCATCAGTGCGTGAGCGCGTTAATTCCATCCGGCTCGGGTTAACTGGCGGGAGCGCCTGCCCGATAGATGGGACAATCGTCTTCCCCCCAGTAGATCCCACACGAATATTACAACCACACCGTGACGCCCTCATCCTGTCCCTGGGGATGAGAGACTTTAATGTGAGACAGATCCTAGTCGACCCAAGCAGCTCGACCGATCTCTTACAGGCGTCAGTGATCAATTAGATGGGACTCAAGCTATCCGACTTAGAAAGCCTAGGTGGATCTTGTAAGGATTCAATGGAGCGGAAACCACCTCCCTTGAAGACATTGTGCTACTAGTCCAAGCAGGCCCAGTCACTCTTAACGTACAATTTTCAGTGGTAGAAGATTTGTCCCCCTTCAATGCCATCTTGGGACGCGCGTGGCTGCACTACATGAAAGTCATCCCTTCCACGTAGCATCAGATGGTAAGCTTTCTCACTGAGGATGGACAAATCGATCTATATGGCAGCCAACTGGCCGCTCGCCAGTGCTATCAGATAGTGCGAGAGGTCGTATCCAGCAAAGATGGCGAGCCCCTCCCTGAACCCACCAACGCATCTGACCAATAACAATTACTGAATCCGGCGGACAAAGATCCCCCGACGGCAGATCCCTTGCGGACAATCCACATTTCGGAGGAAAACACTCATCTCACACATATCAGCTCCCTCTTAACGCCTGAAGAGGCCCAGAATATCCAAGACACCCTCCGACAAAGCCATGACGTCTTTGCATGGGCGCATTCTAACATGACAGGAATCCACCCTTCAATCGCCTCCCATAGGCTTAACATCTTGCCTTCATCAAGACCTGTCCGGTAGAAGGTTAGGCGGTTTCACCCGGATAGGCAAAAAATTATCCGGGACGAGGTTGACAAATTTTTGGAAGCCGGATTTATTAGAGAAGTGGAGTATCCAAACTGGCTGGAAAATGTAGTGGTGGTCTCCAAAAAAGAAGGGAAATGGCGAGTGTGCGTCGATTATACCAACCTCAACAATACATGATCGAAAGATAGTTTCCTTCTGCCGCGGATAGATCAAATCATGGACTCCACTACCGGGCAAAGAATGCTCTCCTTCCTAGACGCCTTCTCTGGATACCACCAAATCCCCATGGCCCTTGCCGACGAAGAAAATACAACCTTTGTAACACCGCATGGGCTTTACTATTATAAATTCATGTCATTTGAACTCAAAAATGTCGGTGCCACCTATCAGAGACTGATGACAAAAATCTTCAAACCCCTGGTTGGCCGCACAGTGGAGGTATACATCGATGATACAATGGTTAAAAGTAAAACCCGAGAAGAGCATGCATTCCACTTACAAGAAGTCTTCCACCTATTAAGGAGGTACGACATGAAGCTGAATCCATCCAAATGCGCTTTCGGCGTGAGTGCTGGGAAATTCTTGGGGTTCATGGTCAACCAAAGAGGGATAGAAGTCAGCCCTGATCAAGTTAAGGTAGTCATGGAAACACCGCCCCCCAAGAGCAAAAAGGAATTGCAGCTCCTCACAGGCAAGCTCGTCGCACTGGGACGTATCATAGCCCGATTCACTGATGAATTGCGACCCTTCTTCTTAGTGTTACGAAAAGCCGGTACGACTGGATGGACGGACAGCTGCCAAAGCGCTTTTGAAAAAATCAAACACTACCTCACTCAACCACCCATCCTGAGCAGCCCCCTCCCTAGAGAAAAATTGTATATGTATTTGGCTGTGTCGGATTAGGTAGTCAGCGCTGTTTTGTTTCGTTGCCCCACACATGGGGAGCAGAAACCTATTTATTATGTCAGCAGAGCATTGGTCAATGCAGAAATAAGGTATTCAAAGATAGAGCAAACAACCTTAGCCCTTCGAAGTGCCGCCTAGAAACTCTGCCCCTACTTCCAAGCTCACCCGGTAGTCATACTTACCGACCAGCCCCTTCGCAACATCCTGCACAAGCCAGATCTGTCCGGAAGAATGCTTCAATGGGCCATAGAATTAAGTGAGTATGGGATCGAATACCAACCGAGATTGTCCATGAAAGGGCAGGTAATGGCTGACTTTGTGGTAGAGTCCTCCCAAAAACCTCGTTCAAGACAAGGAACCGCATAAAGAAGAGTGGTGGACCTTACGGGTTGACGGAGCCTCTCGATCATCGGGATCCGGAGTAGGGCTTTTGCTGCAATCCCCAACGGGGGAACAACTAGAGCAAGCTATCCAGCTGGGGTTCCCCGCATCAAACAATGAAGTAGAGTACGAAGCCATCCTGTCCGGGCTAAATCTCGTCCTCGCGCTATCTGTCTCCAAGCTTCGAGTCTACAACGATTCTCAATTTGTGGTGAGACACATGCAGGAGGAATACGGAGCTAAGGACGAGCGCATGGCACGATATCTAACGAAAGTAAGAGACACCTTGCAGCGGTTGGAGATAACGTATGTGCCGACGCCCTGGCAGGAATAGCTGCTTCCCTGCCCATCAAAGAGGCCATGTTATTGCCCATATATGTGCAGACTGACCCCTCTATCATAGAAGCATCCACTTGAGGAAAGCTAGGAAGAGGGCCAAGAGTGGACGGAAGTCATAGTAGGGTACCTCCGGACAGGCTCTCTACTTGATGAACCCAAGCAGGCGCATAAGATCCGGGTACAAGCTGCCCATTTCACTGGGGCACCTTTACAAGCGATCTTTCACAGGCCCCTACCTCAGGTGCTTAGACCGCTCAGAAGCCCAATATTTATTAACTGAGTTACATGAGGGTGTATGCGGCAATCACTTCGGAGGACGATCTTTGGCGCATCGGGCACACTCACAAGGCTACTATTGGCCCACTATGAAGAAAGACGCGACGACTTATGTCAAGAAGTGTGACAAATGCCAAAGGTATGCCCCCATACCGCATACTCCGTCTGAAACATTGAAGCCAATTTCTAGTCCCTGGCCTTTTGCACAATAAGGGATGGACATAGTAGGACCCTTACCAACCGTAGCTGCCCAGAAGAAATTCCTGCTCGTTGCCACAGACTACTTCAGTAAATGGGTAGAAGCAGAGGCATATGCTAGCATCAAGGACAAAGATGTCACCAAGTTTGTGTGGAAGAACATCATTTGCCGTTTTGGGATTCCTCAAGCAATCATAGCTGACAACGGTCCGCAGTTTGATAGCATCACCTTACGGAATTTCTGCTCGGAGCTCAAAATCCAGAATTTGTACTCCACACCGCGTTACCTTCAGAGCAATGGACAGGCAGAGGCGACAAACAAAACCTTGGTGACTCTCTTAAAGAAGAGGCTCGAGCAAGCCAAAGGAAAGTGGGTAGAGGAATTGCTCAACGTCCTATGGGCCTACCGAACCACGACCGGGCGACCCACGGGAAACACTCCCTTCGCCCTCGCATACGGCATGGATGCAATCATCCCCACAGAAATAAGCTTGCCTACTATCCGGATTGATGCACGATGACTGAGTGATGAAAGTACGGAAATAGGAAGGAACCTAGACTGGGCGGATGAAGTGAGAGAAAACGTGTCCATTCGGATGGCCAACTACCAGCAAAGAGCGCCCGCTCACTATAACGGCAAGGCACGACCTCAGGTCTTTAAGATCGGAACGCTGGTTTTTAGAAAGGTTTTCGAAAACACCACTGAAAGAGGAGCCGGGAAATTCCAAGCGAATTGGGAAGGTCCTTATATTGTAACTAAGGCAAGTGAGAGCGGAGCCTATCATCTACAAAAGTTAGACGGAACTCCGTTGCTCCGTCCATGGAATGTATCTAACCTTAAGCAATATTACCAATAAAGAGTAGTGAAAGATAGAGAAAAACAAAGAAGTGTAAAGTATTTATAAAGGACTGAAAAATTGTCTTTACAAAATCTGTCGCCCCAAAAGCAGCAAAACAAAGAGAAAAAGTATAAAGAGGACGACACACAAAGAAATCTTAGCAAGAAAGGCCTCCGGGTATCACATCCTTATCATCAGAAGGAAGAGAAGGGATATCATGCATAATGTCGTTCTTCTTCATACAGCAACGGTAGCCGAAGAAATACATCTCGTCTACCTGCCGCTGATATTCCATCTCCATCTCCTTCTTCTTAGTGGCGAATCCGACTTCCATCTCCTCCTTCTGAGCCACTAAGCCTGCCTACAAAGCCTCCGTCTCCTTATTCTGAGTTGCAAAGCTAGCTCGAAGTTCATCCACCTCCTTCTTGAGTTGAAGATTCTCCTACTCCACCCTTTTGACTTGACTCTCCAAGGCCTCCTTCTCCCCTTTTAGCATGTCCGCCTCAGCCCTGAAGACCCCCTTCTCTTCCTCAGCTCGACTTAGCTTCTCCGCCCCATCCACTACAGCTTTCTGGGCAGCAGCCAATTCAGTCTCCACCTTCTCTAATCGCGAGCGCAGCTCCTCAATACCGCCCGGATGGTGGGAGATAAAGGCACGCATAGCCTCCGCCACTTCCAGCCGCTTGAAAAACTGCTCGCCCATGTGCATCATATAGCGGATGCCGGCTATAACTTGGGCAGAACAATAACAAAACAAAAGCTAATGTTGTGCAAAGAAGTAACAACTGCTAAGGAAGAAGGAAAAAGTAGCAAAAAAAAAAAATGATGATTACCACTTCTGCAGTCTCAGGGATCGTCCACTCCTACAGATGTTGAATACAAAACACTGCGGACTCAGGGGTGCCGAAAGGAAGCCGGGCCTTGACAAAGGCAGGAAAATCACCACCCATGTTCACAGAGACCCGCTTAGTAAGTAGAAAGAAGTCAGACATCCTTGTAGAAGGAGCCTCCGCGTCCGTGAAACATGACACTCCCTTCAACATCTCCATCATTTCCACTCAGCTTGGAGGAACCGTGGCAGCTGGACTACTCTTCTCGTTCGGAGCCTCCTCGTTAACCACCGCCTCCGGAACCCCCTCTGTCCCACGGGTTTCCACTACAGTCGGGGCGTTGCTGTGAGCAGTTGTGCCTGGTTGAGCAACAGTCGCTGCGCTAATCCCTGGAACGTCGGGCCGGGCCGTTGCCATTGCATCAAATCCTGCAACGTCTGACTGAACCGCTGCAGCGGTGCTAGAACCCACTTCGTCCGAATGGGCCTAATTACTACTCAAAAAGTTCTATTTGATTAGCCTATAATCAATCCTTTTAACCACTTTTGAGTAGTAGTTTAGGCCTTTTAACTCAATTGGCATGTTAAGGGTCCTTGAAAGCAATTTTACTCATTTTGTGCAAGTTTTGGTGTTTTTGTTAGTATTTTGATCACCAAAGCAAGTCAATACTGAGGAGAGCTATGAGGAATCTTGGGCAAAGCTTAGAAGTCATTTACCAAGAGTAAATCCGGATTGCAAGGAGAAAAAGCAAAGAGGATCAGCCATGGAGCATATTCTTGATGACAGTCGTAGCAGCCACTTTTGGGGCACTTCCTGAAGTCCAAATGATGCATTCTATATACCATTTCAAAGCTCAGGAAGTCAACAATCCAATGCTTCAAACGGTGTGTAATTCGGAGTTGAAACGAAGAAGTTGCAGCCATTACAAGCCAATCACTCCGAGCTGAAGGGAGCATTTTGCAAAGTGCTGCGAAATCACCCTTTTGTTGCGAAGTGATTTCGCAGCATTTTTGTACAAGAGAGTGTTTCTCCTTTCGACGATGCCTGATTTATGCCGCGAGAGGGAAGCTAGGAACCTCAAGATGGAAGCCAACTTTGCAGCCCTGGTGAAGATAGCTTGGTGTTGCGAAAATATTTCGCAGTCCCTCTTGGGTGTCTGCGGAATTTCAGCAGACACCATTTTTCTCCTGCGAAATGGTTCCCTGAAGCCTCCCGATATTTGCTACCGACATTGGGAGATATTTTCCATTAGATTTTTGTTGTCTAAATCCCAAAATACTCCTTGTAAAACCACCAATTACAAGATTCCTTAGTTTTTAAGTTAGTAAAAAGACTAAATATCTTTGTAACAATTAGTTTTATATTATGTTAATATATATACCTCTCGGGAGGCTGTTCTCAGAGAGGAGTTCCTTCTGTAAAGTTTGGGTAAGCAAGTAAAGTTCATTTCTTTCTACTGCCTTACCTTCTCACTTCGTATTTTTTAGTTAATACTAAGTTATGAACTCTCTGAGGAGTTTTCCCGGAGAATGAGTAACTAAACCTCTAATTCCTTGGAGCTAAGGTAGCCGGGGAAGGTTCCAAGTGCAAGAATGCAAAGCTCTGTGGTTTTAGCTAGTAATGAAGAGGAAGTGAAATCCTTTAGTGATTTCAATGTTTTTAGTTAACTTAAAACACCTTGAAGTCACCTGGACCAACACTTGGTAAGGCAAGTGATTTCCAGCCATGGAAATGCACTAGTTTACCCCTTGCGAGCCTCTGGTAGGTGACTTCAGGGTAGGATTTTCTAGAATAGCCAACACTTGGTAAGCTTTTGGACTCCAAGGAGACATCCATTAGTTATCTCTTGCGAGCTTTTGACGGGTAATCCAAAGTTAAGGATCACTTTGAATGGTTAAGGCTTAGTGAGAGGCTTAAACCATTGCAAGTTGCATCAGTGAGAGAATTAAAGTGAAATCCAATTGAAGGATGAATCTGTACATCACCGGTTAGAGAATTGACTATATGTTGAATCTCTAACGCGAGGATATGAACCATCTGATCGGAGCTATGTCTTTTGCATGAGGAACCACCCCAGTGAACCTAATTCTTCAAGGAATGCTTTTCTTCCTAAGTTATTCCAAACTTCTGTTAAGTTAATTAGTTTAAGTCTAAACCATCACCAACCAAAGTTTGTGTTTTACTTCTTAAGCTAACCTTGAAATGAAACAAGACCAATTCACTTGGAATTGGTATCATTGATTGCTTGTTAATCATTCCCAGTGAACGATCCTAGAGCCACTATACTATAGTAGCTTTTTATTTGCTACCCTAGTGTATGGTGTTATAGGTATAAATTTTGTTGATCACTCCCTCATCCAAGGAGCACCAGCTGGACACGAATCAGCTGAGACACCAATTGGGCATGAATCAAATGGCGCCGTTGTCGGGGAATGAGTGTCAAGTTTATAGTGATACCAATTGTTGAGCACTTGTGATTTTCATCACAAGTTGGTAAAGTTTCTTTCACTTTACTAATTTTCATTCTTTCTTTATAATTTAAGTTATCTTTTTAAATTAAGCTTAGTTTAATTTTATTGTAGTAGCCCTGTTTCTTTTGTTGTCTTTTGTTTTCATTTTTAGTTGCAATGAATACTAGTTGTGTATGCCAAAGTGGATACGAGACAGTGGAGGAAGACTTGTTAAGTGTGATACACCTCGAAGGGAGAATTTGAAGTAATCTTGAATATCATGGAACCTACACCGTGGAGATAAGCATAGTCACCAAGGTCGTCAAGATAATCCCAATGAATTCAGATCAATGAGGGATCGTATGCATCCACCTCGTATGAGTGCACCATCATGTATAGTGCCCCCTACCGAGCAGCTAGTGATCGAGACCATATCTTGTTCCACTTCTACCAACTTTCCATGGGATGGAGAGTGAGAATCAGTATGCACACATCAAGGAATTTGAGGATGTTTGTAATACATTCCAAGAGGGAGGAGCTTCAATTGATTTGATGAGGCTTAAGTTATTTCCTTTTACTTTAAAGGATAAGGCCAAAATTTGGCTTAATTCTTTAAGGCCAAGGAGTATCCGCTCTTGACTGACTTACAAGCTGAATTCCTCAAGAAATTTTTTCCTACTCATAGAACAAATGGCTTGAAAAGGCAAATTTCAAACTTCTCAGCTAAAGAGAATGAGAAATTCTATGAGTGTTGGGAAAGATACATGGAAGCTATAAATGCTTGCCCTCACCATGGCTTTGATACTTGGCTACTGGTGAGTTACTTCTATGATGGTATGTCCTCCTCGATGAAGCAACTCCTCGAGACAATGTGTGGAGGAGATTTCATGAGCAAAAATCCAGAGGAAGCTATGGATTTTTGAGCTATGTAGCTGATGTTTCTAGGGGTTGGGATGAACCAACTAAAGGAGAAGTGGGGAAAATGAAGTCTCAGTTGAATGCTTACAATGCAAAGGCTGGGATGTATACCTTGAAAGAAGATGATGACATGAAAGCAAAGATGGCAGCCATGACAAGAAGATTGGAGGAGCTGGAGCTTAAAAGAATTCATGAAGTGCAAGCTGTTGCTGAAGCACCAGTGCAACTGAAGCTATGTCCCAATTGTCAGTCATATGAACATTTGGTGGAGGAATGCCCTGCAACTTCAACTGAAAGGGAAATGTATAGAGATCAAGCAAATGTTGTTGGACAATTCAGGCCCAATAACAATGTGCCTTATGGAAATACTTACAATTCTAGTTGGAGGAATCATCCAAATTTCTCATGGAAGGCCAGAGCAACTCAGTACCAACAGCCGGATCCACCATCTCAACAATCTTCAAGTATTGAACAAATAGTAGCCAATCTCAGTAAGGTAGTGGGAGATTTTATTGGAAAGCAAGAAGCCACCAATGTTCGACTTGATCAAAGGATGGATGGAATGCAAAATGATATGAATAAAAAATTTGATAACATCCAGTATTCAATCTCCAGGCTTACAAATTTGAATACACTGCAAGAAAAGGGAAGATTTCCTTCTCAACCTCACCAAAATCCCAAAGGTGTCCATGAAGTGGAAAACCAAGAGGGAGAATCATCACAGGTGAAAGATGTCAAAGCCTTGATCACTCTAAGGAGTGGTAAGAAAATTGAGAAGCCAATGCCTGAGTCACATGTTGAGAAAGAAGAAGAGGTAAAGAAGGGAAAGGAAATGGAAGATAAAGAGAGTGAGATCAGTGAAGAAAAGAAGGACTCTGATTCAACAATGAAAGCAATTCCAGAGAAGGAGCTTCTGAAGGAAGAAATGCTGAAGAAATCAACTTCTCCACCTTTTCCTCAAGCATTACAGGGGAAAAAGGGGATCAGAAATGCAGCTGAAATCCTTGAAGTCTTGAGGCAAGTGAAAGTTAATATTCCACTGCTGGATATGATCAAACAAGTTCCAACGTATGCAAAATTCCTAAAGGATTTGTGTACTATCAAAAGAGGGTTGACTGTAAACAAGAAAGCCTTCTTGACTGAGCAAGTAAGTGCAATCTTACAGTGTAAGTCTCCTTTGAAGTATAAAGACCCTGGAAGCCCTACCATTTCAGTCATGATTGGAGGAAAGGTAGTGGAGAAAGCCTTGTTAGATTTGGGAGCCAATGTGAATTTGCTTCCTTATACCGTCTACAAGCAATTGGGACTTGGAGAGTTGAAGCCAACAGCAATCACTCTATCTCTGGCAGATAGATCAGTGAAAATTCCAAGAGGGGTAATTGAGGATGTATTGGTTCAAGTGGATAATTTCTACTATCCAGTAGATTTTATTGTTCTTGATACAGATCCTACTGTAAAGGAAGCTAATTTAGTTCCTATCATCCTTGGAAGACCATTTCTTGCAACTTCAAATGCAATCATCAACTGCAGGAATGGGCTTATGCAACTTACTTTTGGTAACATGACACTAGATCTCAATATTTTCTATATGTCTAAAAAGCAAATCACTCCGGAAGAAGAAGAAGGACCAGAGGAGTTATGTATTATTGATACTTTGGTGGAGGAGCACTGTAATCAAAATATGCAAGACAAGTTGAATGAAAGTCTTATGGATTTTGAGGAGGGTTTTTCTGAATCTCCTATGGGGCTTGCTACTCTACAAGGTTGGAGAAAGATAGAAGAAATTCTACCTTTGTTCAATAAGGAGGAGGCAGCTGTTGAAAAAGAAATTCCAAAACTCAATCTGAAGCCCTTACCTGTGGAGCTGAAATATACCTATCTGGAGGAGAATAATCAATGTCCTGTTGTGATATCTTCATCTTTGACTAGTCATCAAGAGAATTGTTTAATGGAAGTTCTCAAGAGGTGTAAGAAGGCAATAGGATGGCAAATATCTGACTTGAAAGACATTAGTCCTTTAGTTTGTACTCATCATATATATATGGAGGAGGAAGCAAAGCCAATTCGTCAATTTCAAAGAAGGTTGAATCCTCATCTTCAAGAGGTGGTGCGAGCTGAGGTGCTGAAGTTACTTCAAGCAGGAATCATTTACCCTATATCTGATAGCCCTTGGGTGAGTCCTACTCAAGTGGTACCTAAGAAGTCAGGGATCACAGTGGTTCGGAATGAAAGAGGGGAAGAAATTACTACACGCCTCACTTCAAGGTTGGAGGGTGTGTATTGATTATAGAAAGCTGAATGTCAGAACCAGAAAGATCATTTTCCATTGCCATTTATTGATCAAGTGCTGGAGAGAATCTCTGGACATCCATTCTATTGTTTCTTGGATGGGTATTCAGGGTATTTTCAGATTGAAATTGATTTGGCAGATCAGGAAAAGACCACTTTTACATGTCCATTTGGAACATATGCTTACAGGAGAATGCCTTTTGGTTTATGCAATGCACCTGCTACATTCCAAAGATGTATGTTGAGTATCTTCAGTGATATGGTGGAGCGAATTATGGAGGTTTTCATGGATGACATCACCGTATATGGAGGTACATTTGAGGAATGTTTGGTTAATTTGGAAGCAGTTCTTCATAGATGCATTGAAAAAGACCTGGTGCTCAACTGGGAGAAATGCCATTTTATGGTACGTCAAGGAATTGTCCTTGGCCATATCATCTCTGAAAAAGGCATTGAAGTTGATAAAGCAAAGGTGGAGCTCATTGTCAAATTACCATCTCCAACAACTGTAAAAGGAGTAAGGCAGTTCCTTGGCCATGCAGGTTTTTATAGGAGGTTTATAAAAGGTTTTTCAAGTCTTTCAAAACCTCTTTGTGAGCTGTTAGCTAAGGATGCTAAGTTTATATGGAATGAAAGGTGTCAGCATAGCTTTGATCAACTGAAGAAATTCTTAACAACAACTCCAATAGTAAGAGCCCCTAACTGGCAATTACCTTTTGAACTAATGTGTGATGCCAGTGACTTTGCTATAGGAGCTGTGCTTGGCCAAAGAGAAGATGGGAAGCCCTATGTGATTTACTATGCAAGTAAAACACTAAATGAAGCTCAAAGGAACTACACAACTACAGAGAAAGAACTGTTAGCTGTGGTGTTTGCTTTGGACAAATTTCGAGCTTATTTAGTGGGGTCTTTCATCATTGTGTTTACTGACCATTCAGCCTTGAAGTATTTACTGACAAAGCAAGATGCAAAAGCAAGGTTGATTAGATGGATTCTTTTGTTACAAGAATTCGATCTTCAAATCAAAGATAAGAAAGGAGTGGAGAATGTGGTAGCTGACCACTTGTCAAGGTTAGTTATAGCACATAATTCTCATCCCTTGCCTATTAATGATGATTTCCCTGAAGAATCACTCATGTTCCTAGTGAAAACTCCTTGGTATGCTCATATTGCTAATTACTTAGTAACTGGTGAAATTCCAAGTGAGTGGAATGCACAGGATAGGAAGCACTTCTTTGCCAAAATTCATGCTTATTATTGGGAAGAGCCTTTTCTCTTTAAGTATTGTGCAGATCAGATCATTAGAAAATGTGTTCCTGAAGATGAGCAGCAAGGGATTCTATCTCATTGTCATGAGAATGCATGTGGAGGCCACTTTGCCTTTCAGAAAACAGCTATGAAGGTATTGCAATCAGGGTTTACTTGGCCATCTCTTTACAAAGATGCCCACATCATGAGTAGGAGTTGTGATAGATGCCAAAGGCTTGGAAAGCTACCAAAAAGAAATCAAATGCCTATGAACCCCATTCTGATAGTTGAGTTATTTGATGTATGGGGCATCGACTTCATGGGACCTTTCCCAATGTCTTTTGGTAATTCTTACATTTTGGTGGGGGTAGATTATGTTTCTAAGTGGGTTGAGGCAATCCCCTGTAAACAAAATGATCACAGGGTGGTTCTCAAGTTTCTTAAAGAGAACATTTTCTCAAGATTTGGGGTGCCCAAAGCCATAATCAGTGATGGAGGTGCTCATTTTTGCAACAAACCTTTTGAAGCTCTGTTATCCAAGTATGGAGTGAAGCATAAGGTGGCAACACCTTATCATCCTCAGACTTCCGGGCAAGTTGAGCTAGCTAACAGGGAAATAAAGAACATCTTGATGAAAGTGGTGAATTCCAACAGAAAAGATTGGTCTATTAGGCTTCATGATTCATTGTGGGCATATAGAACAGCTTATAAGACTATTCTTGGGATGTCTCCCTATCGTCTTGTCTATGGTAAAGCATTCCATCTCCCTGTGGAAGTTGAATACAAAGCTTGGTGGGCAATAAAGAAGCTGAACATGGACTTAATCAAGGCCGGAGAAAAGAGATTTCTAGACCTTAATGAGATGGAGGAATTAAGAAATAATGCTTATATCAATTCCAAAGTTGCAAAACAGAGGATGAAGAAGTGGCATGACCAACTCATCTCCAACAAGGAATTCCAAGAAAGGCAAAAAGTTCTGATGTATGACACAAGACTCCATATCTTTCCTGGGAAGCTCAAGTCAAGGTGGATTGGTCCATTTGTTATTCACCGAGTATATTCCAATGGAGTGGTGGACTTATTGAATTCCAATGGCAAGGACAGCTTTCGAGTCAATGGATATCGTCTCAAGCCATTCATGGAGCCATTCAAACCAGAAAAGGAGGATTCAAACCAGAAAAGGAGGCAATCAACCTCCTTGAACCTCAAAAAGCCTAAGTGAAAAAGGGTTTGCTGGACGTGGTTTTACCACAGTTCAGTTTGTAAATTTTGTAAATTTTCAAGTTTTTTCCATACATTTGATCTTAGTTTTTGATCTTAAATCATGTTTTTAGGTGTGTTTTAATTGTTTTGAATGATCCCAGGTGGAAGAAATTTCAAGGGAATTGAAAGAAAAAAAAATCGGGTCGAATTCAGAGCAAAAACAGAGTGAAAACAAAGCTCTGCGAAATTTCGCAGCATGAAGGAAACCTCTGCGAAATGGGCATTTTGTTGCCAAACCATTCTGCAACACTGTAGAAGTCTCTCGTGAAGGTATTTCACAAATTGCGAAAGTGGGGTTTGGCACACGAGTGCCATTCCGCGGTAAAGAGCATCCATTTGGCACTGCAAGTGCATTGCGAAATGGAAAAGCATGATTTCGCACCAAAAGTCCCATTCCGCAGGGAATTTCGCAATTGCGAAAGTGGGGTTTGGCACACGAGTGCCACTCCGCAGCACAGCTGACATCAATTTCGCACTGCGAAACACACTGCGAAGTTGCTGCGAAAATGGCAAAGTGCTGCGAAATTGGCGTTTTGTTGCGAAACTTAAACTGACCCTTGGGCTTCCATTTTTCCTATTTATACCGGTCATTTGAGCTGCAAAAAGGGTTTCAAAAATCAGAGCACTAGTTTCGCAGCCTCTTCGTCTTCTTCAGTGAGCTTCGTCGTCCAGCCTCCGGTCATCCTCTCAGATCATCAACGTCGGCCAAAGTTTGGTAGGCCGAAATGGCGCGAACACGTGGGGCTAAATCTTCATCTCCTTCGAACCGCAAAAAGACGCTGCGAAAGGAGCCACTTCCAGATTCTGCTCCAGAGCCTTCGCCGTCGAGACCAAATCCACCTCCGGTGAAGCCCGCACCTCTAAAGCTGCCGGCAAGACGATATCTAACCAGGTCGGGAGGTCGACCATTACAAAAGAAGCCAAGGGTTGAGAGCTCAGAACCCATCGATTTGACCGAGCAATCCCCGAGAAATCCCAGAGCAAGCCGTCGGCCTGGCCTCCGGTGTCCTCACCAAATCCTTCTCCAGCTTGCAACTCCAGTTCCTCGCCAATTCAGTATACGGTACCATCTCCGGCACCAAAAGAAAAATCGAAGAAGCCTAAAGCACCACTTCCAGAGCCCCAAATTCAATCCGAAGTAGCTCCGGAAGAAGTGATCAGAAGGCCAATGCTGGCCCAGCCCCCAATAGAGGAGAATTTGGATTGTCGATCTCGGGCATTCCATTCCAAGTTGTGCTTCGATTTAGCAGCATTCAGAGTGAGGCCAGAGCTAGCCCAATCC
Source organism: Vitis amurensis (assembly GCA_037355405.1). Classification (NCBI taxonomy): domain Eukaryota; kingdom Viridiplantae; phylum Streptophyta; class Magnoliopsida; order Vitales; family Vitaceae; genus Vitis; species Vitis amurensis. The sequence goes on from CM074692.1 coordinate 16,990,023, forward strand.
TTCCAACTGCTGAGGAGGTACCATATGGAGCATCTGCTAGCTCCAAGAGATTTTTTCTACCCCCGGATAGCCACGGATTTCTACCAATCCATGACAAGCAAAGAGGTCAGAAATCCAACTTTGATTCATTTTACTATTGATGGTAGACATGGCATCTTGGGAGCACACCAGATTGCTGAAGCCCTGCAAATTCCTTTTGAGCCAACCCAATTCGATAATTTTAGAGCTTGGGAAAATCCCCTCTGTGGCTTGGAGATGGTACGTGCCCTTTCCAGAGGAGCCGCAAATCGATCACACCTGCTGAGGGGGGAGCTTCCTCCAGTTATGTTTTTGATTGATGCCTTTTTGAGGAATAATATCTATCCATTGCAGCATTGGACCCAAAGAAGGGGAGTCCTCTTGGAAGCACTTTACAAGATGTCTGAAGGATTTTTCTTTGGGCCTCATCATCTGATCCTAGCAGCCCTTCTCTACTTCGAAGAGAAGGTTCACAAAAAGAAGCTACAAAGGGCTGATTGCATTCCTCTCCTATTTCCAAGGCTGCTATGCCAAATTCTAGAGCACATGGGATACCCTGCTGAGCCTCAGCTGGAGAGGAAGCGAATGTGCCGTGAGCCATTTACTCTTGATAAATGGAATAACATGACGGCCTACAAAGTTGATCAGCCTGAGCAGCCTCAGCCAGCTGCAAGGAGGGCATCTCCAAGGCATAGGCCTGAGGATATCACAGTTGCCACTCCCCGCCATCCCTAGAGCTCCACCAGCTACCCCAGCTGCATCTCAGCCATCCACATCAGCTGAGCCGAGGATGGCCATTCCTATATCCGAATATCGAGAGTTGTGCCGTGCACTGGAGACTCTTACAGCTTCTCAGAGCAATCTTGCTCAAGAGATGGCATCCATCAGAGCCTGCCAAGAGCAGATGTTGGCCACACAGGCTCAACAGGCTGCCATCTTAAGGCAGCTCCAAGTCCATTTCGATTTGCCACAAGCTGTAGAGCCCTCCACATCTACTCCACCAGAGCCACAATCTCAGCCTACAGAGTCTCATCCTCAAGAAGCCCCAGCTGATGCACCTACAGAAGAGGCAGCAGATCCATCTGCCTAGTTCTAGAACCAGCACCACTCATCAGACTACTATCTATCTAATATTTCTATGTATTTTGTTTTTCTTTTAGTTGAAAAGAAATCTCAGTATTTTGGTACTATACTTGAGATTCCTTGTTTTTTTTTTTGTTTTTTGCATTGTACTTGAATGAACAGAAAGTAATACAAAGTGAATATTTCTTGTTAAAAGTTAGCATTAAATTTTCCTTATTTCTTTTTCTCACATATTCTATTCTTTTTGAAACATGTGGTTTTCCCCAATCAATATTCGAATTTGATATCAGCAAGGAGGTACCACTTCCTCCCTTTTAATATAGTCACTCATATCACATTGAGGACAATGCTCAGTTTGGTTGGGGGGTATGAGGAAGGAAGTATGCTAAATCTTTTTGGTATTGCAATTATATTGGTTAGTTAGTTGTAATTTTACTTTTTACTTTTGTTATTCTATTCTCCATGAATTTTGAGGAAAAAATTTCAAATTAAACAAAGAGAAATTGAACTGTTGTTTTTCACTTGGCTTAGAGTATGGATTATGCTTACTAAAGTGGTTCAATTGTTGAAACTTCTATTGAAATTGAATTGAGTTCTTCCACTTTAAGCTATTCACACACTGTGCACATTAGATTCCGATTATAAGATGAAAAGCTATTTCCCTCTTGACTAAGGATAGTTTTGGGACTTGGTATATTTGACCTCATTTGATAAAAATTGAAACACCCTGCAAAAGGCCAATGAGCCTTTGAAATAAAGAAAGTTGTTTGCTTACCTTGAAACCCGAGCAAGGTCTGAGGGGTAAATGGTGAAAATCTTTAAAGCTTGGTGCCCTAAGCCTTAATTGGTTGGGAGTCACCGACCTCAATGCTCGTTATAAGGGTGAATAGGTAGAGTTAGCATATGGTAGATGCTTGGGTATTAGAAATTCATTCTTAAAAGTCCGGGGAAAAATCCGAGGAGTTAGTGGTTGAAAGATCCTTAAAACTTGGTGCCCTAAACCTTAATTGGTTGGGAGTCATCGATGGACCCCCATTACATGGACAATTCAGAAAGAGTACCCCATTAAGCTGCCTTGAAAAAAAAAAAAAAAAAAAAAAAAAAAAAAGAGAAAAAGTGTGTTCTTTTCTTATTGATTTTGGTCAGATTGCTAAAGTGTTGAAAAGAGATAGGTTGGGGGGTGAGATTAGTAGCATATTATTCTCGGAAGCTAAGGAACCAATACACATAGATTTTTGTGGAAGATTAAAGATTTGATTCTTAGAAAGTGGAAGTGATTTTAAAACTTCAGTTTGCATAATGCACTCCCTTGATTGACAGTGTTTAGCATAGGTGTTATGACTCTTGTTGAGCTTTGGGTTTGTATTTCTTTAATGATTCATGTGAGATTTAGATCATCATGCCACTTGAGAATTATTTCCTTTCAGCATGATGTTGTAAATTTTAGATTAGTTTGCTATTTATTTTCATTTTTCTCTCCTATATTGCTAAGGGACTAGCAATATGTCGGTTGGAGGGAGTGATTACTACTCAAAAAGTGCTATTTGATTAGCCTATAATCAATCCTTTTAACCACTTTTGAGTAGTAGTTTAGGCCTTTTAACTCAATTGGCATGTTAAGGGTCCTTGAAAGCAATTTTACTCATTTTGTGCAAGTTTTGGTGTTTTTGTTAGTATTTTGATCACCAAAGCAAGTCAACACTGAGGAGAGCTATGAGGAATCTTGGGCAAAGCTTAGAAGTCATTTACCAAGAGTAAATCCGGATTGCAAGGAGAAAAAGCAAAGAGGATCAGCCATGGAGCATATTCTTGATGACAGTCGTAGCAGCCACTTTGGGGCACTTACTGAAGTCCAAATGATGTATGCTATATACCATTTCAAATCTCAGGAAGTCAACAATCCAATGCTTCAAACGGTATGCAATTCGGAGTTGAAACGAAGAAGTTACAGCCATTACAAGCCAATCACTCCGAGCTGAAGGGAGCATTTTGCAAAGTGCTGCGAAATCACCCTTTTGTTGCGAAGTGATTTCGCAGCATTTTTGTACAGTAGAGTGTTTCTCCTTCTGACGATGCCTGATTTATGCCGCGAGAGGGAAGCTAGGAACCTCAAGATGGAAGCCAACTTTGCAGCCTGGTGAAGATAGCTTGGTGTTGCGAAAATATTTCGCAGCCCTCTTGGGTGTCTGCGAAATTTCGCAGACACCATTTTTCTCCTGCGAAATGGTTCCTGAAGCCTCCCGATATTTGCTACCGACATTGGGAGATATTTTCCATTAGATTTTTGTTGTCTAAATCCCAAAATACTCCTTGTAAACCACCAATTACAAGATTCCTTAGTTTTTAAGTTAGTAAAAAGACTAAATATCTTTGTAACAATTAGTTTTATATTATATTAATATATATACCTCTCGGGAGGCTGTTCTCAGAGAGGAGTTCCTTCTGTAAAGTTTGGGTAAGCAAGTAAAGTTCATTTCTTTCTACTGCCTTACCTTCTCACTTCGTATTTTTTAGTTAATACTAAGTTATGAACTCTCTGAGGAGTTTTCCCCAGAGAATGAGTAACTAAACCTCTAATTCCTTGGAGCTAAGGTAGCCGGGGAAGGTTCCAAGTGCAAGAATGCAAAGCTCTGTGGTTTTAGCTCGTAATGAAGAGGAAGTGAAATCCTTTAATGATTTCAATGTTTTTAGTTAACTTAAAACACCTTGAAGTCACCTGGGCCAACACTTGGTAAGGCAAGTGATTTCCAACCATGGAAATGCACTAGTTTACCCCTTGCGAGCCTCTGGTAGGTGACTTCAGGGTAGGATTTTCTAGAATAGCCAACACTTGGTAAGCTTTTGGACTCCAAGGAGACATCCATTAGTTATCTCTTGCGAGCTTTTGACGGGTAATCCAAAGTTAAGGATCACCTTGAATGGTTAAGGCTTAGTGAGAGGCTTAAACCATTGCAAGTTGCATCAGTGAGAGAATTAAAGTGAAATCCAATTGAAGGATGAATCTGTACATCACCGGTTAGAGAATTGACTATATGTTGAATCTCTAACGCGAGGATATGAACCATCTGACCGGAGCTATGTCTTTTGCATGAGGAACCACCCCAGTGAACCTAATTCTTCAAGGAATGCTTTTCTTCCTAAGTTATTCCAAACTTCATTAAGTTAATTAGTTTAAGTCTAAACCATCACCAACCAAAGTTTGTGTTTTACTTCTTAAGCTAACCTTGAAATGAAACAAGACCAATTCACTTGGAATTGGTATCATTGATTGCTTGTTAATCATTCCCGTGAACGATCCTAGAGCCACTATACTATAGTAGCTTTTTATTTGCTACCCTAGTGTATGGTGTTATAGGTATAAATTTTGTTGATCACTCCCTCATCCAAGGAGCACCAGCTGGACACGAATCAGCTGAGACACCAATTGGGCATGAATCAGGGTCGTAGCTGACAAAGGAACTTCTGTCGTCGGATCCTCCACACCTCTCTCCGGGCAGACCCTCTTGGCTGGAGGAGGCGCAAGATCGATGGGATCGTAAGCCGCTTACGATGCCTTTGCAAAAACCCGATTCTGAGGTCGTTCATGTCTCTCACTTCCTCCGGCTCGTGCACGACTCTCAGGCCAACGAAGTCCGGCTGAGGCAGGGAAAAGCTAGGCCCCGGACGGAAAGTCTGAAGCTGCGGGGAGCTGGAAGTATCCTCAGGCTCCAGGGCAGGGTTATCCGGCCGGCTAGACGCAGAGTCGGAGGATGAAGACGAAAAATCAGGAGTCGGAGACACCACCTTGGAGAGCCTGTTCAATGGTTTTCTTTTTCTTCTTCTTTGCAACCGGAGGACGGACCGCGGGAGAAAAGTCGCGTCCCTTCTCACCAGGTGCTTTCCTCAGTGTCGCTTCCTGCCTCTTCTCCTCCCACCGGTCAAGGCGTTCCTGGCGTGCCTTTGCGTCAGCCTCGCGAGCCCTTTCGTAAAAAGGCAGATCCTTCAGCACAAAGTGTTCCCTGGGCACTACAACCTTGGGTAGTTGCCTGGGGAGAATATTGAGGACGTACGGTTGAGGTTCTCGGACGACCGTCAATAGGTTCCGGGCAGAAAGAAGTGTCTGGTAGTGCATCTCGATGGAAGTGATCTCGAACAACCTGTTCAAACGATCGAAAGAGGCCTTCTCCACCCACTCGACCAAGCGACCCCTCTTAGATGTACCTGTGTTACCCAAAACAAAAGAGGTTAGTCATCTGATAACACTGAATTAAGAGTCAAAAACCAATATCGGACAAACACCAAGAGCTACCCTACCCGGAAGTGTTAACGAACCGTTGGGGGTAAACTCCCTTTCCGGAGGCTCCGACAAACCGGCCCAGTGACCCCTGACCAATACATACCCTTTGGCTCCCCCCTTGTTCGAATCTGGAAGGTTGGTCACCAATTGAAGGGACGAGATATGGGCAAACAGGCTGAAGAGGTCTATCTTCCCCTTCTTGATGGTGTAAACAAAGAGGACCTCCAGCAAGGAAAGATCCAAGTTGAACAGCATATTTAGGATGCTACACCCCATCAACACCCAGACAATATTAGGATGGACATAAGCTGGAGGAATCTGAGTGAAGTGAAGAAACTCTTTGAAGAGAGACGGAAGAGGAAACCAGAGCCCCGCATTGAATTGCTCCTTGGAAAAGTAAACGGCGTGGTTGGTAGCTTTCTCAGTGGACATAGCCTCCCCGTCCACTAGCTGAACGGAGACACCTTTCGGGATGCAGAAACGCTCACGAAACTCCCTCTCGTTCAGCTTGTTAGTAGGCTTCTCCGAATAGGTCTGCCCGGACACACTTTTTCCACTAGGCCTAGCCGCACTGGACGAAGTCACGTCCTTTTTTGCAGGCATGTTAAAGCGTGGGGCCGAGACAAAACCTGCATGGCGAAATGCCAACAATCAAAACAGAGGTACCCGACCCCACAACCCTGAGAACAAATGACCCAGAAGGCCTAAAAAAGCCAAAACCCCAAGCCTAACCCCTAATTCTACCCCAAATGCGGTTCAGTCATATGCAAAGGCAACATGGGGGCAACAGAAGCCACAATTGGCCCAAAGCAAAAGCAAAACCCCCTGAAAAACCCTAAACATTACCTCTGACCCTCAATCACAAACAAAATACCCAACAAGCCAGCAAAAATTGAAGAAACAGGAAGCTTAAGATGAGGAGATAAAAATATAGAACATACCTGGCGCAAGCTTGCAACGGGAACCAAGGTCGCGATACAGTCGCCCTTATGACAGGAACGCCGCTAGCAGAAGCCCTAGAAAGCGACCCTTAGTCATAGGTGATTCGTGCCCACTTGGTGTCTCAGCTGATTAATATCCAGCTGGTGCTCCTTGGATGAGGGATTGATCAACAAAATTTATACCTTTAACACCATACACTAGGGTAGCAAATAAAAAGCTACTATAGTATAGTGGCCTTAGGATCGTTCACTGGGAATGATTCACAAGCACTCAATGATACCAATTCCAAGTGAATTGGTCTTGTTTCATTTCAAGGTTAGTAAAAGAAATAAAACACAAACTTTGGTTGGTGATGGTTTAGACTTAAACTAATTAACTTAACAGAAGTTTGGAATAACTTAGGAAGAAAAACATTCCTTGAAGAATTAGGTACACTGGGGGTGGTTCCTCATACAAAGGACAAAGCTCCGGTCAGATGGTTCCTTTCCTCACGTTAGAGACTCAACATATAGTCAATTCTCTAGCTGGTGTGGTACATGATTCACCCTTCAATTAGATTTCACTTTAATTCTCTCATCGATGCAACTTGCAATGGTTTAAGCCTCTCACTAAGCCTCAACCATTCAAGGTGATCCTTAACTTTGGATTACCCGTCAAAAGCTCGCAAGAGATAACTAATGGATGTCTCCTAGGAGTCCAAAAGCTTATCAAGTGTTGGCTATTCTAGAAAATCCTACCCTGAAGTCACCTACCAGAGGCTCGCACAGGGTAAACTAGTGCATTTCCATGGTGGGAAATCACTTGCCTTACCAAGTGTTGGCCCAGGTGACTCCCGGGTGTTTTAAGTTAACTAAAAACATTGAAATCACCAAAGGATTTCACTTCCTCTTCATTACTAACTAAAACCACAAAGATTTGCATTCTTGCACTTGGAACCTCCCCCGGCTACCTTAGCTCCAAGGAATTGGAGGTTTAGTTACTCATTCTCTGGGGAAAACTCCTCAGAGAATTCATAACTTAGTAATAAAATAAGAAAAACGAAGTGAGAAGGTAAGGCAATAGAAAGAAAAAGACCCTTTACTTCCTTACCAAAATCTTACATACTCCTTCTGCAACGCCTCCCGGAACAAGCTCCCGAGAGGTATATATATAAACATAATATAAAACTAATTGTTACAAAGATATTTGGTCTTTTTTACTAACTTAAAAACTAAGGAATCTTGTAATTGGAGGTTTACAAGGAGTATTTTGGGATTTAGACAACAAAAATCTAATGGAAAATATCTCCCAATGTCGGTAGCAGCTGTCGGGAGTCTTCAGGAGGCATTTCGCAGAGGAAAATGGTTGTTGCGAAATTTATGAGACACCTAAGAGGGCTGCGAAATATTTTCGCAACACCAAGCCATCACCGAAGGCTTGCAGGGTTGGCTTCCATCTTGATGTTCCAAGCTTCCCTCTCGCGGTATGAATTGGGCATCATCAGAAGGAGAAGCATTCTACTGTACAAAAGTGTTGCGAAATCACTTCGCAACAAAAGGCTGATTTCGCAGCACTTTTGGTTGATCTGCTTGTAACAGCTGCAACTTCCTCAATTCAACTCCAAATCGCACACCGTTTGAAGCATTGGATTGTTGACTTCCTGAGCTTTGAAATGGTATATAGCATGCATCATTTGGACTTCAGTAAGTGCCCCAAAAGTGGCTGCTACGACTGTCATCAAGAACATGCTCCATAGCTGATCCTCTTTGCTTTTTCTCCTAGCAATCCGGATCATTCTTGGCAAATGATTTCTAAGCTTTGCCCAAGATTCCTCATAGCTCTCCTCAAACTTGACTTGCTTTGGTGATCAAAATACTAACAAAAACACCAAAACTTGCACAAAATGAGTAAAATTGCTTTCAAGGACCCTTAACATGCCAATTGAGTTAAAAGGCCTAAACTACTACTCAAAAGTGGTAAAAAGGATTGATTATAGGCTAATCAAATTGCACTTTTTGAGTAGTAATCACTCCCCCCAACCGACATATTGCTAGTCCCTTAGCAATATAGGAGAGAAAAATGAAAATAAAAAGCAAACTAATCTAAAATTTACAACATCATGCTAAACAAAATCAATTCTCAAGTGGCATGATGATCTATTTCTCACATGAATCATTAAAGAAATACAAACCCAAATCTCAACAAGAGTCATAACAACTATGCTAAGCACTGTCAATCTAGGGAGTGCATTATGCAAACTGAAGTTTTAAAATCACTTCCACTTTCTAAGAATCAAACTTTAGTCTTCCACATTAATCTATGTGTATTGGTTCCTTAGCTTCCGAGAATAATATGCTACTAATCTCACCCCCAACCTATCTCTTTTCAGCACTTTAGCAATCTGACCAAAATCCATAAGAAAAGAACACACCTTTCTTCTCTTTCTTTTTTTTTTTTTTTTTTTTTTTTTTTTTTTTTTTTTAGAAGGCAGTAGCTTAATGGGGTACTCTTTTGAATTGTCCATGTAATGGGGATCCATCGATGACTCCCAACCACTTAAGGTTTAGGGCACCAAGCTTTAAGGATCTTTCAACCACTAGCTCCTCGGATTTTTCCCCGGACTTTTAAGAATGAATTTCTAATACCCAAGCATCTACCAAATGCTAACTCTACCTATTCACCCTTATAACGAGCATTGAGGTCGGTGACTCCCAACCAATTAAGGTTTAGGGCACCAGGCTTTAAAGATTTTCACCATATACCCCTCAGACCTTGCTCGGGTTTCAAGGCAAGCAAACAACTTTCTTTATTTCAAAGGCTCATTGGCCTTTTGCAGGGTGTTTCAATTTTATTAAATGAGGTCAAATATGCTAAGTCTCAAAACTATCCTAAGTCAAGAGGGAAATAGCTTTTCATCTTACACTCGGATTCTAATGTGCACAGTGTGTGAATAGCTTAAAGTAGAAGAACTCAATTCAATTTCAGTAGAAGTTTCAACAATTGAACCACTTTAGTAAGCATAATCCATACTCTAAGTTAAGTGAAAAACAACAGTTCAATTTCTCTTGGTTTAATTTGAAAATTTTTCCTCAAAATTCATGGAGAATAGAATAACAAAAGCAAAAAGTAAAATTTATAACTAATTAACCAATATAATTAAAATATCAAAAAGATTCAGCAAACTTCCTTCCTCATACCCCCCAACCGAACTGAGCATTGTCCTCAATGTGATTTGAGGATCAGAACTAAAGGGAGGAAGTGGTACCTCCTGGTTGATATCAAATTCGAATATTGATTGGGGAAAACCACATGTTTCAAAAAAAATAGAATATGTGAGAAAAGGAAATAAGGAAAATATAATGCTAACTTTTAAACAAGAAATATTCACTTTGTATTACTTTTTGTGTAATCAAGTACAATGCAAAAAGAAGTAATACAAGGAATCCCAAGCATATTACCAAAACTCTGGGATTTCATTTTAACTAAAAAAAAACAAACAAGCATAAAAACATAAATAGAAAATATATATAATGTCTGATGAGTGGGGTGATGGTGCTAGGCGTAAGGATCTCGCGCCTCTTCTGGTGGTGCATCGGTGGGGCTTCTTGAGGATGGGGGTCTGCAGGCCGAGATTGCGGCTCCGTGGAACAGAGTGTGGATGGCTCTTCAGCTTGTGGCAGATCGAGTGGATTTGGAGTCGCCTTAGGATGGCAGCTTGTTGAGCCTCGAGAGGCTAACATCTGCTCCTGGCAAGCTCTGATGGTTGCCAACTCCTGAGCAAGATTGCTCTGTGAAGCTGTAAGAGTCTCCAGTGCCCGGCACAATTCTCTATATTCTGATAAAGGAATGGCCATCCTTGGCTCTGCTGATGTAGAAGGCTGAGATGCAGCTGGGGTAGGTGGTGGATCCCTTGGGACGGTAGGAATGGCAAGTGTTATATTCTCTGGCCTATGTCTTCGGGAGGCTCTCCTTGCAGCTAGCTGAGGCTGATCAGGCTGCTCAATTTTGTAGGCCGTCATATTATTCCATTTATCCAGGGTGAAAGGCTCACGGCACATTCTCTTCTTCTCCACTGAGGCTCAAAGCAGGGTATCCCATATGCTCTAAAATCGGCATAGCATGCCTTAGGAATAGGAGTGGAATGCAATCAGCCCTTTGCAGCTTTTTTTCTATGAACCTTCTCCTCGAAGTAGAGAAGGGCTGCCAAGATCAAATGGTGAGGCCCAAAGAAGAATCCTTCGAGACATCTTGTAGAGTGCTTCCAAGAGGACTCCCCTTCTCTGGGTCCAATGTCGCAATGGATATAAATTATGCCTCAAAAAGGCATCAATCAAGAACATAACTCGGAGGCTCCCCCTCAAGCAAGTGTGCTCGATTAATGACTCCTCCGGAAAGGGCTCTCACCATCTCTAGGTCGGAAGGATTTCCCCAGGCCTTATAATTATCGAATTGGGCTGGCTCAAAAGGGATTTGCAGGGCTTCAAGCAATCGACGTGCCCCCAAGATACCATGCTTTCCATCAATTGTAAAGTGAATCAAAGTTGGATTCCTTACCTCTTTAGTTGTCATCGATTGGTAGAAATCAAGAACTATCCGTGGATAGAAAAATTCTCTTGGAGCTAGCAGATGCTCCATATGATACTTCCTCAGCCATTTGGAAAGATTGAGCAAGCTCGCCTCACTACGAATGTCGCTAAATCGAAGCTCAATTGAGAATGGAATGCTCGTGTTCGACAATCCAAATTACCTTCGATTGGAGGCTGGGCCAACATTGGCCTTCTAATCACTTCCTCTGGAGCTAATTCGGCTTGCATTTGAAGCTCTGGAAGTGGTGCCTTTCCCTTCTTCGATTTTTCTTTTGGTGCCGGAGATGGTACCGGCGCTTGAATTGGTGAGGGGGCTGGAGTTGCAGCGGGAGAAGAATTTGGTGAAGACACCGGAGTTCGAACCGGCGACTGCTCTGGTGTTTGCACAGGGGATTGCTCAGGGGATTGCTCAGTCAAATCAATTGGTTCTGAGCTCTCAACCCTCGGCTTTTTCTGTAATGGCCGCCCTCCCGACCTGGTCAAATACCGTCTTGCCGGCGGCTTCGATGGCGCGGACGGTATCGGAGGTGGATTCGGCCTTGTCTCGCGAAGGCCCCGAGCAGAGAACTTGGAAGTGGCTCCTTTCGCAGCCCCTTTTTTTCGGTTCGAAGGAGACGACGTCTTAGCTCCTCGTGTTCGAGCCATCTCGAGCTATCAAACTTCGGCCGACGTTGCTAATCTGAGAGGATGATCGGAGGATGAACGACGAGGCTCAGTGAAGAAGATGAAGAGGTTGCGAAAATGGCGCTCTGATTTTTGAAACCCTTTTCGCAGAGGGAAATGACCAGGTATAAATAGGGAAAACGGAACCCCAAAGGTCAGCTTTTATTTTCGCAACAAATCGCCAATTTCGCAAAGAACTTGGCATTTTCGCAAAGAACTCGCGCAAAGGCGTTTCGCACTGCGAAATCGATGTCACTGTGCTGCGAGTGGCACTCGTGTGCCAAACCCCCTTTCGCAATTGCGAAAATCCCTTCGCAATAGGGAATTTTGGTGCGAAATCATGCTTTTCCATTTCGCAATGCATTTCGCAATTCAAATTGGTGCTACTGTTTCGCGGAGTGGCACTCGTGTGCCAAACCCCCTTTCGCAATTGCGAAATACCTTCGCAGAGGCTTCTACAGATCTTTGCGGAGTGGATTGGCAACAAAATGCCCGTTTGCAGAGGTTTCCTTCTTGCTGCGAAATTTCGCAGAGCTCTGTTTTTCCCTGTTTTTGCCTGCTTTTGGCCCAATTTCGACCCGATTATTTTCTTTTCAATCCCCTTGAAATTTCTTCCACCAGGGATCATTCAAAACAATTAAAACACACCTAGAAACATGATTTAAGATCAAAAACAAAAATCAAATATACGAAGAAACTTGAAAATTTACAAAATTTACAAACTGAACTGTGGTAAAACCACGTTCAGCAAACCCTTTTTCACTTAGGCTTTTTTGAGGTTCAAGGAGGTTGATTGCCTCCTTTTCTGATTTGAATGGCTCCATGAATGGCTTGAGACGATATCCATTGACTCGAAAGCTATCCTTGCCATCTGAATTCAATAAGTCCACCACTCCATTGGAATATACTCGATGAATAACAAATGGACCAATCCATCTCGGACTTGAGCTTCCTGTGGAAAATATGGAGTCTTGAGTCATACATCAGAACTTTTTGCCCTTCCTGGAATTCCTTGTTGGTGATGAGTTGGTCATGCCATTTCTTCATCCTCGCTTTTGCAACTTTGGAATTGATATAAGCATTATTTCTCAATTCCTCCATCTCATTAAGGTCTAGAACTCTCTTTTCCCTGCCTTGATCAAATCCATGTTCAGCCTTCTTTATTGCCCACCAAGCTTTGTATTCAACTTCCACGGGGAGATGGCATGCTTTACCATAGACAAGACGATAGGGAGACATCCCAAGAATAGTCTTATAAGCTGTTCTATATGCCCACAATGAATCATGCAGCCTAATAGACCAATCTTTTCTCGTTGGAATTCACCACTTTCATCAAGATGTTCTTTATTTCCCTGTTAGCTAGCTCAACTTGCCGGAAGTTTGAGGATGATAAGGTGTTGCCACCTTATGCTTCACCCCATACTTGTATAACAGAGCTTCAAAAGGTTTGTTGCAAAAATGAGCACCTCCATCACTGATTATGGCCTTGGGCACCCCAAATCTTGAGAAAATGTTCTCTTTAAGAAACTTGAGAACCACCACCGTGATCATTTTGTTTACTGTGGGATTGCCTCAACCCATTTAGACACATAATCTACTCCCACCAAAATGTAAGAATTACCAAAAGACATTGGGAAGGGTCCCATGAAGTCAATACCCCATACATCAAATAACTCAACTATCAGAATGGGGTTCATAGGCATTTGATTTCTTTTTGTTAGCTTTCCAAGCCTTTGGCATTTATCACAATTTCTACTCACGATGTGGGCATCTTTGAAAAGAGATGGCCAAGTAAAACCTGATTGCAATACCTTCATAGCTGTTTCTGAGAGGCAAAGTGGCCTCCACATGCATTCTCATGACAATGAGATAAAATCCCTTGCTGCTCATCTTCAGGAACACATTTCCTAATGATCTGATCTGCACAATACTTAAAGAGAAAGGGCTCTTCCCAATAATAAGCATGAATTTTGGCAAAGAAGTGCTTCCTGTCCTGTGCATTCCACTCACTTGGAATTTCACCAGTTACTAAATAATTAGCAATATGAGCATACCAAGGAGTTTTCACTAGGAACATGAGTGATTCCTCAGGAAAATCATCATTAATAGGCAAGGGATGAGAATTATGTGCTATAACTAACCTTGACAAGTGGTCAGCTACCACATTCTCCACTCCTTTCTTATCTTTGATTTGAAGATCGAATTCTTGTAACAAAAGAATCCATCTTATCAACCTTGCTTTAGCATCTTGCTTTGTCAATAAATACTTCAAGGCTGAATGGTCAGTAAACACAATGATGAAAGACCCCACCAAATAAGCTCTAAATTTGTCCAAAGCAAATACCACAGCTAACAGTTCTTTCTCTGTAGTTGTGTAGTTCTTTTGAGCTTCATTTAGTGTTTTACTTGCATAGTAAATCACATAGGGCTTCCCATCTTCTCTTTGGCCAAGCACAGCTCCTATAGCAAAATCACTGGCATCACACATCAGTTCAAAAGGTAATTGCCAGTTAGGTGCTCTTACTATTGGAGTTGTTGTTAAGAACTTCTTCAGTTGATCAAAGCTATGCTGACACCTTTCATTCCATATAAACTTAGCATCCTTGGCTAACAGTTCACAAAGAGGTTTTGAAAGACTTGAAAAACCTTTTATAAACCTCCTATAGAAACCTGCATGGCCAAGGAACTGCCTTACTCCTTTTACAGTTGTTGGAGATGGTAATTTGACAATGAGCTCCACTTTTGCTTTATCAACCTCAATGCCTTTTTCAGAGATGATATGACCAAGGACAATACCTTGACGTACCATAAAATGGCATTTCTCCCAGTTGAGCACCAGGTCCTTTTCAATGCATCTATGAAGAACTGATTCCAGATTAACCAAGCATTCCTCAAATGTACCTCCATATACAGTAATATCATCCATGAAAACCTCCATAATTCTTTCCACCATATCACTGAATATACTCAACATACATCTTTGGAATGTAGCAGGTGCATTGCATAAACCAAAAGGCATTCTCCTGTAAGCAAATGTTCCAAATGGACATGTAAAAGTGGTTTTTTTCTGATCTGCCAAATCAATTTCAATCTGAAAATACCCTGAATATCCATCCAAAAAACAATAGAATGGATGTCCAGAGACTCTCTCCAGCACTTGATCAATAAATGGCAATGGAAAGTGATCTTTCCTGGTAACAGCATTCAGCTTTCTATAATCAATACACACCCTCCAACCTGAAGTGAGGCGTGTAGTAATTTCTTCCCCTCTTTCATTCTTAACCACTGTGATCCCTGACTTCTTTGGTACCACTTGAGTAGGACTCACCCAAGGGCTATCAGATATAGGATAAATGATTCCTGCTTGCAGTAGCTTCAGCACCTCAGCTCGCACCACCTCTTGAAGATGAGGATTCAACCTTCTTTGAAATTGACGAATTGGCTTTGCTTCCTCCTCCATATATATGTGATGAGTACAAACTAAAGGACTAATGCCTTTCAAGTCAGATATTTGCCATCCTATTGCTTTCTTACATCTCTTGAGAACTTCCATTAAACAATTCTCCTGATGAGTAGTCAGAGATGAAGATATCACAACAGGACATTGATTATTCTCCTCCAGATAGGTATATTTCAGCTCCACAGGTAGAGGCTTCAGATTGAGTTTTGGAATTTCTTTTTCAACAACTGCCTCCTCTTCCTTATTGAACAAAGGTAGAATCCCTTCTATCTTCCTCCAACTTTGTAAAGTGGCAAGTCCCATAGGAGATTCAGAAAAATCCTCCTCAAAATCCACAAGACTTTCATTCAACTTGTCTTGCATATGCTGATTACAGTGCTCCTCCACCAAAGTATCAATAATACATACCTCCTCTGGACCTTCTTCTTCTTCAGGAGTGATTTGCTTTTTAGACATATAGAAAATATTGAGATCCAGTGTCATGTTACCAAAAGTAAGTTGCATAAGCCCATTCCTGCAGTTGATGATTGCATTTGAAGTTGCAAGAAATGGCCTTCCAAGGATGATAGGAACTAAATTAGCTTCCTTTACAGTAGGATCTGTATCAAGAACAACAAAATCTACTGGATAGTAGAAATTATCCACTTGAACCAATACATCCTCAATTACCCCTCTTGGAATTTTCATCGATCTATCTCGCCAAAGACAAAGTGATTGCTGTTGGCTTCAACTCTCCAAGGCCCAATTGCTTGTAGACAGTATATGGAAGCAAATTCACACTTGCTCCTAAATCTAACAAGGCTTTCTCCACTACCTTTCCTCCAATCATGACTGAAATGGTAGGGCTTCCAGGGTCTTTATACTTCAAAGGAGACTTACACTGTAAGATTGCACTTACTTGCTCAGTCAAGAAGGCTTTCTTGTTTACAATCCAACCCTCTTTTGATAGTACACAAGTCCTTTTAGGAATTTTGCATACGTTGGGACTTGTTTGATCATATCCAACAGTGGAATATTAACTTTCACTTGCCTCAAGACTTCAAGGATTTCAGCTGCATTTCTAATCCCTTTTTTAGCATGTAATGCTTGAGGAAAAGGTGGAATGGTTGATTTCTTCAGCATCCCTTCCTTCAGAAGCTCCTTCTCTGGCATTGCTTTCATTGTTGAATCAGAGTCCTTCTTCTCTTCAGTGATTTCACTCTCTTTATCTTCCATTTCCTTCCCCTTCTTCACCTCTTCTTCTTTCTCAACATGTAACTTAGGCATTGGCTTCTCAATTTGCTTACCACTCCTCAGAGTGATCAAGGCTTTGACTTCTTTCACCTGTGATGATTCTCCCTCTTGGTTTTCCACTTCATGGACACCTTTGGGATTTTGGTGAGGTTGAGAAGGAAATCTTCCCTTTTCTTGCAGGGTATTCAAATTTGTAAGCCTGGAGATTGAATACTTTGGATATTATCAAATTTTTTGATTCATGTCATTCTCGTAGCCCATCTATCCTTTTATTCAACCCATTCTCCATTCTATCCATTCTTTGATCAACTCTAGCATTAATGGCTTCTTGCTTTCCAACAAAATCTCCCACTACCTTGCTGAGATTGGTTATTGCTTGTTCAATACTTGAAGATTGCTTTGAGATGGTGGATCCCAGCTGTTGGTATTGAGTTGCTCGGCCTTCCATGAAAAATTTGGATGATTCCTCCAACTAGAATTGTAAGTATTTCCATAAGGCACATTGTTATTGGGCCTGAACTGTCCAATAGCATTTGCTTGATCTCTATACATTTCCCTTTCAGTTGAAGTTGCAGGGCATTCCTCCACCAAATGTTCATATGACTGACAATTGGGACACACGACTTCACTTGCACTGTGGTGCTTGACAACAACTGCCTTGCACTTCATGAATTCTTTTCAGCTCCAACTCCTCCAATCTTCTTGTCATGGCTGCCATCTTTGCTTTCATGTCATCATCTTCTTTCAAAGCATACATCCCAGCCTTTGCATTGTAAGCATTCAACTCGAGACTTCATTTTTCCCACTTCTCCTTTAGTCGGTTCATCCCATCCCCTTGAAACTTCAGCTACATAGCTCAAAAAATCCATAGCTTCCTCTGGATTTTTACTCATGAAATCTCCTCCACACATTGTCTCGAGGAGTTGCTTCATTGAGGATGACATACCATCATAAAAGTAACTCACCAACAACCATGTATCAAAGCCATGGTGAGGACAAGCATTTATAGCTTCCATGTATCTTTCCCAACACTCATAGAATTTCTCATTCTCTTTAGCTGAGAAGTTTGAAATTTGCCTTTTCAAGCCATTTGTTCTATGAGTAGGAAAAAATTTCTTAAGGAATTCAGCTTGTAAGTCAGTCCAAGAGCGGATACTCCTTGGCCTTAAAGAATTAAGCCAAATTTTGGCCTTATCCTTTAAAGTAAAAGGAAATAACTTAAGCCTCATCAAATCAATTGAAGTTCCTCCCTCTTGGAATGTATTACAAACATCCTCAAATTCCTTAATGTGTGCATACGGATTCTCACTTTCCATCCCATGGAAAGTTGGCAGAAGAGGAACAAGATATGGTCTGATTACTAGCTGCTCAGTAGGGGGCACTATACATGATGGTGCACTCATACGAGGTGGATGCATACGATCCCTCATTGATCTGAATTCATTGGGATTATCTTGACGACCTTGGTGACTATGCTGATCTTCAGGTGTAGGTTCCATGATATTCAAGATTACTTCCAATTCTTTTCCTTGAGGTGTATCACACTTAACAAGTCTTCCTCCACTGTCTCGTATCCACTTTGGCATACACAACTAGTATTCAGCTACAACTAAAAATGAAAACAGAGGACAACAAGAAAAACAGGGCTACAACAACAAAATTAAACTAGGCTAAATTTTAAAAGATAAACTTAAATTATGAATTAACAAAGAAAGAATGAAAATTAGTAAAATGAAAGAAACTTTACCAACTTGTGATAAAAATCACAAGTGCTCAACAATGGTATCACGTCAAACTTGACACTCATTCCCCGGCAACGGCGCCATTTGATTCGTGCCCACTTGGTGTCTCAGCTGATTAATATCCAGCTGGTGCTCCTTGGATGAGGGATTGATCAACAAAATTTATACCTTTAACACCATACACTAGGGTAGCAAATAAAAAGCTACTATAGTATAGTGGCCTTAGGATCGTTCACTGGGAATGATTCACAAGCACTCAATGATACCAATTCCAAGTGAATTGGTCTTGTTTCATTTCAAGGTTAGTAAAAGAAATAAAACACAAACTTTGGTTGGTGATGGTTTAGACTTAAACTAATTAACTTAACAGAAGTTTGGAATAACTTAGGAAGAAAAACATTCCTTGAAGAATTAGGTACACTGGGGGTGGTTCCTCATACAAAGGACAAAGCTCCGGTCAGATGGTTCCTTTCCTCACGTTAGAGACTCAACATATAGTCAATTCTCTAGCTGGTGTGGTACAGATTCACCCTTCAATTAGATTTCACTTTAATTCTCTCATCGATGCAACTTGCAATGGTTTAAGCCTCTCACTAAGCCTCAACCATTCAAGGTGATCCTTAACTTTGGATTACCCGTCAAAAGCTCGCAAGAGATAACTAATGGATGTCTCCTAGGAGTCCAAAAGCTTATCAAGTGTTGGCTATTCTAGAAAATCCTACCCTGAAGTCACCTACCAGAGGCTCGCACAGGGTAAACTAGTGCATTTCCATGGTGGGAAATCACTTGCCTTACCAAGTGTTGGCCCAGGTGACTCCCGGGTGTTTTAAGTTAACTAAAAACATTGAAATCACCAAAGGATTTCACTTCCTCTTCATTACTAACTAAAACCACAAAGATTTGCATTCTTGCACTTGGAACCTCCCCCGGCTACCTTAGCTCCAAGGAATTGGAGGTTTAGTTACTCATTCTCTGGGGAAAACTCCTCAGAGAATTCATAACTTAGTAATAAAATAAGAAAAACGAAGTGAGAAGGTAAGGCAATAGAAAGAAAAGACCCTTTACTTCCTTACCAAAATCTTACATACTCCTCTGCAACGCCTCCCTGGAACAAGCTCCCGAGAGGTATATATATAAACATAATATAAAACTAATTGTTACAAAGATATTTGGTCTTTTTTACTAACTTAAAAACTAAGGAATCTTGTAATTGGAGGTTTACAAGGAGTATTTTGGGATTTAGACAACAAAAATCTAATGGAAAATATCTCCCAATGTCGGTAGCAGCTGTCGGGAGTCTTCAGGAGGCATTTCGCAGGAGGAAAATGGTTGTTGCGAAATTTCGCAGACACCTAAGAGGGCTGCGAAATATTTTCGCAACACCAAGCCATCACTGAAGGCTTGCGAAGTTGGCTTCCATCTTGATGTTCCAAGCTTCCCTCTCGCGGTATGAATTGGGCATCGTCAGAAGGAGAAGCATTCTACTGTACAAAAGTGTTGCGAAATCACTTCGCAACAAAAGGCTGATTTCATGCAAGCACTTTTGGTTGATCTTCTTGTAACAGCTGCAACTTCCTCAATTCAACTCCAAATCGCACACCGTTTGAAGCATTGGATTGTTGACTTCCTGAGCTTTGAAATGGTATATAGCATGCATCATTTGGACTTCAGGAAGTGCCCCAAAAGTGGCTGCTACGACTGTCATCAAGAACATGCTCCATAGCTGATCCTCTTTGCTTTTTCTCCTAGCAATCCGGATCATTCTTGGCAAATGATTTCTAAGCTTTGCCCAAGATTCCTCATAGCTCTCCTCAAACTTGACTTGCTTTGGTGATCAAAATACTAACAAAAACACCAAAACTTGCACAAAATGAGTAAAATTGCTTTCAAGGACCCTTAACATGCCAATTGAGTTAAAAGGCCTAAACTACTACTCAAAAGTGGTAAAAAGGATTGATTATAGGCTAATCAAATTGCACTTTTTGAGTAGTAATCAATAGGCAAAGATAAGCAAAGAGGCAAAGGGAAAATACGAACGAGAAAAACATAGAAGGAAAAATGCAGTCGCGGGGACTAGATTCCCTATTTAAGGGATGCGACTCCTTGGTACTCCAAATGACTAGACGCCCAACCACGCCACTATTGAAACGACATGCCGCCTGGAAATCCCCCAGAACGAAGGCTCGCCATAAATACCCCCCTTCCGCAGCACCACGTGGCACATCAACTCCAAAAAAGCAACCAAGGGTTTAAAAGCATCATTTTTAACCCACCTATTCTGCCCAGTGCAAAATAGCCAGAGTTAAAAGGGAGGCATTGTAGGGACCACCCCCAAGTGCCCACGTGGCAATCCCGCACAGCACCCCTCTAGGGGGCACGTGGCACATCAACTCTCTATCCGGATGCCCTCAGGAAGGCGTACGACACTCTCAAACCAACGGTCCGTACGACCCCTCTCTTGTTCGGATATGTTGTCCAGACCCAGCGTTAACAACTTAACCAAAAGCCTTGGCCATGAAACGCGGGCCATCTTGACCTACACTACCAGAAGCACTTTTGACGGGACCATATTGAGTCACCTCAGACAACCTGTCACAGCTCGCACTCCGCCGCCTGCAGAGCGAAAGGACAGGAATGACGACAAGCCATTCCCCCCCCGATATCTGACAACTGCCTGCAGGACAATGATGGCTTTGCCACTACCTCAACGCCATCATAACAAGCCAAAAAGTCTTCCCACCATTAAAGGGGACAGAGCTTCTGACACTATAAAAGGGGCCTCCATGCGAGGAGAGAAGGTAAGCTTTCTCACTTAGTAAAAAGGGAAGATTGATTACCAGAGAGAAGGCTAACAAAACCATCAGAGGGTGTGTCCGGACAACTTGTCCAAACGTCTTTTGCAGGTTGATTGAGGTAGGAATCATCTTCAGTTGAAAGGGAGCGTCCATCTGGCTACCGCGAGGATCCCGGTGACGCGAGGCTTCAACAATCAGTAGCTACTGTACCATCCTCAATGAAGAGGCCAAGGTTGATGAATGATAATAAAATGCCAAACTAGAAATAGATTCTAAGACGCCCCAAGTAAACAATAGGCACTACATAGCACTTCCTCCAGGAATAGGAAATAAAGCCGGAAAACAGAGTAAAAACTTAAAAGAGAGTAAATAGGGAATCAAACACCCAACAAGCATGAGAAAACCCATTTCATTATTTCATCCATGGGTTTAAAGATTAGTGGTAAAAGTGAGTTATATCCAGATTTATTTTGAAATGAAACCACAAAACATGATGATGAACAAGACAACATTTGGTTCAATCCCAAACCAACAAAATCATGTATGACCTCATTTATGCACACCCAAACGACCAAAGAAGCACTGCCAGGAAATGGTAAGAAAAGAAGAAGCATTATATGGCAATAAAGAATAATAGAGAACCTAAAGCAACCATACCTGAAAACTGCTCCCCTAAAGCAAAATGCACTAGGCTTTTAGGTCAACACTCCTTCTTTTCCAAAACTGGCCAAAAAGTCACCGGCTCCTCTGCCTCCTCTGCTTTCTTGCTTTCTCTTTCTTGTTGGTTTCTTCTTAGACCCTCCTTTGCTTGTTTTCTCTCATTCGCTCAGAAATGTGTCCACCTTTGTTCTCTCCCAAACTTCTTCTCTCTCCCTCAACCTTGCTTTCTCTCTCAGCGTCCTAGAATCTATCTAACTCACCAACCCAAAAGAATCCCACATAGTCTCTACCTCACTGCACTGTAAAACCCCACTCCTCTCTCTATTCTATCTCTACTATATTTCAACTAACCTCCGGACCACAGCTCTCGCTCATCTCTAGAGCAAACACTTTCCAACCAAATCCCTTCTGGCACTCTACCCCAAATAGAAGAATGGCTCCCACTAAAAAAACATGCTCTCTCTTAACGCCCTGCTCCAAAACGTGAGACAATCATCCCCACAAAAAGACAAAGGCTTCTATAAAAACAGTCTTCCAAATCCAAAGTTCAAAAACTAAACCTTAAGGGTCCTCAATACTCATGCTAGGATCTGAAATAATCCGTTGTTAATGGTCTCCAAAATGTAGCTCAAAAATCGACAATGAGCCGAGTAAACGCAAATCATTGAGGAACAATGAAAAACTAAAGAAAAAGATCTGAAATAATCCGTTAGTAGTCTTCAAAATGTAACTCAATGAGCCAAATAAAGACAATGAAAAACTGAACAAAAAGGGATCCTTAACCTGTACTAAAAAGAGCAGAATAAAAGGGAAAATAATAATAAAAGTACATCTGCCAATGACAAAATGGAGGTTTACTTTCTCCAAGTATTAAAATAACTTTCTGAAGACCCACATTTTGGATCCCTAATTTAATAATTAATAATAATAAAAAGTAATTCAAACACCCATAAATAATTACAAGCATATGAAATAGAAATAGACAAAAATATCCCTTTAACTTACACCCATCGTTTTTATCTTTATACCACTATTTTTTACATGCCAATTCCATAGAATTCTCCTTTATTTAATAATTTTTTTTCATTATTTTTAAAAATAATTGAAAAATCAAAATTATTTTCTAGTTTTAAATAATAAATAAACAAAAAATTATATTAATGATTTAAAAACTAATTTGAAAAATACTTTCAAAAAAAATATTAATTTAAATAAATAAAAATTATCTTTTATAATTTAGAAATAAATAATTTAATGATTAAAACACTGTTTAAAATAAATATATTTGTTTTTTTTCTTTTATACTAAAAGGTATTTTAATTTTATTTTCTGTTTTTTACTATCATAAAATAAAAAGTTTAATTTTTTTTAATCTTCTTTCTTCCTTATTTTAATAATTTTTTGAACATAGACTTTTGATAATAAGTTATATGAAATATTGCAAATTTGTTTATTAAAGAATTTTTTTTAATGATTTGAATTAATTGAAAATTTATTGAAATAAGAAAAAGAAAAAGAAAAAGAGAGAAAGATGATGGATGAAGAGTTTTTATTTTAAATATCCAAGTAAAATGTTTTTGTATTTAAAAATGGATTATTTCAATACATAGTATAGTAGAAATTGAATTTTTCTCATATAAAAGGATTGAATTATATATTTACTCATTTTAAATGAAAACATGTAGTTAAAATTTATATAGATTACGCTTGAGTTTGGTCTTAAAATATTTTCTAGTTTAATTTTTTTTATTTTTGAAAATAATTTTTATTTTCTATATTGTCTTTTTTTTAAAATACTTTTAATTAAAAAATTAAACTATTTTTAAAAAGGAAAATTGATGAACTTGTTTAATACTATTTTTTTCACATGAAAATAATAAAGAATTAAGTTTCATTTATTGATTATTTTTTTTATTTTTTCTATTAGTTATTTTAATAATGTAATGTAATATAATATGTTCATAATTAAATAAAGGAATCGGTTAATTGTATATTTTTTTCACAAAAATATAATATGTTCACAAAAAAATCAGATTTAAGTTTTCCGTTTTTTTCTTAATCAAACTACTGGAATCATGTTTAATACATACATAGGCACACATTCACTACGGAGATATGAAATTTGTGTCACTGTAGAAGGGTATTCACTAACTGTACAAGGGAAATGTACTAAGTATATAAGGGGTGTAAAAGATTACAATTTGTAAAAGATTTCAATTGATTTTGAACCACTCCTTTGTTTTCCTTGTCACCCACAAATTGCATACCCATGTCATGTACTTTATTTAACTCCCACATGGAAATTCTAATACTTTCCCAATAATGATGTTTGGGGAAAAAAATTTAACCCTAATTTATCCACCTTTTTCTTAGCTAAACCATTAGAAATATGGTTAACACATGTATGTGGACACATTATTTAGAAGGCATATATTACACCATTGTACAATGGTATTATACTAACCGTACAAGGGAAATGTACTAAGTGTACAAGGATGTACAAGGCTACCATTTGTGAAAGATTTAATTGATTTTCAATCACTCCTTCATTTTCCTTGTCACCCATAGATTGCATACCTATGTGATGCATTTTATTTAACTCCCACATAGAAATTTCGATACTTTCCATAGTAATAATGTTTAAGGAAAAAAAATTTAACCCTAATTCATCCATCATTTTCTCGGTCAAACCCTTAGAAATATGGTTAGCATACATATGTGGACACATAACTTAAGAGGGATATATTGCGTCATTGTATAATGGTGTTACACTAACTGTACAAGGGAAATGTACTAAGTATACAAGGGTGTACAAGGCTACCATTTGTGAAATATTTTAATCGATTTTGAATCACTTCTTTATTTTTCTTGTCACTCACGGATTGTATATGAAATTTGTACTACTGTACAAGAGTGTTATACTCACTATATAAGGCAAATGTACTAATTATATAAAACAAATGTACTAATTGTACGAGGGGTGTACAAGGCTACCATTTATGCAACATTTTAATCAATTCTCAACCATTTTTTTTTCTTGTCACTTAAGGAGTGGATACTTCCCCCCCACATTCCTTCACCTAAAAAGTGTTTCAATTTGAATTTTTAAATTTTATCATCCAAAATTTGTAATTGCATATTTCGTTTGAGTAATTTTAACAATATTTTTTCTTAGTACATTTAAATCACATATAAAGGAAAACTAACCACAATATTTAGGCATTACCTTTTTTGTGAAATCAAATTAATTTAAATGGATAATACATTAGTGTCAATGTTTCAAATGACTCAAGACAATATAAACAAGATATAATAACTATTTAGGAAAAATTATCAATGTTATTTTTTTTACCAAAGTATGCCATGTAGATCTCCCATAACAAAATTAAAATATAGGAAATAAAATTAAAATTAATTATATTTAAAGTGTTTATTACAAGTAAACCGAATGAAATATACATTTTTACTATTTTACCCTTATTAACATAATATCAGTAGAGATTAAAAAAATCATATTTAAATAGAATTAAAAATGATAAAAAATTATCTTGGTTAACATTTGTATTTTTTTTTAAAAAAAATCATTAATTTAAATTATCCAGTTAATTTAAAATAATTTTTTTTTTGTTGTGATTATAGTTTTGAAGATTCTTTGATTTTTATATTATTACTTTTAATTTATTTTCTTTGATTCTTTATCTTAAATTTCATCCAAACTTGTTTTTACCCATATTTTCATGTTTTCTATCATATCTCTTTTTAAGGTGATTTTAATCTAATTTGTGCTCCATTATATTCTCTTTTCAATTTTAATGTATTTTTATACATCTTTGCATAATAAAAGATTTTGTCATTTTCATCTACAAAACTTTATACAAAAGATATCATGTATGAAGAAAAAAAGAGGAAGATAAAATTATGATATAATTACATGAACATCTCTTAATATGATACATTTGCTTGATTTCATAACACCGTATTTTAATAATTTAAACCATATCAAGTTTACATCTATTTCAGATTTAAAAGGATATTTTAATATTTTTCAAATTATTAAATTATAATACATTATTCAATTAAAAATTAATTATCACCATTAGTTAAAAGATGGTCATGTTACAAAATAATATATTAAGACAATGTCTATGTATTGTTCATAAAATAGAGAAAATATTCAAATAAGTGTCTATAACCTTAAAGATATTTATATAAAAAATAGCTCATATATATTAGATAAAATAATAATAATAATATTTTTTTAAGGTGTTTTAAAAATATTTATTATATATTTTGTAAGTTTGAAAAAAAAAAATGTTTTATGCGGTGTTTAAAAAATATAGTAATAATCATTTTTAACTATTGATTTACAATATTCAATTTATTAAACATGGTTTTTGGGAGAAAAATAATTGACGGAAATAGTGATACCTCCTTAGGTAGGAATTATAGGAATTAATGAGAAAAATGTAAGGTGAATGCAAAGAGAGAAAGAGAAAGAGAAAATGAGAGAGAAGTGGGAAGTATGTTGTTTTTTTTGATAAGTTTGTTGTTTATTTGCCTTTCAGGAAAATTTGAAAGGTAATGTCCTTCAACGTAATTTTCAGTTATCTGTTAGGACATCTTGGCTCAATTTTCCAGCCCAATGGATACAATTCACAATTCTCGACTCTTGTCGGGCTTTTAAAGACTATTTTGACCATGTTAGGACATTTTCTACTGACGATTAGAGGAAAGAGAGGCTGCAGAGAGGGCACTACCTTTTAGAGTGGAGCAAACTCATTTCTGGAAGGAGGACCATCGGAGGACGCGTAGTGGAGGCGGTTTTAGGAACAACATGCTGTCTTGAGTAAGGGGCAAGAAAAATAGAGGGGGCAAAGAGTTGTGAGGGATAGCAGAGGTGTAGAGAGGGGAACACCCATTTAGGGGCGAGCTGTTTCTAGAGAGTTGGAGGAGAGTGAGAGGGAGCCATGGGAAGAAGAAAGGACGCAAAGAGAAAGAAGAGGGAGCTGGTAGAGCTTGGATCATAAGGTAATGTTATTGTGAGCTCCATGTCTCTATTTTCCATTGTTTTGTTTTCCTATCTATTGGTTCCATCGCATTTTTTGGTTTGGGTGTGGATATCAAACTATACATTTGGTCTTTTGTTGATCTTTGAGATGATTTTGTACTTGTTGTCATTGTTTTTTTTTATATTCCTCTTGGTTTTACTGGAAAATAACCTCACTTTGTTTAATTCCACTATAAGTTATTTGAGAAGTCCCTGTTCTTATCTAGACCCTTGTTCTCACCCACCTGGCTTACAAGATCACTCGTCACTTATGAAGTGAAGCTTCATTTGATGACCAAGTTATTTGTTATGCTTTGTTTCTATGGTTACTTTCCTATTGTTGCTTCTCTATTTTTGGTTTCTATCTATGGTGTCATTTCTTGATATTGCTGTCCTAGATGCCTACCGGCAACCCTTTGCTCCAAACATGCCATAAGATGTTTCGTCAGCTACAGTTTCACAAAAACAAAGTTGCCTTCAGAAATTGGTTCCATGTCGAACGGGTCAGATGTGTTTGGAGTTGCGGCCTCTGGTTAGATTGGTCACTCCCTTTGAAGGAGTGGTCTAAGTTATCATCACCAACATCGTCTCAACAACCAGTGGGTGCACAAAGTATGTCCAGGTTTAATCTTTGAAAGACATCTCGGCAACGTGGATCACTTTCCACCTTTGGATCTCAGTCAACTTGAAATACAGAGGTCACCAGTTTATTGATACATGGCCTAGCAAGGCTCAATGGTCATATCCTGCTCCCATAACTGCTTTGAGAAATGGAAGTTGACTGATAGGTGAGAACATGAAATGCCTTCAACTTCATATAATTCACTTGTTTTGCGAAAATGTTGTAATTGAAAGGTTTGAGACAGGAGGGGTGGTGAAAGCATATAGGGTAGAAAATTTCCAGATGATTCATTCAGGCCAAGGCATGATATAACTGGCCCTTTATCTATGTCATTTGCTAATCAGGACACTGTTGGTTCTCAATTTGTTGTCATCTTCAGTGCTTTGTTTGTATCATTGAAATGTTAAGGAAAGAGGAATTCAAATGGTTGACGTCAGTTCTGTCATAGAGAGTGCACAATTTGATTCTGTTTTGGTCATCTCCCACTATAGTTTTTTTATTTATTTTTTTTATAAGAAAAAAAACTGTATTGAAAAGAGCTGCCAATACAGTTGTCAAAAACGAAGGTGCATAAAAACTCCTCAACTATCATCTCCCATTGTAGTATTGGCAGTTACATTCTGGGCATACTACTTTCCTGGAATTGCTCTCTCTGCAAGCAATGTTTTCCCATGCATGGCAAGTTTAGGCATTACCCAAGAGCCAATTTCAGAAGTTGGGACCCCATGACCATTACTTTCCCTAGTCTGTACTATCTTTCACTTGCCCATGTTGCCTCTTTGTTTCTATTTTGGGGCTTTGTCAGTACTCGTTTGGCAAACAAGTTTTATATGGATGCTTTTTGTTGCGTTCACTAGATCTTGGGGTTGCATTTGTGATGTTTAAGGATGTGTCTGACCTATATATTCACTAGCACTTTTGCTAGAAGCTTATAAAGACTGTCTACTAGGTTAATGAGCCTAAAATCCTTGATATCTTTTGCCCTCCCTTCTTAGGAATAAGAGCAAGAAAGTAGCATTGAGGTTGTGAACAAAGAAATCCTTCAAGTAAAATTCCTCAAAAAGTTACATCACCTTCCTACCCACCATGGCCCAACAAAAATTTCCAAAGACTAATGAAAAGCCATCTAGCCCTAGCGCTTTATCACTGTCCAAATCAGAGAGGGCAGATAACACCTCATCCTCCAAGAAAAGCCCCTCTATAAGATCTTTATCTAAAGCTTCAATGCCTTTGAAGAGATCTGTCGCCAGATCCGGTCTCTTTGCTTGAGAATATTCAAACATTGACTTAATAGTAGCAATACCACCCTTGAGCTCCTCCTTGTCTTCCATCCTAATCCCATTAACTTTAAGACTATTGATCAGATTGCTATCCCAACAAGCATTAGCCATGTGATACAAGAATTTTTTGTTCTTAATTATCACCTACCTTTAACTACATAGTCCTTGATTTCTACCTCCAAGAGATTTCTTCTCAAATGGTTAGGTGGTCATAGTCATCCATAGCAAGCCTCTGACTCCTTCTATCCTCTTCTGAGAGGGATTTGACCTTTTTCAATATTGTCCCAATTATTTATCATCTCCAAAGTAGCTTCTTTCTTAGCTAAAACATTTCCGAACACCTTTCTATTCCATTTCTTGAGGTCCTTTCTTAAGGCCTGCATCTTGTTGAAAAGCACAACACTTGTACTGCCCTTGAACTCATACTCTTGCCACCACTCCTTGATCAAATCCCCAAATCTTTCCACCTTCAGCCACACATTTTCAAAATAGAACGGAGTTTTGTTGTCCTTTCTCCTCCATACACCAAGAAAATAGGATACTGGTCAAAAACTGGCCTTGACAACAATTGCTACCTTCACCTCAAAAATGCTCCTCCCAATTGTTAGAGGATAGAAAATAATAACTAAGCCTTGAAAGAGCCTTCCTGCCTCCCACACCAAGTGAAAGCGCCACCTCCTAGAGGTGGATCCACATCAAACTCATCTATGGAATTAGAGAACTCCCTTATCGCTCAACACATCCAACTACAATTCCCTTTTTTTCAATTGGAAAATGCACCACATTATAGCCATCTCCTTAGCAATAAGGCTCATTTCATAGCCCTCTAATCGAGGCCAACTCCTCCCCCATCTCCCTTCTTTTCATTCCCTTAAGGGGGTCATAGATCCCTGAAAACACCCAAGTAAAACCATCTACGCAATTTTTTACACAAACAAAAATGGAAAAGGAACCTATTTCATGTTTAATTGCGCCAAGACCCTAGAGTCCCACATTAACAAGACCTCTCCCTCTGTCTTCCTATCATCCAGAGAAGCCCACTCCAGGTTCCTTTTCACCTTCAAGCTTCTCACAACCCTAGCAATCATGTCGCTTAGTTTGGTTTCCTGAAAACAAAATATTTGATTACCTTCCTTTTTTTCTAGACCATGCATTCCTCTCAAATCCCTAGATAGAATATGTAACTTCTTTGAGAAACTGAAATCAAAACTAATACCACCCCTATTTTATTCTCTGCCCGATTTCTCCTCATAATTAATGGAGCTTAACAGTTTTCTAAGTTCTTTGTCCCTCCAGTTTGTGGAGTTTGTTATTTTTTCTGTTTGGGATTTATCAAGTAATTACAATGTCTTTGAAGGAATGTTGGGATGGAATAGGAGACTTGTACGGAAGAGCCCAAGGAGCTTGTGGAGGGTTGATCCTTTTTGTGTGATTTGGTGCATTAGAAAGAGTGAAATAGAAGAAGTTTCAGGGGTGGGAAAAGTTTTAAAGTGATTATGAAAAGTACCTTTTAAACATTTTGTTTGTTGATCTTCAGTCTCTTTGGATTTGCATGTTGGTTCTCCTTAGATTTTATTGACTGTTAGATAGCAGGTACAGTTTGTGGTCCTTTTCTACTTGGCATGCTCTATATCTATCTTGTGTCCTTTGGTTGCATCACTTTTTCTATTAGGTGCCTCTATAAGTATTTTTTTTTTTACCTATTAAAACAAATGAATGAATTCTTTCCATTTTTTTCTTTAAATTTCTAGCTTTTTTTTTTTTTTTTTTTTTATCATTTGGACTTAGTTCATTAAGAATCCATTACAAGATCTATTTCTTCTTTCACTACTCTTTCAAGGATTAGAAAATTAATCAAAGATTTTTAATTTCATTTGGAGATTAATCAGTAAAAACACAACATGATTGACTAGCACATAATTCTAAAAATTAAGACTTATTCTTTATGTTTGCATTTTTAGGATATCTTTTGGGTACATGGCAGAGGCTCAAGGATCTGTGCTTGTCAATTCATGTAAAGAAACTCATCACATACACATGCATGATACAAATTCATTACAAAATCCTTTTCACTTTCCTATGCATACGTGTTTATGTTTGTATCATTATATGTAGACTGTTACGAAATAGTTAGAATAGGCAATAAGAAAAAACAAAAGAAGAACACATAGATATACGTGAAAAACTTAAACGAGAAAAACTATGGGTAGAGGAAAAGAAATCTACTACGTCAAAATTGGTACAAGATGGGAGTGTTACGAGCGGCTACAGGAGAAGCATAAAAGTCATAACCGTAAAAATATACATCATCACATACATACATACATAAATACATATATATATATATATATAGGGAGAGTAATTAACAAAGTAGGTCCATACCGCGGGGGCAAGCCCCCACACCCCCAATGAGATCAATGGTAAGTTATGAGGATCAACCCGATCCTTCTACTACCACCACAAACCTCCTAAAAAATCTCATAATTATAACTTCACCACATATGTTGTACTATGAGCTTTTTAGGTCAAACCAAATAGAATTTGGGTCATCAAACTCTAACAATCTCCACCTTGACACGAATTTCAATGTAAGAAGTGAAAAAAGACAAACTCCAATAAAGTTTGTCTAACCATGGGCTCTTCATTAACACTACCACCCTCACTGCATCTGAAATATAAGATATAACCCAACACCAAGTTGACCAATCTGTCCATTATAAACCCCGAAATCCTTATTTTTCTTAAGAGCCTTTAAGAATTATGAGGCACCATCCCGAGTTATGATTCCAAGACAGTCAGTGAGCTCTTTCTTAGTGACCCCAATACCAATATATGCTACAGTATGGTTCCAAATGTTAACGGCAAAACACAAAAGAATCACTACCTCATAATCCTTGGCTTCATGGATCCCTGGAAGCAACTTATTAGAGTAACATTTCAAAAGCTGAACTACAATTTTGGATGACTTCAGATCTCTATAGACGTAGGCCTTCGATAAATTAGCAAATATAGCATCTTCCAGCCCTTGAACAATTTTCAGCATAACATTCAGACCAGTAGAGGTGTAGCAGAAGGTTTGTTTTGAAACGAAATGGAAAAACATTTAAGAACAAACACAAAGATTACAATAGGATCTGAAAATTAAAGAATAATTTTAAAAAATTTCATTGAACTCCTTCTAACAATTATAATGAGCCTTTAAATAATGTTTGTAGTGAAAAAATATAGGAAATAATTGAAATAGGAAATGAAGATAGTTAGAAACTAGGAAAACTAGGAAAGAAATGGGAAACTAATGATGAAGTTAAAATATAGATTAAAGAAAAATAATAATGAACTTAAGATAGAAACTAATGATGAACTTAAAATAGAAACTAATGATGATCGTGTACTGCATCAAGTAGTTTCAATACCAGAAATCGCTTCTAGTTTTTCAATGTTAATTCTCTCTATCTGTTGGAATATATATAGGAACATGCCTTAGAATGCCTTGAGCTGCTTGCATCTCATTTGTACGTCGCGAATCAAAATTTCCAAACTAGCTAGGTTCTTTGGTTTTCCTAGCTTGAATCAATTTCTCAAGTAAGAGGTTGGGATTGTCCAAATTCGAGGCTTTACTTATGCCACTATCTTGTGTTGTCTACTTGGGACTAGGTTTATCCAGTTGTCTCTCACATAGTCCATGCATACCTGCGCTTTGTAGCCACTCTACCCCTTGGGTGAAAGGCCTCATTGAAGTTGATCTTGAAAGAGAGATCTCTAAACTAAGCTCCAAAGAGGTTAGGCTTTTAAATTCAGAGATTTCATTGCTGGCAAATCCCTCATTGTTCAATGCATCTTCTAAGTTGTAAACTGACAATGCTATTTTGAAAGGGTGCATTCAATGAGGCCACTTCACCTATGAAGATGTATGTCATGTAAGTTATACGTTAGACACGTAACATCTCCTAAGTACTATAGATCATCAAACTAATGTTTAAGTTAGTGACTACTTTAAGTAACAAAAGAATCAGACCCTAAAGTGGTCATATATCATTATTGAATTGATTGATTATTTGATTTAATACATAACAAAATGGATGCTTAATAATGACACCATGATATCCCATAAGGGATAACTATATTTGGTAAGGTGAATGGTCAAGATGAATTTATAGTCACGATAATTCCATTAATTGTAATATGATATTTTCTTCTAATGGATAATGAAATATCTAAGTGATCATAGAAAATGTGAATTTGTAACTTAAATATGCATTTAGTTGATTGATAGAAATTTTCAATTAGATTATGGATATCAATTCATGGTTTAAAATGTAATGCAATAATAATTCTTCGACAATGTATATAATAATTTATTAATTCCTTCAAATAATTGACATAAAATGTTGGAGAACAATATTTTTTTTTATGGTGGGGTGAAGATTAATTATGAGATTATATTTGATTAATTTAATGGGAGTCTATCTTTTTATGGGTTCTAGTGGTCTCCACTTTAGCTATCCATGACATGTACACACATTATTGATTAAGCATTAGAGGATTACGATGCATCAAGTGGTTTTGATATACTACAAAGAGGGTTACTCAAGACGAGTGTTATTAAGGGAAATATAGTCCTTTCACCCCTTAAGTCTATGTAAAGAGCTCTTATAGCTCTAATAGAATACGCACATTCTCTTCCATCCTAACAAGTTACCACTGCTATCTTCCTATCCTACTTTTCTCAGGCTTAGTTACCTATAGAACTTAGTACACTACTCCAATAAGATAAAGGCAAGAAGGCAACTAGGTTTTGAACTCTTTACTTAAAAGTTTAAAGGGTATGATTTTTATTCTTGCTTATTAGGGGTTACCATATGAAGGCTTCCATTGTGTTCGTACCACTTGGATTTCATTCTAGAAATTTTCACTAACAATAAAGGATAAAGAAATGAAGATTCCATCTCAAGTATCCATCTCTTTTTTGGGTAGCATAGAAGTTTAACATTGAAGGCTGCATTTTAGCTAAGAGTTAATGAGGAATACTTGTGATGCCCCAAACCTAAATTAAAGGCAAAATCATAATTTAGAAAAAAAAAAAAGTTAAATAAATTTGTCTAGTCTTTCTGCTTTCAAAAGCTCTAGGTATAAATTAGATTTTTCTTCCTTCTTTGTATTGAAACTCTTTTACATAGAGATTAGAGAACGTAAGGTAACCTGGGGCTAAAGATTTGGGAACTTAGTATTTGAATATTAATTTTCCATGTAAGATTTTAATCCTTACTGTAGTATTTTAGATTCATTAAATAGTTTGGAATGCATTAAAAATTCTTTGGAAGATCTAAATCTAGATTAGGGTTTGTTTATTTAATTTTTAGATAAAAAATATTAAAAATTTATGAAGATAAGTGGAGTTATTAATAAAATGATTTTTTTTAATATTTGAATTAATAGATCTAGACAAGAAAAAAAGAAAATAAATTATAGATTCAAATGTAAAAAAAAAAAAAAAAACAAAAACAAAAACAAAAAAAATTGTCTTTACCATGTGATTCATTGAAGTGTTAAAAAAAATGGAATAATGAAGAGAGATTTTGTGGTTATGCGGGGACTTAGGTTGTTGAAAAGAGAAAAAAATGAAAATAAAGGAAGATTGGAGAGTGAAAGTGAGAGTGAGTGTTGGAAAAAGAATAACAAATAAATTAAAAGAAGAGATGGATATGTTTGTGTTGTAGTGTGACTTAAATAAAAAATATCTTTTAAATAAAAAATATCTTTTGGGTGCCTTGGAAAGTATGATGTTAGTGGGCTACGTGGGAAGTTTGTGGGATATTTGAAAAGAAGTAATTGGTTGAAACTGGTGATAAAGCAAGGGAGAAAAAAAAAACAAAAAGGATCATGCACGGAATAACACTATACATGTGGCTATTGTGGGTCATATGTAGGGAGGAGGTTAGAGATTTTGGTTGTGTGTTGGAAAAGTGAAAAAAAGAAAAAGAAAATTGGCAACAACTATTCTTGATGAATATTGCACAAACTTTTTAAGAAATAAGAATAATAACAGTAATAATTGTTTAACGTAATAAATAGAAAGAATACACTTTTTAAAGTTTTAATAAAAAAAAATGATGGATTCTTAGGAATAGATTTTGAAAAGGACATAACTTTTATGAAAATTTGTAAACTCACTTATTAAATTGTTATTGGCTAGAAAGTTCAAAATAATAATAATAATAATAATAATAATAATATTAACATAGGAAATTATTAGGATTATTAAATTTATAATTAGATAAATAGTCAATAATAATAGGTTTTTTTTCTTCTGTTATTTTTTTTGGACGAGAATTATATTCTTCAAAATTATTCTTCTTCAAGATTCTAAATATTTTTTGAGGTAAGGGAAATTAATGCAGATTTTGTTAAAGAAACAATTTTCTTTTTATATGTTATTTTGAAATGTGTAAAATGTTTTTTTTTTTATGCATGAATTAAATATATTTTGCATGAAAAATATGTTAGAACATTTTTTTTATAACAAAAAAATATGGAGATGTCATGTTTTTGTAAGTTTGAATAAACTGGAGTTAAGGAGATATAATAATTGACCTTTCAATCATAGTCAATGGGATATAATAGTTGACTTTTCAACCTTTGTCAATGAGATATAACAATTAACCTCTACATTTCATAGGAATAACTGATTTGGACCTTAGCCTTTAAGGGTTTGGTTAGAGGTTACTAGTAGTAGTAGGTCTGGTTCCGTCCACCTTAAAATGAACAAATTTGAAATTAGCCACTCATTTGTAAAGTCTCACCTAACTAGGCATCATTTGTTATTTGATAACCAGAGTAAAAATATTTTGAATGTATTTGACATAAATATGAAAATGTTTGGTTGAAAAGTTTTGAATGTATTAGCATATTTGAACTCAAAAGTTTTTATGAAAACGATTATACATTGTCTCTTCTATTTGCAATTATAATTGAAAATGTTTAATCCATGAAACTATATTAATATTCCTTATTGGACTTTAAGCTCATTCCCCTTCATTGACAATATTTTAGGTACTCTCAGTTCAGGCAAGGAGTGATAGTTAGATGAGATTTTAGCATTATTAAGGCTTTTGGTTTAAACTTTATGTTTTTGAACACTGTTTAAAATTGGTAACATTCGGTTACAGAATGAATGTTTGTGTTGTTTCCACTTTGAGTTTTCGAGCTTGAGATATGAAATGATGGTCATGCCCTTAGGTTGGGTCTTAGAGCATGACAATGTGGTATCAAAGCACTAGGTTATGATTTTGGGATTCGTGCATCGGGGCCTATGCCTTGGGATGCATGCCTCAAGAATAATATCTCATGATGCTTACATTGGGATGCGCTCCTTAAGATTCATGCTTCCAAAATCATGTCTTAGAATGCATGCATTAGGATCCATGCTTAAGGATATGTGCATTGGGATTTGTGTTTTAGGACACATGTTACCAGATGCGTGCATTATGGACCTTGACTCAGGATGCTTGCATTGGGATTTGTGTTTTGAGATACATGCATCAGGATCCCCAACTTAGGAATTGTGCATCAAGAATCATGCCTCTACTATCACGCCTTGAGATTTATGCATTGGGTCTTGAGATGCAATTCCTAAAGTAGGCATCTTGATGCATGGATCTAGAAACACAAATCACAATGCAAGCATCCTGAGTCACGGTCCCCTACATCCTAAGGCATGCATTTCGAAGCACAATTCTAGATACGCACATCCCAAGGCATGAACCTTGAACACATCCTGAGGTGTGATTTTGGAAGCATGAATCTTGAGGTGCATATCACGATGTTGGCATCATAAGATATCTTGATGCACGCATTCTAAGCCACATGTCTCAATACATGCATCCCGAGGTGATTAAATTTTAATGAGTTTACCCATACCCCTTCATTCACACACACACACACACACACACACACACATATCCAATCTAAGGGAAAATTTTAGCAAGTAATGGATCTCTTATGATAAAATTGTATATTTATTCTCTAGATTATTAAATCTCAACCATTAATAGGAAAAATCTTTACAAGTCTAACAAGATTGGATATCTTTGATGCTTTCATTGACTTAATGAATGCTTATCTTCATGATTTAATTCATTGATGACAAAGGTTGAACAAGGATATGAAAAATCTTAGATTAAATGTTGAGATGAAGTAGAGCTATTTGTACTCAAATTTTGGTATAGAAGGTTACAAAAAACCTTGTTTGTTGCATAACAATTCTACAAAATGAGATAAAAGCATGTTTAAGGATGAATGGGAGATTACAAGCTAAAAAGTTTAGAAAAAAAAGTAAATATTGGAAGATAAGTGTAGAGTATCCATTTTGTCCTCTTAACACATGTGATACTAGCTATTTTTTCTGCACTTCCCATTGCTTTATAGTCGCCCCTTGGTGGCTTATTGACACTCATATGGTTTAATTTTTTTGAGCCACCTTGTGAACTTGTATTTCTCACGTGTGTCCCCACTTGATAGCGACTCTCTTTTTAGGTGAAAAACTGGATTTTATGAAAAATTGAAGTCGCCGCTTATTTTTATTTTTTTAAAGGGAAAATAAAATAAGAAACTAAAACCTTAAGCAAAAAAATGACTTAAACTTTTGGAAAAACGTGTCTTTGAAAAAACCGAGTCTAGGTCTAAGAATCAAGTTACCTATTGGGAAGATACCTCAAAAAGGTAGCACCCCTCTAAGCCCTAAAAAGGTCCCTACTAGCTAGGCAAAGGGAAGTATGACAATTAATTGATTGACTTTGGGTTGGGTACAAAGAAAGGGTAAAGTGTTTACTTAAAGGAAGAGTAAGTTGCATACCTGGACCGTGACTTAAAGCGCTATTACAAGATACTTAAGTTGGTTCAAAAAACAAGATATATAACTTGCATCTCATCAAAGAAAATCAAGCAAACATCAAGGCAATCGAGGACAATATCAAATATGGATATAGTTCACACAAAAAATTTCTTATGTAACTAAAAAAGGTGAAGTATGGAGAGTGTACCTAAATGGCATATCTTAAACATAATGCACTTCCACTACAAATAGAGAAGTTAGGATAAAAGAAGATGACAACAAATTAGGAGAGCAAAACCTAACATGCATATTATCTACATGGCATGACCTTACAAACACATCGTCTATAGAAGGTATATAACCAACTAAATAACTCAACTTTGGGAAAGGCTTTCAACGCAAATAACATTCTAGAATCAATTTCAAGAAGTGAGCAACATCATACAATTTTGGAAAAAAATTTTAATGCACTCCAAAAATAATCAACAGGAAATTTAAAACTAAAGGGTCATTAGCTAAATTGAAACTAACAACAAAGATGAGTTTTAAAAATCTTTCATGTAGGGGTTCCATCAAATGTCCATTCAATATTTATAAGTTCAACTTGTGCATCCTCAACCTCAAGTGAGAAGATTCACCAAGG
Organism: Vitis amurensis; assembly: GCA_037355405.1. Taxonomy (NCBI): domain Eukaryota; kingdom Viridiplantae; phylum Streptophyta; class Magnoliopsida; order Vitales; family Vitaceae; genus Vitis; species Vitis amurensis. The sequence goes on from CM074692.1 coordinate 17,027,882, forward strand.
CCAAGGACATTCCCATTAGCTTAGGGGCACAAGTTCAAACCTATGTGAACAAAAACAAAGTTTTTGAAAAACTAAAAAGAGAATGCAACTTGGATGAAATGAGTTGTTGTTTTTTTTTAAAAAAAAAGTGAGATCATTGCCTCAATTATTATATATTTTGAATTTTATTTTATATCTCTCAAATGACATTAAGTTCTAATGACACCATTCTAACTAAGAGTATTACAAACCCCTATCATATTCTCATAATTATTTTGTTTATATAGTATTTTTAATCTTGTTAATTATAGGATCTTTTCACCAAGAATAAAGGATGAAGAATTGGTTATTGATTCTTAGACATCTATCTCTCCATGGATAACATCAAAGTTCAATAATAAAGTTTTCATTTTAGCTAAGAATTAAGTAGCAATACTAGTTGTCAATATGTCCAATTGAAAAACTAATCTCACCCATTCATTTTTCAAAATTGAAGCTCTCATCCAATTTCCTAATTTGCAGCCCATTGAAGAGTAATTGTTGCCAATAATTTTTGTCCTCAATTTGAGAAGTTGAATTTGAACTATCTGCTTATCTATATCTTATTAAATGTAGGATTTCTATATTTCATTTGAAAAGAGAAGTAAAAAATAGTTTTAGTTTGACATTTTAGCAAGGTTTTTATAGAGGCTTTTTTTAGAGATAGTTTTTCCTATCCACTAAGTTTCCTTCTTCCAAAGCTTAGAAAGAATGTCTATGTAATACCTTCAATAAAGTATGAATTTATGAATAATCCTATCTAGTGGAAGGGTGAACATTATTTTGAAACTCCATGAATATTTTATGTATTTCAAATTTTGATTTTAATTTTTTTAGTTCTACTTTCTCTAGAAATACATATTCATATAGATATTACTTAGATTGTCATTTGACAATGCTTGTTTCAGATTTTGATTCTTTGTATTTGAAATCTATTGTTAATCCTATTTTAGTGAATTAAAACAATAAACTTCTTTCTCAATAAATAGAATTTTCAAATAAGTTTGTTTTTTTATTGTTTTATTATTGAATTTTTAGATTCAACTTCAATCTAATGCTTTGTAGTTGTTAATTTGACTAACAATGTTCCGCTATATTTTCTTATTTTTTATTTTCCTTCATATATGTGTGTAAGAGGATTGAATTGAAGATTTAGTTGAGTATAATGTATATTGTTGTGGGTTTAAAAGCTTATTTATTTAACATAGGCATCTTCTTATATTGCTTTTAATCCATCTAATGTGAAGAATGTGAGTGTTTGATTTGCATAAAACAAAATTGATTTCAAATCTAGTACTGATATTAGGCTTTTCATGATTTTAAAATTGTAAATAACTAGCTAAAGGGTTTTTGGAAATAAAAAATTTGTTGAAAATCTTTGATAATCCTTAATTTGACCATGAGGGATTGTAAGTTTTTAATGAGTTTTCAAGGGCGAATTTAACAAAATTAACCATTAAAAAAATTCAATTCATTGCATTTTATGTCAAGAAGTGAGCATAGAAAATCACTTCAACTTTAGCATCCATCCACTCATTTATTTGTTCTATTTCTTTTTCATCTTTTGAATCTATTTTCACCTTGGAATTTTAATCAAAGTAATCTCTACAACTAACCTATTTTTCAATCATTCCCTAGTCTATCTTGAACTTGTTAATCCCACTTTGTGTGGGTTTGATATCCAATACTCATTAGGTACTACAAATTTAAGACCTTTGTACTTCAATAATCATTTTTTTCACTAAGTAAATAGACTAGTTTGAGGGTCTTGACTCAATGTCTATAGTTAGCTTGTTGAGGCAAGAATGATTCACAAATTACCAAACATGTCTGGCTAGATTGAGAAAGTGAAAATCATGATTTTCACCTCTAGGTGTCACATTCACCATAATTTCATACTAAAGCAACTATCTAGCCGCCAATATATGATGTTTTCATTAGCTTATGTTTATTTCAAATTAGATATTTACATCTAAGAAACCTCTTATGAGGTCTTACCAACCATCCTTTATGCCGAGTCTTACTCATTACTTAAATTTGAACACCTTTACGTTCATCTCCCTATACTTCACTCCCTTCTTCTCTCATCCCTTTGTAAGCAGAATATGATAACTTATAAGTGGTCTATCTTTTCCTCTTGATAAGAAATATCTCAACAAGACCATGATAGCAAGAATCACTTTCTCATTTATGGGAGAAAAACACTCAAAAGTGGGCTTGCAACAACTTTTTAATCTTATATGCTTATGAGTAAGATTTAGTTCTACCAACCGTCATAGCAAGCATTATGCAATACAATTAGTATAACAACTTTGAATGTTATAAAATTATGAAATAAAAAACACTATTAGACATAAAATATTTGAAATTATGCCATCAAATGCATACCTTGGCCATGATTTACCATAAGAATTAGTGAATACTTCGTCATTTTTTTCATGGGAAGAAGAATCAAACCATTCTCGATCATCCATTCCTAATATAAATAGCATAATCGTAAGTGTCATAACTAAGTTATTTGATGTAGCCAATTATCTCCTTCCAATCTCATCCATTGGAAACAAAAACTTATTTCATTTTGAAGCCTTAACCAACCTAAAAACATAATAATCCTAAATGAAATTAACAAAAATAAAAATAAAAAAAGTTAGAAATAAATGAAAAAAAAATATTTCTCTTAAATGATAAGTATAATAAATAATCGATTGAATATAGTAAAATCAAGATGCTGACCTAAAATCTTATCAACTATAAAATTGGAGAAGCAATTTTAACATTGATTGTTCATTAATAAAATAATATATATCAAATTAAAAAGTTTATTATTAAAAGATAAATCTATATATTGAAATGGAGTGAAATGGGAAAGAAGATCTAATTTATTCTTAGATCTCCCAACTAAGCCAATAGAGAAAACAAATAATGGAGTTAATTGAATACAATATTGAAGCAATGCCTATATTATATTAAATCTTGAAAGAGATTGATTATATAACTATTTTGAAGACAAGGAGTCTAGCAAATTAAATTTATTACAATTAATCTACATGACAATGATGAATGCAATCTACTTGAACTTGTTTTAGAAGCACTAAATAAAGAATTGTAATCTCTTTTGGTCCTTGCCTCAAAATAATATTTATTATTCTATTGTGTTGATGTATATGTAGTTAAAAGAAAATAAATAGGATATGTAAAGCATATAAATACATAGCGAAGTCAGTTGGTTGTAATTTCTATAATAGAGGGACATCTGGCATATCCATTTATTAAGAAAGCATTAAAGGTTTCTAAGAATAAAGATGGTATTTAGACTAACTTTTTGGATATTTTATTTTGGCACTCTTAAATTAATAACTACAATGTGCTAAGTGGCTTTCAAGTTTTAAATTGTTGCTAAAATGATAAGATATTAGTATTACTACACCTTTTATGGTGCATTCTATCATACAAGAGAGGTATCATACCATTATTTTTTAGAGTGTAGAATGTTGGAAAGCCTATCTTAATTTCTAAAATTTAGTGGTTAATTGAATTTGATTTTTAAACATTATACAATCTAGATGAATGGAGCTAAGGTACCTCTATGGTAGCTTCTAGAAATTTTGTTCCTAATCATGTCTCCAAATCGGAACCAGAGAATCCATCACCTTCAGATAAGTATACAGATCCATTGCCCATTGTTGTAAGTGGTCTAGCTCCCTTGCCAAAAGTAAACCCCGAATCTTCATCTTTCGAGGCATTCCTGTTTTTCAAAGCCCTTGGGGCAGCTTCAAGCACAGAGGTTATTGTTTTCAACTTTCCCAGTTATATAGACTGAACCAGAAAGTGATAGCTCTCGTCGTGGGTCTTTTCCAATAAAACATCAACTCTGGGTTTATTTAGCGCCAAACTCGTGATGAGCAGTTGGGATTATGATGGTTTTAGAGAATTGTGGAGAGATTTTAGTAGCACGGAGATGATGATCTTCTTCATGGGAATGGCCTCCAGTGTAAAACGCTTGGACACCAGCAATATCAACATGGCGGCACCAAGGACATGGCCAGCTTTTTATAATCAGACAAAAGCAAATCGTAGATGGTCTTCTTGCATGAAATAGGAAGAACTCGCCCTTCGAATTCCCATCATCAATCTCCATAGGTGAAGCAAGAGCCCCGTTAGCCATAAAAAGAAGTTGACTGACTGAATCATCCCATGTCCATGTAAGCAGTTCACCATAACAGGATTATAGGAATCTAGCATGTTCAATGCCATCAATAAAATCAATAACTTTGTCGTCTTGGCACTTTTAAAGAGAGCAACCTGCAGTTGAACTTCATGTTGTACACATCCAATATCTTCCAAAACATCCTTACTATCGTTTCCAAATTCTGTAGGCAGTAGAGTCGAGTGAACGCTGAGTAAAGCCCCTTGAAGATAGGATTGGCAACGGGGGCGGGTTTGGGCGGGGCCACCCCTACCCCATTCCCGTCCCAATTATATAAATCTATTTTCCATCCCCGTCCCATACCCGAGGCGGGGTGGGTTAATGGGATCCCATCCCCGTACCTCTCGAGGCGAGGCGGGGTCGGGTGCTGGCCCATGCCGCCGGGACCATCAACAGCATCTTCCAATTCTGCAAAACAATTCCCACTCAGCACTTGCACAAAACGGTTCAAACTTCAAACGCCTGTTCATCATCACTGGTAGTGCCCAGAATCGTGCCCAATCCACCCACTCTGAATCCAGAAAAGGCCCATCAACGCGCCACTGGCGAGATGAACCCATGTGCTGTCACACCCCAAAACCCCATATATACAGGCGGAGAACATCATCGCCATCGCACAGAGCGTGACGAACACGCCATGCCCCTTTTTCTCAAACAACCCCATCTTTGAAAACTCATACACCAACCTCCTATAATCCCTCAATGCCTCCGAAACAGCGTAGTCCTTGAGATGAAACCCAGTAAAGAAATCATCCAAACGGCTCCACAAAACCCCCTGGATGGTAGGCCACAAATATGGTGAATACGAAGAGGCAAATATCTGATGGATTTTCGAATGGATTATCTGATGGATTTTTGCATTGAGTGGGAGGAAAAACCCTAGCGTCGACAGGAACGAGAACTGAGAGACGAAGACCTGAAATGAGGAGAGAAAGCTAATATTTATAAGTGGGGGCAAAGTTGTAATTTCATATTCGGGGCCGGGCGGGTCAAATTATAACTACACCCGACCCCGCCCCGAACCCGATTCGGGTTTTTAAAAAAAGCCTGAACCCGGCCCATCCCTGATTGCCATGTTCCTATACCCGTCCCAATAGGAGCGGGTCGGGGCGAGTGACCCGGAAAACCCGCGAAATTGCCATTCCTACTTGAAGACCATGGTACTATGTAAAGCAATAGGTATTTCCTTTGAAAGACTGGGCAATATAATAGAAGTTTAGTAGAGCTTTAATCCCTAACTTCTCGTAAATAATCAGCAAGTTTCGGAATTTCCTAGTGTCCTGTTGATCATAACCACCACACGAAAGACTCAAATTGGGATGAACTACTCACTACTGATTGATTCGTTCCCAATTGGTGTCTCAGCTGATTCATGTCCAGTTGGTGCTCTTTGATTGAGAGAGTAATCAACAAAATTTATAACCTATATCACCATGCATTAGGATAGCTTAGCTAATATAGCATAGTGGCTCTAGGATCGTTCACTGGGAAGGGTTTTCAACTCACAACTGATACCAATTCAAAGTAAATTGGTGCTTTTTCATTTCAAGGTTAGCTTTAAAAGAAAACATAAAGATGTTTGAGTGAAAAGGGTTTGGTCTTAAACTAACCAAAAAGAAAGTAATGGAAATTACTTATGAAGAAAAACATTCCTTGGAGATTTAGGTTCACAGGGGAGGTTCCTTATGCAAAAACAGAGCTCTGGTCATTTGGTTCATTTTCTCGCATTAGAGAATTAACATATAGTCAATTCTCTAACCGGTGTTGTACAGATGTAACCTTTAAATGGATTTCAGCTCTAATTCCTTCTCACTGATGCAACTTGCAATGGCTCATGCCTCTCACCTAGCAATTGCCATTCAAGGTGATCTTTAACTTTGGACTTCCCTTCTCAAGCTCGCAAGAGATAACTAATGGATGTTTCCTTGGAGTCCAAAAGCTTACCAAGTGTTGGCAATTCTAGAAAATCCTACCTCCAAGTCACTTCCCAAAAGCTCGTAAGAGACAAACAAGTGCATCTCCATGGACGGAGATCACGTGCCTTACCAAGTGTTGGCTCAAGTGACTTGAAGGTGTTTTAAGTTAACTAAAAACATAGAAATCATTAAAGGTTCACACTTTCTTTTCATTAGTGGTTGAAACCACAAAGCTATAAATTCTTGCACTTGGAACCTTTCCCGGCAACCTTAACTCCAAAGAACTAAAAGTCTAGCCACTCATTCTCTGAGGAAACTTCCTCAGAGCTTGTTTGGCTAGAAAGAAAACTAACGAGAAAACAAATATATGAAGGAAAAACAGAGCAAGCTCTCTAAAATATATTTCTTTCTTCCACTGATTACATAATTCTCCCTTTGTAAAGAAAATTACAAACTATATATATGAGGTTATTCACCCTTTGTACTTACTTAAAGACTAAGGAATCCTATGATAGGTGGGTTACAAGGAGAGTTTGGGGATTTAGACAACAAATATCTAAAGAAAAATATCCCAAAATGTCTCAAAATGTCGGTCGGAAATATCGGGAAGCTTCAGGAGAACACCGCTCTGTATACTGAGAGAAGAACTCTGCGGGTAAGCGTTATCGAAAGGTCCGGATATGTATATCCGGAGAAGTTGAAGCATCCTCCTCTCCCATCCGGATGTGAGATATCCGGATGTAAAATGTCGGCGCACGGAATTCCGGATGTGAAATGTTGGTGGACGGAATTCTGGATGTGAAATGTCAGCGCACGGAATTCCTCCCCAGGTGGACTGAGCTATGTTGCGCAAGGGGGACCGTCTGCGTGTGTAAGGTGTAGGGACCCATCCGGCTCAAATTCATCCGGATTCCCCAAGAGGACATGCGCCGCCATGCTATCCGACACTCGTGAACATCACACTCCGGATGATAGCATATCCTATCCGGATATGTTGTCCGGATCATTGACTACAGTGAGCAAGCCTTTCTACAGCCCACGTTCCGCCGCTCTCCAATGGTGTGTCCGGACGCCCTGTCCGGACATCTTTTGCCCTGGATTCTTAAAGAAATCTCCTCAATCTCTGATTGCTTTGGTGATCAAAAAGCTATCAAAACACCAAAACTTAACACAATTTGATTAGAATTGATTGCAAGGGTCCTTAATATGTTAATTGGGTTAAAAGGTGATAACTACTACTCAAAAGTGTTTATAAGAGTTAATTACAAGCTATGAAATAGCACTTTTTGAGTAGTAATCACTCCCCCCCAACCAACATATTGCTAGTCCCTTAGCAATGAAGGAGAGAAAAATAAAAATAAAAAGTATTATAATTTACAACATCATGCTGATCAAAAAAACAATTTTCAAATGGCATGAAGATCTAACTCTCACATGAAACATTAAAGAAATAAAACTCAAGCTTCAACAAGAGTTATCAAATAACTTGTATAATCACAAATCTTAAAGAGAAGGCATTATGCAAATTTAAGTTTTAAAAGAGTTTCCACTCCCAAAGGGTCAAACCTTACTCTTCCACAAAAATCTAAGTGTTATTTATTAGCTTCCGAATATAGTATGTTGAACTAATCTCTCCCCCCAACCTAGTTCTTTTTCAAAGCTTAGCAAACTGATCAACCTCCAATAGGCTAAGAACGTACCTCTTGTTTCACAATTTTTTTTTTTCATTGTAGGAGTACAAGGCTAAAGGTATTCTTTTCTAAATTGTCCATGTAACGGGGGTCCATCGATGACTCCCAACCAATTTAAGGTTTAGGGCATCAAGTTTTAAGGATCTTTCAACCACTAACTCCTCAGATTTTACCCCGGACTTTTGAGAATAAATTTTAATACCCAAGCACCTACAGTATGTTAAACTCCATATATCCACCCTTGTAACGAGCATTGAGGTCGGTGACTCCCAACCAATGAAGGCTTAGGGCACCAGGTTTTAAAGATTTTCACCACATACCCCTCAGACCTTGCTCGGGTTTCAATGCAAGCAAACATTTTTTTTTTCTTTCTTTTTTTCAAAGGCTTCAAAGGCTCATTGGCCTTTTACAAGGTGTCCCAACACTATTAAATGAGGTCAAAGGTACCAAGTCTAAAATTTTCCTAAGTCAAGAGGGAAATAGTTCTTCATCTTATAATAGGAACCTATTGTGCACAGTGTGTGAATAGCTTAAAGTGGAAGAACTAAGGTTGAATTCAATAGAAGTTTCAACAATTGATCAACTTTAGTAAGCATAATACAAACTCTAAGTCAAGTAAAAAGACAAAAATTCAATTTCTCCCTTTTTATTTTGAAAATTTTTCCTTAATAACCATGGAGAGTAGAATAAAAAACTTAAAAATTAAGCAAAAAGCAACTAAATTACCAAAATAACTTAGTATTTACAACAAAAACTTCCTTCCTCAACTCTCCTCCCAACCAAGCTGAACATTGTCCTCAATGTGACAAAAGCGATTGAAAAATAGGGAGGAAGTGGTACCTCCTAAGTGACATGGAGTGAGGTTGTGGAAATGATGGCTCATCTGCCTCTCCTGTAGGAGGCTCCGGATGAGGTGGGAATGGTATGCTCAGGAGCTGATGCACTACCAAGATGATGCTGAATATGCCTCAGGATGGCAGTGTGCTGGGTCTAAGTGGCAAGAATCTGCTCCTGCTGATTTTAATCATTCAAAAAGATTAAGTTTGTTACAATTTACATAATTTCAAGACCAAAATTATAATCAAATAATTTTAAAAACTTAAAAATTAACATATTTAACAAAATTATGGACTTTGGTGAAACCAAGTCCATCTAACCATTCTCTGATCAGGATTTTTGTGGTTCAAGGAGGTTGATTTCCTCTTTTTCTGGCTTGAACGGCTCAATGAATGGCTTGAGGCGATGACCATTGACTGTAAAGGTGTCTATGCCATTGGAATTGAGTAATTCCACCACTCCATTGAGATGTACTTGGTGAATAATGAAAGGACCTATCCACCTTGACTTGAGCTTCCCTGGAAAGATATGGAGCCTTGAGTCATAGAGTAGGACTCTTTGTTCGTTCCGCAATTCTTTGTTGGAGATTAGTTGATCATGCCACTTCTTCATCCTCTGTTTTGCAACTTTTGAATTGATGTAAGCATCATTTCTTAATTCCTCCATCTCATTAAGGTCTAAGCACCTTTTTTCCCCAGCTCTGATCAAGTCCATGTTCAACCTCTTGATTGCCCACCAAGCCTTATATTCAACTTCCACAGGGAGGTGGCATGCTTTTCCATAGACGAGACGATAGGGGGACATGCCAAGAATAGTCTTATAAGCTGTTCTATATGCCCATAATGAATCATGCAGCTTAATAGACCAATCTTTTCTGCTTGTAATCACCACTTTCATCAGTATGTTTTTTATTTCCCTGTTTGCTAGCTCCACTTGCCCGGAAGTTTGAGGATGATAAGGTGTAGCTACCTTATGCTTCACTCCATACTTAGCTAATAAGGCTTCAAAAGGTTTGTTGCAAAAATGAGTACCTCCATCACCGATTATGGCCTTGGGCACCCCAAATCTTGAGAAGATGTTCTCCTTGAGAAATTTGAGAACCACCCTGTGATCATTATGTTTACAGGGGATTGCCTCCACCCATTTGGAAACATAGTCCACCCCCACCAATATATAAGAGTTACCAAAAGACATTGGGAAAGGTCCCATGAAGTCAATACCCCAAACATCAAAAAGATCAACTATAAGGATGGGGTTCATGGGCATTTGGTTTCTTTTTTTAAGCTTCCCGAGTCTTTGGCATCTATCACAACTCCTACACATGATGTGGGAATCTTTGAAAAGTGATGGCCAAGTAAACCCTGATTGCAAGACCTTCATGGCTGTTTTCTGAGAGGCAAAGTGACCTCCACAGGCATTCTCATGGCAGTGGCTGAGGATCCCTTGTTGCTCTTCTTCAGGGACACACTTCCTTATGATCTGATCTGCACAATACTTGAAAAGGAAGGGCTCTTCCCAATAATAAGCATGAATCTTTGCAAAGAAGTGCTTCCCGTCTTGCGCTTTCCACTCACTTGGAACTTCACCAGTAACCAAATAGTTAGCCATATGAGCATACTAAGGAGCTTTCTCTAGCAACATAAGTGATTCCTCATGGAAATCATCATTAATAGGTAATACATGGGAATTATGTGCTATAGCCAACCTTGAAAGGTGGTCAGCTACCACATTCTCCACCCCTTTCTTGTCTTGATTTAGAGATCAAACTCTTGTAACAAAAGAATCCATCTAATCAACCTTGCTTTTTGCATCTTGCTTCGTCAATAAATACTTCAAGGCTGAATGGTCAGTGAAAACAATGATGAAAGACCCTACTAAATAAGCACGAAACTTGTCTAAAGCAAACACCACAGCTAACAATTCTTTCTCTGTAGTTGTGTAGTTTCTTTGAGCCTCGTTCAATGTTTTGCTTGCATAGTAGATCACATAGGGCTTCCCATCTTCTCTTTGGCCAAGTACAGCTCCTATAGCAAAGTCACTGGCATCACACATTACTTCAAAGGGTAATTGCCAGTTAGGAGCCCTTACTATTGGAGCGGTTGTCAAAAATTGCTTCAATTGATCAAAACTCTTTTGACATCTTTCATTCCAGACAAACTTAGCATCCTTAGCTAAAAGTTCACAAAGAGGCCTTGACAGCTTAGAGAAATCTTGTATAAACCTCCTATAAAACCCTGCATGGCCAAGAAATTGCCTTACTCCTTTTACAATGGTTGGGGATGGTAATTTGGCAATAAGTTCCACCTTTGCTTTATCAACTTCAATGCCTTTCTCAGAGATGATATGACCAAGGACAATTCCTTGATGTACCATAAAATGGCATTTCTCCTAGTTGAGCACCAAGTCTTTTTCAATGCATCTTTTAAGAACCACTTCCAAATTTACTAAGCATTCTTCAAATGTACCTCCATATATGGTGATATCATCCATGAAAACCTCCATAATTCGCTCCACCATATCACTGAAGATACTAAGCATACATCTTTGGAATGTTGCAGGTGCATTGCATAAACCAAAAGGCATTCTTCTGTAGGCGTATGTTCCAAACGGACATGTGAAAGTGGTCTTCTCTTGATCTTCAACATCAATTTCAATTTGGAAATACCCTGAGTACCCGTCCAAGAAACAATAGAAAGGATGGCCAGAGACTCTCTCCAGCACCTGATCAATAAACGGGAGTGGAAAATGATCTTTCCTTATAACAGTATTCAATTTTCTATAATCAATACACACCCTCCAGCCTGAAGTGAGGCGTGTAGCAATTTCTTCGCCTTTTTCATTCTGAACCACAGTAATACCTGACTTCTTTGGTACCACTTGAGTAGGACTCACCCAAGGGCTGTTAGATATGATAAATAATACCCGCTTGGAGTAGCTTCAGTACTTCAGTACCTCAGTTCGCACCACTTCTTGTAAATGAGGATTCAATCTTCTTTGAGGTTGACGAATTGGTTTAGCTTCTTCATCCATATATATGTGATGTGTACAAACCAAATGACTGATTCCTTTCAAGTCAGATATTTGCCATCATATTGCTTTCTTGCACCTCTTAAGAACTTCAAGTAGAAAAATCTCCTGATGACCGGTAAGAGATGAAGATATAACAACAGGACATTGGTTATTTTCTTCCAGGTATGTATCTTTTAACTCCATGGGCAGAGGTTTTAAATTGAGCTTCGGGAATTCTTCTTTTACATCATCTTGTCCCTCCTCTTTATTGAATAAAGGTAGGATCTCTTCTTTCCTCCTCCAGCCTTGTAGAGTAGCAAGGACATCAGCGGGTTCAGATAACCCTTCTTCAAGATCCTCAAGACTTTCATTCAACTCGTCTTGCATATTCTGATTACAATGCTCCTCAACTAGAGTGTCAATAATGCATACCTTTTCTGGACCTTCTTCTTCTTCCGGAGTAATTTGCTTCTTTGACATATGAAAGATATTAAGCTCAAGTGTCATGTTGCCAAAAGTGAGTTGCATAAGTCCATTCCTACAATTTATGATTGCATTTGAAGTAGCAAGAAATGGCCTTCCAAGGATGATAGGAACATAATTAGCTTCCTTAACTAAAGGATTAGTATCAAGAACAACAAAATCTACTGGATAGTAGAAATTATCAACTTGAACTAAAACATCCTCAATTATCCCCCTTGGAATTTTCAGCGACCTATCAGCTAAAGATAGAGTGATTGATGTTGGCTTTAATTCACCAAGTCCCAATTGCTTATAAACAGCAGTATGGCAACAAATTCACACTTGCTCCCAAATCTAACAAAGCTTTTTCCACTACCTTTCCTCCAATCATAACTGAAATGGTAGGACATCCCAGATCTTTGTACTTCAAAGGAGATTTGCATTGTATGATGGCACTCACTTGTTCAGTCAAGAAGGCTTTCTTATTCACATTCAACCCTTTTTTGATAGTACAGAGGTCCTTTAGGAACTTTGCATATGTTGGAACTTGCTTAATCATGTCCAGCAATGGAATGTTGACCTTCACTTGCCTCAATACTTCAAGGATTTCTGATGCATTTTTTATCCCCTTTTTCCCATGCAAAGCTTGAGGAAAAGGTGGAAATGTGTGTTTCTTCATCAATTCTTCCTTAATAAGCTCTTTCTCCGGATTTGCATTTACTGTGGAATCACGGTCCTCCTTCTCTTCACTGATATCTTTCTTCTTTCCTTTCATTTCCTCCCTCTTCTTTGTCTCTTCTTCTTCCTTCTCTTCAACATATGGCTTGGGTGTTGGTGACTCAACCTTTTTACCACTCCTTAGAGTGATAAAGGCTTTAACATCTCTCACCTGTGAAGATTCTCCCTCATGAGTTCCCACTTCGTGGATACCCTTGGGGTTTTGGTGAGGTTAAGAAGGAAATCTACCCTTCTCCTGCACTGTGTTCAAATTAGTGAGCCTTGAGATTGAGTATTGGAGATTATCTATCTTCTGAGATAAGTCATTTTACAGCCAATTAATCCTTTTATTCAAAGTATTCTCTACACTGTCAATTCTTTGACTGAGTTGAGAATTGATGGATTTTTGTTCTCCAACAAAATCTCCCACAACCTTGCTGAGATTCAGTATTGCTTGTTCAAGACTTGAAGTTTGTTGAGATGGTTGAGCCGGCTGTTGGTACTGAGGTGCTCTTGGCTTCCATGAAAAATTTGGATGATTCCTCCAACTTGAGTTGTAAGTATTACCATACGAAGCATTGCTATTGGGCTTGAATTGTCCAATGACATTTGCTTGTTCTCCAAACATTTCTCTAGCAGCTAGAATTGTAGGGCACTCCTCCATCAAGTGTTCATAAGATTGACAAATCGAACATGGCTTTACTTGCACTGGTGTTTCAGCAACAGCTTGCACTTCATGCATCTTTTTCAGTTCTAGCTCTTCCACTCTTCTTGTCATAGCTGCAAATTTTGCTTTCATTTCAACATCTTCATTTAAGGTGTACATCCCAGCCTTAGCATGAAGAGCATTTGGTTGAGACTTCATCTTTCCCACTTCTCCTCTGTTCGGTTCATCCCATCCCCTTGAGACTTCAGCTACATAACTCAAGAAATCCATAGCTTCCTCGGGATTCTTACTCATGAAATCCCCTCCACACATTGTTTCGAGGAGTTGCTTCATTGAGGAAGACATCCCATCATAGAAATAACTCACCAACAGCCATGTATCAAAGCCATGGTGAGGACAAGCATTAATGACTTCCATGTATCTTTCCCAACACTCATAGAATTTCTCATTCTCTTTAGCTGAGAAGTTTGAAATTTGCCTTTTCAAGCTATTTGTTCTGTGAGTAAGAAAGAACTTCTTGAGGAATTCAGCTTGTAAATCAGTCCAAGTACGGATACTCCTTGACTGTAAAGAATTAAGCCAAATCTTAGCCTTATCCTTTAAAGTAAAACGAAATAATTTAAGCCTCATCAGGTCGATAGAAGCTCCTCCCTCTCGGAATGTATTACAAACGTCTTCAAATTCCTTGATATGGGCATAGGGATTCTCACTTTCCATTCCATGGAAAGTTGGCAGAAGTGGCACAATATGGGGTCTGATCACTAGCTGCTTTGTAGGGGGCACTATACATGATGGTGCACTCATACGAGGTGGATGCATACGGTCCCTCATTGATCTGAATTCATTGGGATTGTCCTGATGATCATGGTGACTATGCTGATCCTCAGGTGTAGTTTCCATGATGTTCAAGATTACTTCCAACTCCTTGTTATGAGGTGTTTCAAGTTTAACAAGCCTTCCTCCACAATCTCGTATCCACTTTGGCATATACAACTAGTATCAATTGTAACAAAGAAAAAAAAACAAAAATAGAGGAAAACAAAAACAAAACTACCAAAAAGAGTTCACTTAACTAAAACTAAATTAAAAACTATGCTAGAATATAGACGAGTAAAAGAAAAAACTAAAAGAGTTAGTAAAATGAGAGAAAACTTACCAAACTTGTGATGAAAACCACAAGTACCTTGAAATAATATCACTATGAAGTTGGCACCTTCCCCGGCAACGGCGCCATTTGATTCGTTCCCAATTGGTGTCTCAACTGAATCATATCCAGCTGGTGCTCTTAGATTGAGAGAGTAATCAACAAAATTTATAACCTATATCACCATGCATTAGGATAGCTTAGCTAATATAGCATAGCGGCTCTAGGATCGTTCACTGGGAAGGGTTTTCAACTCACAACTGATACCAATTCAAAGTAAATTAGTGCTTTTTCATTTCAAGGTTAGCTTTAAAAGAAAACATAAAGATGTTTGAGTGAAAAGGCTTTGGTCTTAAACTAACCAAAAAGAAAGTAATGGAAATTACTTATGAAGAAAAACATTCCTTAGAGGTTTAGGTTCACAGGGGAGGTTCCTTATGCAAAAACAGAGCTCTGGTCATTTGGTTCATTTCCTCGCATTAGAAAATTAACATATAGTCAATTCTCTAACCGGTGTTGTACAGATGTAACCTTTAAATGGATTTCAGCTCTAATTCCCTCTCATTGATGCAACTTGCAATGGCTCGTGCCTCTCACCTAGCATTTGCCATTCAAGGTGATCTTTAACTTTGGACTTCCCTTCTCAAGCTCGCAAGAGATAACTAATGGATGTCTCCTTGGAGTCCAAAAGCTTACCAAGTGTTGGCAATTCTAGAAAATCCTACCTCCAACTCACTTCCCAAAAGTTCGCAAGAGATAAACAAGTGCATCTCCATGAACGGAGATCATGTGCCTTACCAAGTGTTGGCTCAAGTGACTTGAAGGTGTTTTAAGTTAACTAAAAACATAGAAATCATTAAAGGTTCACACTTTCTTTTCATTAATGGTTGAAACCACAAAGCTATAAATTCTTGCACTTGGAACCTTTCTCGGCAACCTTAACTCCAAAGAACTAAAAGTCTTGCCACTCATTCTCTGAGGAAACTTCCTTAGAGCTTGTTTAGCTAGAAAGAAAACTAACGAGAAAACAAATATATGAAGGAAAAACAGAGCAAGCTCTCTAAAATATATTTCTTTCTTCCACTGATTACATAATTCTCCATTTGTAAAGAAAATTACAAACTATATATATGAGGTTATTCAC
The DNA here is from genome assembly GCA_037355405.1 of Vitis amurensis. Taxonomy (NCBI): domain Eukaryota; kingdom Viridiplantae; phylum Streptophyta; class Magnoliopsida; order Vitales; family Vitaceae; genus Vitis; species Vitis amurensis. Next base: position 17,043,694 of record CM074692.1, read on the forward strand.
CCTTTGTACTTACTTAAAGACTAAGGAATCCTATGATAGGTGGGTTACAAGGAGAGTTTGGGGATTTAGACAACAAATGTCTAAAGAAAAATATCCCAAAATATCTCAAAATGTCGGTCGAAAATATCAGGAAGCTTTAGGAGAACACCGCTGCACTGTATACTGAGAGAAGAACTCTGCGGGTAAGCGTTATCGGAAGGTCCGGATATGTATATCCGGAGAAGTTGAAGCGTCCTCCTCTCCCATCCGGATGTGAGATATCCAGATGTAAAATGTCGGCGCACGGAATTCCGGATGTGAAATGTCGGCGGACGGAATTCCAGATGTGAAATGTCAACGCACAGAATTCCTCCCTGGGTGGACTGAGCTATGTTGCGCAAGGGGGACCGTCTACGTGTGTAAGGTGTAGGGACCCATCCGGCTCAACTTCATCCGAATTCCCCAAAAGGGCATGCGCCGCCATGCTATCCGGCACTCGTGAACATCACACTCCAGATGATAGCATATCCTATCCGGATATGTTGTCCGGATCATTGACTACAGTGAGCAAGCCTTTCTACAGCCCACGTTCCGCCGCTCTCCAATGGTGTGTTCGGACGCCCTGTCCGGACATCTTTTGCCATGGGTTCTTAAAGAACTCTCCTCAATCTCTGATTGCTTTGGTGATCAAAAAGCTATCAAAACACCAAAACTTAACACAATTTGATTAGAATTGATTGCAAGGGTCCTTAATATGTTAATTGGGTTAAAAGGTGATAACTACTACTCAAAAGTGTTTATAAGAGTTAATTACAAGCTATGAAATAACACTTTTTGAGTAGTAATCACTGATGCCTTCAGAACCTACTTCCATTGCAGTGGTCCCAATAACTTTTCTTTGACGACCCCACATTATCTTCTCCTAATGAAGCAATTTTACCAACAATTTCAATAATTATGTCAACAACGGTATTTCATGCATGATGTAAAACCTTTCCCACAACATTTTCTAAAGAGACAGTAGCTTCATTGATTGCTATTTCATCCTTCTTGAGAATGAAAAAAAAATGTCCAATGCTAAAGTTTCTCCTACTACCTCTAAGCTCTTCACATTAGGACAAAATGACACTGAAATCATTATGAATACATGTGAGAACCTCTGAAGGAGGAAGTATTCCAGCCGCTCCAAACTTTTCTGCATTACCAAATACCAGTGACTAAGTAGCAAGTAAGGGATTATCACAAGGATTTGGTGTCTAACAGTATGATGGACCTCAACTCGTCAGTTCAATCTCAGTATGATATATTTGCTTATCCAGTAAGCATGAGATGCCATGTCAAGCGTGGCATTGAAGAGGACTATGGCAGTCCTTGCTGAAAGTCAAGACCAAATGTTGTAGGACTCTATAGGGCTGGATCAATAAAAGATGAACAGCAACCCAGAATTAATAAGAAAATGAACAGCTTGGCCTTTGGCAATTGCGGCAAACCTTCTGAATCCTCATCAGCAGTACCAGACCCTGTAGACCCCCTGGTCATTTTGCTTACTTGGAGGTTATTTAAGATCGTGGACCATGTCGGCTCCATTTTGCAGTCGATACATTTTTTTAAGATCAGTAGGAACAACAATCTGAACTCAGAATCAGACCAACTATAACTGTCTGGTCACTGGATGAGAAAACCTCTAGTTCCTTTTTGAGGAACATGTATTAAGGACCCTTCCATAACTTTCTTTATCTATACCCTAGCAAAGTAATACGTTCTCTTCCATCTTGCCACTTTGAATTCAAGAAAAATGAGTACCAAATTAAACCTCGTAACCGACTTGCTCACCATGGCGGCCTTTACTTTGAGCTCTATAATTTCCAGAAAACCCGTGACAGATGAGTTTTCCATTTTGCATTCCTGAATGCACCAGAACTCATGTTGATGCCTTCATTGGCACCAAAACTGATCAACCTCACCTCTGGCAGAACTTCTCCAAATATGGGCAAAACTATCCATGCTTCACCTCACCTCTGCTCTTCCACTCATGTTCTGCTTCCATCATTCTCTAGTAACATCCGTGCCAAACAATCTTTCTCATGAGACAACAATTGCATGAGAAATCACTGAACCTGCTTTCTTCTTCCAAATTTGGGTATCAAGTTTTAACAGCATCAAGAAGCCATTCTCTAGTGCCATCGATTAGTGACGCACACATGGTTGGAAATATTCGAAATAACCACAGAAAACAAAGGAAGAGTACCAAGGAAATGGAGCACAGAGAAAATAAACAAAAAAGAAAAAAAGAATCAATGGAAGCCACATCATATTTTATTCCACGGGCATAGGTTGGTGAGGGGAGTACAAGCAGATTACAGCAAACAAAAATGACCACATACAATTCTCATGTAAAGCACAGAAAATAGAAAAACAAAGTCTTTCAGTCCTAAACCAAAACTAGAGAACTCCAAAGAGAGAAATCAACAACAAAAACTATAGAAACAATCTGGTTCCAATGCAAATAAACATATAACCTCTGTCATTCTACACCCAAGCATCCAGACGAAACTTAAAATCTAGTGAAGAATAATACATAACAAGAAGATAATGGGAATGAAAGAGGAGTTTACAAAAAGCGTACCTACAAATGCTCCATTGCGGCAAGAAAATCACCATTGGTATTTCATCTCAGATCTTTTACTTGTTGGTTTTAGGGGTATGGAAACAAATGACTAGCCCAAAAGACACACATAAAGAATAGAATTAATAAGAAGAAAAACTTATCGGTTGAGGCGTGACAAACACTATCCTTGAAATAGATCCACCCTCCTCGAAGACGAACTCGGTGCACTAGGGTACTAGTGGTCTACCTCCATGATTCAACAGTTAGATCTCGCCTTGGGTGTACTCTGTAAGCGAGATGTGTACAGCTCGGGTTTTGAAAAAATTCCTCCAGATAGATGTATGAAAAGACTCTCTGAAAAACTCTTTGAAAAATTCTCTAAAAAATTGGTATTCATATTTAGAGAGTGAGAGATGACCTGCTTTTATAGACCACAAACACAGTCCCAATGGGACTCTACTTGTAATCAGAACATGACTCAAAGTGGAAGGGGATTCTACTTATAAATGGAATGAGACTCCACTAGCACAATCCCAATAGGACTCTTCCCAAAAATATAAGACTAATAGAATAAAATAAAATAAAATAAAAATTATTTACATTCTTCCTACAATCCCCCATAGAGTGTAAACGTGATGTTTTTTTATTTTTTTTTTAGGAAAAAAGAATCTAATGCATCAGTACTGGTGCCCAAAGGCTATGAACCAGTCTTAGGACAAATAACTATTGAATCACAAAACACGGTGAAAATAAAATTTCTATGAACCGGTGTTTCTTGATGTAACTCAAGGGACTTTTATCCATATTGGTTTTCTCAACTTCACTACGAGCTACACAAAACGAGTTGGCCAAATAGGCCATGTGCCCTACCTGGATATTCATGAGAGCTCCAGAGAATCTGCCTAAGTTCTCATAGAAAGCGGCCCCACCTCCACTCTCATATAGATGAATCCATCAAATATGTTTTGTATTAAACATACCATCCATAAGGAATATGGTATTCATTAAGAGTAAATACTCAACCTTAATCAATGAAGAATACGCTCTATCTACACCATAGGGATAGACTCTCATACAATTAGAGTTGATAGAGCACCTCAAGTCAACAAGTGATTTGTTATTACCCATATAAACCTACTTCATGGAATTTCCATTCTAATAGGTTGGGTTACCACCACTCTTGACTTCTGTAATAGGCATAAGCCTCATCCCCCTCGATGTTTCTTCCACTAGTTTCTTATTTAGTGGTTTGGTCAAAGGATCAGCCAAATTTAACTCTGACCTCACAAATTCTAGGGATATAACCCCTATTTCAAGTAGTGCCGCACAATATTGTGCCTTAGGAGTATATGCCTATTCTTCCCATTAAATATTTTAATCTTAGCCTTAGCAATTGCAGCTTGGCTATCACAACACAGTCCTAATGGGACTCTACTTGTAATCAAAACATGACTCAAAGTGGAAGGGAATTCTACTTATAAATGGAATGGGACTCCACTAGCACAATCCCAATAGGACTCTTCCCAAAAACATAAGACTAATAGAATAAAATAAAATAAAATAAAAATAATTCTCAATAGGATTCTTCCCAAAAATAATAAGACTAATAGAATAAAATAAAATAAAAATTATTTACACTCTTCCTACATTACTTTTCTTTGTCGTGTTTCCTTCTTCTCACCAAAACGATGACAAAATCCTCCTACTCTCCTTATGTGTGCCCTCTCTAAAAATTAAGAATCCTCCTTTTATTTACATAAAGGAAATTCCTTCCTTATTCATTTGTTGTTGACCCTCTATGTTAAAGAAAGAATCCTTGTCAGCCCACTATATTTTCTTCAGTGGTGCTTGGATCCATATGATATGCATGTTGTATCTTTGAAGAATCCCCTATTTTGGTGCTCCAGCCATGCCTTCCTTCTCGGAGAAATTCTTCACTCAAAAAAATCCATAAGTCTCCTATCATTCTATTAACTTTTTTTTTTTTGGAATTATTTTCTTTCCTTGTCCAAAATTGGATGAATATCCTCCAAAGATCCCCACATGGTAGCCATGAATTTGGAGAATTCCACCTTCTCATCTGAATCTTTTTCCCTCCAAAACTAGAATCCTTTTGGTACGTGATTACCCTCAATATTTACACTTCATCTACAACCATAGACTTTCCTTTGTCAAAGATTTTGGTGATCCTCTTCCCAAATAGCTAGCTGTCATTTCCTCATGCAAAAATAAAATAAAATAAAGATTAAAAGCAAGAAGTATCATGAAATTGAAAATCAAAAGAAACTAAAATAATGCAATTAAAAATTAAACTACCAATCACATGAGTCTTATAAGCCTTGCAAGCCATGCAGTAAGGTGATCCATGCAAACCATGCAACCATGCAAGAAAGTGAGTCAATGAATTATGAACTAAATGGGTCGGGGCCTAATGTGTCTAAGAATCCTAGGACTAACTAAGTGAGCCTAGATAAACCTAGGTTGGGCCTAGGTGAACCTAGTTGGGCCTAGGTGAGTCTAGGTGACCTAAGGTAAACTTAATGGAATCTAACCTAAAGTGCACCCAAGAAAAGCCTAATATAAACTCGAAGGGTGGCCAAGGTCACAATGAAGAGCCAAATAAACTTCTCAACTAAAGTCTCCAAGGTGGCTTAGAGAAGGTAAATTGCATGAGTAGTAATCAGCTACAAAGGAACTACTGTAAAATACTGAATGAGCCTTTAATATAACATGTGTTAAAGGGACAAAATGGAGAGCCTACACAAAGGTTGAGAGTTTACTAAATCCTATTTTAGAACATCATTGATCATTGGTACTTTTTTCATATTAGGAGAGTTATGAGACCACCATGAAGGTACTTGCTTTTTGGAGAGTCTTTTTAGGCAATCCTTGGTGAGCATAAACAAGATTCCATGAGGTACGATAAAGGCATTGGAGATGTAGATGTAGACAAATGGTAAAAATCCATGAATTTAGAAATATAGCCCTTGTACACCAATAAAGATGGGAGCTTGTAAAATCAATTAAAGGTATAAAACTAATAATGTTGGGAGCTTGTAAAATCAATTGAAGGTATAAAACTTATAGGGTGTAAGTGGGTTTACAAGAGAGAAATGGATGAGCAAGTTGAAACCTTTAAAGTTAAGTTTGCATTGAAGGGATATAGAAAGAGGTTATCGACTACGAGGAAAATTTTTCCTCAATAGGTATGTTAAAGTCTACTTAAATTCTATCATCTATTACCACTAACCTCAATATAAAATTAGGTAAATAGATGTTAAGACAACCTCTCTCAATGATAATACAAGCACTTATATGATGTAACCATATAGATTCATAGCTAAGGGCTAAGAATATATGGTATGCAAGTCACAAAGTTCCATTTGTGGACTTAAGCAAGCTTATATGTGCCACCATTCATAGAGCTTTGCCAAGCAACTGATTTCCATACTTAACTGCACTAGCTGGAAGTGGGAACATGGATGGCGCCTTGTCAAACAACTGATTTCCATACTTAATTGCACTCACTGGAAGTGAGAACGTGGATGGTGTCACACACAAGATCTAGCACCCAATTTATTTGTATGTGCAACGCTTAGCCACCCCTCTAAGCCAACCTTCCAACAACCCACATGAGATTAAATCAAAGAACTCATACAAACACACACGAGTTTATAGGGCACCACCCCCAACTTGTATTTTATTACTATCTCAAATAAGAATACAAGACAAAGATTAGCAAGGCTCCCACAATAGCATCAACGAGCTCATGCTCTCTAAAGATCTCTTTCTCTAGATCCCTCTATATGATTATGTGAATGTACAAGTGCTCAAAGAGGTTTTCTCATCCCCATTTTATAGAGTGGTTGACACCCATTCCTTGTTGGACTAGAACTCCTCATCCTAGTTCAACTAGGACTCTTCCTCATAGGCCATGTCACTGACCATTCCCACTAGGACTCTGAGTCCTTCTTAGACTACAATTATAATTACAATGGAAATACAGGACTCTTACTCATTCTCAAGTTTTCTTACTTTGGGACTCTATCTCCTTGTGCATCATGACTCTGCTTCTCATCCGAACTAAGAATCTTCTGCATTAGGAGTCTCTTCCTTCAAACGTTAGGACTCAATATCTTATTTTGACTAGGAATCTCATGCACGTAGCCAATGCGCTTCCCATGCACTCAGCTTGTGCGTGTCCCGTGCACGACCTACGTGCAGCCTATCTGCGTGAATCCATGCACCTACCCAAGTGTTGCAACCTTTCTGAGGTAACTTGCTTTCTTATTCCTTGTGTTGCTACTGCATTCGCCTATGTACAACAACCCTTGTGCAAGCCAAGCCCTCTTCTTGGTCAACACATCCGAGTCATGGCATTATGCCCATGACTACCCAGTCATCTCTTTGCACAAGGCATTGCACCCTTATGCCACCTTGTTACAATCCTAGGTCACTCATAGGTCCAAGATGTCACCCTATGACGCCTTAGTTTTTCATGGTCCATGTCAAGGGGCTGACAAACCCACCCCTACCTGAAGGAGTCGACACATTTGTCAAATTAAGCTACCTTCAATCTCTTGGACAACCTTTTGATGTCTCGAATCCGTTTGGGTCTCTTGTGTAGCTTGCACTATCTCATCTTCCTAGTCACGGTATCTTTCATTAGTGGACTCCTGTACTTTTTGCAGGTTAGCATAAGGAATTCCCTTGCCATAATCAGACTTAGTTTCCATCAATGTAGCGACATAGGTTTTCTAACTCACTTTCGGTCCCTTTTCCACTTGAATGATAAGGAGCCTGCTCTCTTTGGATGACTTACCCTTCTTTGGCACCTTGCTCAATCCTCGTACAAAGCAATGTTGAGTTTCATTCTTTAAAAACAACCCATTCAAGTGTGGCAGCACCATCACTTTTGCTCTCACGAAGAACTCGTACCCAAAGATTAAGTCAAAGTCATCTAAAGGGTACTGAGTAGATTAACTATACCTTTCCATCCTCACATTTGGTTAACCACATCCTTGGCCAAGCCTTGTGTTTCTTGTGCCTCACTATTCATGACCTTCAACTTGCTACCATCCTTACATAGCTTTAAACCCAATCTTATTGTTGCCCTAGCGACAACAAAGTTGTGGGTTGCCCCACTGTCCACTAAAGCCACCACCTTCTGACCACTCAACTTGACCTCCACATGTATAAACCCTTTATGAGTTGGTTGTGCTTGGATTTCAATTAACAATTTAAGAAGATTCATCCTTGGAGTGGCTTCTAACTCATTGCCATTACTTTCATTTTCTATCACCAAGGCATTCAATATTTCCTTCTTGTGGTAATCCTTGACTCGATGCAGACCATTGCAAATGACAAAAACCCACTACCATGGTTGTTTGCCTCATGTTAGAATTTTTTGCCCCCTAGGCTTGAGTCATCTCACCCTTGTTCCCTTTCTTATCTCCATTATTCTTAGAGTTTTTGGATTCCCCTACTTTGCTTTGTCTTTGCTGCTGTTGTCCCTTCCCTTTTTTACTTGCAAGAGACGAAGCATCTAATCAATAATCGACTAGGCAATCTACTGCTACTATGGCTGAGGGTATGTCTCACATTCCTTGGAATCTCAACTTTATTTGTGTCCACCCTTGCAACCCGGACATAAAGTTGAATAGCTTATCAACTTCCAACATGTCCTTGATATCATGAATCAAAGAGCTAAACTCTTTGACATAGTCTATAACAGTTCCTATTTGTTTTAGCCTTCTAAGGGACTCTCGAGCCATCCAAGCCATATTAGAAGGAAAGAATTGATCCTTCAACTCTTTTTTAAGTGTCTCCAATGTGCTAGTCCTCAATCTTCCTAATTTAGCATCATCATTCGATCTCATGTGCCACCATAGCTTCGCATCTCCGGAGAGATACATGGTAGTGAGGGTCACTTGCTCTCTTGGAAAAATATAGGCAACCTCAAAATATTGCTCCATGTCCCAAAGAAAATTCTCTAAATCCATAGCATTTCACACCCCCTGAAAGGTTTGGGTTTAGGAACTTGCACCTTAGGTGGGGCTAGTTCCGAAGCTGCAGATGCTCCCTGAACAAAACTCATTTTAGAATCTCAATTTCCCTTTCAAGATACTTGATCTTGCCCTTAAACCCCTCCAATGTAGTTGTTAGGGTCTTCATTTGTTCCTCCAACAACTTATTCTGGTTCTTAAGCATACCTTATTGAACACTAAGTTTATTGAAATCATCAACCACTCTTGTTGACAAAGTGGTGTCTCCATCAAGAGAATCCTTTATGTATGCCTCTAGGCATGCATTCTATTCATGAATTGCCTCCATGAAACTGCTCCTTGTGGCCATCAAGCTCTGAGACCAACTGTCACACAGACAAAATATAGCATCAAATTTTTGAGTATATATGGCGCTTAGCCACCCCTCTAAGCTAACCTTCCAACAACCCACATGAGATTAAACCAAAGAACTCACATAAGAACAGATGAGTTTACAAGGCACCACCCCTAACTTGTATTTTATTACTATCCCAAATAAGAATACAAGATAAAGATTAGCAATGTGCCTGACAAGCTCATGCTCTCTCAAGATCTCTTTCTCTAGATCCCTTTGTATGATTGTATGAATGTACAAGTGCTCACGAAGATTCTCTCATCCCCCTTTTATAGAGTGGCTACCACCCATTCCTTGTTGGATTAGAACTCCTCATCCTAGTTCAACTAAGACTCTTTCTCATAGGCCATGACACCGACCATTCCCACTAGGACTTTAAGTCCTTCTTAGACTACAATTATAATTGCAATGGAAATAAGGATTCCTACTCATTCTCAAGTTCTCTTGCTTTGGGACTTTATCTCCTTGTACATCAAGACTTTGCTTCCCATTCAAATTAGGAATCTTGTGCATTAGGAGTCTCTTCCTCCAAACATTAGGACTCGGTCTCCTACTCTGACTAAGAGTCTCATGTGTGTGGCCCATGCACTTCTTGTGCACTCAACTTGTGTGTGTCTTCTGCACTTCCTATGCGTGCAGCCTACATGCAGCCTATGTGCACAGCTCCACGCACCCGCCTAAGTGTTGTAGCCTTTTCAAGGCAACCTGTTTTCTTATTCCTTGAGTTGCTATTGCATCCACCCATGCACAACAACCCTTATGCGAGCCAAACCTTCTTCTTGGTCAGCACATCCAAGTCATGGCATTGTGCCCATGACTCCCCAATCATTTCCTTGCACAAGGCATTGCACCCTTGTGCCACCTTGTTACCATCCTAGGTCACTCATAAAGCCAAGGTGCCACCCCATGATGCCTTAGTGTTGCATGGTCCATGTCAAGGGGCTAACATATGGCTCTAATCTAGTTTTTTTTAATTTGTTTGTTCCATTTAATGAGTCCATGAAGTGTTTTCCTAATTCTTAGCATTGTTTGTTATTCTTTCTAGTATTGTGAGACTATTATGTATAGTGGGAAATATCTAGGAGAAGGTAAGCAATTAAGAAAACCCAAATCTTCCCTCTCATTCTCCTTTTCTCCTTATCTATCCATATTCAAATCTATCACAAGCCTTTAGATCATGGAACATCAAATTTGATTAAACAATCAAATCATTTGATTTTGACCAAAAACACCAATGAGGTGTGCATCTACAAAAGGATACAAGAGAACACCGTAGTCTTTATAGTCCTATATGTTGACAATATCCTACTTGTTGGGACTGGTTTAGGGGTGTTATTAATAAACAAAATCTAGTTGCCAAACAAGTTAGATATGAAGGACATGGGTGAGGCTAGTTACATCCTTGGAATTCATCTTCCATGAAATTGCAGACATAAGATGTTAGGTTTATCCCAAATTAACTACATATATATCTTACAAAATATTGGTTAGATATGCTAGATAAGATTCCAACAAAGGATTACTTCCTTTCAAACATGGAATCAATCTCTCTAAGGATCAATTTCCTATGACTCATGATGAGAAAATCACATGTGACAAGCCCCTTATGCATTTGCTCTAGGGAGTCTCATTTATGCTATGGTATTTACTAATTAGATAATTGTTATCTAGCTAGCGTGACCAACTAATCTTTAATCTAATTTAGGACTAGAGAATTGCTTATATGAGATAATTTAATTATCTATTCGAGTGAGAACCTTATACCCATTGTGTACACTGATCATTAAAACTTTCAGTGGAATAGTGATTCTTTGAAATATAAATATAGGTATGTGTTTACCCTAGGTGGTGAGGCTATTAGTTAGAGAAGTATGAAATAGACTATATTGCATATTCCACCATGGAAGCCAAAAATGTAGTTGATTCTGAAGTTGCAAAAGAGCTTGTATAGCTCCACAAGTTCCTTCTAGAACTTGAAATATAAATCTAGGTATGTGTTTACCCTAGGTGGTGAGGCTGTTAGTTAGAGAAGTATGAAATAGACTCGTATTGGGTATTCAAGCATGGAAGCCAAAGATATTCTAAAGTTGCAAAAAAAAAAGCTTGTATAGTCCCACAAGTTCCATCTAGAACTTGAAATTTTTCCTAGTGAAAAACTCCATATACCAGTTATTGCAATAATAGTGAGGTGTGGCATAATCAGAGGAACCAAGATACCATAAGAAGGGAAAACACAAAAAGATGAATTATCATCTTATCGAAATAATAGTTCATCATAGAGATTAAAAAATTCAAAATGCTAGAATAGGAATGAAATAAAGGATCTAGTTAATATCATTGATTTTGAAATACAAACAAGCACTCACAAATGGGGGGAATAATTATACAAAAATCAATTGATTTGCATGAGAGAAGCTAATTAATCATATCATAGTTTGCAAAGTACAAGGAGGATTTCTTTCCAAAATATATTCTGCTTCTACATTAACTATCAGTTGGAGACAATCATAGCTTGTTTGAATCAATGTTATTCTTGGAATGTCTCCGTCCATTGCTGTGCATATTTCTATATTTGCCTTTGGAGGAGTTGCTATCATTTTATTCTTATGAGGACCCTTTCAGTCTCTGAAGTGTTGGAAAATCACAAATCATATAGAATGATTATAGAAACTAATAATCTTAACAATAAATATGTCAGAATCTCATGCTAAATCTATAGGATAATAATATTGAAAGACATACTTGAATCCATTGAGATTATGTATTTGGATCTTGTTTTCCATGTTTGAAACGAGTATTGCAGCCTCAAAATCACTCATTAATGGGATGTGAATAATAAGCAATTTTTCTATCTCCTCTCATTTAGACTAGAGAGCATAACCCTATTTATACTCATTATTTTATTTTATTTATTGGCCCATCATTAATAAATAAAATAAAATTGGTCTCTATACATTATAAAACCCATACAATCCATATATATAGAGATGCTTTAAAGGCTCATCATTAACTTAATTGATCACTTTTAATTAGGCTAAAAAATAAGATTACTTAATGTACATTGTATTAACATGTAGGCCCATAATTACCAAAATATCGAACAATCTCTCACTTGGGCCACATATGTCATTAAACAAATAAACATTACAAAAATGAGCTCAATATTTTCTATCTTAATTATAAGCATCTGAAAACAATCTGGTCCATCAATTATACCAATATAGAACCAAAGCGATCTTTGTTACATGTTTCGTAACTAAACCCATCAATGATCACCACATTAATACAATCAACGACATAGATCAAGTATGGATGTGTAGCATGGAAATTTGATGTATTGTGATCCCATATCATGCCTATTTCCAACTGGTCCAACTTTATAACTCAAAAGAGTTCAACACACTTTCAAACTTTATACAAAACTGCAATTGAAAGAATATAACTTTATTTCAGAGTTTTCAATAAGCAAAACAAGATAATACTTAAGTCGATCATAAAAACATGTCATTAACTAATGAACATCAATTAACAAACTCCCACTACACAATCATATCACCAAGATGAACCATATCCATACGAGCCACATGCTCATGAAACACTTTAGGTGGTATACCTTTAGTAAGCAGATCTGTAATTGTGAACTTTGTACTATTATGTTCAATAGACACTTGAAAATTCTAAACTCTCTCCTTAACAACCAAAAACTTCAAGTCAATATGCTTTGATTTTGACGAGCTTATGTTGTTCTTAAAATATAATTCTACAGATTTATTATCAAAGTTTATCCTTAATGGTCTCTCAATGCCATCAACAATACGCACTCCAGTGATAAAATTCTACTTCCATATTGTTTGGTTTGATGCCTCACAATAAGTTATAAATTTTGCTTCCATGGTGGAAGTAGTTATGAGTGATTGCTTAACACTCTTCCATGAGACAACTCCTTCAACCAACATAAAAACATAGTCAAAAATGGATCTTCTGCTATCAATGCAACCAACAAAGTCGGAGTCGAAATACCCCATGATCTCTAAATGATTAGATCTCTAATATGTGAGCTTGAAATCTTTTGTTCTCTGCAGATACCGCATGACATGTTTTGCTGCCTTCCAATGGATCATTCCTAGGTTACTTTTTTTTTACCAAGCATACCAACTACGTACGCAATATCTGAACACATACAAACTTGAGCATACATGAGACTCCCTACTACTGATGCATAAGGGATGTTCTCCATATATTTCTTCTCAATTTTGTTCTTTGGGCAATGAAGAAAATTGAATTTATCACCCTTAGAAATGGGTGTATATCCTAGTGCACAATCCTTCATGCCAAATCTACTAAGCATTTTATTAATATATGCCTTTTGTGATAAGCCAAGGATACCACGAGAACGATCTTGATAAATCTGTATGCCTAACACAAAAGATGCATTACCAAGATCTTTCATTTCAAAATTATTTGAAATAAATCTCTTAGTTTCATGCTACAAGCCTATATCGTTGCTTGTTAACAGAATATCGTCGATATATAACCCCAGAAAAATAAATTTACTCCCACTGATTTTTGACAAATACATTGATCAACAGTGTTTTCCTTAAAACCAAAAGAGGTAATCACTTGATCAAACTTATGATACCATTGACGAGATGCTCATTTTAAACTGTAAATGGATTTCTTTAATTTGCATACCAAATGTTTTGACTTTTTGGATTCAAAATTCTCTGGTCACACCATGTATATGGTTTCTTTAATGTCACCATTGAGAAACGCAGTCTTTACATCCATCTGATGTAACTCCAAAACATAATGAGTTATAAGTGTCATAATGATTCTAAAAGAGTATTTCATTAAAATTGGAGAGAAAGTCTCTTTATAATCAATGCCTTTTTTTTTAGTGAAACCTTTGGCGACTTTTTGCTCCTTCAGGCAATTTGACAAGATCTTAAACATTATTATCTTTCATTGATTTCATCTCATCTTTCATGGCTTCTATCCATTTCTAGGAGTTTACACTCTGTTTAGTTTGACTGAAAGATATTAGATCATCTTCTAGTCCCATATCCAACTCATGTTCCTGGAGATAGACGATATAATCATCTAGAATCGTCATTCTCCTCTCCCTAGTGGATCTCCTTAATGGCACTTCTAATTAAGGTTGTTGTTGTTCCTCCTCATGAATAAGAGAGGGTTCTTCATATAGTTATTTCCCGAACCGGTGTGGTACAGATACTTCCCCTTAATGGGTTCAAACATTAAATCCCTGTCACTGATGCATCTTACAAAGGCTCATACCTCTCACCTAGCACTTTCCATTCAAGGTGATCTTTAACTTTGGATTACCCGTCAAAAGCTCGCAAGAGATAACTAATGGATGTCTCCTTGGAGTCCAAAAGATTACCAAGTGTTGGCTATTCTAGAAAATCCTACCTTCAAACCACCTCCCAACGGCTCGCAAGAGATAAACTAGTGCATCTCAATGGATGGAGATCACTTGCCTTACCAAGTGTTGGCCCAGGTGATTAAAAGGTGTTTTAAGTTAACTAAAAAGATAAAAACCATTAACGGGTCACACTTTCTCTTCATTAAAAGTTGAAACAACAAAACTTCCAATTTTTGCATGTGGAAACTTACCCGGCTTTCTTCACTTCAAGAGACAAAGAGCCTAGCCACTCATCCTCTGAGGAAACATCCTCAGAGTTTGTTTGGCTAGAAATAAAAACAACGAGAAAACAAAAATATGAAGGAAAAACAGAGCAAGTGCTCTGCAAAATATATTTCTTACTATGATCCTCCTCTCGTCGGATTACATATGGATTACATGATTTCTTTACATTGGTTCAAAGATATATATAGAGAATATATTTTCTAAGAAATATCTCAATAATATCTTTGACTAATTACAAGGAGAAAATAGAAATTTACACAAAATATCTGAGAAAAAATCTAAGTCGATTGCAAATATCTAAAGTGCACCGGTGGATTTCGCAAGGTGATTCACATGTTGAATTATCCATTTTGCAAGTTTGAACTTTGGTTTTGCAACTTCGAGGTGATTCCGCAACTTGGAGATGATTTGCAACTTGATTCGTAACTTGGAGGCCATTTCGCAACCAAGGGCCATTTCGCAGCCAAGGAGCATTTTTGCAGGGTGGAGACATTTTTGCAGCCAATTTTGTAGCTGCAAAATGAGGGGGTGGAGCTGTGAAATGGCACTCGTGTGCCAAGGGGTGGTTTTGCAGCTGCGAAACACCCTGCGAAATTTTCGCAGCGATTCGCAGCTCATTTCGCTCAGCTTTGCGCAGTTGTCTTCAAACAGCCATAACTTCTTCGTTTCAACTCCAATTCGTGCACCATTTAAAGCGTTGGACTCCTGACTTCCCGAGTTTCGAAAAGAAATATAGTATGCATGAAATGGACTCTTGGAAGTACTCGAAATGTGTCCAACAGTTTCCATCCTCTTGAATTCTTCATGTTAGATTTCTCTCTTTTTCCTCCTTGCATTCTTGATTGGCTTTGGCAAAGAACTACGAAGCTCAAAAGCTTGGATTCTTTGTTTAAATGAGCTTCCATTTGCTTTGCCATGGATTATATAAAGCTCTCTCTCATCTTAGATTGCTTTGGTGATCAAAAAGCTATCAAAAACACCAAAACTTAACACAATTTGATTAAAAACAATTGCAAGGGTCCTTAACATGCCAATTGAGTTAAAAGGTAATAACTACTACTCAAAAGTGTTTAAAAGAGTTAATTACAAGCTATAAAATAGCACTTTTTGAGTAGTAATCACTCCCCCCAACTGACATATTGCTAGTCCCTTAGCAATGAAGTAGAGAAAAATAAAAATAAACAGTACTATAATTTACAAAATCATGCTAATCAAAAAACAATTTTCAAGTGGCATGATGATCTAACTCTCACATGGAACATTAAAGAAATAAAACTCAAACTTCAACAAGAGTTATCAAATAACTTGTCTAATCACAATTCATAAAGAGAAGGCATTATGCAAATTTAAGCTTTAAAAGAGTTTCCACTCCCAAAGGGTCAAACCTTACTCTTCCACAAAAATCTAAGTGTTACTTATTAGCTTCCGAATATAGTATGTTGAACTGATCTCTCCCCCCAACCTAGTTCTTTTTCCAAAGCTTAGCAAACTGATCAACCTCCAATAGGCTAAGAACGCACCTCTTTTCTCACATTTTTTTTCATCGTAGGAGTACAAGGCTTAAAGGTATTCTTTTCTAAATTGTCCATGTAACAGGGGTGTGGACCCTCACCCGATCCACCGGACCGGCGCGACATCGCTTTTAAAATGAAAAGAAAGAATGAAAAAGTTGAGTTTTCCAGTTTTGAAAAACCCGCCCTCGGTGAGGAACGGTGTTGTTTGGAGTCGCCACTTACTTTTTATTTTTGTTTTTAAAATGGGGAAAATTAAGTAAGAACAAAAACTCCTAATGACCCCAGTATGGGAAAAAACGGTCTGCAAAAACTAGATTCTGGGTCCGGGGATCAGATTACCCATTGGGAAGGTACCTCATGCGAGGTAGCACCCCTCTAGGCTCGGAACTCGGTCTCTACTAATGAATTGGGTATGTGGGAGCATATGAGTCAAAGATGAAACCTTAGGCTAAATAGATGTCATGAATCACACAATCCTAGTTGGTATTTGGCATGCATATGAATTCAACCAACCAAAATAATGGGTGCGTACCTGTGGTCCCTAGCCAAGCGTTGCATAAAAGGTCGATAAACACATAACAAACATTCAAGATTAAGCACCATGCATGCATATGATTCAACAATCAAAACCAACGATGCGTACCTGTAGTCCCTAGCCATGTGCTACAGCAGAGGGTGAGTCAGCCACGCAACATGTATTCAAAATCAAGCATCCAAGCTTGTGCCAAAAAGAAAGATAGCTGGTTGAAATGAGGTAAGGGACTCCCCAAATGTCATACAAATCGAACTAGACTCATCTAGACCACACCACCCATAACTTCAAAATTACCCATACTAACTTAAATCAAACACTGACTTAAACCTTCAAGATGGCTCACAAGTGCCCTATAGCAAATGGGTTCGAGCCCCAATGGATAAGGGCTCGAAAAATGCCCAAAATCGAGGGTTGCCTAAAGTCCTCCAGCAGAACAGGTTGAACTAGTTCTCAACTGGTACAACCTATTGAGAAGAATTCCAAAATTTTTCTAGAAAACTCCTAAATGAGTGAGGATTCAAACAAAAGAAACGGTTCTCAATTCCGAACCCGGATGAGTGAGAACCAGACAAAGAAAGGTCAAGGGTTCCTCATGGCTGACAGAGGCAGCCAGCTATGGCGCTGAACCGGTTGAACCGGTTTCCAACTGGTCCATCCGGTTGATAAAAAATCCCAAATTCGGTCAGAAAGTTCCTAAGTCATTAAGGAAGCAAACAAAAGAAATGGTTCTTAATTCCGAGCTCAGATGAGTGAGAACCAGACAAAGAAAGGCAGGTGTTCTTCATTGCTGACAGAGGCAGCCAGCTATTGTGCTGAACCGGTTGAACAGGTTTCCAACCGGTTCAGCCGGTTGATAAAAAATCCCAAATTCGGTCAGAAAGTTCCTAAGTGATTAAGGAAGCAAACAAAAGAAACGGTTCTCAATTCCGAGCCCGGATGAGTGAGAACCAGACAAAGAAAGGCAAGTGTTCCTCATGACTGACAAAGGCAGCCAGCTATTGTGCTGAACCGGTTGAACCGGTTTCCAACCGGTTCAGCCAGTTGATAAAAAATCCCAAATTCGGTCAGAAAGTTCCTAAACCATTCATAACCAATCAACAACAATCATGTGTGGCCTTTATTATCCACACCCAAGCAATACAATCTTAATATCAAAGGGAAGAAAAGATGATGAGGAAGGAGAAAAAGCATATGAAGACGAGGAAGATAAACTGTAGGTAAAAAAAAAATCAGCATGCTTACCTCAGAATCTCCACCAAATATGATCCGTGTATGCCGATGATGACTTCCAAAACTGAGATGCTGTCACTCTCCTCTTCAAAAAAAACCACAGCGCTGAAGCTTTCCCCCACGCTCTCAACTCAGAAGATGTTACTAACCTTTTGTTTTTCTCACTAGCAAAATTTCCCCTCCTTTTCTTTTCTCTTCCTCTTCTGCCCTCCTATCTTCTCACCTTTTATACTCATACCCCTCTCAGCATTTGAGCCTCCTGGGTTCCTTCCCCTTCAGCACTGAAATCCCCTCCATCAGCATGGAAAACACACCCCCCCATTATTTCTCTTGCACTTACGAGGCCAGCTCACTCCCTTCAGTTTTCAGCTTGCTTCACCACCAAGAATCCATATTGATTCGTGGTGGGCTGCAAGGAACCCAAACCAAGACCCAAAATGGGCCCACAACATTGCCCAAAACAGATCTGGAGCTTATGGGCCTGAGCCATGTAGGATTTGGGTCCCAAAATTACCAAAATCAGTGTTTTACACCAGCTGACTCGATGAACCAGCTGAACCGGATGCCAACCGGTCGAACAGGTTGCAAAAAAAATTTGAAAATTTGATAGAATGTTCCTGGAAGAGTGAGGAATCCATGAAAAAAACGGTACGCAATTCCGAGTTCGGAAAAGGGAGATATGATCAAAATAATTACCAAAAATCAGTGTTCTACACCGGCTGACTCAATGAACCGGCTGAACCGGGTGCCAACCGGTCGAACCGGTTGCAAAAAATTTTGAAAATTTGACAGAATGTTCCTGGAAGAGTGAGGAATTCATGAAAAAAAAATGGTACGCAATTCCAAGTTCGGAAAAGGGAGATATGATCAAAATAATTACCAAAAATCAGTGTTCTACACCGACTGACTCGATGAACCGGTTGAACCGGATGCCAACCGGTCGAACTGGTTGCAAAAAAATTTGAAAATTTTACAGAATGTTCCTGGAAGAGTGAGGAATCCATGAAAAAAAACGGTGTGCAATTCAGAGTTTGAATGAGGGAGCTATGATCAAAAGAAACCCGAGTGCTTTGAACCTCAACATGCCCCTATAAACTCCAACTAAGCTAAAACATCGGGATGACCCCACTTCCTTCCTATAGGGTGATGTGAACGACTAGGAAAATGGCCACGATGACCCTCCAAAATGAACCACATACGCACCACAATGGACCACAGACAAGCCCACACGAGGCTCGGACACCGACTAAGCCTAAAAGGGGCCCTAGTGGTGCCATATGAGAACGATGGGTGCAGGTGACACCCAAAGGATAAATGTCAGTGTCGAGGGACAAAATTGAGGGTCTACAAATATGCCCCTCTTCAGTAGACTGAATTGTGAGTGCGATGTGCAAGCAATGCAAGAGTGAAATGAACTCTAGTGAAGAACCCAAATGACCAACAATTTTGTCCCCACCCAATAATAAAGAAGGCTAAGGGAAATAAGTCATGCTGACCAAATGGACTATGGGATACAGGCACGATGCCGGAGAAAGATACAAGGAGACCCGATCACAATGTCGAGAAAGATTAGGGATCCGATTCGGGCAAGTACCGGAAAAAAGGTGGAATCCGGGCAAGTACCGGAGAAGGGTCTGGGTGAGTGCCGGAGAAGGGTTCGGGCAAGTATCGAAAAAGCTCCGGGCGAGTACCGGAAAAGGGTCCGGGCCAGTACCGAAGAAGGGTTCGGGCAAGTACCGAAAAAGCTCCGGTGAGTACCGGAGAAGGTTCGGGCAAGTGGGAGAAGGGTTCGGGCAAGTGCAAAAAGGTCCGGCGAGTAGTACGAGAAGGGTCCGGCAAGCAGTACCGAGAAGGGTCTGGGCGAGTACCGGAGAAGGTTCCGGGCGAGTACCGAAAAAGCTTCGGGCAAGTACCGAAAAAGCTCCAGGCAAGTACCGAAGAAGGGTCCGGGCGAGTACCGGAGAAGGGTCCGGGCGAGTACCGGAAAAGGGTCCGGGCGAGTACCGGAGAAGGGTCCGGACGAGTACCGGAAAAGGGTTCGGGCAAGTACCGAAAAAGCTCCGGGCGAGTACCGGAGAAGGCTTCGAGTAAGTACCGAAAAAGCTCGGGGTGAGTACCGGAGAAGAGTCCGGGCGAGTACCGAAAAAGCTCCGGGCAAGTACCGGAGAAGGGTCCAGGCGAGTACTAGAGAAGGGGATCGAACTCGGGCGCAATGCCGAGGAACCACCGAACTAAAAGTGGTAGGGATGCAAAGACTAAGGCTCTAGACGCCTAAACAAACAGGAGATGCCTTAAAACAAAACTCAGAGCATAATGGGGAGACTCAAGATGCAACCGCTGATGTACTAACCTTGATGACAAAGAGGTATGCCCCAATATGACTCTCGGGATTGCCAACAAATGACTCGAAGAGGCCGGAAATCAAACACCTCCATCATGACAAAAGAAAGGGGTATGCCCCGGTGTAATACCAGAAAATGACGACAAATGACAAGAGAAAAAAAACAATCACCATTAACAGATGGAAAGCAAGGGGTATGCCCCTGCAGGACAAACTCACAAATGTGACAAAGGGTGACAAGAAGGAGTTACGCCCCAGCCTAAGGTATCAATATCATGTCAGAATCCCATAACCACACATATGGTTAAAGTTAGAGAGCTGAAAATATCACAAACATCCATCCTTGAAGAAAAAACCCTCAACTCTAACCCATAACATTCAATAGCCACAAAAATTGATAGGGGGTATGCCCTAGTGTGTACATCTGAAACTCAAATATCTCAATGAAAAATCTGAAACACATCACTGAAGACCCACTCGTTTGAACGTAACAAACAAGACAATGAATGGGGTATGCACCCCTACTGGGTCAATGAATACCGTGAATCTGATCTCAAGTCAGATCCTAGAAGCACTCTGTTGTATGAAGAAATTGAGTTGAATGCGGGGCTTACTCAAACTCCGATGCCCATAACATTGCTAGGTGAAACGGAATGCCTGCGTACATGTACAAAAACCACAGCCAGCATGCAAGGATGGGGGCATGCCCCAGTATGAACATGTCAAAACATCGAGTAAAGGTGCCCTCAATGGTCCCAACTGTCTGTATCATCTGTCTCTGATCACGGGCCTGAGGCAAGTAAACTGAATGGAAAGACAATATGTGACCCTCGATATCCCCCAAAGTAATGGAGACCTGTCAACATCCCATACTCAATCGGTAGACAAAGCCTGTCCGAATGAACCGCATCGAAGCAAACACGAGACCTCATGGCCTCAGGGTGGTCTTACGACTCGGACTGTAATGTAGGCCAAGGGTAAAATGTGAATGAAACGATGGGAAACAAAGGCCCAAATCTCCAAATAGATAGTGTCAAACCCCTGTGCGTAATGTCAAATATCGCAGAACCATGTGAGTGAGGTGACTCAACCCTATATCTAAATAAATAAAAAAAATCAAACAATAGGTGACATGCACCAAAGAACTCATCGTTCATGAAGCGAGACGATGATCGGCGAGGGTAGCTGAAGATGAAGAGGGATGAGACAAACAATGAGTGGAGGTATAGGAAATGGAGAAACAAGCTGGGAAACAAGTGTAGCAATGTGTGACAATGATGAACAACTCATCTTAAGAACGGCAAATCAAAGCAAGTCACTATATGATGGGAATGGTGATGTAGATAATGATCTAGGAAACCTAGTGCAAAGGAAACCAGAACTTCACTCCCAATGTGTCACCCAGATCCATGGTGAGAAGGATCGTTCAATGCTCTCACCCGACTCTTAAAGGAAAAAGAAATCCCTCAAACCCAAAACCACCTCTGATGATCCCAAGTATATCAACGAATACCAAACAAGCACAATTTTTTTTTTCATTTTTTATTTTATTTTTTCCTTTTTCAAATTTTTTCTTTCTTTTTTTTTCATTCATTTTTTTTTTCAACGTAGGCCGAATACCCCACTAGCATAGTCCAACCAAAAGAACCTCAAATCTCAAACCCAAATGGTCTTCTCAAACTAAAACTCCTGGATCAAAACCTAAGAGTGGAACAAAAGATGTGACAAGCCTGACTTGTAGCCTTGAGACGAGAGCGCGTCACCATCACACAAGGGAAAACAGAAGCAAAATGAATACGATGTGAAGATGCAAAACGGAGAAGAAAAGAAACAAGCAATGGTGCAAAAAAGAACCAACGAAGAATAACACAATGCTCCCAATGCTCACAGATCTAATCAATAAATACAAAGCGCATAGGGGCAGGCCCTCAACCCGGGTCAAAAAAAGGTATGCAAGGCTGAATGAAAGAAAAGGCCATAATAAACCGTGTGAGGCTCAAAGGGCTAGCAATAGGGTATATCGATGTATGGGTGTGCAATAGGGAATATGGCTACTCGAAGTGATGGCCACCCATCCTTTGACCATGATCTCATGCATAAAACTTCTTCAGCTGATCCACATTGAGTGGCTTTGTGAACTGATTTTCGTCTAGGTCTGTCAACCAGGTAGCTCCCTCTCGAGTCAAATCTCGGATGACATAAGGCCCGCTCCAACTCGGTCTAAACTTGCCTCTAGGGTCGCTGATCAATCCCCTAAGGACTTTCAAGACTAGGTCACCTCTTTAGAATTTCCTAGGCCTAACCCTCTTTCTAAATGCACGGGTCATCTTTCTTTGATAGGCCTGAGCATGATCTGCTGCCCTCAATCTCTTCTCATCCAACAGGCTAAGCTGATCGTAACAAGACTAGACCCACTCGGCCTCGGATACATGTTGCTCTAGTGCTACTCTTAAAGATCTCATCTCAATCTCAACAGGTAACACTGCCTCCATACCATACACCAAAGAATATGGGGTAGCTCCAATAGAGGTACGAAAAGATGTACGATAAGCCCACAATGCGAAAGAGAGCTTTTCTGACCAATCCCGAGAAGTCTCGACCATCTTTCTCAAAATCCTCTTGATATTCTTATTTGCGGCCTCAACTACCTCGTTAGTTTGCGGCCTGTATGCAAACGATCTGTGATGCTGAATGCCATACTCCTGAATCAACGTGTCCACCTCGCCCCTGAAATGCACTCCTCTATCAGAAATCAGCTCGTGAGGGACCCCGTATCGGCAGATAATGTGCGATCTGATGAATTTGGCCACCCTGGCCGCTATCAATCTAGCATAGGAAGTGGCTTCCACCCACTTGGTGAAATAGTCAATGGCTACTAAGATGTACTCATGACCACTGGAGGACTTGGGCGAGATCTTCCCAATAATATCAACACCCCATACTGAAAATGGCCAAGGGGATGTGAGTGCATGCAACTCAGAAGGTGGCACGTGTATCAAGTCTCCATGCATCTGACACTCCTGACATCTCTGTACAAACTGGCAATAATCTGTCTCCATGGTCAACCAAAAGTAGCCAGCCCTCATGATCTTACGCGCTAGCATATGACCTCCCATGTGTGGGCCACAGACCCCTGCATGAACCTCTCTCATCACTCGATCTGCAGATGTACGGTCTAGACATAATAATAACAGGCCATCAAGTGATCTCATATACAGTGCATCCCCGCAAATAACAAATCTGGTGGCCAACTGTCTCAATGCTCTCCATCCTTGGCCGAGGTTGACTCTGGGTAAGTGCCGCATGACAGAAATTGATAAATATCGTGATACCATGGCAACTCAATCTGATCCTCTATCTCTCCAATCAGACAATAGTAAGTTGGTGCAGACCTAGTTTCAATCAGCAGTGGCCTAACAGTCACCCCTGCGAGGATCACAATCATAGAAGCCAAGGTGGCTAATGCATCGGCAAACTGATTCTCCGCCCCGGGCAGATGTATATACCTTAACACATCAAATCCATCAATCAACAGGTCCAAGTAAGCATGGTAGGGTTTTAGCTTCTCATCCCGAGTCCTCCAGATACCCTGAGTTTACTGTATAACCAAATTGGAATCCCCATGGATCTCCAACTGTCTAATGCCAAGATCGAGTGCAGTCTCCAAACCTGTAATGCAAGCCTCATACTCCACAATATTATTCGTCAACCGGTGATGATCGAAAAATGCTAACCGAACTGATTTGGGGATATGATCACCCTGTGGTGATATTAACAAGATACCAATGCCAAACCCCGACTA
Source organism: Vitis amurensis (assembly GCA_037355405.1). Taxonomy (NCBI): domain Eukaryota; kingdom Viridiplantae; phylum Streptophyta; class Magnoliopsida; order Vitales; family Vitaceae; genus Vitis; species Vitis amurensis. The sequence goes on from CM074692.1 coordinate 17,067,770, forward strand.
ATTGGCAGCACCATCAAAGTACAACCGCCATCCCGTAATACTAGTCATTGAAACGATCTGCTCATCAGGGAAATCATCATCAACCGATCTGTCATCGGATATCGGCAAAGAAGCTAGATGATCTGCAACAATGCTTCCTTTTACTGACTTCTGTATGACATAATGAATATCAAACTCTGTCAACAATACCAGCCATCTCATGAGCCTACCGGTCAGAATAGGCCTATCAAATAGATACCTCAACGGGTCCAATCGTGAGACCAAGAGCACGGAATACTCTGTCATGTAATGTCTAAGCCTCCTAGTGGCCCAAACTAATGCCAAGCAAAGGCGCTCAATCATAATGTACTTGCACTCATACTCAAGCATCCTCTTACTCAAATAATAGATGGCACGCTCCTTTCCCAAATCATCAAGCTGAGCTAACATGCATCCTAAGGCCATGTCTGAAACTGATAAGTACAGAAGCAAAGGACGCCCCGGTGTGGGAGGCACTAAAACCGGAGGAGAAAGGAGACACTCCTTAATCCTCTCAAAAGCGGCCCGACAATCATCACTCCAAAGCGTAGTTTGATTCTTCCTCGAGAAGGCGGAAGATAGGCTCACAAATGTCTGTCGGTCTAGCAATGAAACGACCCGATGCATCTGTAATCGCCTAGGAATCCCCGATCTCTTTCTTAGTCCTCGGGGCAGGCATGTCAAGTATGGCTCTGATTTTCTCTGGATCAATCTCTATACCTCGCTCACTAACAATGTGTCCCAGCAATTTTCCAGAAGCGACCCTAAAGGTGCACTTCTTGGGATTTAATCTCAGCCTGAACTGTCTGATCCTCTCAAAGAACCTTTGTAAGGCTGCTAAGTGATCTGTCCTGTCTCGGGACTTCACTATCATGTCATCCACATATACCTCGACATCTGTGTGCATCATATCATGGAACAGAAGTAGTAGCAGCTCTCGATAAGTGGCTCCTGCATTCTTCAACCCAAATGGCATAACCCGGTAGCAGTAAGTACCCCACTTAGTAATGAAAGAAGTCTTTTCCATATCCTCTGGAGCCATCAGAATCTGATTATACCCAGAAAAGCCATCCATGAAGGACAACATCGGATGCCCTACAGTGCTATCAACCAGCATATCAATGTGTGAGAAGGGAAAATCATCCTTAGGGCTGACCTTATTCAGATCTCGAAAGTCAACACAAACCCTAACCTTGCCGTCCTTTTTGGGAACATGGACGACATTAGCCAGCCACTCAGGATACTCAACCACTCACAAGAAGCCAACACTAAGTTGCTTCCGAATTTCTTCCTTAACCTGCAAACTCCATCAAGGGTGTAGTCTCCTCAATTTCTGCTTAACGGGCTTAGCATGTGGTAAAATGGGCAAGTGATGCTGCACTATGGAGGGGTCAAGGCCCGACATGTCCTCATATGACCATGCAAATACATCCAAGTATGACCTGAGCAGGTCAATCAACCTACTCCTCTCATCAGGAGATAGAAAAGAGCCAATCCTGATCTCCCTGGGCTGATCTGGTGCCCCAAAATCTATCAACTCTGTGCTACCAAAAATGGGTGTGACTTTCTCGTCCTTTGTGTCAGAATCACACTCTGACTTACCACCCAGTGGGTTATCCGTATCTCCCACATCATTAACATCATATATATGTGTCGTGGGTGCTGGTGGTGCAATCAAATGAAGATGTTGTGACACGGTCAAGTACTCGAAAATACTCATATCATTATTGCCATCAGAAATATCATCAAAGTGGGTGACAAACCCGGACATAGTGTTAGAAGAAAGAGGTAGGTCCACAGAGTTGAACGCTCCCTCAACAGAAGTAAAATCAGAAGTAACGACATCAAGGACTGACTCATCATCAAGTACGGAAACTCCAGATAGGTAAAAAGCAGAATGGGGCCCGCGTGGGGCTGCATCAAGGATACGACCAATGCCTATAAAATCCATATCATCAGTGTAGGCATCAGGAATAAAGTCATCCCCATCAGTCTCGAGTACAGAAACTCCGAACATATCGAAAGCAGTATGGGGCCCGCGTGGGGCTGCATCGAAGATACGGCCTATGTCGATCATGTCCATCTCGTCAGTGCCATCTCCCAAATCCATAGGTAGGTCATAGTCAGGGACCTCCTCGGGGAAACACATAGAGAACACACTAGCTCGGTCTGGTGATGGGGGCGCAACTATCATGGCACCAGGCGTCTCAGTAGTCCCGGTGTCCAAATGCATCTGACCTAGGGCTTGCTGGATGTCCTAAATCTCAACTGTCTCTGGAATGCGAACAGTCCCCTCTATGCGGGGTGTATGCTCTGAACCCCTGATGAAGTAGTCAGCCAACTGGAAGGTGTATGAGCGGAGGGGATAATCAAATGGAATGCTAGTCATGCGAGCCCTCACTCTATCCTGCTTGGTTGTGCCATATAACGTGCATCAACCTCTCGTGGGGATGTAACCCAATCCATAGGGTGTGTCGTGATCAAGCTGAAAGTAAACTCGTGGGGCCCCTACTTTTGGCGGCGACCCAATCCCATGCCGAGCAAATAAGACATGCCTCTCATCATGCTTTGAGCACCAAAAGTCTTTGTTGTCTTTGGTCGAACGACATAGGTACCATATCTCTCTTGCCATCCTCTAAGGCCGACAACCTGAACCTCATCGAACGTAAACCCGGTCAAATGTAAGTCATTCTCACTTTGTGGTGATATGTAACACTCGGCTCAGATCAAGTGATAATATCTCTATCAGACCGTATCGTGATAATACGCCCCTCGTGTATGAACTTCACCTTCGATGAAGGGAAGATGGTATAGCACCAGACCTCATGAATCCATGGGCGACCAAGAAGCGAGTTAAAGGATGATTGAATCCTTAAAACACTGAAATACTATGGAGTAACTAAGCTGGCCCAATCATGACATGTGTACCGAGTGTACCCATAAGCTGTCCTCTCGAGTCCCATCATAAGCTCTAACGATCGTGTAGAAGCCCTAAAATCGGGTGGCGAAAACCCAAGTGCAATAGTAGTAACCAATGGACGAGCGTTCGAGGCGAGAACCATTGTCCAGTGAGAATGCACGCACACCGATGGCCCTGAACAAACAACATCAATGAATAAGGGTCGAACATGATTTGATCCCTCTGGTGGCAAGTCATCATCAGAAAACACTTTGCATGTAGCTCTATCAGCTGTCAACATGTGAATAAGCCCCTCTGGGGTAGTAGCAGTGTCAACCCTAATCTGGCCAAGGGCTCTAACCAATGCATTTCTATATGTACTAGATGAGGCCAAAAGGCTCCAAATAGATATGCGAGCTTGAGTAGTGCGTAGCTGGCATAATATCTCATCATCTTCCCTCTGAACCTCCTCTCTGGCAGCTATACCAGCAAATGGCCTGTCAAAGGGTGGAGGTTGTGCTACCCTTCCACTCCGTGTAACTATCTGAACATCTCTGTGAGGGGGCCTATATTCCTCTGGGAACAGAATGAAGGGTGTCATAGGTGGCACATGCTGTAAGTATACTGGTGATACTGGAGGCGGCCCATAAATCTTGTCCGGGGTCAAACTGAATGGCCTGGGGATCTGCTGTCTAGGTATATATCCAATAAAATCTGACTCCTCATATAGACTGATCGGCTGAGGAGCCTCTCCATCCCAACCCATCATAAATATCTCATCCCCTGCAAACTCAATCAAATGTACCCCTTCTGGGAGTGGAGGTACTGCTCTAGTGTCATGAGTAGGTAGCGGGTCTGTGGCTACACCCGGGCGCCCCAAATCAACCAAGCCCTGATCAATTAAATCCCGAATGGCATGTCTCAAGGTCTTTGAGCAGTTTATCGTATCATGGCCTGCTCTCTGATGGTAGGCACAGTGAAGATCTATCCTGAATCCTGGGGGGGGTAGGCTGTAATGGTGGTCTAGGTGGTAGTGGGGCAATTAGTCCTCCCTCAACCAATCTCTGAAAAGCTTGGCTTAGTGGCATCCCAAGCTGTGTGAACTGTCTAACCGACCTCGGTGGGGGCGGTGCTCTATACCGATGATGGTACTGCATAGGCGGCCTCTGGGGTGCCTATGTAGCATATACCGGCTGTGGTGGTGGGTGCATATAAGTAGTCCATGTCGGCCTAATGGGAGCAACTGGTCTGTACCGATCATGTTGTATCATTTGATAAGGAGTGACTAAAAACTGACTCTGAAACGGAGGACGATGTGCGAACCTATGTCCTGTCATGCCAATAGTACCAACATCTGAGGGCCTGGGTCCTGATCCCGGCTTCTTCCCCTTTGAGTCTGAATGGGAAGAATCTGCCCATAAACCTCTAGATATACCCTCCTCAATACCATAGAGGGCCTGTACTAATGAGCCAAAGTCTGTCTGAGGGAAGCCCATGAGATGCCTAGCAAAGCGGGGTTGAAGGCTACGCATAATCATACTGATCTGATCATGCTCTGAAGGTCTATCAATAATCTGTGCTATCTTCTCCCTCCAACGGGAAATGAATGAAGTGACTGACTCATCCGGCCCCTGTCTGAGGGCCTCTAACTCCCCTCCGGATACATCCACTACAGTATTGAAAGAATACTGTCTGATAAACTCTTGTCCCAAATCAGCCCATGTCCTACGTCTCGAAGGGTCCAATGAGGCAAACCAATGTTGAGCAACACCACTCAGTGACAAAGGGAATAACATAATCATCTGTGCCTCATCTAGTCTATGCCCGCACATAACAGTGCTATATAACTACAAGTGAATATGGGGGCACCCTATCCCCGTGTATCTCTCAATGTCCGGCATACGGAACTCAACAGGCAAAGCTGCTACTGGCAGATCATCATATCCATCCCAACTCATCATCCCATCAGAAACATGTAGTGATCTCATCCTCTGCTCAATCTTGTCAATCCGAGCCTGGGTGTCATCAACAATCTGTGCAGGTGCCACAACAGAATGCGGCGTAGTCTCAGTCTGACCATGCAACACAAATGCTCCAGCCTGGGGAGCTGACTGAACCGGTGGTGGTGGTGGTGGTGGAACTATGTAGTCCTGTTGTATAGTAGGTCCAGATGGCCCAGATGGTGGTGGTGGTGGTGGTGGTGTGGTAGAGTCATGCAGGGTGCTCCCGGAATCGGCAATGGCTGGGCCTGGTGCCCATCAATCCTTTGACCCAGTCCTAAGATAGCGTCCCTAAGTGACGCCATGGTATCGGTAATCTCAGCCAACTGGTCAACGGTAGCGTACTGAGGGTCCATATCTCTATGATCTGGTATCTACTCTAACTGGCTGGGTGAATCTGATCCTCTAACCAGTCTATCTCCAATCCGAATCCAAGCTCGGGAACCCAGGTCGATCTCAATCAATAATCCTACAAAAGGAAAGGGGTACATCAGTTCCCGTGACTATCAATCCTGAAATCAAACTAGGAACGTACAACTAAAATCTTCCGAGAGAATGAGTTGACATATGATGTCAATAGCCAAACTGATATACGGTTCCACAGGCAGGAACGGGATTCTGACATGGTGATACCTCAGGGGTAATGTGGCTCAAAAGTCAAAAAAAGAGAAAAGGCAAGTCCTAAAAGACTAGATGACTGTACCCACAGGGATACACAACCTAAGGTCCTAACTAACAATCAATCAACAATCAAAGTGACATGCTGGCCATGCATGTATCCATGAAATCCAGCTCAGGGCTATACAGGTCTTCATTGCTCAGATATCCATCTTTTCCATAGTGCTCCCAAACATCGATATAGCCCTTATGCTAGGCCCTATTCCAAACCCCTAGCTTGGTCGAAGGCGAACAATTGGGAATGACTCCCAAGAAACACAAGCAATCCATGAGGAATAGTTGACTAAGACTAGTGATTCGGAAGTAAGGGGATACACACGTGCCCCACAAACACAAGCAGCAAGCAGTCATGCAAGGGAAGGAGCAGTCATACAACAAATAGTCATGCACAAAGAGATAGCCTACCACACATCTACACACAATCTAATCATCTAACTCTAATCCCAAATGTCATAGCTAGATACCAATCAACAATGAGCAAGCATGCTAGAATCCAACAGGTGAACAACACATCACAGGTGCAAGCCAAATACCAACCAAGTACGTGATCATCAGTCATCTATGTAGCCTAAGAGTCTACTGATCAATGAACCATGTGCTCCAATATACCCAACTCAAGTTCAAGCTTGATCTTCTTATGAAACCAGAGATTCTGGGTTCGATCCCCAGTGGAGTCGCCAATTTGTGGACCCTCACCCGATCCACCGGACCGGCGCGACATCGCTTTTAAAATGAAAAGAAAGAATGAAAAAGTTGAGTTTTCCAGTTTTGCAAAACCCGCCCTCGGTGAGGAACGGTGTTGTTTGGAGTCGCCACTTAATTTTTATTTTTGTTTTTAAAATGGGGAAAATTAAGTAAGAACAAAAACCCCCTGATGACCCCAATATGGGAAAAAACGATATGCGAAAACTAGATTCTGGGTCCGGGGATCAGATTACCCATTAGGAAGGTACCTCATGCGAGGTAGCACCCCTCTAGGCCCGGAACTCGGTCTCTACTAATGAATTGGGTATGTGGGAGCATATGGGTCAAAGATGAAACCCTAGGCTAAATAGATGTCATGAATCACACAATCCTAGTTGGTATTTGGCATACATATGAATTCAACCAACCAAAATAATGGGTGCGTACCTGTGGTCCCTAGCCAAGCGCTGCATAAAAGGTCAATAAACACATAACAAACATTCAAGATTAAGCACCATGCATGCATATGATTCAACAATCAAAACCAACGATGCGTACCTGTAGTCCCTAGCCATGTGCTATAGTAGAGGGTAAGTCAGTCACGCAACATGTATTCAAAATCAAGCATCCAAGCTTGTGCCAAAAAGGAAGATAGCTGGTTGAAATGAGGTAAGGGACTCCCCAAATGTCATACAAATCGAACTAGACTCATCTAGACCACACCACCCATAACTTCAAAATTGCCCATACTAACTGAAATCAAACACTGACTTAAACCTTCAAGATGGCTCACAAGTGCCCTATAGCAAATGGGTTTGAGCCCCAATGGATAAGGGCTCGAAAAATGCCCAAAATCGAGGGCTACCTAAAGTCCTCCAGCAGAACAGGTTGAACTAGTTCTCAACTGGTACAACCTATTGAGAAGAATTCCAAAATTTTTCTAGAAAACTCTTAAATGAGTGAGGATTCAAACAAAAGAAACGGTTCTCAATTCCGAACCCGGATGAGTGAGAACCAGACAAAGAAAGGTCAGGGGTTCCTCATGGCTGACAGAGGCAGCCAGCTATGGCGCTGAACCGGTTGAATCGGTTTCCAACTGGTCCATCTAGTTGATAAAAAATCCCAAATTCGGTCAGAAGGTTCCTAAGTGATTAAGGAAGCAAACAAAAGAAACGGTTCTCAATTCCGAGCTCGGATGAGTGAGAACCAGACAAAGAAAGGCAGGTGTTCTTCATGGCTGACTGAGGCAGCCAGCTATTGTGCTGAACCAGTTGAATCGATTTCCAACCTGTTTAGCCGGTTGATAAAAAAATCCCAAATTCGGTCAGAAAGTTCCTAAGTGATTAAGGAAGCAAACAAAAGAAACGGTTCTCAATTCCGAGCCCGGATGAGTGAGAACCAGACAAAGAAAGGCAGGTGTTCCTCATTGCTGACAGAGACAGCCAGCTATTGTGCTAAACCGGTTGAACCGGTTCCCAACCGGTTCAGCCGGTTGATAAAAAAATCCCAAATTCAGTCAGAAAGTTCCAAAGTGATTAAGGAAGCAAACAAAAGAAACGGTTTTCAATTCCGAGCCCGGATGAGTGAGAACCAAATAAAGAAAGGCAGGTGTTCCTCATGGCTGACAGAGGCAGCCAGCTATTGTGCTGAACCGGTTGAACCGGTTTCCAACCGGTTGATAAAATATCCCAATTCGGTCAGAAAGTTCCTAAACCATTCATAACCAATTAACAACAATCATGTGTGGCCTTTATTATCCACACCCAAGCAATACAATCTTCATATCAAAGGGAAGAAAAGATGATGAGGAAAGAGAAAAAGCATATGAAGACGAGGAAGATAAACTATAGGTAAAAAAATTCAGCATGCTTTCCTCAGAATCTCCACCAAATATGATCCGTGTATGCCGATGATGACTTCCAAAACTGAGATGCTGTCACTCTCCTCTTCAAAAAAACCACAGCGCTGAAGCTTTCCCCCACGCTCTCAACTCAGAAGATGCTACTGACCTTTTGTTTTTCTCACCAGCAAAATTTCCCCTCTCCAAAATGTCCCTTCCTTTTCCTTTCTCTTCCTCTTCTGCCCTCCTATCTTCTCACCTTTTATACTCATACCCCTCTCAGCATTTGAGCCTCCTGGGTTCCTTCCCCTTCAGCACTGAAATCCCCTCCATCAGCATGGAAAACACACCCCCCCATTATTTCTCTTGCACTTACGAGGCCAGCTCACTCCCTTCAGTTTTCAGCTTGCTTCACCACCAAGAATCCATATGGATTCGTGGTGGGCTGCAAGGAACCCAAACCAAGGCCCAAAATGGGCCCACAACATTGCCCAAAACAGATCTAGAGCTTATGGGCCTGAGCCATGTAGGATTTGGGTCTCAAAATTACCAAAATCAGTGTTTTACACCAGCTGACTCGATGAACCGGCTGAATCGGATGCCAACCGGTTGAACAGGTTGCAAAAAAAATTTGAAAATTTGACATAATGTTCCTGGAAGAGTGAGAAATCCATGAAAAAAAACGGTACGCAATTCCGAGTTCGGAAAAGGGAGATATGATCAAAATAATTACCAAAAATCAGTGTTCTACACCGGCTGACTCGATGAACCGGCTGAACCGGATGCCAACCGGTCGAACCGGTTGCAAAAAATTTTGAAAATTTGACAGAATGTTCCTGGAAGAGTGAGGAATTCATGAAAAAAAATGGTACGCAATTCCAAGTTCGGAAAAGGGAGATATGATCAAAATAATTACCAAAAATCAGTGTTCTACACCGGCTGACTCGATGAACCGGCTGAACCGGATGCCAACAAGTCGAACCGGTTGCAAAAAATTTTGAAAATTTGACAGAATGTTCTTGGAAGAGTGAGGAATCCATGAAAAAAAACGGTGTGCAATTCAGAGTTTGAATGAAGGAGCTATGATCAAAACAAGCCCGAGTGCTTCGAACCTCAACATGCCCCTATAAACTCCAACTAAGCTAAAACATCGGGATGACCCCACTTCCTTCCTATAGGGTGATATGAACGACTAGGAAAATGGCCACGATGACCCTCCAAAATGAACCACATACGCACCACAATGGACCACAGACAAGCCCACACGAGGCTCGGACACCGACTAAGCCCAAAAGGGGCCCTAGTGGTGCCATATGAGAACGATGGGTACAGGTGACACCCAAAGGATAAATGTCAGTGTCGAGGGACAAAATTGAGGGTCTACAGGGAGTCCATCAATGACTCCCAACCAATTAAGGTTTAGGGCATCAAGCTTTAAGGATCTTTCAACCACTAACTCCTCGGATTTTACCCCAGACTTTTGAGAATGAATTTTAATACCCAAGCACCTACAGTATGTTAAACTCCACCTATTCATCCTTGTAACGAGCATTGAGGTTAGTGACTCCCAACCAATGAAGGCTTAGGGCACCAGGTTTTAAAGATTTTCACCATATACCCCTCAGACCTTGCTCGGGTTTTAAGGCAAGCAAACATTTTTTCTTTCTTTCTTTCTTTTTCAAAGGCTCATTGGCCTTTTATAAGGTGTCCCAACACTATTAAATGAGGTCAATTCCTAAGTCAAGAGGGAAATAGTTTTTCATCTTATAATCGGAACCTATTGTGCATAGTGTGTGAATAGCTTAAAGTGGAAGAACTAAGGTTGAATTCAATAGAAGTTTCAACAATTCATCAACTTTAGTAATCATAATACAAACTCTAAGTCAAGTAAAAAAAACAAAAATTCAATTTCTCTCATTTTATTTTGAGAATTTTTCCTTAATAACCATGGAGAGTAGAATAAAAACTTAAAAAGTTTTAAAATTAAGCAAAAAGAAACTAAATTATCAAAATAACTTAGCATTAATAACAAAACTTCCTTCCTCAACTCTCCCCCCAACCAAGCTGAACATTGTCCTCAATGTGACAAAAGCGATTGAAAAATAAGGAGGCAGTGGTACCTCCTGAGTGACATGGAGTCTGAGTCGTATAGGAGAAACCACATGTTTAAAAAAAACAAAAGAGTTAGTGAGTAGAGGAAATAGAAAAATGCCAAGTTTAAACAAAAATGATGTCTATATATGATGTATCATCAGTAATACATCCAATCCCAGAATATAAAACATCAAAATATGGAATTATGTATACTAATATAATATGTAAAGACAAAAAGTAAAGAGATGATCAAGTAATGGTAAGGTCATGTGGAGCTGATGCATTTGTGGTGGCCTCTTGAGTGGGTTGGATCAGGACTTTGACCTCTATTCTGATAGTCTCCTTAGATAGAATAGTCTCCTCAACTAGAGCTCTCAACTGGAGCTATGGGCTCTGATGGTTTTAGAGAGGTCAGTAATGGAGTGAGAGGCTTCGTGTGTGTGATCTCATGGTGCATGGGGCTCTCCTCTTCAGATGCATGGTGCGGGGCTTTGTTGGCATTTTCGCAACTTCCCTTGGCTTTGCAAGATGTTTTCGCACACCATTTCGTAGCTTGGAGGCCATTTCGAAGCCAAAAGGAAAAAAAGAAACATTTTCGCAGCCAAAAGGAAAAAAGAAACATTTTCGTAGCCCATTTCGAAGCTTGGAGATCATTTCATAGCCATTTTCGAAGCTTGGAAATCATTTCACAGCAAAAAGGTAATTTCGCAGCCAATGGGGGATTTCGTAGGGGGTAGCTATGGGGCTGCGAAATCATTTCGCAGTCAAAGGGGAATTTCACAGCCAAGAGGCATTTTCGTAGCCCATTTCGCAGCCAAGAGGCATTTTAACTGCCAATGGAAAAAATAGAAACATTTTCGCAGCCCATTTCACAACTGCGAAATGGGGTTGGGTGGCTGCGAAATGGTACTCGTGTGCCAAGGGATGGTTTCGCAACTGGGGTTAGGTGGCTGTGAAATGGCACTCGTGTGCCAAGGGGTGGTTTCGTAGCTGCGAAACCACCTGCGAAATTGGGGCTCGGCTGCAAAATTTGGGATTTTAAGGCGTGGAGGATTTCATAACGATTTTGCAGCTGCGAAATGAGGGGGGGTCTGCGAAGTGGCACTCGTGTGCCAAAGGGGTGTTTCGCAACTACGAAAATTTTCGCAGAGGGGGATAGGAGGCTGCGAAATCATTTCGTAGCGGCTACTTGGGGGCTGTGAAATTATTTCGCAGCCAAGGGCCATTTTCGCAAAGGCCCTTTTTAGGCTGCGAAATTTCGCAGACCATGCCTTTTCCTTGATTTTGAGCTACTCTTGATTCTCAACTTCCTTCTTTCACCTCTTTTGACATTCCTCCTGATTTTGATCATCCAAAAACCTATATTAAATCAAAACAAAGTAAAATTAAAGCATTGAAATCAAAATTAAAACAAGTAATAAAATAAAACAAAAAGATATGGACTAGCTAGCCTTTAGAAAGACTAAGTCCATCAAAAAATTTGATCCTGATTTAGCTTGCCTGGATCCCATATGAAGTTTGCATCTCTCACTTGAGACTTGCTCTGTATGATTTTGTCATACAAAGCTTGGGGGAAAGGTAGAGGCATGTGTTTCTTCATCATTTCTTCCTTAATGACTATTCTCTGTGGTTCTTCATCTATATTAACATCATAGTCATCTTTCTCTATACTTTTCCTCTTTTTCTTTCCTTTGTTTTCCTCCCTTATCTCTTTCTCTGCTTTACTCTCTACCTTATGCTCTAGCTTGGATGTGGGTAGATCAACCTCTTTACCACTCCTCAAAGTGATAACTGTTTTAACTTCCTTCACCATTGAAGATTCTCCTTTTTGAGCCTCCACTTCATGGATACCCTTGGAATTTTGATAAGGTTGAGAAGAAAAGTTTCCTTTCTCCTGCACTTTGTTGAGGTTGGCAAGCCTTGAGATTGAATATTGGAGATTATCTATCTTTCGAGATAGATCATTTTGCACTCCATCCATCTTTTTGTTCAATGAACTCTCTACATTGTCAATTCTTTGATTGAGTTGAGCATTGATGGGTTTTTGAGCTCCAACAAAGTCTCCCACGACCTTGCTAAAATTCATCATAGCTTGTTCAAGGTTCGAGGCTTGTGGAAGTGCTTGAGTCTGGTACTAAGGTGGCTGTGGTTTCCAAGAGAAATTTGGATGGTTCCTCCAATTGGAATTGTAGGTGTTGCAATCACCAAACGTTTCTCTCACCGTTGGAATGGTAGGACACTCCTTCACCAAGTGCTCATAAGATAGACAAATGGCACAAGGCATAGCTTGTAATGGTGTCTGATAGATGGCTTGCACTTCTTGCATCTTCTTCATTTCTAGCTCTTCCAATCTTCTTGCCATAGCTGCAATCTTTGCCTTCATGTCTATGTCGTCGTTCAAAATATACATCTCGCCCTTAGCATCATGTCGAGACTTCATCCTCCCCATATCTCGAGCATTTGGTTCATCGCATCCTCTTGAAACTTCAGTCACATAACTCATGAAGTTCATGGCTTCCTCTACTATCTCGTATTCAATATGGCATGCACAACTAGCAATTTGTAAATTAAAAACAGAGAAAACAAAAGAAAACAAAAGAAAAAGAATTCTAGAAAAGGAAAAAAAATTATTAAGATTAACTAAAAACTAAATAAAAGCTATACTAAAATATGAACAAAGAAAAAGAAACAAATAAAAAGAGTTAGTAAAAGGAAAAGAAAAGTCACCAAACTTGTGATGAAGATCACAAGTACTCTGAAAATGTGATATCACTATAAAGTGGCAGCATCCCTGGCAGCGACGCCATTTGATTCGTTCCCAATTGGTGTATCAGCTGATTCATGTCCTCTCAATGGTCCCCAACAACGGTGCCATTTGATTCGTATCCAGCTGGTGTTCCTTGATTGCGGTCCTCAGGGAGTAATCAACAAAATTTATAACATATTACACCATGTACTAGGATAGCCTTAGCTAGCATAGCATAGTGGCTCTAGGATCATTCACTGGGATGGGTTTTCACTTCACAATTGATATTAATTCAAAGCTGAATTGGTGCCTTTTCATTTCAAGGTTAGCTTTAAAAGAAAACATAAAGATGTTTGAAAAATGATTGGTTTTAAGCTAACCAAAAATAATAGTAACTGAAATTACTAATAAAGAAAAGTGTTTCTTGGAGTTTCAGATCACTAGGCTCAGGTTCCTAATACAAAAAGAGAGTTCTGGTCACTTGTTTCTTTTTCTCGCATTGGGGATTTAACATATAGTTATTTCCCGAACCGGTGTGGTACAGATGCTTCCCCTTAATGGGTTCAAACACTAAATCCTTGTCACTGATGCATCTTACAATGGCTCATACCTCTCACCTAGCACTTGCCATTCAAGGTGATCTTTAACCTTGGATTACCCGTTAAAAGCTCGCAAGAGATAACTAATGGATATCTCCTTGGAGTCTAAAAGATTACCAAGTGTTGGCTATTCTAGAAAATCCTACCTTCAAACCACCTCCCAACGGCTCGTAAGAGATAAACTAGTGCATCTCAATGGATGGAGATCACTTGCCTTACCAAGTGTTGGCCCAGGTGATTAAAAGGCGTTTTAAGTTAACTAAAAAGATAAAAACCATTAACGGGTCACACTTTCTCTTCATTAAAAGCTAAAATAACAAAACTTCCAATTTTTGCATGTGGAAACTTACTCGGCTTTCTTCACTCCAAGAGACAAAGAGCCTAGCCACTCATCCTCTGAGGAAACCTCCTCAGAGTTTGTTTGGCTAGAAATAAAAATAACGAGAAAACAAAAATATGAAGGAAAAACAGAGCAAGTGTTCTGTAAAATACATTTCTTACTATGATCCTCCTCTCGTCGGATTACATATGGATTACATGATTTCTTTACATTGGTTCAAAGATATATATAGAGAATATATTTTCTAAGAAATATCTCAATAATATCTTTGACTGATTACAAGGAGAAAATAGAAATTTACACAAAATATCTGAGAAAAATCTAACTAAGTCGATTGCAAATATCTAAGAGTGCACCGGTGGATTTCACAAGGTGATTCACATGTTGAATTATCCATTTTTCAAGTTTGAACTTTGGTTTTGCAACTTCGAGGTGATTCCGCAACTTGGAGATGATTTGCAACTTGATTCGTAGCTTGGAGGCCATTTCGCAACCAAGGGCCATTTCGTAGCCAAGGAGCATTTTTGCAGGGTGGAGACATTTTTGCAGCCCATTTCGCAGCTGCGAAATGAGGGGGTGGAGCTGCGAAATGGCACTCGTGTGCCAAGGGGTGGTTTCGCAGCTGCGAAACACCCTGCAGAATTTTCGCAACTCATTTGCTCAACTTTGCGCAGTTGTCTTCAAACAGCCATAACTTCTTCGTTTCAACTCCAATTCGCGCACTATTTAAAGGATTGGACTCCTGACTTCCCGAGCTTCGAAATGAAATATAGTATGCATGAAATGGACTCCTGGAAGTACTCGAAATGTGTCCAAAAGTTTCCATCCTCTTGAATTCTTCATGTTAGATTTCTCTCTTTTTCCTCCTTGCATTCTTGATTGGCTTTGGCAAAGAACTACGAAGCTCAAAAGCTTGGATTCTTTGTTTAAATGAGCTTCCATTTGCTTTGCCATGGATTATATAAAGCTCTCCCTCATCTTAGATAGCTTTGGTGATCAAAAAGCTATCAAAAACACCAAAACTTAACACAATTTGATTAGAAACAATTGCAAGGGTCCTTAACATGCCAATTGAGTTAAAAGGTAATAACTACTACTCAAAAGTGTTTAAAAGAGTTAATTACAAGCTATAAAATAGCACTTTTTGAGTAGTAATCATCTGCTATTTGGCTTAGGAAACTCTTAGAATTTTCCTCCTTAGGCATTGCACCCCTGATTGTATCTGGAGTAGAGTGCTTCATGATCATAAGACTCATGTAGTTAGAACACTCCCACTTGTCAAAGTTAGCCCTTTGTTCCATAGTATTTCATTAGTAAGGGTAGGAGGTCGTTTAGTCTAGATCGCATAGTCTAGATCCATACACCTAAGTAAAATAGAAATATATTCTTTCCATTTTCCGAAGTTAGTGCCATTAAGCACTAGAATGTTGTTTATGTTGGCAGATATAAAGGAAGCATTAACTGTATGCAAAATAAAATAATAAGCTCACAATAAACAACATTGATAGTTAGTCTTTTGACAAAAATAACAATTTATAAATGGTATTATTATAAAAAAGGTAGTTAATATATACTGATAACAAATTCTGCCAACAATATGCCTATCTTTGGATTGACTTATTGCATGCATGGACATCACCAAAATATCACATATTTACTACCACAAGTGTCTAAAATTTGGTAAAAAATAATCTTCCTTTGGGTCAATCATTTTATGCATAGATTTAAATACTACTCATAGAATTCCATAATAAAATCCACATACTTCAAGATAAATAAATTTACATAATAGAGGTCACTTTGGTGACATATAATTTCACTTTAATTCATATTGAAATATTGGATTTTAAACATGCCAAAAAAAAATTGGCCAATGGTCAAACGAGCCAATCAAAGATCTACTGGGTCGATCAAATGGGTCAGCCAAAGGTTCAACTGGGTCAATCAAAGGTCCAACTAGATCGGTCCAACTAGGTCGGTCAAACAGATCAATCAAAGGTCTAACCATACCCAATACTTGACTCAACTTAAATGGACTTGGGTTCAACAATCCAAATGACCCAATATAATGACTTAGGCCCAATGTCCAAATGACCTTATTAAAAGACTTAGGCCCGATGTCCAGATGACCTTATAAATTAAAAGACTTAAGCCCAATGTTCAAGTGACCTTATTAAAAGACTTATCAAAATGTAACAAGATAATGATGAAAAAATAGGTCATTATCACCCAACCACTTCATCTTTATCCCCAAGATTCTCAAAAACACTTATATTTTATCTTGAAAAATATGCAAACAATCCAAGAGAAAATATCTTATAAAAATATTGATATTTATTGGAAAAATAATTTACAATAGAAAATCTGGATAATTTGGATTAAAGAAAGTTTCCTTTACAACCAAACACAAAAAAAAAATGGTGGATGAATGAATGGAAATCAAATTAAAAAAACTTCATCCACCATGAAACAACTTTAATTAAAACCTAATAGATTTAACAAAAGTGGCTCTAATACTACTTGTTGGAGAATCACAAATCATACAGAATGATTATAGAAACTAATGATCTAAACAATAAATACGTCAAAATCTCATGCTAAATCTATAGGATAATAATATCGGAAGACATACCTGAATCCATTGAGATTATGTACGTGGATCTTGTTTTCCACATCTGGAACGAATATTACAGCCTCAAAATCACTCACTAATGGAATGTAAATGATAAGCCATTTTTCTATCTCCTCTCGTTTAGATTGGGGACCATAACCCTATTTATACCCCTTATTATTTTATTTTATTTATTGACTCATCATTAATAAATAAAATAAAATTGGTCTTTACACATTACAAATCTCATACAGTCCATATATATAGAGATGCTTTAAAGGTCCATCATTAACTTAATTGATCACATTTAATTAGGCCAAAAAATAAGATAGCTAGCTTAATGTACAATGTGTTAATATGTAGGCCCATAATTACCAAAATATCCAACATGAAGTTCATTCAATAAACTCTTTAGATTGTCTCAAAAAGTTGAGAAGAAACGCCTAGAAAGTGTCTTGATTAATAAATCTTCAATTTGAAGAAGTGAAGAAATGTGTCTAGTTATATATGAGTTATCTAGGAGCAACTTTTTCATGCACAAAATGGAATTAAGCTCAATGTGTTTGGTTTGTTGGGATTGAGCCCTATGGGCCCACCATGGCTGGCGCTTAGCACTTCCGAAGGGAAGGCTAGAGGCCCAGGACCGTGGCCCCTCAATCACACCAATTGTTTATTTGTTCCTTAAGGAGGCGTCCCCAGGAGGATTCGAGACTAGGACTAAACCTTATGTCCAACCTTCTCCTGGTACCATCTGGGTAAGTAGCCAGATGGTACCAGGAGAAGGTTGGACATAAGGTTTAGTCCTAGTCTCGAATCCTCCTGGGGATGCCTCCTTAAGGAACAAATAAACAATTGGTGTGATTGAGGGGCCACGGTCCTGGGCCTCTAGCCTTCCCTTCGTAAGTGCTAAGCGCCAGCCATGGTGGGCCCATAGGGCTCAATCCTGTCTCCTAAAAGTAGGATTCCTTATCATGTGAAGAGGGCTCATATTATCACATAATAGGAAAGTGATCTTTGTAGTTGAAGACCAATGTCATGAAGAAATGCGAGCCATATAAGTTTTGCTGCAGTGGGGGTAAAAATCAATATTCAGCTTTTGTACTTGAGCATGTCATTGTTCGTTGTTTTTTTTGGAACTCTAGGAAATACAGTTAGCTCTAAGATGGATGAAGTAGCCTAGTGTACTTCTATTTACGAGTCTTAGGAAAACTAAACTTGACCAATCATATTTAAAGAAAGCATATGAGTTAAACTTTATTTATTTTAAATAAAATATTATTAACCATTATTATCTTTAAATTTTTATTGTATTTTGAAAAAAGAAAATAAATTATGTTTTTAGATGTTATTTATAGATAGATAAATAGATAGATAGATCTATTAAAATAATATTTTTTTTATAAAATATATATAAATTATGATTTTATTATAATATTATGATTCATGTAATACCGAAAACTATTTATTTGTTTGTAATTAAAAATATTTTTTTTAGTAGGACTTGAATAAAATTTAACTAGTATTATATAAATTGAATTAAAAAAAAATTCAAATAAATAAAAAATTATTTTATTTTTAATAATACTTGAATTAAATTTAATTAATATAATGTTAATTTTGAATTTATAATCTTTATTTTTAAAAAAAAATATACTTTTAAAAACAAATTGCCAAACATGTTTATTGTTATCAAATACTAAAAAAAAAATCATTTTCTAAAAACAAATATCAGGAAATATAATCAAACAACCCTAGATTTGTACCCTTTGAAAACTTTAATTTATATTATCTTAAATTAAGACTTGTTTTTTTACTCCAAATTCGAGTATCATTGTTATTTCAAAAGGGATGTTGGTCCTCTACTTTGTTTTTAGATATTAGTAATAACTTTGGTTAATACTTTTACTTCTTGTACTATCACCAATAATGGGAAAAATGAATCAAACATAAATATTTATAATATAAATATTATTAAATATCTCAAAAACTAGGGGAAGAAGTTTTTCCAACTCATTTTAAATATGCACACACATTTTAATGTTATGGGAGCATACCAGATCCAAAGTCTGACCATACTGATATAAAAGAAAGCAAGTAATTAAAAATTATATTATATTAAGTTAATCCTTGATCTCGATGCAAAACTTTAAGTGTTTCAAGTGGTCTCATCATTCCATGGAATACAGTAAATATATTGTGTTGGCATAAGAGGTATTATAATATCTCATATAAGTTAGGGTAAAAGTTCATCCATCTTAATCATAAAGATGTGTTTTTAGATTGGTTTTCAAAGAAACTCTTTTAACTTTTTTTCAAATTCCTTCTTGGTGTTCAATCTGAAAATGACATGGATGAAATGAAGGGGTGGGAACACTAAAAGAAAATGGTGGTCCCATTTCTAAAGCTGAATCAACTTGTTCACCATCGATGTCGAAAATTTTCCAAGTATTTAGGGTCCATGTGATGCTTTTTCCAAGTCAGTGTAGACAAAGTATTTAGGGTCCATGTGAAAATTTTCCAAGTATTTAGGGTCCATGTGATGCTTTTTCCAAGTCAGTGTAGACAAAGTATTTAGGGTCCATGTGAAAATTTTCCAAGTATTTAGGGTCCATGTTATGCTTTTTCCAAGTCAGTGTCCACAAATTTTGGGAAGAGTGGAATCTTTGGCTTGATAAGATGCTTCCCGCATTTAGCGCATAGACTTGGACAAACCTTATCTAGAAGATGACGGTAGTGAACCAAAGTATTTTAGTCCACAAATGACATTATTAGAGAAAAAAATTGAATATAAAGTATCAGCTGATGTTTATTTTTAAAATTTTTGGTTGAAGTAATTTATTTTCAAATTTCATTTCCTTTATTTTTAACTTTTTGTTAACTTATTACTTATTTTTTAAAAAAATTTATTAAATAAAAAAAATTAAATTATTTTATTTTTCTAAATAGTAAAAATAATATATTGGTTTTTTTATTTCTTAATATTTAATAAAAATAAATTTAAAAAAAAAAAGCTTAATACTTAATATTATTAAATGCTGTTTAATTTTTGTTTAATTTTAAACTCTATTTAAAATTAATTCAAAAAAAACACACACTACTTTAATATATTCTTCTTTTCCCCCTATTACTTCTATTCCAAAATAATAATTCAACTCATTCATGCTACTTTTCCAAAATAATAATAATAATAATAATAATAATAAGGATGATGATGATAATTTAATCAATGAAAAAGAAAAGGGGGATAAAATGGGCTCCAAGTTATATAGATCTAATAAAACTTTGAGGTGGAAAAGTAGAGGAAGGACTATTAACATATGATACTCTACTTTTTGTCACTACCTATTCTTCAATCCCTTTCTAAAATGTCGTCATCCAATTAATGGGACAAAATTAAAGCTATCAAAAGTCCTCAACTCATGTGACAATTCTACAACTCATCCAATTGAATCCACAAAAAATAATAATAATTAATAAGTTTATTTGAAAGGTATCAGGGCTACCGTCAATAAATCCAACTATTTATTCATGCACCTAAAGCAATTATTAAAAGTAGAAAATGATAGTTATCAGCTTGCCAGGCGTTTGACATGAAAGATTTGGAAGTTGTATTTGAAAAATGTATGTATTAAAGATAACGATAATTTTGATATATTAAAAAAATTGAATCAAATAAAAATCTATCTTCAGTTTTACATTTGATGAGGACAAAGCATGGATATATTTGCTTCTCCAAACTATGAATAAATTATTTGATAAATTATAAAGTTGAAAATTTTATTGAAACACTTTTAGGTTATGTTTAGTTCCCGGAAAATACTAAAAAAAAAAAAATAGTACAGAAAATGATATTCTCATGTTGAAGAAAGTTGGATATAATTAAAATTACTGATAAATTAATATATTTTAAAATTATTTAATTTTTATACAAAGGCGTTAAATATATTAAAGAAAATGAAAACAATTATTGATTTAAAATTTTTATTTTTATTTTCTTTCACTTTTTATTTCCTTCTATTTTCCCTCTTTAATTTTTTTTTCCTTCACATTTTTTCTCAAACATTCCAGAAACCAAACAAAGCCTTAAAGTTAGGGACTTCTAGCTTTTAAGTTGAAACACCCCAAAACAAACTTTAGGGGCAAAATAGTAAATTAAAAATTAATTAATTAATTAATTAATTAATTAAACTCATTAATTAAACTCATTAAAGATAAAAGAGTCCTTTTATAATTAAAAATCCTAGGTATAAATTAGATTTTCCTCTTATCTTCTTTATTTAGAAAACTCTATTAACCTAAAATTAGAGAATTAGAGAATATAGGGCTAAAGGTTTGGAGGTCTAGATTTGAAGTTCATATTTTTTTTCCAGGTAGGATTCTAACCATAGTTAATATATTATATCCATTAACTAGTTTTGAACATATTAGATATTCTTTAGAAAATTTTAACTTTGATTAGGGTTAGTTTAGTTAATTTATTTTAAGATCAAAAGATTGAAATTATGAATATAAGTTGTTTCATTGATGAAAATAGGGGTGAAATATTTTAGATGAATAGATCTAAACAATGAAAATTTAAAAATTAAATGAGTAAATAAATCTTTGATTATATGTGCCTTAAAGGATTGGAAAATAATAAGAAAAAGAATTGCATGTTTCTAGATTTTGGATTTGAGGCACTAAAGAAAAAAAAATAATATTTAATCGTGAGAGGCAAAGGTGGTAGTAAAATAAATTAAAATAATAATAATGAGTAGAATTGGTGAGGCGGTTGGAGTTGTTAAAAGTACATGGAGTATTTTGTTAAGTAAGAGGGGACATTGGGATTAATAATAATAATAATAATAATAATAATAATAATAATAATAATAATAATAATAATAACAGTAAGAATTATGTGATTTGGATGCTTGTTAAGGTTGTTTGGATGTTGCAGGGTATTGAAAAAATATAGTAATTGTTTTTAATAAAAGTTTTAATTTAATTTAGTATACAAAAGAAATAAATGGTTGAATAAGTTTTGGAAGAAATATGAGTTATAGAAAATTTAAAATTCATTAAATTATATTATTATTGTTTAAGATGTTGAAAATAATATTGGGTGGTAATAATATTAGCATGAAAATTTAATTAGGATCCCTAATACTAAATAAAATATTTTTAGGATTGCCAAATTTTTACCTTTAGATAATTATGTATGATATAATATTAGGTGAGAGTAAATTCGTCAAGCTAAATATTTCAAGTTTTTGAGCGCTTCTTCAAGGTAAGGGAAATTAATGCAGATTTTTATAAAAGAAAATAATTTCATTTTTATATTATATTTTGAAATATGTAAAAATATTATTTTTATCTTTTTGCATGGATAAAATATGTGTTTTGTATGAAAAGCATATTTGAGAATTTTATTTGTTTATGAAAAATGAAAATTTTTGAAGATATGATATTTTGTTTTGGAAGTTTGAATTAATAAAATAAATTGTTTGACTTTGGTTTCTATGGCCTTAGTGAACGGGTTATAATTGTTGACATTTCTATGATCCTAGTCAACGGATTATAATTGTTAACATATTCGGCCCTAATCAACGGGTTATAATAGTTGATATTATATCGCCCTAGTCAACAGGTTATAATAGTTGACCTTATGGCCCGAGTTAACGGGTTATAATTGTTGACATTTAGTTTTGTTCACCTTAAGTAGAACAAATTTGAAACTATCCACTCATTTATGAAGTCCCACCTTTCATTTTGAGGGCCTTTAGATTGTGAACAAGAAGTGATCATTCTTATAGCACCACTGTCTCTAAATACCATTAAATGTATTATAAAGAGTAATATCAAAGAAGATCCAATTTCTACTTCCGCATCATATCGTGTATTTTTTTATTTATTCAGTTTTTAAATATCTGGTATATTACATATTAAAATACCAATATATATCTATATATATAAAATACGTAGAGCTTGTAGAGACCTCTCCTCCGAGAACACGTGGCACACACCTCATGGTGACACGTGGCACGCATTATCATCCGGATCACCCTCATCCGGATTTCCCTAAAAATACACGTGGCGCGCTTCTCCTATCCGGACTACCTCAAGGAGAAGCAAACGACACTCATAAAGCATAAACATCCGAACGGCTTCCACAATGCATCCGGACGACCAACATAGGCCATCCGGATATGTTTGTCCGGATCATTGACTGAAGTAAGCAAGTCCTACAAGTTATCACAACAGCCTGCCATGGCCCACGTTCCGCCACCTGCAGAGTGAAAGGACAAGATGAAGTAACAACAAGTC
Organism: Vitis amurensis; assembly: GCA_037355405.1. Classification (NCBI taxonomy): domain Eukaryota; kingdom Viridiplantae; phylum Streptophyta; class Magnoliopsida; order Vitales; family Vitaceae; genus Vitis; species Vitis amurensis. The sequence continues at coordinate 17,090,582 of CM074692.1, forward strand.
ACTTCCTACGATCACTTCACACGATCACCTACTACGATCTCTGTCAGTCGCCCGTAGGGTGATGATGGCCTTGCCATCACCCAGTATCATCATGACAACACAAAATATCTCCCTACCATTAAAAGAGGGAAACAGTGCTTCTGGTACTATATATATAAGCCTTCACACAGATAGGAAGGTAAGCTTGCAATACCTAGCAAAAGGCCAACTGATTTACCTCTCTCTCTCTAACCATGGCTAACAAAACCATCGGAGGGTGCGTCCGGACACCCTGTCCGAACGCCTTTTGCAGGTAGAACGACTGAATCAAGAACCTATGTTGGTTGAGATTGTGCGTCCATCTATCTGGCAACTACGTGGATCATTAGGGACGCGAGGCCTCAACATTGGCGCCGTCTGTGGGAAGTTAAATCGCTGATTCAGTCACTAGCGGCCACACCTTCCCGAAGCCGATCATCTGGCAGGGGAGAGGAAGATAACTCTGAATGACGCCAAGCCATCGAAAGAAGACAGTTGGCAAGCGAGCGACAACTGAAAGCTCTTCTCAAGGAGACAGAAAAATTAAGAGAAGAAAACGCAGTATTACGCATCCAGGCTTCAACATCAGGGCCTCCTCGTTGTCAGCGTTCAAGAGGCCAAGTAGCAAACTCAAGGCCAGAACCAGAATCAATATATCCTGGAACAGCAGGAGCTATCCCAGGAGCATGCAACGTGAGGCCTCATGAGCCACACATGCCTATGCCCCGAGCTCCCCGTGAGGAAAGCTCGGACTCTACTCATTTTTCAGCAAAAAGACAACGTGATAGAAAATCTCAGTTGTCAAACTCAATGCGCGCAAGACTAGGCCCACAAGAGCCTGGGAGGTCAAGGCCACCAGTAGCCACAACTTGGGCACCGCGCCCTGACCCTATGGTCACCCCCATGGTGCAGAACGTGCACCCGCATCGTGACCCCATGGTCACCCCCATGATGCAGAACATTCACTCGCACCTAGCAGTACAACAAACTGGGAGAAACCTCCCAAACAAGCCACCCATTGGCTCCATCAGCAAAAGGCTGGACGACATGCTCTCCACGCCCTTCTGCTCTCATATCATTCATTACGAGCCCCCAAGGGGATTCCTCGTACCAAAATTTTCCACCTACGATGGGTCCAGCGATCCCTTCGATCATATCATGCATTATCGACAGCTCATGACGCTCGATATTGGCAACGATGCGCTACTATGCAAAGTGTTCCCCACAGCTTACAAGGGCAGGCCCTTTCATGGTTTCATCGCCTGCCTCCCAATTCTGTTGGCAATTTCAGGGACCTGTCCGAAGCTTTCGTGGGACAATACTTGTGCTCCGCTCGACACAAGCAGAACATCAGCACTCTGCAAAACATAAAAATGCAAGATAACGAATCCTTAAGGGAATTCGCGAAGCGGTTTGGCCAAGCCGTACTTCAAGTAGAGGCTTGCAACATGGATGCTGTCCTGCAGATCTTCAAGCGAAGCATCTGTCCAGGCACTCCATTTTTCTAATCGCTAGCCAAAAAGCCTCCTACAACGATGGACGACTTGTTCAGACGTGCCAACAAATATTCAATGCTCGAAGATGACGTACGGGCAGCCACCCAACAAGTCTTGGTTGCTGGACAGGCATCTAGAGGTGGCGCGGAAAGAAATGCTAAGTTTCCGGACCGACCAAGGCCGTTTGACCAAAGGCAGGAAGGGCCAAGTCGCTCGGAAAGGCCGCCTCTCACACCTCTTTCCATATCATATGAGAAACTTCTCCCAATGATCCAAGGCTTGTCCGACTTCAAGTGGCCTAGACCCATCGGAACGGACCCATCCACAAGAGATCATAGCAAGAGATGCGCCTTCCACAAGGAACATGGTCACACAACAGAAACATGCAAGTGCCTCTAGTATCTGGTCGAGAGGCTCATCAAGGCAGGACATTTAAAGCAATACCTCCGCTCAGATGCTGGAGGAAGAGACACTTCCCAAAATCACAATTCCGGAGCCCCTAGGGCCCCAGCCGCCCCCAAGGCCATTATAAGTTATATTAACGGAGGCCCGTCTGATGAGGAATATGACTCCAAACGAAAGAGACAGAAGTTGTTGCGGGCCGCATCAATACGCGAACGTATCAACTCCATCCGGCCTGGGCTAACTGGAGGGGGCCCTCGCCCCATAGATGGAACGATCATTTTTCCACCAGTAGACCCCACCCGGACATTGCAGCCACATCACGACGCCCTCATCCTATCCTTAGAGATAGGAGACTTCGATGTGAGACGCATCTTGGTTGACCCAGGCAGCTCGCCCGATCTTGTACAAGCATCGATCGTCAGCCACATGGGACACAGTCTCACAGGCCTTGAAAACCCTGGACGAATCCTATCCGGATTCAACGGGTCGTCAACTACATCCTTGGGAGACATTGTATTGCCGGTCCAAGCTGGCCCAGTCACTCTCAACGTACAGTTTTTGGTGGTACAGGAGTTATCACCCTTCAATATCATCTTGGGGAGCACATGGCTACACTACATGAAAGCCATCCCCTCTACATATCATCAAATGGTGAGTTTCCTCACCAACGATGGGCAAGTTGACCTGTATGGCAGCCAGTTAGCCACTCGCCAATGCTACCAGATAGCACGAGAAGCAGGAACCAGCCAGGAGGATGCATCCCTCCCTGAGCCCAGCCATGCACGCGACCAATAGCAATTATTGGGCCCGGCGGACAAAGATCCCCCGGCAGCAGATCCCTTACAAACAATCCAAATTTCGGAGGAAAGTACTCACCTCATGAACATCAGTTCTCTCATGACGCAAAAAGAGACTCAGAACATGCAGAACGCCCTCAGACGAAACCATGACGTCTTCGCATGGGCGCATTCTGATATGAAGGGAATTCATCCCTCTATTACCTCTCACAAGCTTAACGTCTTGCCAACAGCCAGACCCATCCGGCAGAAAGTTAGGCGTTTTCATCCGGACAGACAAAAAATCATCCGGATTGAGATTGACAAATTGCTAGAAGCCGGATTCATCAGAGAAATCGATTATCCGGACTGGTTGGCAAACGTAGTGGTGGTACCCAAAAAAGAAGGAAAATGGCGGGTTTGCGTAGATTACACCAATCTCAATAATGCATGTCCAAAAGACAGTTTCCCTTTACCGCGAATAGATCAAATTATGGATTCCACTGCCAGGCAAGGGATGCTCTCTTTCTTGGATGCCTTCTCTGGATATCACCAGATCCCCATGTCCCCGGCTGACGAGGAAAAAACAGCATTCATAACGCCACACGGTCTCTATTGCTACAAAGTCATGCCGTTCGGACTCAAAAATGTTGGCGCCACTTATCAGAGACTGATGACAAAGATCTTCAAACCTCTGATAGGCCACATAGTAGAGGTATATATTGATGATATCGTGGTTAAAAGAAAAACCCGAGAGGAGCATGTTCTTCACTTACAAGAAGTTTTTCACCTCTTGAGGAAGTATGACATGAAGCTGAATCCTTCTAAATGCGCCTTTGGCGTAAGTGCTGGCAAATTTCTGGGATTTATGGTCAGCCAAAGAGGGATAGAGGTTAGCCCAGATCAAGTCAAGACAGTCATAGAAACACCTCCCCCCAGGAGCAAGAAGGGGTTACAACGCCTCACAGGCAAGCTCGTCGCACTAGGGCGTTTTATAGCCCGCTTCACTGATGAATTGCGACCCTTCTTCTTGGCAATACGAAAAGCTAGAGCAAACGGATGGACGGACAGCTGTCAAAACGCTTTTGAAAAGATTAAACACTGTCTTATGCAGCCACCCATCCTAAGCAGTCCCATCCCAAAAGAGAAATTGTATATGTATCTGGCTGTATCGGAGTGGGCAATCAGCGCTGTTTTATTCCGCTGCCCCTCACCCAAGGAGCAGAAACCTATCTACTACGTCAGCAGAGCATTGGCGGATGTAGAAACCAGGTATTCAAAACTGGAGCTAACAGCCTTAGCCCTTCGAAGCGCTGACCAGAAGCTCCGCCCCTATTTCCAAGCCCACCCGGTGGTCGTGCTGACAGACCAACCCCTTCGTAACATTTTGCACAAACCAGACTTAACCGGAAGAATGCTGCAATGGGCCATCGAATTGAGCGAGTTTGGAATCGAATTCCAACCCAGATTGTCCATGAGAGGCCAAGTAATGGCTGACTTCGTGCTAGAATATTCCCGAAGGCCTAACCAACGTCAGGAATCAAGTGAAAAAGAGTGGTGGACTTTGCGAGTTGATGGAGCCTCACGATCATCAGGATCCGGAGTCGGACTTCTGCTACAGTCCCCAACAGGGGAACATCTGGAGCAAGCCATCCGGCTGGGATTCCCTGCCTCCAACAATGAAGCAGAATATGAGGCCATCTTATCCGGATTGGACCTCGCTCTGGCACTATCCATCTCCAAGCTCCGGGTCTATAGCGATTCGCAACTCGTGGTAAGACACGTCCAGAAGGAATACGAGGCCAAGGATGCGCGCATGGCGCGATATCTAACTAAAGTAAGGGACACCTTACAACGATTCACCGAATGGACAATCGAAAAAATCAGACGAACTGAAAATGGGCGTGCCGACGCCTTGGCCGGCATAGCTGCCTCCCTCCCTATCAAAGAGGCTATTCTGCTGCCTATACATGTGCAAACCAACCCTTTTGTCGCAGAAACCTCTACTTGCAACACCATTGAGGCAAGCCAAGCAGACGGCCAAGAATGGACGAACAACATTATAGAATACCTCCCGGACAAACACTCTGCCCGGAGATCCCAAACAGGCACACAAAGTCCGGGTGCAAGCTGCCCGTTTCACCCTAATTGGGGGGCACTTGTACAAGCAATCCTTCATAGGACCTTACCTTCGGTGCCTAGGTCATTCAGAGGCCCAGTATGTATTAGCTGAGTTGCACGAGGGAGTATGCGAAAATCATTCAGGAGGACGATCTCTGGCACATAGAGCCCATTCGCAAGGGTATTATTGGCCCACGATGAAGAAGGATGCGGCAGCCTATGTCAAAAAATGTGATAAATGTCAAAGGCATGCTCCCATTCCACATATGCCGTCAGAGACATTGAATCCAATCTCAGGCCCATGGCCCTTCGCGCAATGGGGTATGGACATAGTGGGACCCCTCCCAGCCGCACCTGCCCAGAAGAAATTCCTCCTTGTCGCCACCGACTACTTTAGTAAATGGGTGGAAGCTGAAGCATATGCTAGCATCAAAGACAAAGATGTCACCAAGTTTGTATGGAAAAACATCATCTGCCGCTTTGGAATCCCTCAAACCATTATAGTCGACAACGGTCCACAGTTTGATAGCATCGCATTCTGGAATTTCTGTTCGGAACTAAACATTCGGAATTCATACTCCACACCGCGTTATCCTCAAAGTAATGGGCAGGCAAGAAGCCACAAATAAGACGCTAATCAATGCCTTAAAGAAAAGGCTCGAACAAGCCAAAGGAAAATGGGTGGAAGAGTTACCCGGCGTCCTGTGGACCTATCGAACCACACCCGGACTGCCAATAGGAAACACTCCCTTCGCCCTCGCATACGGTATGGACGTAGTCATTCCTACCGAAATAGGGCTACCCACTATCCGGACTGAGGCAGCAAAGCAGGATGATGCAAACGCGGAGTTAGGAAGAAATTTGGACTCGGCAGATGAAGTAAGGGAAACTGCATCCATCCGAATGGCAGACTATCAACAAAGAGCGTCCGCTCATTACAATCGCAAAGTAAGGCCCAGAAGCTTCAAAAATGGTACGTTGGTCCTTAGAAAAGTTTTTGAAAACACTGCTGAAATGGGAGCAGGGAAATTTCAAGCCAACTGGGAAGGATCCTATATAGTATCTAAGTCAAGTGAAAGTGGAGCTTATCATCTACAAAAGCTAGACGGAACTCCATTACTTAGGCCATGGAATGTGTCCAATTTAAAACAGTATTATCAATGAAAGAAAGAAGACAAGCATCAATGAGGAAAAAGAATGTTTTATTACTATTTGTAAACATGTATACAAGGAAGTCTTCGGACTACAAAAATGCAGAAAGAAGATAGCAACAAAAATTACAAAAAGAAAAGCTATCAGGGAGCAGGCTTGTCGAGCAGCTTCTTTTCTTCACCCGGAGGAATTGAAGGGATGTCCCGTTTAATGCCATGTTTCTTCATGCAGCAGCGATAGCCAAAGAAGAACATATCATCTACTTGCTTCTGGTAGTCCGCTTCAAGCTCCTCCCTCTCTGCAGCAAACTCACCCTCCAGCTTTTCTTTTTGCGCTGATAAGCGCAGCTACAAGTCTTCTTTCTGCTTCTTCTCAATGGATACCTCTGTCCGGAGTTGCCTCACCTCCCCCCTCAAAAGGGCCACCTCATCCTCCACCTCATGCAAGCGGGCATCCATCGACTCCTCCCGGCTCCTTGCCTCAGCTAAATCCTCCCGGAGAGCCTCGTTGTCCCCCCGAGCGGTGGATAAATTGGCTTCGGCCTCCTCCAATCTCAAGCGCAGCTGACCTTCACTGTTTTTGCGTTGAGAGGCGAAGGCCTTCATGTAATCAGTGGTCCGCAGCAGGTCAGTAAATAGATCGTGTTGTTGGGCCATGCCGCGAAGACCACTCACCAGCTGCAGACAAGCACACAAGCAAGAAAAGCAAAAATTACAAATCATACCACAAAACACATCAGCATGACAAAAAATCAAGAAGTACACTATACCGTTTCCACCACTTCGAACATTTTAGCTGAAGGCATGGCGACATTCAAACCGGGTGGAATCCGTTTCAGCTTCTCTTCCAACTCTGCGTAGCTAAAAGAGCTAGCAGAGATGCAAGCCGCATCATCAACAGGACTCCCCCCTGATGAGGCGTTAGAAGGTGACTCCTCCTCCAGGTCCGGGGCCCCCTCATCAGCAGCCGGCTGGGTCTCTCCGGGCGTACCCTCATCCGGGACCACCACCGGGAAGGCTGCGGTCTCAGTTGCCATCTCCGTCTCGCTTCCCTCCGGATGATCATCCTGGACGGACAAGCAACTGACTTCGATTTCCTGGAATCGATCTTGAAGCCGCCCGATGAGGCCGGACTTTAGGTTACGCGCCGAACGCGACCTCCTTGAAGTTGGCCCCTTCACCGGTACAAGGGCAAGAAGGCTTGGCCCGCCAGAAGGCAGACTCTGGCTTTCTGCCCCCATTTCCTCCATTGGGGTCACCACAAGAGGCAATACTTCCGCACAAATGGCCTCGGCTGCGTCCGCATCCGGATGAGGAGAGCCCGGTTGATTTATTGACGCAGCTTCTTCAGCCAAAAAAGCCAAGCGGGCAGCCGCTGACAAGGAGGGCCCCGAGTGGTTCAAACCCGCGACATGTCCGGGGCCACTTGAAATAGAGGGCGGAAGAGGATTTTCTGGCTCCTGTATTGTTACCTCCTTCTCATAGGTAACATGAGGGATTACAAACTCCTTTGGAGGAGTGGGGATTTTCACCTCCTTCCCCTTATTTGAAGTCTTCTTTTTCTTCTTTGCTGGAGCGCCAGCCGGAGGAGAGGACGCGGACCGTTTTTTGCTAGGAGCCTTCCGCAAGGTTCCCTCCTTCCTCCTCCCCTCCCGATCGTCAAGGAGTGCTCGGCGTTTCTGAGCATCCGCCTTTTGCACCTCCTTGTAGAAAGGGAGGTCCTTCAGAATGTAATGCTCCCCGGGCATTACCTTCTTTGGCAGCTTTCTGGGGAGAATATTGATGACATACTCTTGGGACTCCCGGACAACGGCCATCAGGTTCCGTGCGATGAGCGGCGTCTCTTGCTTTGCCTCTCGCAGCAAGCAATCTCAAACAACTTGTTCAGATCTAACAAACGACGCCTTTTCTACCCACTCAACTACGTGGCCCCTCCTGTCCGGACCTGCATTATCAGCAATCAAAGGTATTAGTGATCGACCACAGCAAGAAGAACAACAAAGACAAAAGCCGGACAGTTCCCGTAAGCTGACTTACTCGGAAGTACCACCTAGCGGTTTGGGGAAAAGGGCCTATCCGGACGCTCCAATAGCCCCGCCCAGGCACCTCGGACCAACACATGTCCCTTCGCTCCTCCCTTCGTCGAGTCCGGCAGCTCAGTCACCAGTTGGAGGGAGGGCAGGTGGGCAGCCATGCTAAAAATATCATTTTTTCCTTTCTTAAGGGAGTAGACAAAAAGAACCTCCAGCAGCGAGAGGTCCAAGCTAAACAACATATTTAGAATGCTGCAACCCATCAGCACCCGGACTATATTGGGATGGATGAAGGCTGGTGGGATCTGTGTGAAGTGAAGAAATTCCTTGAACAGTGACGGGAGAGGGAACCGGAGCCCAGCGTTGAACTGCTCCTTGGTGAAAATGATGGCATTGCCTTCAGCTTTCTCAGTAGACAGAGCATTGTCTTCTGCTTTCTCAGTAGACACCGCCTCTCCGTCCATCAGTTCCACGAGCACGCCATTTGGGATACAGAAACGTTCGCAGAACTCCTTTACACTCAGCTTATCCACATATTTCTCATGAGCATCACCGAACGGATGAGATGAGGTAGCTTCCTTGTTTGTAGACATTTTTTAGCTTGAGACTGAAATGGAATCTGCAGGGAAGCCAAACCAACAGTCAAAACACAGCAAACCGGTCCCACAACCCCAAACGACAGAAAATTCTCAGAAAAAACCCCACACCACTAACATACCCATCCCAAACCCTTGACTCTACCCTAGAGAAAAATCTCCAACCCACAAAAACGCAGGGGGGCAACCGAAACCCTAAAACCACTGTCAAAACACACAGTCGCAAGCAACTTGCCCAAACAAGCCAGAAACAAACCAACAAAGACAAAAACGCAACAAGGAAAAGGCAAGAACAAATGCACGTACCAAGTATGAATCTGGAAGAATAGGGTTGAAATCAGCAGTGCAGTCACCGTCAAGACGCAAAAATCACCGGCAGGAAACTCTCGGGCTTCACTCAGAAGAGCACTGAAGGAAGAAGAAGCAATACTCTCAGAAAAAACGCGGTAGGAAAAATGCAACAAAAAGCACAATATGCTATTTATAGGGCGACAACCCCTCGGAAAACCAAACGCACAGCTACGCTATCATTGAAACGACATGCTGCCTGGGAATACCCAGAGTCGGCGGCTCATCATAAATGCTTTTCGGCTTCCTCACCCCGCTCGCCACGTGGCCCAATCAAGCAAAAAAGACGACTTCAGTTTCAAAAAACCAATTATTTTTAACCCGCCCGTTTTTGCTCAGGCAAAATAGGCAAGTTAAAAAGGGGGGCATTGTAGGGACCTCTCCTCCGAGAACACGTGGCACACACCTCATGGTGACACGTGGCACGCATTATCATCCGGATCACCCTCATCCGGATTTCCCTAAAAATACACGTGGCGCGCTTCTCCTATCCAGACTACCTCAAGGAGAAGCAAACGACACTCATAAAGCATAAACATCCGGACGGCTTCCACAATGCATCCGGACGACCAACATAGGCCATCCGGATATGTTTGTCCGGATCATTGACTGAAGTAAGCAAGTCCTACACGGTATCACAACAGCCTGCCATGACCCACGTTTCGCCACCTGCAGAGTGAAATGACAAGATGAAGTGACAACAAGTCACTTCCTACGATCACTTCACACGATCACCTACCACGATCTCTGTCAGCCGCCCGTAGGGTGATGATGGCCCTGCCATCACCCAGTATCATCATGACAACACAAAATATCTCTCTATCATTAAAAGAGGGAAACAGTGCTTCTGGTACTATATATATAAGCCTTCACACAGATAGGAAGGTAAGCTTGCAATACCTAGCAAAAGGCCAACTGATTTACCTCTCTCTTTCTAACCATGGCTAACAAAACCATCGGAGGGTGCGTTCGGACACCCTGTCCAAACGCCTTTTGCAGGTAGAACGACTGAATCAAGAACCTATATTGGTTGAGATCGTGCGTCCATCCATCTGGCAACTACGTGGATCATCAGGGACGCGAGGCCTCAACAGAGCTAAGATTTATTCTTAGGTTCAGGTACGTACAAGTCCTTCATGGTATATATTTAAAACCCTAATATGATGCTCATGAAAAAATATCACTTAGCCTTGTCAGACTGATTCCACATATCCAAGATTCTTCTTTCATATAAAAAACAACAAACAACAAGATCGAGAGTTCAAATGAGGGAAAAAAAATTAAGATGTATTATTGATGCCTAATAATATTCTACTTTGACTTATTTTAATGCCCTGGGAATGGTTCAAATGTGGGATAACAGCTCCTGGAAAAAATAGCTATCGCTGTGTTTGATATTATTAAATTGCTACTGAAAATTGGCGCGGACTTATTTGCTTGATCTTACTTAAACAATTTTTTGCCCAACTCATTGAATGATTTGTGCTCTCTTGTGAACTCTTTGAAAGCCATATAAGTTGTTAGATGCCTAACTTTCATGTGATTAAGATGATATTTTACATGCAAGGTCATTACTCATTAGAGCGTAGCTCCCCTATAGTGTCAGACGTCTTCGGTTTGAAGAGAGAGAGAGAGAGAGAGAGAGAGAGAGAGAGTTGATTAAGACGAGTTTAATGGATTTATTGCCCCTACCAACCCTCCTTCCCCCTGCCACTGGTAATAAATCGAGAGTTGACTTGTATTTCTTATGGGTTCCATGCCCCCAATGAAAGTTGCTGAAGCCATTTTCCGAGGAACAAGTTGTCCATTTCCTCCTAGACGGTGATAGATTAATCTCTCTCATTAGAAAAGAATGATTACGCGTGCTTCATTTCTCTTTCTACAGCTAAACGTTTCTGTCTCCTTTCATTTGTGATGGCCCCATCATTGTCTACCCTCTTAAATGAGTGCAAGGCCAATTTTAAAAATAATTATATATAAGTTCTATTAATTAATGAAACTACACTGGGGCTTTCTTCTTTAACACACTATCAATTGACAAACATAGTCCAATCAATTCATGATTTGTGGTTTGATCTAGGTAGTGGTGGAGCCACCCTAGGCCAAGGAGGGGCCAATGCCCCTCTTGAAAATTTTAAAATCATTGCTCAAAAAGGGGGGTTGAACCCATTCGTAATTTCGAAGGCCCTAACAAAAATAAATTTTGAAATCTTCCCCACCCCACCCACCCCCCCTCCACTAGGTTTGGTTTCTCTTCATGCTTATCTCTTTTTTTTTTTCATATATATATATATATATACTGAAATCTTATTTCTTTATATCTTTATTCAAATATTTAAATTGTATTACATAAATCAAGAGTCTATGCTAAAAGTTTTGTATGATTATCATTTGGCACACCCAAATAATGACTTGTAGGTCATGACCTACATCAATTGATTTTTCAAATAAGAGGGTGTGAAAGGAGTTTGTGTACGCACATCACAGTCAATGATGACTTACTGTACAACTTTATATGGAGTCCAGTAGCTGATATGGGTCTTGATGATAATGTTTATGAGAAAATCAGACAACACACGCCTTGTCATTTTCCGATCTATCACTGCCCCACCCCAACCCCCCACACTCTGGAAAGCGACAACTAAAATCAACTTTATTATCGTCATTCCTTAGGTGCCCCATTCACATTGATGTGAATCATGTGATAAAGATAAAAGATAATTAACTAATCTTGCCATATATCAACTTTAATTTTAGACAGCATTTATGTATAATATATATATAACATAATCTCTGGCAAAGCTCATACCCAAACTCGTCCCCATTTTGAAAAACAGAGAAAAGAAATGGATCACAAAAGAGATGAAGAGAATGGTTTGGATGGAAACTACAATTCAGTAGTGGAAACTGAACAGGTGAAGGAGAAGGAGAAGGAGAACCAAGAAGAAGAAGAAGAGATGTCGGTGGAGCGGATTTTTGAAGGCAAGGAAGTACCATCATGGAGAGAACAGCTGACAGTGAGGGCCTTCGTGGTGAGCTTCGTGCTGTCAGTGCTCTTCACCTTCATAGTGATGAAACTCAACCTCACCACTGGCATCATCCCTTCCCTCAACGTCTCTGCGGGGCTCTTGGGTTTCTTCTTCGTCTCGGTTTGGACAAAGTTTCTTGACAAGTCTGGGCTCTTGAAGCAGCCCTTCACTCGACAAGAGAACACTGTTATTCAGACTTGCGTCGTGGCCTCCTCTGGCATCGCCTTCAGCGGTTTGTCTCCTTCACATTTTCCTTTGCCTTTCCCTAACACTACCATTACTTTATGCTTGGCTAAAAAAAAAAATTATTTCTTCATAAAAGATTGAAAATTTTGATGAAAAATTATTGTTTAATAATTTAATTTTTAAGAAACTATATTAATATAAAATTAATAATTTTTCCCTTTTAATTTTCTCAATTTGCAGGTTTTTTATGGTTTAAATGTTTCCCTCTTTTTTTTTTCCTTCTGTTTTTGACTCTGGAATGTTTTACACCCCACACACAGTAAAACGTAAAATATGTTCAAGGACTTGCCATGTGGTTTTGTGAGTTAGAGGAGAAGGGTCCAATGATTTAAACTTTTATTTTTTATTTTTATTGTTTTGGGCATATAGACCACAAGTACATATCCTTATCTCTTAACACCCTTTTGCACTGTATTTTCATATGCACCCACGTGCCATCGGATAAGAGTGCAAGAAGGGCCCGATAATCCAAAAATAACTTTTAAAAATAGCAGCTACCATCTACTGGTCTAAAAATTGTTTAAGTGGGAATCTGTATATTCTTAAAAGTAAATTTTATTTTATTTTATTTTTTATTTTTTGTTTTCTTATGTTCCTAATAAAAAATAATATATACAAGTGATGATAGATACAATTGACACCGCATAATGAATTGAAAAAGTTGGGGTGAAATTTGAATTGATTACCTCAACCCTACTTTAACCCAACATGATGTTTTATTGGAATTCAACAAACATTTTTAATACGAAGTTGAGTTAAGTTTTATCAACCCAAACTCAATTTTGGTTGGGCTAAGGTTAAGATTTGAACTACCCGAGTTTAACCTGAGTCCGATTTAATGTTTTTATAATATTTATATTATATATAATAATATTTATTTTTTAAAATTTTTTTTAAAAAAGTATCAAATTATAATAATATGATATACCTTTTCATTTTTAAAAAAAGATATATAAATTTATTTTTACTTTTTATAGTTATCTTGAAATTTTGTGTTATTTATTATTTAAATTTTGGTATAAATATATAGAATTTTTTTTTTTTAATAAAGGATTTTGAATCATGCAACCCAATCAACCTAACTAATTCGAGTCTAACCCCCAGTTAATCCAAGTCTATACCCAATCAATTCGAGTCTAATCCAATCGATCCGAATTTAATATGACTTAAAAAAAAATGAGGTTGAATTAAGTTTGAGTTAAATACCTCGAGTTAAAAATTAAGTTGGGTTGAACTTGGGTTAATTATTTCTTAATTTGTGTTGACCTCATATTAACCATCAACCTACCCAAATTACAACCCTACGAAAAAAGTAACTAATTTTCTTTACAAGTCAAGGGATTCTTAACAAAAGATATATTAAATTCTTAACGAGGGTTGCCAGACTTGTTAACTAGGTCTAACAACTTGTTTCCATTTTAGTATTTTTTTTTTCTTTTTTTTTCTTAGAAAAAAAAAGATCTATTATGCAATGAGATTGTGTTGTGAATAGGAATAGAGACGAATCAAAATACCAAATACAAAAGAGAGGAATGGAAGTAGAATAATTTTATCTTTTTATTCTTATTTCTAATATACAATCCAAATTAGACCTATGTGTATATATAGAAATGTTGAATGTCTTGATTTATTGTGTATAAATAGGAGGTTTTGGAAGCTACCTTTTCGGAATGAGTCAAGCTATTGCTAAACAATCTGAAAATGCTGGAGGCAACGAGGAATATAAGAACCCAGCAGTAGCATGGATGATTGGCTTTCTCTTTGTTGTTAGCTTTCTTGGCCTCTTTTCTGTCGTGCCTCTTCGAAAGGTTTGTCCTCCAAACTCGCACTCAATAACCAAGAAAATTTACTGAATTTAACTACTTGTAGGATATGCATCGACATTTAGAGTCCATTTGATAGTTTTCTAGGAAGCACTTTAGGCATTTTTATCATTTAGAAAATTTTATTTTTAAAATATTAATAATGTTAGAAATACTTTTTAAAATCACTATCAAACATACTTTTAATTTTTCTCAAAATAAATATAGAAAGGGAGTTAGTCTGCAATCTTGATTTGTATGGTATGTTATTGGTTTCAGATCATGATTGTAGACTTCAAATTGACATACCCAAGTGGTACTGCAACTGCTCATCTCATCAACAGTTTCCACACTCCTCAAGGAGCCAAGTTGGCAAAGTAAGGCGCTACATGGTTTGATATCACTTAAGATATCTAGATAGAAAATAGGCATATGAAAATTTGTGGATTCTCATTAATTGTTTCTTGTATTTGATGGTTGTAGGAAACAAGTTAGAGTATTGGGCAAGTACTTCTCCTTCAGCTTCTTGTGGGGTTTCTTCCAATGGTTTTTTGCTGCTGGAGACGATTGCGGATTTGCAGGCTTCCCTACGTTTGGACTTAAAGCATACAAATACAAGTATGCAAGTGTAGCACCCTTCTAAGATAGCATTAATAATTGGTGTTGATGCATATTAATTAGTGAACAAAAGTTGTAACAAGTTATTGAAATTGTAGAATGTAGATAAGATTTTACATTAAGTAACCTCAATGTGCCATGATATAGGCATTAACTTGTTGATAAGAATTCCATGTTAAGCAGCCTACTTATAATGAGTTTCAATTCATTTTGTGACTGAAAGTGCTTGTTTCGATAATTACAGGTTTTTCTTTGATTTCTCGGCAACTTATGTTGGAGTGGGGATGATTTGTCCGCATATAGTAAACATATCGCTGCTGGTTGGAGGAATTCTTTCTTGGGGACTTATGTGGCCGCTTATAGAAACTAGAAAGGGTGATTGGTACCCTGCAGACCTTCCCTCAAGCAACATTCGTGGTCTTCAAGGTTACAAGGTCATTATCTAGTAGAATGGCCATAGGGCCAGTATATCATAACCCCGTTACAGACTTCATTTATTTCTCACTAACATTATGTTATGTCCTAATGCAGATATTCATCGCCATTGCAACAATCCTAGGTGACGGGCTATATAACTTTTTCAAGGTACTGGGTCAAACTCTCTTGGGATTGTTTTACCAACTCCAATACAAAAATATGAGCGGTGTCCCACCCATTGAGGATCGCTCCTCTCCTAGGAGCTCATCTACTTCTTACAATGATACTCGTCGGACACAAGTTTTCCTCAAAGATCAAATTCCGACATCATTTGCTATTGGAGGGTACATTGCAATAGCTGCAATCTCCATGGCCACACTTCCTCACATATTTCCCCAACTCAAATGGTACTACATACTGGTTATCTATCTTGTTGCTCCTACCATGGCGTTTTGCAATGCATATGGGTGTGGGCTCACTGACTGGTCTCTTGCATCCACCTATGGGAAGCTTGCCATCTTTTGCATTGGAGCATGGGCTGGTGCTGCACATGGTGGACTTATAGCAGGCCTGGCAGCCTGTGGAGTTATGATGAACATTGTATCAACCGCATCCGACCTAATGCAGGATTTCAAGACTGGTTATCTAACCTTAGCTTCACCACGCTCAATGTTTGTTAGCCAATTCATTGGTACTGCAATGGGTTGTGTCATCTCCCCTTGTGTCTTTTGGCTGTTCTACAAGGCTTTTGATGACCTTGGGCAGAGTGGAAGTGAATACCCTGCTCCTTATGCTCTGGTCTTCCGCAACATGGCTGTTCTTGGGGTAGAGGGCATCTCCAATTTACCAAAGAACTGTTTCACGCTTTGTTGTGTGTTTTTTGGTGCAGCAATTCTCGTGAATTTGGTTAGGGATACTGTAGGTCGAAAGAGGGCGCAGTTCATTCCAATCCCAATGGCAATGGCAATACCATTTTATCTGGGGCCTTACTTCGCCATTGATATGTGTGTTGGTAGCTTAATATTATTTATATGGCAAAGGATAAACAAAGCTAAGGCAGAAGCTTTTGGACCTGCAGTAGCTTCTGGCTTGATTTGTGGAGAGGGAATATGGACTTTGCCTGGTTCAATTCTTGCTTTAGCAGGAATAAAGCAACCAATTTGCATGAAGTTCCTGTCTCGGGCAACAAATGCCAGGGTTGATAAGTTCCTAGGGGCTTAAGACTTATCAAAATTTACCTATGAAGGATGATCTGTAAGGTTTATACTTGCAACTAGTTGTACCATGAATCTCTTTACTATTTTGTTTAGATGATGGCTAAGTTACTCCTAATACAGAATGTTTATGGCAATAGCATTATCTTCTCTTTTCTATCCCATTAAAATCAAAGTTCTCATCAAACGCAATTGGACCTTGCTATGGTACTAAAAATTCACTTTTTGGTACATACCAAAAGGTAGTACCCAATCTTGAATACTCACATTATCAATACAGTTACTTTTATATCTCAAAATAGGAAATTAGTCTTAAAAAGTAAAACTAATTAAAATTGTTTTATTTTTTACTTTTAATAATTAATTTATAGACATTTTATGGATGTTTTTTATTTATTTAAGAATTGTCTTTATAAGTATTATGCTAAATTGAGATATATTAAAGGTGTGTTTAGTATGCGGGAATGGGGAATTGTTTTCGTTCCTTTTCCTTTTTAAATAAGAATGAATTTGGTAATTTCAATTCATGTATTTGGATACATATAGAAATGTAAGATTAGAATAGTAATTTGTTTTTATTTCGATTTTAAGTAAAAATGAGAATGAAAATGAAAAAAATAAATAAATTTTCAATAATATCTATACATATGGTGTAAAATATTTTTTAATTTTAATTTTATTTTAAAAAATCTTACATTGTATATAGTTTTAAATAATTTTCATTTTTTTGTTAAATAATAAAAACATATTTGGGCATGTGTTTTTTTTAAAAAATATTTATAAAAATTTATACGATTATTTGGTTGTAGTTATTTAAAAACAAAGTAAAATAGAAAATCAAAAATGAATTTCAAATCAAATGAGACTTTGTATTGAATTTATTAATAAGTTAAATAATTTGAAAAAATAATTTAAAACCATATGTATATAAAGACTATAAAAAAATAATAAACATAATTAATGTTTTAAATTATTTATTTTAAGAATAATTTGAAATTCAAAAAAGTGATTAATTAATCCTAGATTAAATAAAATAACTCAAAATGTTATCTTCCTAGTTGAATAATAAATTTATGCATATAATGAAAAATTTGACTCATTTATACCTTAAAAAATTAAATTTTATTTATTTTTATATTCATTTAAAATAGAATAGCATTAGTAATTATTATTTTTGAATAATTATTCTTGTTTTTAACAAAATAAATTAATTATGTTTTTATAAGATGCTAATATTTATATTTTTATGATATTTGTAAAATCATATAAATAGTATTAGAAATTATTAATTAATAATTTTTATAATTTATTTTTAACAAAATAAATCAATTAATATTAATATCTATATTTTTATAATATTTATAAAAAAAATATAATTTATAATTTTATTACATTATCAGTACTCAAATTTTATTAAAAAAGTATTTATTTTTAATTATTTTTTTATTTTTAATAAGTTATGAATTAAATTTAGTTTACATTATACAAATTGAATTTACAATTTCTGCTTTTTACAAAATCAAAAGAAAAAATTATTTTTAAAAACAACTTATCTAAAAAGGTCTTTAGTTTTTTCAATTTTTGAATAATATTTTTAAAAATAACTTGCACCATGTATGTTTTGTTTTTATTTATTTTTCATTCCTCTTCCCTTTTAAATAAGAATGAATTTGGTAATTTCAATTCTTATATTTGGATGATATATAAATGTAAGATTAAAATAATAATTTGGTTTTATTTCGATTTTAAGTAAAAAAAAAAAAAATCTATACATATGGTGTAAAATTATTTTTAAAAAAATATTACATTGTATATAGTTTTAAATAATTTTCATTTTTTTTGCTGAATAATAAAAACATATTTGGGCATGTGATTTTTTTTTTTAAAAAAAAAAATTATTTATAAAAATTTATACGATTATTTGGTTGTAGTTATTTAAAAACAAATTAAAATAGAAAATCGAAAATGAATTTCAAATCAAATGAGACTTTGTATTAAATTTATTAATAAGTTAAATAATTTGAAAAAATAATTTAAAACCATATGTATATAAAGACTATAAAAAATAATAAATATAATTAATGTTTTAAATTCTCTATTTTAAGAATAATTTGAAATTCAAAAAAGTAATTAATTAATCCTAGATTAAATAAAATAACTCAGATTGTCATCTTCAATAATAAATTTATACATATAATAAAAAATTTGACTCATTTATATCTTAAAAAGTTATAACTCAGAATGCCATCTTCTGAATAATAAATTTATGCATATAATGAAAAATTTGACTCATTTATATCTTAAAAAGTTAAATTTTATTTATTTTTATATTCATTTAAAATAGAATAGAATTAGTAATTATTAATTTTGAATAATTATTCTTGTTTGTAACAAAATAAATTAATTATGCTTTTATAAGATGCTAATCTCTATATTTTTAGGATATTTATAAAATCATATAAATAGTATTAGAAATTATTAATTTTTAACAAAATAAATCAATTAATATTAATATCTATATTTTTATAATATTTATAAAAAAATTAATTTATAATTTTATTACATTCTCATTACTCATAGTTTATTAAAAAGTATTTAGTTTTAATTAATTTATTTTATATTTAATAAGACATGAATATACAAATTGAATTTACAATAGACTTTTTACAAAATCAAAATAATACTCCTAAGATAGAATTGTGGATAATGATCGAGGGATCAATGGCAATCACTTCACCATCAGCAATTTTTCCACGATGAGGAAATCCATACAACTTACAATGATGTTCGATATCTGTATTGGGAAATCTACATGTATGTAAAAATACAAGTTATTGGTTTTGAAACTAAAATAAGAAATCAAGTGTGTTGTCTATATACTATAAATTCTAAAAATGGTATCATACCGAATGTCCTTGATGTGATGAAGCGCCATGTTGTATAGGCCTTTGTGATTGTGGTGTATCTTGTGACATTTTCTGGATGATTAAAACACATGGTATCAACTCATGAATTGTACTGAAATTATAAACAACAAAACAATATTGAAATTACCATATCATGAATTGTATTATTCAACATTTGAAGTTGAGTTTTGAGCTTTTCAATATCATTTGTATTAGACTTGTTCTCTTCTTCAAGCTTCTGATTTTTCTTCAATAAATGATCTGCATTCTTTAAAACAGACATGCACCCCACTACCTAATCCAAGAACATGCCCCTTACCCTCCTTCCCAAGAGCCGATAAACATAAATATAATTATAGGTTATCATATAGTTGAAACAAATTAATGTGTAAACAAAACACTATCTACCTATGCAAGGGCATCATTCGCACTTGTAAGTTTAGATTGCGGATTTGAGCTTTCAATTTCTCGATTTTTTTTCTATGAAGTGAGAAAATTAGTTAACAATGTGAAAATAAGATTGTGAATACAATTATGGTTATATACAACAATAATGGGGATTAGACCACTTACCACAATTTCGGGGCATTGACTATTACCATGTTTTTTGGTATGGGCTTTAATAAATACTTCACCTCTACATCACTTGCACAATTTCGCTCTTTTGCCTATAAAATGTTGAGGTGTATAATAGGTACAACAAAGTCAAATGCATGAATACATTGAAACAAATAAAATTAAAAATAATTAAAGTAGAATTAAGCATAATCAATTACCAACTCATGTCGAACAATGGCCATACTTTGTCTACCTAATATAGATGAGCATACTTGTTTACTTCTATTAACTAAATTGCAAGCACTCATAGGTCGCATTAATCCTATTAAAAAAACTATACTTTTGTAGAAGAAAAACTATAACAAGAGCTACTTTAGATATACCTTAAATTTCTCAAAATTGCAAATGTCTACAAATTGGTGCCATTATTCTAGATTAACAAAATGTGGAGGAGGTTCTTTCTTCGCTCTTTGAGGATCCTTACCCTTGACATACTTCAGATATAGAGTATTTTTGTAACCCTTCCAACATTGATTGATTCGATCTTTCAAATACTCAGAAGAGATATATTCTAAATCATAAGATTCCTACAAATTGGTTATAACACAAACATATGAAAATTAAGGATATAAAAATACCATTGCAAGTAACTCTTGATCGATGCATGAATAATTACCTCCAAATTTTTTATTACTCTATCTATAAATGAACGTGACACATCCCGAAAGTCTTGGTAGATAATTGGGATGTGTGTTCATGATTCCAATAGAATTTACCAAAGTTTTACAGTCCTCATCACAGAGTTTGGTTGTCCATATTCATAAGTACTCATTTTACATTTTTTTCCATTAGGAAGCTTACTTGGGCCACGGGATGGACCTCTTTTCTTCCTTATACATGAGGTGGTCGAATTGAGAACATCTTTTACATGAAAAAAGAAAAAAAAATGATAAATTAAATTTTTTTCATTTGGAAAAGATAAAAATAAAATTTGTAAATAATTTTTTTTGAATTATCTTACCAAGATCACTACCCTATAGTGGTGACGTAGGAGGGGAGTCCATAATATCAAAGGGGAGTCCATAATATCAAAAAATCCACTTGTATTACATAAAAATCACATATGAAAATATTATATATACTATGGTTACACAATTAGAAGAATCATTTATTAGCAAATATAAAATTTCATTTATTAGTTTATGCAATTTAAAATATATAATAAAAAAGAATAAAGTACTAATACCTCTTTAACGTCTTTTTATTCTTTTTTTTTCTTTTTTTGACTTTTTCGATGACCAGACCAGTATCACTACTATTATCATATATCTACTTGTCTTCAATGAATTGTGTAACACTACTAGATTCTATTTTCGGAATAGTAACATCTAGTGGCTCTATTGACAACTATGGCTCATCCTCAACCTAAATTTTCAATGGAACATCTAGAACTATATTCCAATTATGATCTTTTGGATCCTTTGAGTAGAAAACTTGTCTAGCATGCTCTACAAGAATGAATGGCCCATTATCTAATAGGTTAAACCTAATTATATTAGATAGATTTACCATCCTAAGATTTGATTCCTCATCAACACATATACCATTTTGTGTCACCTTAACCCAATCACACTTGAATAACACAAGTTTGTATCCCTCATAGTACTCCAATTGGATGATGTCCTTAAGAACCCCATAGTATATTGTAGCCTCATCAGCTAGAGATTTATCCCTAGAACTTGAACGAAATGTGGTCATTGAATCTCTACAAATCCCACTACTTTGATATCTTCTACTTGACTCATGTTCTTTGGTGATGAAGAGGAATCCATTAATACAATATTTCTTATACCGTACAACAAAAGGTGTAGGTCCTCTTACAATGTCCTTGTAATAAGCATTTTCTGATGTTGTGAACTCTAGTTGTAAACATTTAACATAAGTGACATATTTACTAAATTATATAAAATAGCATTATATACATTCATTCCATATTTTTCCAAATGGTCTTTAATAAAATACCTATTGACTTAACCAAGGTAAAAATGTCTCTTCGATAGGTACCTTGTAGTACCCCGACTTCTTCCTTAAAGATGCTTTACGTTGTTGTAACATATGTTCATGCTTCCTAACCATAAAGAAGTATAAATGATTTATTTCTAAATTTAATCCAATTATTAAATAAGGATTCAAAACACACACATATATACATACAATATTAATGTACTACATACCTTCTCCATGACTCATACGATGGATGACTTTTCACTACCCATCTACAAGCTTGTTCATACTCAACACCCTCAATGAAAAATTCTTGACTGAAGCCAATTGGTCCACTATCAAGACCAATTAAATTATCGTCATTATCATCAAACAAATTTAGTTGAAGCAGGTTGGATCCATCAAGTACCTTTTCAAGTTTTTGAGAAAGGTTTACATTGCTTTTAGTGTTATATTCAGTGCAATATGTTAGTGTCTCCTTTTGGATATACTTTTATGCTATACAACCTTGAGGTTGTGCCTTGTTAGCAACATAGCCCTTGAATTTTTTCATCAACCTTTGAATATCAACAACATATTAGGGATACATTTAATAAGTAAAATAAAAATAGACTCATAAATTGAAAATATAAAATCAAAATATTTGATAATGCTCAAAATGTGCCTTTCAAATGGATACATCCATCGATAACGTACAAGACCACATACATGAACCTCATAAGCTAAATGGATTTGCAAATGCATCATGATAACAAATATTGAGGGAGGGAAAATCTTCTCCATTTTACATAATGTCTTTGCCATGCTCCTTTCTAGTGCAACGAGTGTTTCAAGATCTATGACTTTTGAGCATAATGCATTGAAGAACATGCAAAAACTTCTTATTATTTTTTGAATTTCCTTTCAATCCTTAAACACATGTTGAATCAATATTGGGAGCAAATGTTGCATTAGAATATGGTAATCATGAGATTTCATGTTCTTCAAATCCCTACTATCTTCTTTAACAATGTTACTCCAATTAGTACTAAATCCAAAAGGAACTTGTAAATCATGCAATGCTTTAAGCAATAATTATTTTTTCTTTTTCTTTTAACCAATATCGTGTAGGTATTTGAATTTCCTTGTCATTTTGCTTCCTCAACCACAACCACTCTTTAATTTTAAAATGCTTCAAGTCCCTTCGTGCATTAGCATCATCCTTTGTTTTCCCTTTAGTGTTTAACATCAACGCAATAAGGATTTCACATACATTTTTCTCAATATGCATAACATCCAAATTATGGCACATAGGAATGTATTTCCAATATTCAAGATTGTATAGTATAGATCGCTTGGAGAAGCATGCTAACCTATCAGCATCACCATTTTCTTCTGCTTCGTAAGCATATCTTTGTCTTTTTCGTCTTCTTTCCCCACTGTACTTCCAAATTAGTTGTCATTTCTTATGTTTCTTTCCCAGTCAAACGAATGGGTTGTCATTGATGCTTCTCTTTTTTATTAAATGTGCCTACACTTGTATCATTTCTTAATTCATATGAAAGTGGCAACCATCACCTATGACCCATATAGACATGTTTTTTTTTTCCATTTGGAAGTCTTAAGGAATCAGTATTTGGACCACAACAAGGACAACCAAATTTTCTCTTTGTCTTATATCCAGATAAGACTCCATATGCCGAGAAATCATTTATAGTCCATA
Source organism: Vitis amurensis (assembly GCA_037355405.1). Taxonomy (NCBI): domain Eukaryota; kingdom Viridiplantae; phylum Streptophyta; class Magnoliopsida; order Vitales; family Vitaceae; genus Vitis; species Vitis amurensis. Next base: position 17,114,022 of record CM074692.1, read on the forward strand.
ATAAAACAACATACATATTAAAACTATTGTTACTATGTGAATCAAATGTCCTCACCCCTTTATGACAAAGATCTTGCAACTCATCAACCAATGGTTGTAAGTAAACATCAATGTCTTTTCCTGGTTGTCAAGGACCATCGATAAGCAATGTTAGCATTGAAATTGAGGTTTTATGCATAAATTTGGTGGAAGATTATATACTACACACATAATAGGCCAAACATTGTAAGAAGTGCTATATGATCCAAAAGGATTAAATCCATCATAGCTAGTACTAGTCGAACATTTCGAGGCTCTTTTGAGAAATCTTTGTACATATCATCGATATGCTTCCATGCATTATAATCAACAGGATGCCCCATCTTTCCTGGTGGCATTCTTCTAGTTAAATGCCAAGTCATGTTTTTTTCAATCCATGGTACACTACATAAAACAAAGTGATTCACTCATATTGTAGTTGGTAAAAATTTATATTTATATAACTACAAAAAATAATTATTTAATTAAAATACAAACCTGTACATTCTTTGCAGCCTTGGTATCAATGGAAAATATCTTAAACACTTTGTTAGGCACTTTTCTTCTTTTCTTGTTTGGATCTTTTTCTACTTTATATCTAGAAGCACCACATGTTGGACAACTAATCTTTGCTTCATGCTCTCTCCAATATAAGATGCAATCATTTTAACAAGCATCTATTTTTTTGTAATCAAAACTCAATACATTTATAATCTTCTTTGCATGATATGTGTTATTCGGGATCTTATTACTTGAAGGTAACACTTGAAGTAGTTGAAGTAGCTTGATAAAGTTTTTTTCACTCCATCCATGGCTTACTTTTAAGCCATATAATTTTAAAATGAAGGTAAGTAGAGTGAGTATCTCACATCCAAGATATAAAGTAGCCATTGCCTCTTGAAACCTTTTCGCTAAATTATGTGCCAAATTCTTTCGTGATATGTTCTCTATCCTCTAACATTATATTTATGTTCTCTTCATCAATTTCATTTGAACTTTTATCAACACTTTCGCATGTTGACTTTATGAAATCTTGGTCTAAATTTTCCATCAATTCCTTATTGGATTGATGTTGGAATGTTGAGGCTTGTTCACTGGCCTCAAGCGTTGCACTTTCACCCTGTAAATCCCAAACTTTATATGTTGATTTGAAACCATATTTAACCAAATTGTACTTAACATCATCATAGGTTGATGGAAGGCGTTGGTTTCCACATTTGTTACATGGACACAAAATAGTTTGTCTTCCGGGAAGATTTTCTCGTGCAAAATTCAAGAAGGATTCAATGCCCTCCAAAAAAAGGGGGTTTGGAAATTGAAGATTGATCCAATCCTTGTTCATTATATATGAGTTCTTTAACTTCTGTCTTCTATAACATGATGCAAAAAATTAAAATTAAAAAAAATTAAGATAAATATCAAATTTTAATAGTTCAACAACAAAGTCTAGAATAACTATTTTAGAATATGACTAAAAATAAGAAGAAATTAGCTAAATTTGAGAGAAACAATAAAGAAATAATGCGAAATATTAATCATATATATTTTTTTTTGTTCCCAAAAAAAGAAAACCCAAAAGAAATCAGACTAAATATAGGAAACATTGAAAATCAATGGAGTCCATGGTAGGAGCAGCCAATTAAGCACCGTCCATATGAGGGCATGCACATGATTTAAAGAAACTGTAGGACAAACCTACCTTGACTCAGTCTTCAAATTGTGGATCACTCATTAATTTCAAAAGTGCCTATATTACAAAATGTATGTAGTCTAAGAAGCTGGTAAAAAGAAATGTAGGAGGCAGATGGATTGGTTCATGAATCGGGACAAGTAAAGCTGCTATTGGGTATTTGCTTAAACCAAGAAAAATAAGGAAACAAAAAGATGTGGAACTTCATGGGGAATTTCAATGCTTTCTGAACCCCTATTGTTACTTATTGGGATGTCAAAGTTGTATGTTATCCTAGTTTTTCGGAAGGTCTTTCTGATTGTAGTTCTACAAAGTGCATGCTATCAAAAAGGATATGGATGAATTCCAAATTGAATAAATTACTACACCCTGCAGCTGGCTACTTATGTAAGTTGATAGAAATTTGGAAATAACATAAATTTGCCACTTCCAGAAAAAAAATTCCTTAGCTAGTTTCATGTCATAATGTAAAAAATCTATTCAAATATCAAAAGAAAGAAAGGATTTTTTCACCTTCCCCCAAGAAAGAATATTAATGTTAATAAATGGATCTTAGAAATGATGATATGAATCTATATTTCCAGTAAGATAAACTGCCTTAGGATCACAATTTTCCTTTCTTATTGCTTGGGATTATAACAAAACTAGGAACTTAATTAGATGAAGGATCCAGTTTATATGTGGGTTGCCCAAATAAAATTATGATGCCAGTCTTGGAAGTTGAAATGGCGAAATCATCAATTAGATGAAGGCCATTTCTACATAAACGGAACATGGGAATTAAACCATAAAAAGCACATTGAATTGATTATAAATTATAAATTGAAACTAGACCACAATCTTCCATCTCAAAGGGATCAAGACAAACAGCACGTCACATACCATAATCTTCAATAATAATAAAAAGTCTCTACTTGCTTGTTAGAGAAGACAAGGATGGTACCACCAAACTCCAAGAAGATGAAAATTTCTTGTTAGAGAAGAAAAGAGGGAACCAAAATTCCAAAAAGAAATTAATCTTAATGTAGAGAGACATGAGGGGAAGGAAAGAGTTATTCCCTCTGACCAGCCATAGATGCTACTTCCCATTCTAAATTTTTATTGTTCCTACATAATTCTTCCTTTTAAACAGTCAAAGACGCTACATCTATTCTATTTTTTTCCCCTTCTCAATTTTTATGCTTTCGAGAACTTAATATAGTTATTTGGCATCTGACATAAGTTGTACATTAATTATAAATCATACCTTATCTATAGAATAAAATAAAATAAAAGTAAATCTAAGTAATATTCTTAATAATATACAATAACAAAATATAATGTCTCAAAGAATTATTATTCATTACAAAGATTGGAAACTCGGAATTCCTTCCTTATATTCACGTTTTTACCGAGTCCTAAAATTCTTTAGGCCAAAAAGAACTTGGTGTAGAAGGGTAAGAATGAAAAGAATAAAATAATCATGAAATTTTTATTTCTTAAAATTTATAAAATATAAGAAAATATATATACATTTATATGATTTTTTTTTTTTTTTTGGTTTCTATATATATATATAAATATATATGTGACTTTTTTGGGTTGGAATTCCTTCCTTATATTCGTGTTTTTATGGAGTCTTCCTTATATTCACGTTTTTACCGAGTCCTAAATTCAAGACTAATCGTAGGTTTGGGCCAAAAAAACTTGGTGTAGAAGGGTAGGGAAATATTTGTGCCACCAAGCCTATATATATATATTATATTATCTATAAAACTTATATATTAATAATAATATTTCATTAATTTCTTAGTAAAATGGATAATAAAAAATAGTTATAAAAAGGTTAAAATGTTAAAACTATTATGATTATATATATAATCTCTTTTAAATTGGTATCTATAAATATTATATGAAACTAAAAAAATAATCATAAAATTATTTTATAACTAGCTAGATCTTATTTATCATACAATTATGGTGAAAAGGTTAATTTCATATTCATAAGAAATAATTATTTTTTCAACAAATTATGTGTGGTTATATTATCCACTATAATAACACTATTTTAGTGAGTAATAATTTTTATTGAAAAAATTGTTTATGAAAATCCAATTATTTTTTTATAAGTAAATTGTTTTTGTGACAAAATGTATTAGTTGAATATTTGCAATGGTTTAAATCCATCGCAATAATATGTTTTTGCCAATGGGTATTTTTTGTTACAATTACTGTTGGTAAAAAGATACATATAAGCGACGAACAATTCAATTTGCATTGGAGTAAGTGTGTTAGAAATTTGCAAAAGTACAAATCCGTTGCAAAAGTAAATCTAAGTGGGTCAATAATACTTAATTTTCTTGTAGTGTTTTCATAACAAATTGCTATCAGAGCTTAGGTTATTCGACTTGAAATGGTAAACAAAGTTTATGGTTGAGAAGTTTGATGAAAGAAACAATTTCAATTTGTGGTCCATTAAGATGCGTGCCTTATTGGTTCAATAGGGGTTGTCAAAAGCATTGAAAGGTAGAGAGACTCTACCAACAACAATGTTTGACGAAGAGAATGATGAACCTATGGAGAAAGTGCATAGTGTTATTCTATTATGCTTGGGTAATGAGGTGCTTTGTGAGGTTGCAAAAGAGGATACAATTGCCAAGTTATGGTTGAAGCTAGAAAGACTATATGACAAAGTCTCTTACAAATCACTTGTATTTAAAGGAATGGTTATTTACTCTATAGATGAAAGAAGGTATGTGCATTAAAAACCACCTTAATGAGTTTAATAAACTACCATGGATTTGAGGAATATTGATGTTCCTTATGTTAGTGCAATTGGGAGCATTATGTATGTCATGGTTTGCACTAAGCTAGACATTTCACATGTAGTTAATGTGGTGAATAGATATGTGGATCGCCCTAGAAAGATCCATTGACAAGCAGTTAAATGGATTTATATTGGAGATTTGTATAGAAGAAGATCTCTAATAAGGTATGTATTCTTATTAGTTGGAAAGTAACTTTACAATCTATAATTGCTTTGTCAACCACTGAAGCAAAATACATGGCAGCCATAAAAGTAGTGAAAGAAACTATTTGACTTAAGGGTTTGATTGGCGATTTAAGCTTACAACAAGAATTGACTATTGTGTATTGTGATAGCCAAAGGACATTTGATTAAAAATCAAATGTTTCATGAGAGGATCAAACATATTGATGTCAGAATACATTTTATTAGGGAAATGATTACATAGGGTGTTATTATAATAATAAAAAATCTCTATAGTGGACAATCCCGCAAATATGATGACTAAGTCCATTCTTGCAATTAAGTTCAAACATTGCTTATACTAAATTCCTTTTAGGGTGTGGGAGCGAAGTAATATGAAAGACTTTTAAGTTTGTTTGAATCTTGGAAATTTGAGTCAAGGTGGAGATGGTTGGAAAGTATCTCAAATTGTATTTTTGAGTCAATTGGAAAGTTATTGATAGTTTCCTAATAGAAGATATTCTTGTTAAATGCTACTTTGAGTTTGTTAGATGTTAATTCTTTAAATTAACTCCTTTTTTAGCATACACCGAATCCATACTCTAAGAAATAGAATGATCTTATATCCACCCACTTGAGATTCTTATTTTTAGATAGAATCTATAGAATAAGACAAGTTCAATGTGCTTGCTAGATGTATAAAACGAGAGCTAAACTCAAAATTCAAGTCAACTTTTCACATGAAAAATATTTTAATTAGATTAATTTAATTGAGAATTGTCGTGAATGAAATGGATTCACAACAAATTATTTCAATGAAATTCATTTTTTATTCGTTAATTGACAACATGATTTTATATACCCTAGTTGACAACTTAAAGTAATACTATAGTGAAAATGGCAAATCTTGCAAAGCATGACTTGCACGTCATGCAATGAATTCTGTCGTACTATAAGATAATAATAAAAAATTAAATGTTTGCAATTTTATTAATTTTTCATTTAACTTAGTAAAAAAAACTTATTAAAAAAAATTAAAAAGACAAGTATTCAAAAGTTTTTGGATAATGATATGGATAATAAAAATAATGATTTTTAAAAGAAAAATATATAAGTGTTATTCCAAAAAATTAAGTAATTCTCTAACTTCTTAATAGTGATTTTTAAAATTTTGTTGAACATCCAATTTTGTAATCAAATGTTTTTTTCACTATCAAACAATTTCTAAAACTGTCAAACAAACTCTAAATCTAAATTCTCTCGTAAATTTGAAATTTTGATTATTTTAAATGATATATTTTCATTAAAGGCATTTTTAATCCATAAAAAATTTCTTTGTTATTGGAAACATTTTATAAAATATCATTGAGCTAATGTTTGAATTTAAACAAAAAGAAGGGTTTTCCTTAGTTTTCTCAAAAAATAAAAAATATTTTTATTAGTAACACTTTATAAAAAAATTATTAATGGTTGGCCAAAAACAAAGTGCCGTAGGGGTCCATTTAGGAGCAATTTGGACGTAGCACTTAACTTGCAGTTATCAATAATGCTTTTATTATAAACTTTTTTTTTATAGAAAACAAATTAAGAGTCTCTGATAGTGACTTTAATAACAGTTTTTAGTTTAAAAAACGTTTTTGAAAATTAATAAAGTATTTGATAAAATTTAATAAATATTTAAAAAAAACTAAAAAATAATTTATAATACTAAAAAATTACTTATAATACTTTCTGAAAAAGCAGTTAATGGATTATTCTCCTAAAAACATTTTTAAATAAAACTTTTAATAAAAACTTTTCCGACTAAAACACACACATTTAAGGTATTCATGCGTGGACATACATAAAAAAAAAAATGATTTGATAATATTTTTTTGTGATATAAAAACGTAATTTTTTAAAGAAGCACCCAAAAAGTACTATGACTAAGAATCTATAGTAATTTTTTAACTCAAATAAAATAAGAAGTTTAAAAAATTTATCAAACCCCGAGTTTTAGGGGATGAGCAGCTGCAATTATTAGAAAATACTGGTAACCCTTCCAAATTCACTGTCAAAGAGTCTGTTTCAAGTCTATATCACCCCAGGTCTGCTTCTTGATATTTTTAAGAAAAAAATCCATATTTTACTGGATCCCCTCTATCAGCTTCTAAAAGGTCCAAAAGAGTGAAAGCATTGGTCTGAGTAAACAAAGTAGCACGTCCTTTTTATGAGTTGCCATCAAGCCAACCAGATGTAAAGCGACAATAAATGGGGGTCAATCTTAGTATATAGCGTCATCTCCCTCAAAATTCATGCCCACATTCATCCCATTCCCATTTTGGAGAAGAGAGAAAGGAAATGGATCACAGAAGAGGAGAAGAGAATGGGTTGGATGGGAACAGCTACAACTCAGACATGGAAGCTGAGATCATCAACAAGAAGAACCCAAAGGAGAGGGAGGAAGAAGAAGAAGAAGAAGAAGAGGAGATGTCGGTGGAGAGGATTTTTGAGAGCAAGGAGGTGCCATCATGGAGAGAACAACTGACTGTGAGAGCCTTTGTGGTGAGCTTAGTGGTTGGAGTACTCTTCACCTTCATAGTGATGAAGCTCAACCTCACCACTGGTATCATCCCTTCTCTAAATATCTCTGCGGGGCTCTTGGGCTTCTTCTTCACCTCCGGTTGGACCAAGTTTCTGGACAACTCCGGACTCCTGAAGCAGCCCTTTACTCGACAGGAGAACACTGTTATTCAGACTTGTGTTGTGGCCATCTCTGGGATCGCCTACAGCGGTAACCTTCCTTTCCCATGCTCTGTTTTCTAGTGGTGCAACTTCAACTCAATCCATATCCGGCCCCACCTTTCATGATGCTTGGGTTACACTTGGGTTGAGTTTTTTCAACCCAAACTCAATTAAGGTTAAGCTTGGACCAAGATTCGAATATTAATCCAGCTTTATATTATAAGGTAGTATTTATATTATAAAATTTTTATTAATTTTTTTATAAAATTAAATTAAAATAAGTATTTTAGAAAAAATAAAATTTTTCCAAACCTTTTTTTCTACTTTTCAATTACTACTTAGCCTCAGTTCAACGATCTTGTAGTGGTAGATGCCTGACTAGCAATTTACTCCACCTATTGAATATGATAATTAGTAACAAAATAGAACCAATTATCGGGGTTATGATTGCTTCTCTCTGTATGTACATACATGCTCATCTGTTAAACTTGTTTATTAAGACGAAACGAAAATTGTTTTTCCCCTCAACTGGTGGGCATCTCAATATTCTTTTGTTTTGTATAAATAGGAGGTTTTGGAAGCTACCTCTTTGGAATGAGTGAAGTTGTTGCCAAGGAATCTGAAGATGTTCAAAGCAGCCAGGACTATAAGAATCCGGCAATAGGATGGATGATTGGCTTTCTCTTTGTTGTTAGCTTTCTTGGCCTCTTCTCTGTCTTGCCTCTTCGAAAGGTACGTCCTCCCAACTCACAATCAATTATAACGCCAATCACATGGGGTGAATCTGAGTAACATCCAAAATTGAAAGAAAACTTTGTGGGTGTTTGGTAAATCAACTTAATGATTTAATTAATTACATCATCAAATTGATTAAGTATATTTAATAAAATAACTTAATGTTGTAACTAAAAGTAAAAAATAACTTTAAGTATTTAATCAAAATAGTTAATTTATTATTAATCTTAAAACTTATTTACCTGATTTGCCCATGTTTAATGAAAATATATTTTATAACTATAATTCTACATTCACAACTCAAGCTTTATAGTAAATTTTTTTAATTATCTCATGTTTAACAAATATTTTATTATTTAAGATTAGTAAAAATATAAATATTAATTAAGATTAACAAAGGTAAATATGTTCATTTGATGATTTAGATGATTTAGAATAAAATTTAAGTTAATTTTACTAAACAGCCTTAATACTTAAAGTAAAATAAATAAATAATAAGTTTTGAGTCAACAGTTAAAGAACAATTTAACTTAAAGTCAATTCTATTCATTAAATAATAAGTATTAAATTTTACCAAATACTCTCTTAGTATTGGCAATAGAATGATAAGCTTTTGAATGCAACAAGTTATATAACATTAATGTTCAAGTTTTGCATAAGTTGGTTTAGAGAAGGAAAAAAAAAAATACTACTCTAATATATGTTCTCATCATCGGGACACCATGGTGGCTTCTATGTAAGTTTATTCACTTGTTCCTTTGGTTTCTCATCATTTGAACACCATCCTAGGTTCTATCTAGATTTATTCATTTGTTTATATTGTTTTACATTATGAGGATGTCATCATAGGTTCTATATAACTTTATTCGTTTGTTCCTTTGGTTTCCCATCATTGGGACGCCATTCTAACTTCTATATAAGCTTATTCGTCTGTTCCTTTGATTTCTCATCATTGGGATGCCATTCTAGCTTCTATATAAGCTTATTCCTCTGTTCCTATGGTTTCTCATCATTGGGACGTCTTGTTAGGTTCTATGTAAGCTTATTCATTTATTCCTTTGGTTTCTCGTCATTCAAACACCATCCTAGGTTCATTCTAAACTTATTTATTTGTTTGTTTGGCTTCTTATCATTCGAACACCATTCTAGGTTCTATATATGCTTATTGACCTGTTATAATGGTTTCTCATCATTCGAATGTCATCCTAGGTTCTATCTAAACTTACTCATTTGTTTTTTTGGTTTCTCATCATTAGGATGTCATCCTAGGTTTCTATATAGGCTTATTCGTTAGTTCATTTCATTTCTCATCATTGGGACGCCATTCTAGCTTCCATATAAGCTTATTCCTCTGTTCCTTTGGCTTCTCATCATTGGGACGCCATGGTGGGTTCTATGTTTTTAGTACTTCCATCAATATTATGACTGTCAGGCCTCTTTCTTCTTCTTTTCTTGGTTATGGCTTCTTGTCCAATCCTTTCTTTACCTTCTCCGTGGTGTTGGTAACTTCTCTCTTCTGTTTTATCCCATGTAACATTTTGCTCAATCTTGAGTAGTGTAATTTACTGTTGTTTTCAGATCATGATCATAGACTTCAAGTTGACATACCCAAGTGGCACTGCAACTGCTCATCTTATCAACAGCTTCCATACTCCTGAAGGAGCCCGGTTGGCAAAGTAAGGCACTATGTGTTTCAACTGGATATGGTCATACAAAAATTATATTTATATCCTCGATAATATTTAACTGTTTCTTCTGTTGGAAATGGTTGTAGGAAACAAGTGAGGGTATTGGGGAAGTTCTTCTCCTTCAGTTTCTTGTGGAGTTTCTTTCAGTGGTTCTTTGCTGCTGGAGATGATTGCGGATTTCAAGCCTTCCCTACATTTGGACTTAAAGCTCATGAAAACATGTAAGTTTACTTACAAGGTGACACCCCACTTGAAGAGTGATTCTTGGATGGTTATAAGTACTTCCTAATACTTGTAATGCTTTCTTTATAAAAAAAAATGAAATATTTGACAGTTTATAAAATTATTTTAAAAATTTAGAGAATCAGCACTTGCTACATGATTCTTCCAAAAATCACTTTTTTAGCATCTATCCCATTACAAAACATAATTTGTTTTGGTTTATATTCAAAAGCTAACTGAATTTTGGTAAAAGTTTTTTAAGTCCTAATGACAAAAGTGTTATATAGGCTAAAAGCATTCTTACGATAATTACTCCGATACAGCCCTTAGCTCTCTCTATTCTAAGGAAGCAACTACATTAACAATTATCACTAGAATAATGAACTGGTTTTTCAAGCCCAACTGCCATATTAGTTTCTTGTAAATTAGCTTTTGAATAACTTATACTGATACTCATGGAAATCTGCATTTTATTCAGAAATGTTTTCTGAAATTTGCTCATTTTGAAAATTACAGGTTTTTCTTTGATTTCTCGACAACATATGTTGGAGTAGGGATGATTTGTCCGTACATTGTAAACATATCCTTGCTGCTTGGAGGCATTCTTTCTTGGGGCATTATGTGGCCTCTCATTGAAACTAGAAAGGGTGATTGGTACCCTGCAGACCTTCCACCAAAAAGCATTAAAGGTCTGCAAGGTTACAAGGTAATTGATTTCTAGCAAAATATGGCCATTGTACCAACATTTCCTCTTCACTCACACTGCTTCCTACCCTAAATGCAGATATTCATTGCCATTGCCATGATCCTAGGTGATGGCCTATATAACTTCTTCAAGGTAATAAGCCAAACTCTCTTGGGCTTGTTTTACCATCTCCGGCACAAGGACGCTAGCATTGTCCTCTCTGTAGAGGACCGTTCCTCTCCTACCAACTCCTCTCTTTCTTACAATGACAAGCGCCGAACCCAACTGTTTCTCAAAGATCAAATTCCAATACCATTTGCTGTTGGAGGGTATATTGCAATAGCTGCTATCTCCACAGCCACACTTCCTCACATATTCCCCCAACTCAAATGGTACTACATAGCTGTCATGTACATTGCTGCCCCTATCATGGCATTTTGCAATGCATATGGGTGTGGGCTCACTGATTGGTCCCTTGCGTCCACCTATGGGAAGCTTGCCATCTTTACCATTGGGGCATGGGCTGGGGGGTGCCCATGGCGGAGTCATAGCAGGTTTGGCAGCCTGTGGAGTGATGATGAATATCGTCTCAACAGCTTCTGACCTAATGCAGGATTTCAAAACTGGTTATCTAACCTTAGCTTCACCTCGCTCAATGTTTGTGAGCCAATTGATTGGCACTGCAATGGGTTGTGTAATTGCCCCTTGTGTGTTTTGGCTCTTCTACAAGGCCTTTGATGACCTAGGGCAAGATGGAAGTGCATATCCTGCTCCTTATGCTCTGGTGTTCCGTAACATGGCTATTCTGGGGGTGGATGGCATCTCCTCCTTACCAAAGAATTGCTTCCTTCTTTGTTGTGTATTCTTCGCTGCAGCAGTTCTTGTCAACTTGGTTAGGGATGCTGTAGGTAAAAGGAGATCAAGGTTCATTCCGATTCCAATGGCGATGGCGATACCACTTTATCTAGGCCCCTACTTCGCCATTGATATGTGTGTTGGGAGCTTAATATTATTTATATGGGAAAGGATGAACAAAGCCAAGGCAGATGCTTTTGGACCTGCAGTTGCTTCTGGTTTGATTTGTGGAGATGGAATATGGACTTTGCCTAGTTCAATTCTTGCTTTAGCAGGAGTAAAGCAACCAATCTGTATGAAGTTCCTGTCTAGGGCAACAAATGTTAGGGTTGATAAACTCTTGGGGTCTTAGACCTTTAAGGATATTTATGGACTATGTATGTAATTATATATGTAAGTTGTATACTTCCTGTTGTTCCATATATCTCAGTACCATTTTTTCCTTTAAGAGGAAAAATGGTGGCTATATATACACATACTTTAAATTAAGTCCTAAAATGAGTTCGATGTTCAAATCCATATCTAGGAGATCCACAGATCCCCAAAAAGTTGTAGTAAATAGTAATGAAGTAAATTATCCTAAGATTCCTAATAAATGAGACAATTGAAAATTTCCTAAGATTTCCTTGCCAACAATTTATAAGAAAGGATCATTTAAGTTTTTCTTTGATTACATAATCAAGACAATTGAACATATCATAAGCTTGGAACAAGATGATCAAGTAATAAGGCTTTTAGATAGCAAATCTATACAAAAACATAAGAAATATTATAATTTTATACATTTAGGAATGATTCAAATAGCTGCTAAGCCATTGGTTAGGATAGGATTAAATACCTTGATTATTATTTGTTTAAGATATAATAGAGATCTTGATTATAGAGATTCTATTATCGAAGTTGTTCTAGCGAGGATTAAATAGTGGACCAATTTACTTATAATGTTATCCTAATTTCATAGTAAGATCAAAGAATGTTGACATCTTGGATTCGGTTTGCCCTTCATGTTAAGACTCATGGATTTATATTTAAGGAATGAAATAGTCCAATCTCCATAATTATTGTATTTGCTTATAAGTGTATGACCATTATTGTAGGATCTAGAACTTTATACATCAATTCTAAGGGAGAGACCATTCTTAATTTTTCAATCAAACTTGATAAGTAAATCTAACTACTTCATCTCCAAGAAAAACATGTGAAATGAAGTTGAATTTCTAGAATCATGGCATTTCTCCAATGTTGTTCCACCCACAGAACAAAGAACAGGGAAAATTGAACAAATAGTTTAATATTCTAATGAAGGAGGAGATCTAATCTTTTCCAATTCTTTCAAACATTCTAGGACCCTTAGAAGTTCAAAATATGAACCCTTTAGGCCATTGTGTTCATTTATCCCAACTAGAACTATTTAGATTGAGGAAGGATATACATCTTCAAACCCTAAGAATATTAAATTATCTAGAGTTAGAAGTCACACAAATATAGGACAATCCTTCTATTTAGGAAAAAAAGAGAGAGAGAGAGAGTTTACTCAAGAATCACCAAATATGTCACTTACATATTCCCAAATGATTAATGTAATAGACCAAGATTTTAAAATTAACAATGAAATTCTAAAAAATACTTCTTTTCAAAAGAAAATAATGGTATTTTAATAAAGTCCTACAAGTATTAAGAACCATTTATCACGAAGAATTTTATGGTTATTTGGAAATGGTTTGAAACATTTAAGGAAGAAGAATACTTGGAATATTCCTCTAAGAGTATTAACAATAATTTTTAACAAAACTTAAGCAATGGAAAACTAGTGATAATATCATTATAGGATCCATTCATCCTCCAAAATCTTAGATAGATAAAAATGTTAATGGGACAATAGTAAGGAATTTTTTGGGACAATTGTGTTTTGGACCTAGTTGGGCCTAAAAACTAAGTTTTGGTCCGTATAAATTCACTATTTAAGCCCAAGACCTAGAGGAAATGTGAAAATTGAAAAGAATGATATGAATTTTTTATCTTTCCAAAAATGATCTTTATTGACTATGAAAAAAAAGTAAAAAAACATTAATTTAAATTTTATTCTTTTTGTAAACCTCAATAAAATTTAATTCAATTTAGTGATTTGGAAAAAAATACACCATTTTCCAAAAAAAATAAAAATAAATTATTATTATTATTATTATTTAAAAATCAAACATCTTGGAAAATATATATTTTTAAAACCATGTATATAAAAAATAACTAAAAATATGTCAAAATTAGTTTTTTAAAATGATATATTTTTAGAATATATTTTTTTAAAATTTAGTTTTCTAAAAATAATAAATTTTCAGAATAATTGTTAAAAAAATTTAAGATAAAAAAGTTTGTCAAATATTGTGGTAGAAAATACTCAAAATAGTTTTGAAGGGTATATTAGTCTCTTCACATTTTATATCATTTCCATCAATTATGCAAATTTTATGAGTCAAATCTTAATTTTTGGGCTCAACTGGATCAAAAACACAATTATTCCAAATTTTTTCTATTGTGGGCCTACATATTAACATTAATTGTACATGCATGTTATCTATTGTTAGCCTATTAAAAGTTATCAGTTAATTAATTTGCTTGGCTTATAAGGCATTTCTTAAGGGGTATGACCTATGCAATGGGTAGAGACCACAAGTGTGTATATATATATATATATTATTTTATTTATTTATGATGGACCAATAAATAAAATAAAATAGTATAGGTATAAATAGGGTTATGGTCTCGGATTTCAACATAAGGTATTGTTATTTTACTCCTATCCCATCATATGCAATGGGTAGAGACCACATGTATATATATTATTTTATTTATTTATTATGAACCAATAAATAAAATAAAATAGTATAGGTATAAATAGGTTTATGGTCTCTGATTTCAACATAAGGTATTGTTATTTTACTCATATCCCATCATTGATTGAAGTTCTAGTTCTTTGCAATACATTGTTTCAAACGTGGAAGACTGAAAAGACTGAAAACCCTACTACTGCAGTCCAATTGATGCAAATATGTCTTCCTAATGTTTTTTTTTTTTTGATGATTTAGAATATGATGAATTAAGTTTTTTTCATTTCTCAATTTTCTAACAAGTGGTATCAGAACCACTCAAGTTCAATTAGGATTTATTTTTTTTTACAGGAATCATCGATCTAGGATTTAGATTTATTTATTTAGTTTAAAGGGTGATTCATTCTTGGTGGGTGGAGCCCATGAGTATGATTTCTAGTCTTCCACGTCTCTCAGTGGTGTTTTTTGTGCAGCAAGGATTTTTTTTTCCATAATTTTTCCCATAAAATTTAAATGTTTTCCACTGCAAGGAATTTTTTCAATAAATTTTTCCTAGAAAATTTAAATGTTTTCTACAGCAAGGAATTTTTTTTCACAAATTTTTCTCAAAAAAATCCTAGTGTTTTGTGTGGTAAGGATTTTTTCCATAAATTTTTCTGAGAAAATCTAGGTGGTTTATGAGAATTTTTGGGGAACGAAAGAGGTGGTTGCATGATCATGGCCTAGAATCTCGCCATTATCATTATCATCTTATAAATTATGGAAACAAATTTGGTTATTATCTTTCGGTTCAAACAGTTGGGCCTAAGCCCATTTGTTGTGGAGTTATTTCCTTTTAAGCTTATTGGGTTAATTTGAATGATTTGGGTTTGATTAATTAGATCAAGTGATGGATTTGGATTGGAGTTTGGGTTAATGGGTCAAGCAATGGGTTGAATGCCTAAGGAGGAAAGTGCTAAGATCAGTTGGGCCTAAGCCCATTTGTTGTGGAGTTATTTCCTTTTAAGCTTATTGGGTTAATTTGAATGATTTGGGTTTGATTAATTAGATCAAGTGATAGATTTGGATTGGAGTTTGGGTTATTGGGTCAAGCAATGGGTTGAATGCCTATGGAGGAAAGTGCTAAGATTTCTTAGCCAAATAGCAGATCGATGTAGGGACCCCTCACCCTGGGAAACACGTGGCACGCATCTCATGGTGACACATGGCACGTGTTATCAGCCGGACCATCATCATCCGGATTCCCCTAAGGATATGCATGATGGTAGAGCGTAGACATCCGGACAATCTTCATAATGCATCCGCTCCACAAATACATCCGGATGGGCAGCATGTGCCATTCGGATATAATCGCCCGGATCATCAATTAAAGTAAAGCGAGTCTTACACGCCATCACAACAAACAGCCATGGCCCACATCCTGTCACCTGCAGAGTGAGAAGACAAGATGAAGTGACATCAAGTCACTTCCCCCGATCATTCTGCATGTTAACTTCCCACGATCTCTGACAGCCGCATCACCTACCATGGTTCCTGACAGCCGCTCGTAGGGTGATGATGTCTCAGCTGCCACTTAATGTCATCATGACAACATAAAATATCTCCTCACCATTAATGAGAAGAACAGTACCCCTGAGTCGGTATATATAAGCTTTCACACAAAGAGGAGAGGGGACCCCCTGGTAACCTCTTGATACCTAGTAAAAGGCCAACTGATTTGTATCTTTCTCCTTCTTACCATGGCTAACAAAACCATCGGAGGGTGCGTCGGACACCCCTGTCCGGATGCCTTTTGCGAGTGCAACCGCTGAATCAAGAACCCTTTTGTGTGTTGAGAATCGCGTGTCCATCCATCTAGCAGCAACGTGGGCCACCGGATACACGAGGCGACAACATTGGCGCCGTCTGTGGGAAATTTTATTTTTCATTTGATTTAGTCACTAGCAAAGATGTCCACGCCTTCCCGAAGCCAATCATCTGGTAGAAGGGAGGAAGATAATTTTGAATGGCGTCAAGCCATCGAAAAAAGACAGTTGGCAAGTGAGAAACAACTGAAAGCTCTCCTCCAGGAGACAGAGAGGTTAAGAGAAGAAAACGCTGTGTTACGCATTCAGGCCTCGACATCAGGGCCTCCTCGTCGTCAGCGTTCGAGAGGCCAGGTGGCAGACTCGAGGCCAGAGCCTGAATCAATATATCTTGGATCAGCAGGAGCTGTCCCAGGAGCAGGCAACGTAAGGCCCCATGAGCCACGTACACCTATGCCTTGAGCTCCCCGCGAGGAAAGCTCGAGATTCCACTCACTTTTCAGCAAAAAGACAACGTGATAGAAAATCACGGTTGTCAAGTTCAATGCGCGCAAGACTAGGCCCACAAGAGCACGGGAGATCAAGGCCACCAAGAGCCACAACTTGGGCACCACTACGACCCGAGGGTCGCTCCCATGGTGCGGAACGTATCTCCGCATCGTGACCCCATGGTCACCCCGGCGATGCGGAACGTTCCCCCGCACCTAAGCGGAGCGACCGACCGGGAGAAACCTCCCAAACGAGCCACCCATCGGCTCCATCGGCAAAAGGTTTGGATGACATGCTCTCCACGCCCTTTTGCTCTCATATCACCTATTACGAGCCCCCAAGGGGATTCCTCGTACCAAAGTTTTCCACATACGATGGGACCAACGATCCATTCGATCACATCATGCACTATCGACAGCTTATGACGCTCGATATTGGCAACGATGCATTGCTATGCAAAGTATTCCCCGCCAGCCTTCAAGGGCAGGCCCTCTCATGGTTTCACCGCCTGCCTCCTAACTCTGTTGACAATTTCAGGGACCTATCTGAAGCTTTCGTGGGACAATTCTTATGCTCCGCTCGACACAAGCTGAATATCAGCACCCTCCAGAACATAAAGATGCGAGACAACGAATCCTTGAGGGAACTTGTGAAACGATTTGGCCAGACCTTACTTCAAATAGAGGCTTGCAGCATGGATGCTGTCCTACAAATCTTCAAACGAAGCATCTGTCCAGGCACTCCATTTTTCGAATCATTGGCCAAAAAGCCTCCTACAACGATGGATGATTTGTTCAGGCGTGCCAACAAATATTCGATGCTCGAAGATGACGTACGTGCAGCCACTCAGCAAGTTTTGGTTGCCGGACGGGCTTCTAGAGACGACGCGGACAGACATGCCAAACCTCCGGACTGGCCAAAACCAGTTGACCGAGGCAGGAAGGGCCGAGTCGCCCGGATAGGCCGCCTCTCACACCCCTCTCTGTGTCATATGAAAAACTTTTCCCAATGATCCAAGGGTTGTCCGACTTCAAGTGGCCTAGACCCATCGGAACAGACCCATCCATGAGAGACCGCAGCAAGAAGTGCGCCTTCCACAAAGACCATGGTCATACAACAGAGACATGCCGGTCCCTCCAGTATCTGGTTGAAAGGCTCATCAAAGCAGGACATTTAAAACAGTACCTCCGCTCAGATACTGGAGGAAGGGACGCATCTCAACATCACAACTCTGGGGCCCCGAGGGCCCCAGTCGCCCCCAAGGCTGTCATAAACTATATCAACGGGGGCCCATCTGACGAGGAATACGATTCCAGGCGGAAAAGGTAGAAATTGCTGCGAGCCGTGTCAATATGCGAACGCATTAACTCCATCCGGCCGGGTCTCACTGGAGAGGGCCCTCGCCCCATAGATGGGACAATCATTTTCCCACCAGTAGATCCCACCCGGACGCTACAGCCACATCGCGACGCCCTCATCCTCTCCTTGGAAATAGGAGATTTCGATGTAAGACGTATCTTGGTCGACCCAGGCAGTTCAGCCGACCTGGTGCAAGCATCAGTCGTTGGCCATATGGGACATAGTCTAGCGGGTCTTGAAAACCCCGGACGAATCTTATCCGGATTCAACGGGTCATCGACCACATCCTTAGGAGACATTATACTGCCGGTCCAAGTTGGCCCAGTCACTCTCAACGTGCAATTCTCGGTGGTACAAGAGTTATCACCCTTCAATGTCATCTTGGGACGCACATGGCTTCACTACATGAAAGCCATCCCTTCCACATATCATCAAATGGTGAGTTTCCTCACCAACGAAGGGCAAACTGACTTGTATGGCAGCCAGTTGGCCGCTCGACAGTGCTATCAAATAGCACGAGAAGCGGGAACTAGCCAGGAGGATGCATCTCCCCCTGAACCCAGCCATACGCATGACCAATAACAATTATTGGGTCCGGCGGACAAGGATCCCCCGGCAGCAGATCCCTTACAAACAATCCAAATCTCAGAAGAGAATGATCACTTCACGAACATCAGTTCCCTCATGACACAAGAAGAAACTCAGAGCATACAAAATATCCTTCCGAAGCAACCATGACATCTTCGCATGGACACATTCGGATATGAAGGGAATTCATCCCTCTATTGCCTCTCACAAGCTTAACATCTTTCCAGCAGCCAGACCCGTTCGACAGAAGATTAGACGCTTTCATCCGAATAGACAAAAAGTTATCCGAAATGAAATTGAAAAATTGCTAGAAGCCGGATTCATCAGAGAAGTATCTTATCCGGATTGGTTGGCAAATGTAGTGGTGGTACCAAAGAAAGAAGGCAAATGGCGAGTTTGTGTTGATTACACCAATCTCAATAACGCATGTCCAAAAGACAGTTTTCCCTTACCACGAATAGATCAAATTGTGGATTCCACTTCTGGGCAAGGGATGCTCTCTTTCTTGGATGCCTTCTCCGGATATCACCAGATTCCCATGTCTCCGGATGACGAAGAAAAGACAGCATTCATAACACCACATGGCCTCTACTGCTACAAAGTCATGCCATTCGGACTCAAAAATGCTGGCGCCACTTATCAGAGATTAATGACCAAAATCTTCAAACCTCTAATAGGCCACACGGTAGAAGTGTATATTGATGACATTGTGGTTAAAAGCAAAACCCGAGAGCAGCATGTTCTTCACTTACAAGAAGTTTTTCACCTCTTGCGAAGGTATAGCATGAAGCTAAATCCTTCTAAATGCGCCTTTGGAGTAAGTGCTGGCAAGTTCCTGGGATTTATGGTCAGCCAGAGAGGCATAGAAGTCAGCCGGATCAAGTCAAGGCAGTCATGGAAACACCCCCTCCCGGGAACAAGAAGGAGCTACAGCGACTCACAGGCAAGCTCGTCGCATTAGGGCGCTTTATAGCCCGCTTCACTGATGAATTGCGACCCTTCTTCTTGGCAATACGAAAAGTTGGAGCACAAGGATGGACGGACAGTTGTCAAAGTGCTTTCGAAAAAATTAAGCATTGTCTTATGCAGCCACCCATCCTAAGCAGCCCCATCCCAAAGGAGAAGCTATACATGTATCTGGCTGTCTCAGAATGGGCAATCAGCGCCGTTCTATTCCACTGCCCTTCACCAAAGGAGCAGAAACCTGTCTACTATGTCAGCAAGGGCATTGGCGGATGTAGAAACCAGGTATTCAAAAATGGAGCTAACAGCCTTAGCTCTTGAAGTGCTGCCCAAAAGCTCCGCCCCTATTTTGAAGCCCACCCAGTGATTGTACTGACCGACCAACCCCTTCGTAGCATTCCGCACAAACCGCATTTAACTCGGGCGAATGCTACAATGGGCCATCGAATTGAGCGAATTTGGAATCGAATTCCAACCCAGATTATCCAAAAAAGGCCAAGTAATGGCCGACTTCGTGCTCGAATATTCACGAAGACCCAACCAGCACCACGAATCAAGTGAACAGGAGTGGTGGACTCTACGAGTTGACGGAGCCTCACGCTCATCAGGCTCTGGAGTTGGGCTCTTACTACAGTCCCCAACCTGGGAACATTTGGAGCAAGCCATCCGGCTGGGATTCTCCGCGTCTAACAATGAAGCAGAATACGAGGCCATCCTGTCCGGATTGGACCTCGCCCTTGCTCTATCCGTCTCCAAACTCCGGATCTACAGCGACTCGCAACTAGTGGTAAGGCATGTCCAGAAAGAATATGAGGCTAAGGACGCACGCATGGCGCGATACTTGGCCAAAGTAAGAAGCACCTTACAGCAATTCACCGAGTGGACAATCGAAAAAATTAAGCGAGCTGACAACGGGCGCGCTGACGCCTTGGCCGGTATAGCTGCTTCCCTCCCCATCAGAGAAGCCATTCTATTGCCTATCCATGTACAAGCCAATCCCTCTGTCGCAGAAAATTCTACTTGCAACACCATTGAGGCAAACCAAGCGGATGATCAAGAATGGACGCATGATATTACAGAATATCTCCGGACAGACACTTTACCCGAAGATCCTAAACAAGCGCACAAAATCCGGGTGCAAGCTGCCCGTTTCACCCTGATTGGGGGGCACCTGTACAAGCGATCCTTCACAGGGTCTTATCTTCGCTGTCTTGGGCATTCAGAGGCCCAGTATGTGTTAGCTGAATTACATGAAGGAATATGCGGAAATCATACGGGAGGACGATCTCTGGCACATAGAGCTCATTCACAAGGATACTATTGGCCAACAATGAAGAAAGACGCGGCAGCATATGTCAAAAAGTGTGATAAATGTCAAAAGTATGCTCCCATTCCACATATGCCATCAGCAGCGTTGAAGTCGGTCTCAGGCCCATGGCCTTTTGTGCAGTGGGGCATGGACATAGTGGGACCCCTCCCAGCAGCGCCCGCCCAGAAGAGATTCCTCCTTGTTGCCACGGATTACTTTAGTAAATGGGTGGAAGCTGAAGCATATGCTAGCATCAAAGACAAAGATGTCACCAAGTTCGTATGGAAGAACATTGTTTGCCGTTTTGGAATCCCCCAAACCATCATAGCTGACAATGGTCCACAATTCGATAGCATTGCGTTTAGGAATTTCTGTTCGGAATTGAACATCCGGAATTCATACTCCACGCCGCGTTATCCTCAAAGTAATGGGCAGGCGGAAGCCACAAACAAGACCCTAATCAATGCCTTAAAGAAAAGGCTTGAGCAAGCCAAAGGGAAGTGGGTGGAGGAACTACCCGGCGTCCTGTGGGCCTATCGAACCACACCCGGACGACCAACAGGAAACACTCCTTTCGCCCTCACATATGGAATGGATGCAGTCATTCCCACTGAAATAGGTCTTCCTACTATCCGGACCGATGCAGCAACGCAAGAAGATGCCAACACGGAACTAGGAAGAAATTTGGACTGGGCAGACGAAGTCAGAGAAAGCGTGGCCATCCGGATGGCAGATTATCGACAAAGGGCATCAGCGCATTACAATCGAAAAGTCAGGCCCAGAAACTTCAAAAATGGTACGCTAGTACTTAGAAAAGTTTTTGAAAATACTGCTGAAATAGGCGCAGGAAAGTTCCAAGCCAATTGGGAAGGACCCTATATAGTGTCTAAGGCAAATGAAAATGGAGCCTATCATTTACAAAAGCTAGATGGCACTCCGTTACTTAGACCATGGAATGTGTCCAATTTAAAGCAGTACTATCAATAAAAAGTAGACACAAGTACAAATGAGAAAGAAGTATGTTTTTATTATTGATATGGATAAAATGTATTTACATAAAGGTCTCCGGACCACAAAAGTACAGAAGGAAGAATTACAGCAGAAAAATTCCAAAAAGAGATAAACTGTCAGGGAGCAGGCTTGTCAAGAAATTTCTTCTCTTCACCCGGAGGAATTGAAGGGGTATCTCGCTTGATGCCATTCTTCTTCATGCAGCAGCGATACCCAAAGATAAACGTATCATCCACTTGTTGTTGGTATTCCGCTGCAAGCTCCTCCCTCTCTGTAGCAAACTCCCGTTCCAGCTCCTCTTTTTGTGCAACTAAGCGCAGTTGCAACTCTTCATTCTGTTTCTTTTCAATAGAAACTTCTGTCCGGAGATGCCTCGCCTCCCCTCTAAACCGGGCAACCTCATTCTCTGACTCGCACAGACGGGAGGCCGTTGCCTCCTCCCGGCTCTTTGCCTCAGCCAACTCCGCCCGAAGGGCTTCAATCTCCTCATAAGCAATGGATAAATCGCTTTCAGCCTTCTCCACTCTCTGGCGTAACTGGTTTTCATTTTCTTTATGTCGAGAAGCGAAGAGCTTCATATAATCAGCGGTCCGCAGCAGGTCAGCAAAGAGATCGTGTTGTTTAACCATGCCGAGAAGACCACACACCAGCTGACACGCAAACAAAGGAAAGCAAGGTCACAAGTCATACCACAACAAACATATCAACACAACAAAGAATCAAAAACCAAAGAAACATAAACGCTATACCGATTCCACCATATCAAACATCTGGGCTGAGGGCATAATGTCAGGTGAGCCGGGTGGAAGGTGTTTCAGCTTATGTTCCAACTCCGTGTAACTAAAAGAACTACAGGAGCTGCAAGAAGCATCATCATGAGTTCCCCGGGTGAGGCAACAGGAGGTAACTTTTGTTCCGGGCAAGGGGCCTCAACATTTTTGGCCGGATCAATCTTTCCGAGCGAATCCGCATCCAAGATTATCACTGGGGCGGCTGGAACTTCAGTTGCTATCTCCACTTCGCCCCCTTCCGGACGAGCGTCGTGGGCAGGTACACAACTGACTTCAATCTCTTGCTGACGATCTTGAAGCCGCCCGAGAAGTCCGGATCTCAGATTACGCGCCGAACGCGGCTTCTTGAGAAGAGGCCCCTTAGCCAGAACAAGAGCCAAACTGTCCGGATCGTCGAGGGGTTGACTTTGGCTCTCTGGCCCCGCTTCCTCCGTCGGGGTCGCACAAACAGCTTCAGCTGCAGCAACATCCGGGTTAAGGTCGCCCGGCTGGTTGTTGGATGCAGCTTCCTCAACCACATTGGCCAGACGGGCAACCGCGGCCAAGGAAGTACTTGAATGGTGCAACCCCGCAACGTGTCCGATGCTGCTGGAGATAGAGTGAAGAGCAGCATTCACTGGCTCCTCTATTATTACATCCGCCTCGTGGGTAATTGGTGGAGGAGGAAACTCCTTGGGAGGAGTGGGCTCCTTCACGTCCTTCCCATACTTCTTCACCAGCTTCCTCTTTTTCGCTGGAGTTTCCTTGGGAGCAGAATCCGCGCCGCGTTTCTGTCCGGGAGCCTTCCGGATAGTGCCCTCGTTCTTTCTCTTATCTCGATCCTCCAGGAGCGCGCGGCGTTTTTCAGCATCAGCCTCTTTGGCCTCCTGGTAGATCGAGAGCTCCTTCCAAGTAAGATGCTCTCCAGGCACCACCTCCTTTGGCAGCTTCTGAGGGAGGTCGTGGATAACATAATCCTGAGACTCCCGGACGACCGCCATCAAATTCCCCGCGGAAAGCAGCGCCTTGTAGTGCCTCTCCTTGGCATCTATTTCGAATAATTTATTGACACAGGCAAAAGACGCCTTTTCCACCCAGTCCACAAGGTGGCCCCTCAATTCTCGATCTGCATTAACAGCAACACAACGTGAGGATACCATTCGAAAAAGACAAGAAGTCAGCGCAAAGTCACCAAGAAAAATCCGGACAGGAATTGCAAAGCAAACTTACCCGGAATTTTCAAGGTGTAGTTTGGAGAGAAGGGTCTCGACTCATGCTCCACAAGCCCCGCCCATCCACCCCGGACCACCACCAGCCCCTTCGCCCCTCCCTTTGTCGAATCTGGCAACTCTGTCACCACTTGAAGGGAGGGCAGATGCGCGGACATACTGAAGATATCATTTTTTACCTTCCTCAAAGAGTAGAGGAAGAACACCTCCATTAGCGTGAGGTCGAGTTTGTACAGCATATTGATGATGCTGCATCCCATCAGTACCCGGACAACGTTGGGGTGAATGAAGGCGGGCGAAATCTGGGAGAAGTGGAGGAATTCCTTAAACAACGCTGGCAGAGGAAACCGGAGCCCCGCGTTGAAATGCTCCTTTTTGAAGACAATGGCATGTCCTCCAAGTTTCTCAGTTGAGAAAGGCACCTCCTCTTTCAGCAGTTCTATAGACACACCATTTGGGATGGAGAACCGATCCCGGAATTCCTGCACGTCCAATTTATCCGTCGCTTCTTCACGAACCTCGCTAACCCGGGCAGATGAAACAGTCTTTTTCGGAGCCATTTCTTACCACAAAGCCAAACCAAAATCTACATGCAAAGAAGCGCAATGAGCAAAACACAAGTAGCCCAGAAAACTCAGAAACCCTAAACCCAAAACAGTCAGAAAAAATCCTCAAAAAACCCCCCGAACACCAACAAAGTGCCAACATTCAACAACAATCGCAAACGACTCGTCCAAAACAATGCCCAAGCAAGCTAAAAACCAAATTCAAAAAACCAGCAAACGCAACCAAAGGAATGACAGTAGCAAAGAGGTACGTACCAAATAAAGCTCTGAAGAAGAAAGGTTGCTGTCTCGGTACAAAATCCCCAGCAGCAAACAAACAAAGTCGCAGTATAGAATCACCGGTACAAAAAGCTTTCGAAGCTTTTTTACTCAGAAAGAAACAAAGGATGCAACAAAAGCGAGAAGAAGAAAGGCTTTCAGAGGAATGCAGTAGAAAAAAATACAAAAGGAGGTACAGTGCCCTATTTATAGCAGAACAGCCCCTCGGAAAGCCAAATGAACAGATATGTTATCATTGAAACGACATATTGCCTGGGGATACACAGGATCGGCGGCTCGTCATAAATGCCTTTTTTGGCTTCCGCACCCCCACTCGCCACGTGGCCCAGCCAGACGAAGGGACCTCTTCAATTTTCAAAAAGACAGCTATTTTTAACCCGCCCATTTTTTGGGCAAAATAGGCAAGTTAAAAAGGGGGGCAATGTAGGGACCCCTCCCCCTGGGAAACACGTGGCACGCATCTCATGGTGACACATGGCACTTGTTATCAGCCGGACCATCATCATCCGGATTCCCCTAAGGATATGCATGATGGTAGAGCGTAGACATCCGGACAATCTTCATAATGCATCCGCTCCACAAATACATCCGGATGGGCAGCATGTGCCATCCGGATATAATCGCCCGGATCATCAATTAAAGTAAAGCGAGTCTTACACGCCATCACAACAAACAGCCATGGCCCACATCCTGTCACCTGCAGAGTGAGAAGACAAGATGAAGTGACATCAAGTCACTTCCCACGATCATTCTGCATGTTAACTTCCCACGATCTCTGACAGCCGCATCACCTACCATGGTTCCTGACAGCCGCTCGTAGGGTGATGATGTCTCAGCTGCCACTTAATGTCATCATGACAACATAAAATATCTCCTCACCATTAATGAGAAGAACAGTACCCCTGAGTCGGTATATATAAGCTTTCACACAAAGAGGAGAGGGGACCCCCTGGTAACCTCTTGATACCTAGTAAAAGGCCAACTGATTTGTATCTTTCTCCTTCTTACCATGGCTAACAAAACCATCGGAGGGTGCGTCCGGACACCCTGTCCGGATGCCTTTTGCAGGTGCAACCGCTGAATCAAGGACCCTTTTGTGTGTTGAGAATCGCGTGTCCATCCATCTAGCAGCAACGTGGGCCACCGGATACGCGAGGCGACAACAATCGATTCATTGGATCTGCAAAGGTCAAAACAAGCATATTTTTAACCTTTATATATATTCAAAAGCTAACTGAATTTTGGTTGTTCTCATAGAAGTCCTAATGACAAAAGTGTTATATATATTATGTCAGGGAAAGCTTTAATGCATATATGTTAATTCAAGAACATAAAAATAAAACAATCACACCCTAATACATGAGGTTTTATCGTGGTTTAACCAGTCATACCCCTACATCTGCGAATGAGAAAAAATTATTCCACTATATTATAGAGAATATTACAAAAAACATAACCATCATGAGCCTCTTTACTCCACTAGGTAACTTTCATTCTTCCTTGCATCTCTATTCACCTCATATAATCTGTACATCTTCATCTCATAACCTAGAGTATTTATAGAGATATTCCTAACAACTTTCCTTATTCAATAAGGAAAATTAATATTATAATAATATATAATTTAGGAAATATTCTATATAATATTTTTTTAAATAAAAAAAAAACAAATCCATACTAATTAGAAATTTAGGACATTTTCGAGCAATTTTCACCTTGGAGCATATTCAATTAAGTCAATCTTTCATCTCTCCATGATACACTCTTTTTGCATCACATCTTAACAAGAAAGCAATCAATTCCACCTTCAACATAAATTCCTTTATCCATCTTGTATAGTCTTTACAAATACATCTCCCTCTCATGACTAAAGTATTAATTTATAAAAATATTCCTAATAACTTTCTTTATTATATAAGAAAATTTAATATTATAATATATATATATATATATATATATATATATATATATATATATATATATATATATATATATATATATATAACTCAATAAATATTATATACAATATGCTTTACAAAAAGAAAATTAAAAGAAAAAAAATCCGTACTAATGAGTAACTGGAGACACTTTCCAACAATATAGGCTAAAAGTGTTCTTACAATAATCACTCCGATACAACCCTTAGCTTTCTCTCGCTCTCCCTATTCTAAGGAAGCAACTACATTAACAATAATCACTAGAATAATGAACTGGTTTTCCAAGCTCAACTGCCATATAAGTTTATTGTAAATTAGCTTTTGAATAACTTGTATCAGATACTCATGGAAATCTGCATTTCATTCAGAAAATATTTTCGAATTTTGCTCATTATGAAAATTACAGGTTTTTCTTTGATTTCTTGGCAACATATGTTGGAGTAGGGATAATTTGTCCGTAAATTATAAAGCGTATCCTTTGCTGCTACGAGGCATTCTTTCCGAGGCATTATCTTACCTCTCATAAAAACTAGAAAGGGTGATTGGTACCTGCGGACCTTCCACCAAAAAGCATTAAAGGTCTGCAAGGTTACAAGGTAATTAATTTCTAGCAAAATATGGCCATTGTACCAACATTTCCTCTTCACTCACACTGCTTCCTGCCCTAAATGCAGATATTCATTGGCATTGCCATGATCCTAGGTGACGGCCTATATAACTTCTTCAAGGTAATAAGCCAAACTCTCCTAGGCTTGTTTTACTATCTCCGGTACAAGGACACTAGCATTTTCCTCCCTGTTGAGGACCGTCGTTCCTCTCCTACCAACTCATCTCTTTCTTACAATGACAAGCACCGAACCCAACTCTTTCTCAAAGATCAAATTCCAACACCATTTGCTGTTAGAGGGTATATTGTAATAGCTGCTATCTCCACAGCCACCCTTCCTCACATATTCCCCTAACTCAAATGGTACTAAATAGCTAGCATGCACATTGTTGCCCCTGTCATGGCATTTTGCAATGCATATGGGCGTGGGCTCACTGATTGGTCCCTTGCATCCACCTATGGGAAGTTTGCCATCTTTACCATTGGGGCATGGGCTGGGGGTGCCCATGGTGGAGTTATAGCAGGTTTGGCAGCCTGTGGAGTGATGATGAATATCGTCTCAACAACTTCTTGACCTAATGCAGGATTTCAAAACTGGTTATCTAATCGTAGCTTCACCTCGCTCAATGTTTGTGAGCCAATTGATTGGCACTGCAATGGGTTAACGTTGTGTGATTCCCCCTTGTGTGTTTTGGCTCTTCTACAAGGCCTTTGATGACCTTGGGCAAGAAGGAAGTGAATGTCCTGATCCTTATGCTTTGGTGTACCGTAACATGTCTATTATGAGGGTTGATGGCATTCCTCCTTACCAAAGAATTGTTTTCTTCTTTGTTGTTTGTTCTTCATTCATGACAATTCTTGTCAACTTGATTAGGGATGCAGTGGGTAAAAGGAGAGCAAGGTTCATTTGAATTCCAAAGGCAATGGCGATACCACTTTATCTAGGCCCCTACTTCGCCATTGATATGTGTGTTGGGAGCTTAATATTATTTATATGGGAAAGGACTAACAAAGCTAAGGCAGATGCTTTTGGACCTGCAGTTGCTTCTGGTTTGATTTGTGGAGATGGAATATGTATTTTTCCTAGTTCAATTCTTGATTTAGCAGGAGTAAATAACCCATCTATATGAGGTTCCTGTCTAGGGCAACAAATCTTAAGGTTGATAATTTCTTAGGGTCTTAAGACTTTTAAGGATATTTACGTACTATGAATGCATGAAATTATATATATGTGAGTTTTATACGTCTTATTGTACTATTTATCTTTTTACCATTTTTTCGTTTAAAAGGAAACATGTTGGGTTTTGACGTAATTATTTAAGTTTTTTAATTCCCATTTGTAAGCATTTTTGTGTATTGACAATTCCAAGTCAAAGTTCTCATTGTGTCTCTTAGCTCATACTCTTCAAATCTTCCCTTGGACACTTGCCTTTACCAAATTGTTCGTGTTTGAAGATGGCTAAAGGAGTTGGTAAGTGCATTTGAGGTGATGGATGATGGCAAACATTGATCAATTGTTTTTTAAATTTTTATCATTTTATGAAAAATGAAATTGAAGCTTAAGAGTGTAAAATATTGTGTTTAAAACATTTGGATTGATTTATGATCGATCAAACTAAAGGGTAACAGTTTGTGTTGAACCCAGATTTTTTAGTCTTGTTCGATCGATCAAACTGTGATCACACTTGCAAATTTTCATGATTTTCCAAACAAATCTCAACTGTTGGATGGGTTTCAAAATCTTAATACTTAAGACCTCTTTTGAGATGTGGTGAGGGTAGCTATGAGAATAAAAACCCTAGACTTTTGAGCTTCAAGTTTCTTTTACCATATTAAGGAGTGTTTGCCTTGTGAGAAAATTTTTGGGTTTGAATTGAAAATCAGTTTTTAAGTGAAAAATCTTTATTCCAAATGGGTTGATTCACTGTGTTCTTCATCCTAACTCTCATATTGCTCTCATATTCAACCTATTAGGGTCAAACCCAAGATTCTTCTTGTGTGGACTCAAGAAGAGGTCGAGATCAAAGCTTGGAGTGGATTCCAAGTGTTTTACCAAAGAAGAAAGGTGGTAGCTAAATCTTGAAGGTTCTAAGCAAGAGGTCCAAGAGAGGATGAAAGACTTGGGCTAGATAAAACCTTTTACTCCGCTAATTTTTCTTCATAGTGGATTATTTAATTGCTTGAGGCCCAAGGTTTTTTTTTATTTCTTCGGAGGTTTTCCACGTTAAAAAATTGGTGTCATTGTCTCTCCTTTCTATTTAATCTTTTGATTAGATTTCATAGGCTTATGGTGTTTTTCATTGTGTTATCTTGATTGAATTAATTGGAGCATGAATTGAATTTTGGCTATTGAATCTTTGAAAGAACATGATATATTTTAGTTTTTGTTGATTAATGACAAGGGCTGTGTGAAAAAGAGTTTTTATGTTGACGCAATGTCTTATATATCATGTTTTGGGAGTGTTGTCCCATTTGCATGTGACTTGCATTGAATAATTTGTTTGGGAGAGCGTTGATACATCCATTATTGCTTGTGATTTGTGTGTTTGTTTGTTGGGTTGAAAAAGAAAATCAATTCATAAAGGACAAATAGGGGAATTGTGAGCATTTGTGAGATATAATCTCTAATTGTTTTAAAAAAAAACACATGTTCTCCAACATCCCCTCCCCCCAAGTGTTATCCATAAGTGAGATTCCTTTTTTATTGTTATACCATGCATCTTTATACTATTTTTTCCATTAAGAGGAAACATGGTGGGTATGTTATGTAAGTTTTATACTTCCCTATGTACCATATATATCTATACTATCTTTTCCTTTAAGAGAAAATATATATCATGATATTAAACATGCCAACCTAGTTACTAGACATCTCAACTAACTAAGTGTTTATCTGATAACATTTTCAAAAAAATTTCTCAAAAAAAAACTTCGTTTGAAAACTTTAATATATATTAACACCAATTTTTTTAACTTATTTTCCATGAAAGTACTGTGTACTTATAAATAACATAATTTTTTTTAAAAATATTTTCTGTCTTTTCAATTGACACTCAAAATACCCTATAAAAAAACAATGGAAAACATCTCATGACAAATTCTGAAAAGATTCATTTTCTCTTAAAATTTAAGTGGGTTTTATGATCTAATAAAGAATCAAACTATTTCCTCTATTTTGGTCATCTACTAACTATCAATGTTAAGCTTATTTAATTAGGGGAGTCTTTGAGAAGCTTAGAATGTTTTTTTTTTTCTTTTTCATGTTTGAAGGTATTTTTCCTTATATAAATTAGACATTTGATAAAATTTTAGAAATCACTTGTAAAAATCTAGAGAATCATTTTAACTACATATCAATCTTAAGCTTATTTGAAAGTAATTTTAGGAAGATTAGAAGTGTTTTCTAATGTTTGAAATTGTTTTCTATTTTTTTGTACATAATAATAAAAATTTGTCATTTGATAAAATTTTTAAAATCACTTATAAGAATATAAAGAATTACTTGAAATAATTCTTAGGGACCATTACCATGTATGTAATTTTTCCAAAGATTACATTTTTTTGTTACACACACATTATCAAAAACATTATTAAAACAATTTCACCATCGAGTGGGGATGCACATGAAAAATGCAAGTCCAAAGCTTATCTTGACCGTCCAGATGGGTTTCCCATGGTGGGTGCACTAATATATGTGATGCACACTAGACAAAACCTACAATTGGTCATGACACAAGACCATCAATTGTCATGATTCACCAAGCTACTATACTGGATAAACTCTCAACCTTGAGAGGATATTGAGTCTATGTTGAAATCAACAGAAGGCTTTTACTTATGGGTGAGACCCTAAAGTGGTCATATATCCCTATGGATTGGGCCACTATTGATAAAGGCTGGTGACAATAAGTATTCTCAATAAAGACACCATGTTATCTTATGGGATTAAGACAATGTATCCGACCCTTCGATGATCCGAAGGACATGTTATCATCAAAATATGTGGTCACAATAATTCCTTTAGTAGAATTTCACATATGTTCCTTGAAACTAGAATATTTCAACTGATCAAATAGTAAGTGGGATCTATAACTCAAGGATTGGAAAGGTAATCTTGATATGCAATAGCACTACTTTGTTAGATTATGGACACTAGTTCATAGGGAGTCTAAATGTAATGGATAGTAGGTCACAAACCCAAGTTTTGTCTCATTGTTATTTACATACGATATTAGAGTGCAATTGATTCTTTTTAGTGGAATGTTGAATTTGTTAGGATAGAGCTCTTAAAAGCATAACATGATGTAACAAATTTAGAATTCATTATTTATTTAATGATATTCCAGTTTAATTTTTATCTTTCCTTATTCCATGCATTACACTTTATGAGCATTTTTACCTACATCTTTTGCATTGTACGTGACTTAGTTGAATTAGGAGTTGCACGAAAGATTCAAGTCACGAGTTCCTTGCAAATAGATGACTTGTTCATAGGCAATCCATAGGTTTGGCAACCCATTAGAGGCTATAGTGCACTACCTCCTAATTAGAGTAATAGTTGGTCTTAGCTTTCGGGATGAGTTTCCCATGGTGAGTGCACTAGTGTATTTGGGTGCACATTGGACAGGACCTATGATGAGTCATAACTTAAGGTTATCAAGTAGTCATGACATCATCAAGTTGCTTCATTATGTTGTCTCTCAACCTTGAGAGAATATTAAGCACGCTTATGTTAAAGTTACCAATGACTTTGACATACGAGTGAGATTGTAACCTGATTATATATTCCCTATGGATTGGGTCACTGTTGATGGAAGTCGCTAGCAATAGGTATTCTCAATAGAGGCACCAGATATCTCATGGGATTGAGATAGGGTGTCCCCTTGGGTGATCCTAAGGAGGTGTGTTCATGGAAACTATGATCATGGTAGTTCTTTAAGTGGAACTTAACATAAGCTCTTTAAGAGCTAAGATATGTCGGTTGAAAACACAACATGAGGATCTGTAAGTTAAGGACAATAGAGGTACTCTTGAAAGACTAATAGCTTTCATCTTGTTAGACTACGGACACCAATTAATGGAGAGACTGAACATAATGGATAGCAGGTCATAAACCCAAGTACATAGTGTCTCGTTGTTATTTACATAGGATATTAGAGTTTAATTGATACTTTGTAGTGGGAAGTTGAATCAATTTTAGAATTTGATTCAGAGGGAGCCAATACTCCTATGGGTACTAGTGGTCCCCACTCTGAGTTCATATACCTTATTGGCATGGGTTATGAGGGTTAGATTGGCTCTAGGTTCACTTTTATGCATAAAAGGGCGTTTTGATAATTACACAAGGTTGCACAGGGGTAAGTGAACAAGGTCTCTAGATTAGGCTAATTGATTAATTAGTAGGCCCTATTGGGTTAATTAATCAATTAAGACCCAATTTGGGCTAGATTAAGTGACCCAAGCCCATGTGGGCTCAAGTCACTTAAGGCTAATTAGGAATCCTATAAATACTCCATAGGGGTTAGGGTTTCCATCACTTCTATCTTCACCATCCAAAGAGAAAGAGAAAGTCATAACCTCCACCCTTTTTTCCTCTCATCAAAAGTGTGCCAAGAACAAGGTTGAATTGTCAGGCGAAAAATCCACGAGACTTCCAACAACTTCAAGGTCATCTTCAACACTTGGAATTTAAGGTTTGGGAACATCTAAACATAAAGGTTAGTATTTTAACCCTAAATATCAATTTTTTGAAAAATTGGTATTATTTCTGTTGTTTAGTTCTAAGATGCCAAAAAAATAGCTTCAAAATTAGATTATGAGGGAGCCAATATTTCTATGGGTCCTAATGGTCCTCGCTCTAAGTTTATATACCATGATGGCATGATTTATGAGAGTTGGATTGACTCTTAGTTCACTCTCGTGCATAAGAGTGTTTTGGTAATTACCCAAGGTTGTACATAGGATAGTGAACAAGTTCTCTAGGTTGGGGTAATTGATTCATTAGATGGCCCTACGTGGTTAATTAATCAATTAAGATCCTTTTTGGGCTAGATTAAGTGACCTAAACCTTGGTGGGCTCAAGTCATTTAAGCCTAGTAATGGAACCCTATAAATACCCCTCATGGGTTAAGGTTTCTGTTACTTTTTGTTGTAAAATTTATCTTCCACCTTCAAAGAGAGAGAACCTTCCTCCCTTCCAAAGCCCACACTTTGGAATTCCAAGATTATGATTTGAGTCATCGAGAGAAAGATCTTAGGTGCATGAATTCATTGAATGGATTTTGATCTAGGATCATCTAGATCACAAGTATGAGTATTATATCTCTAGATCTATAGTTAATAATGTTTTTTATTGTCATTTTATTTTGTTGTGATTGATTTAGAGATGCCTAGGGATAGATGCATGCAACTTATGAGATCCAAGGCATGGGAATGGAGTAATCCAAGGTTCCCAACACTTGCTTGTCCAACTAAGGATGAATGGAGAAAAGCAATAGAAGATGAATAGGTGTTAATGCGAAAGAATCAAGTTTAGGACTTGGTTTATCTGTCTTCAGATTGAAAAACTATTGGGAACAAATGGGTTCTTAAAATAAAAAGAAAGGCAGTTGGATCCATTGAAAATTATATAGTTTGATTAACAACTAAAGATTATACCCAACAAGAGGATATGGTCTATGAGGAAACCTTCTCTCCAATAGTTAGGTTTGCCTCAATTCGCCTCATTCTAGCTAGAGTGGCTTATATGGATTTAAAGCTACACCAAATGGATGCTAAGACAACTTTCCTTAATAGAGAGTTGAATGAAGAAATCTATATTAAACAACCATTAGGTTTTATTATCCAAGCCCAAAGCACAAAGTGTGCAAGTTAAATCGATCAATTTTTAGCCTTAAACAATCATCCTGTAAAGCCTCCATTTTGTCCCCTAGCACATGCCTTATTAAGTGCTCTTCTAGTACTTCACATTGGTTCCTTAGTGGCTCATTGCTACTTATACAACTTACCTTTTTGAGCCACCTTATAGACTTTGGTTGAAGGATTTATCTGGCCCCTCATTATGACCCATGGCAGCCTTAAGTTAGATCTAAGATTTTCCTTTTTTCTTTTTAGGATAGCTCATTTAGTCACACTTAGCCCACTTGAGCACACCTTGGCCCACCTAGCATGGTTGCATGGCTTGTGTATGGCTTATATGGCTTGCATGTGCTTGATTTTATTTTATTTTTTATTCATTAGTTTGATTCATCTATTTATTTATTTTTAGAAAATTACATGAGATTTTTTATTTTAGTCTTTCCTAATTGCATGAATTGATATTTTATATATTTATTTATTGGTTTATTTATTGGGAGAATTGTGTTTTCAGCCCAACTAGGCTTTGTAATTGAGATAAGATCCTCTTATCACCCATAATTAAACTCAAAACCTAATGAAAGAGTAGAAATTGAGAGGAAGGATATCGCATTTAAAAAATCCCTAAAATACCCTTGACTATTAAATGAAAAAACTAACCGATCACCCCACCTTTCTTATTCTCTCTTTGACTCTTTTACCCTTCTCTCACCTATTTATTAATGGAACCAAGTTGAATCATTTCCCTCTCATTTTTCTTCATCAAATTGAATATGAAAGATAAATGGTTAAAAATTATTATTGCCAAATGCATTTTTGAAGTAAATAACTTTTAAATATCTCATCAAATATTATTCTTTTTTTCAAACTTACATAATATATATAATATATATTTTTTAAATACGTTGGAAACTTATATAATATATAATAAATAATATTCTTTATTTCAAACTTACATTATTTCTCATATATATTAAACAATTTTTAAACACCTCATAAAATATTAGTATTATTTGTTTGTTCTAACTTGTAAATTAGATATCATCAAATATTATTTTATTTTTTTCAAACTTATAGAATATATAATAAATACTTTTTAAATACCTTAGCAAATATGTTTTTTGTTTCTTACTTACAAAATAATAAATATGTTGTACATTATTTCTCATATATATTAAATAATTTTTAAATACCTCATAAAATATTATTAATTTTTTTTTCTAACTTGCAAATTAGACATATGGTGTTTATTATTTCTCATATTATTTTAGAAATAAGGTAAACACTCACATGCATATCTATATATATATATATATATATATATATATATTAATCAAGAAGACAATATTTCTAATACTAATTTACCAACCTTCCAATAATTTTGAAAGTGTAAATAGGGTAATTGGCGGAATTAAATTCTTCAAGATATTCAAAATTTCTCCATTCCAAAATTACTTAATTGATTCTCACACTAATCCTAAATATTTTTTAATAAAGATTTAAATATTTAAAACCATTAAAATAAATACTTTCTTATTAAAGCAATTTTTTAAAAGTAATAAGATAAAAATCATGAAATATTTAAAACTATAATTACAACAAATATTTTTAATTTTAAAACTAATTTCATGATTTAAATTAATGATTTAAAAAATAAAAATGTTACAAAATAATTTTTGATTATTTTTAATTCCATTTAAATGTGATTTTTTTAATCTCTATTAATAAAAATGAAATTATGTTTATAAATTCAAAATAGTAAAATTATATATTTCATTTAGTTTACTTATAATGACAATTTAAACATGATTGATTTTAATTCTATTTCCTATCTGTTAATTTTTGTAGGGAATGTCTTAATGACATAGTTTGGTAAAAAAAAAAAAAAATAAAATAAACTATCAATAATTGTTTTAATGTCAAACTCAAGTTGTTTAAAAATTGTACAAAACTTATTAGGAGTCTTGTACACTCTTATACACTTAACACATTTCCCTTGTACAGTGACACAAATTTCATATCCCTCCTAATTTACGTGTTCATGTAAGTGTATTAATCATATTTTCAATGGTTTGGTTGAGAAAATGGTGGATGACTTAAGGTCAATTTTTTTTTCCCAAATATCAATATAGGGGAAAATATTGGAATTGTCATGTAAAAGTTAAATAAAGTGCATGACATAGGTATACAATCCTTAGGTGATAAGAAAAATAAAGAAGTGGTTTAGAATCGATTGACATCTTTCATAAAGGGTAATCTTGTATACTCTTGTACAATTAGTACATTTCCCTTATACAGTTAGTGTAATACCCTTGTACAGTGGCACAAATTTCATATCTCTCCTAAGTTATGTGTCCACGTAGGAGTGTTTAACCATATTTCCAATGGTTTAGTTGAGAAAATAATGGATGACTTAAGGTCAAAAAAATTTTCCCAAATATCTTTACTGGGGAAAGCATTGGAAATTTCATATGAGAATTAAATAAAGTGCATAACATATGTGTACAATTCGTGGGTGATAAGAAAAATAAAGGAATGACTCATAATCGATTGTAATCTTTCACAAAGGGTAGTCTTGTATACCTTTGTACATTTAGTACATTTCCCTTGTACAATTAGTGTAATACAATTATATAGTGGCGCAAAAAATGAATAAATGATTTTTTTTCATATAAAAAAATAGTACTAAACAAGATTTTCAATTTTCATTTTTAAAAATAGTTGTCCTTTTTAAATTAAACGTATTTTCAAACAGAGACAATATAGAAAATAAAAATTATTTTTAAAAATAAAAAATAATAGTAGTAAAAACTAGAAAAATATTTTAAAACCAAACTCAAATATAATCTATATAATTTTTAACTACTTGTTTTCATCTAAAATGAGTAAATATACTTTTTAACCCTTTGATATAAGAAAAATTCAATCTCTACTATGTATTAATATAATCCCCTTCTAAAATTAGGTCATATGAAAATATTTTAATTGAGTATTTAAAATAAAAACTCTCCATCCATCATCTTTCTTTCTTTTTCTTTTCCTTATTTTAATAAATTTTCAATTAATTCAAATCATTAAAAAAATCCTTAGTAAACAAATTTGTAACATTTCATATAACTTATTACTAAAAGTCATGTTAAAAAAGTTATAAAATAAGGAAGGAAGAAGATTAAAAAAAAAAAAAACTTTTTATTTTATAATAGTAAAAAAAGAAGAAGTAAACTTTAAAATACTTTTTAGTATAAAAGAAAAGAAAATAATGAATATATTTATTTTAAATAGTGTTTTAATCATTAAATTATTTACTTCTAAAATGTAAAAGATAAAAATAAATGTAAAAGATAATTTTTATTTATTTAAATTAACATTTTTTTAGAAAGTATTTTACAAAATAGTCTTTGAATCATTAATATAATTTTTTTTTATAATTTAAAAATAAAAAATAATGTTGATTTTTCAATTATTTATAAAAGAGTTTAAAAAAACAATGAAAAATCCAAAAATGGTTAAATGAGAAAAAATTTGTTGGCAGTGGCATGTGAAAAGTGGTAGAATAAAAATAAAAATGAGTCAAAGGGGTATTTTTGCCAATTTCTATCTCATATCCTTGTAATCAATTATGGGTGGTTGGATGACTTATCTTAATTATCAAGCCCAAGTGGGTTGGAAACACAATTGTCCCTTATTTATTTAGGAAATTGCTTGAGATTAAAGGTTCTAATTTTTTTAAGTTACTTGAGATGATATTTTGTGTTCTGGAATGTGCATGTGATTGAAATTTTAATTTTTAGTTACATTATTTTAATTTCTTCTCATTTTCAATTTCATGATATTTCTTGCTTTTACTCTTTATTTTGTTTTTTGCATGAGGAAATTGGTTGCCAGCTATTTGGAAAGAAGGTCACCAATTTTTTTTTACAAAAATGTTGAGTCTTGCTTTCTCATGTATCTGCTTAACAAATTCAGCCTTTTTTTTTTCATCTAAGTTAGCACATTCAAACAAAGGTAATGGTGTTAAATCCAATGGAGTTAAAGGATTAAAACCAGAACTAATTTCAAATGGTGAAAACTTAGTGGCATAATGAATAGTATGATTATAACAAAACTCAACGTGTGGTAAACACTCTTCCCAAGTTTTTATGTTCTCTTTTATAATAGTCCTCAACAAATTAGACAAAGTCCTATTCACTACTTCGGTTTGACCATTAGTTTGTGGGTGACAAATAATAGAAAATAACAACTTAGTTCCTAACTTACACCACAAAGTCTTCCAAAAGTAACTCAAGAACTTAACATCTCTATCTAAAACTATTGTCTTAGGCATACCATTTAATCTTACAATTTCTCTAAAGAACAAATTAGTAATATGTGAAGCATCATCCATTTTGTGACATGGAATGAAATGTGCCATCTTAGAAAATCTATCCACAACCACAAAAATTGAATCCCTACCACATTTAGACCTAGACAAACCTAACAAAAAGTCCATCAAAATATCAATCCAAGACTCACTAGGAATAGGCAGTGGCGTGTATAAACCATAAGGTTGCACTTAGGATTTTGCTTGCCTAAATATGACACATCTACTACAAATTCTCTCAACATCTCTTTTCATGTGTGGCCAATAGAAGTGTTCTTGCAAAATAATTAAGGTCTTAGCAACTCCAAAGTGTCCCATTAACCCTCCACCATGGGATTCTCTTACTAGCAATTCACGCAAAGAACAATTCAACACAATTTATTTTCTCAAAACAAGAAACCATTATGCCTAAAGAACTTACCCACTACGTTTTTCTCACAAGCCCAAAACTCCTCACAAAAATCGTGGTCTCAAGGATACAATTCTTTAATGTGCTCAAAACCAAGTAATTTTGCATCAAGAGTAGAAATTAATATGTATCTTCGAGAAAGTGCATCGACAACGATGTTTTCCTTACCTTGCTTGTATCAAATGACATATGGAAATGTCCCAATGAATTCCACCCATCGTGCATGTCTCCTGTTCAATTTGTGTTACCCTTTTAAATGCTTCAAGGACTCATGATCAGTGTGAATCATGAACTCCTTAGGCCAAAGGTAGTGTTGCCATGTTTTCGATGCTCAAACCAATGCATACAATTCTTTATCATAAGTATGGTAGTTTAGGGCTGCCCCGCTTAACTTCTCACTGAAATATGCAATTGGTCTTCCTCCTT
This sequence comes from Vitis amurensis, assembly GCA_037355405.1. Classification (NCBI taxonomy): domain Eukaryota; kingdom Viridiplantae; phylum Streptophyta; class Magnoliopsida; order Vitales; family Vitaceae; genus Vitis; species Vitis amurensis. The sequence goes on from CM074692.1 coordinate 17,153,394, forward strand.
GCATAAGAACTACACCTATACCCATACCTAAAGCATCACATTCAATTTCAAATGTTTTAATAAAATCAGGAAAAACAAGTAAAGGAGTATGAGTTAATTTTTCCTTGATCAATTGGAATGTCTTCTCTTGTCCGTCTCCCCATTTGAATCCAACATTCTTCTTGATGACTTCGATAAGCAGTGCGGTGATGTTGTTAAAGTCTTTCACAAACCTCCTGTAAAAACTAGTGAGTCCATGAAAACTATGAACATGACCTACACTCGCATGACTTGACTAGTCTTGAATCGCGTAGATGTTCTCTTCATCAACCTGTATTCCTTGTGCACTCACAGCAAAACAAAGAAACACAAGCTTATCAGTGCAAAAGGTGTACTTTTTCAAGTTAGCAAATAACTTCTCTTTTCTAAGTACATCCAAAACTGAATTTAAGTGCAAAACATGATCATCCAAGTTTTTGCTATAAATGAAAATATCATCAAAATAAACAACAAATTTGCCTATGAAAGCACGCAAGACATGGTTCATTAATCGCATGAATGTACTTGGTGCATTAGTTAATCCAAATGGCATAACTAACCACTCATATAAACCATATTTTGTTTTAAAGCAGTTTGCCATTCATCGCCCTCTTTCATTCTTATTTGATGATACCCACTGTAGACCCTCAATTTTGTCCCTTTAACACATGTCTTTAAGTTCACTTCCAATGCTCCATAGTAGTTCCTTGGTGGCCCATTGCTATTCATACCACTTATATTTTCTGAGCCAATTTGGAGACTTTGGTTGAGGGATTTATCTAACCCCGTTGGGATTCTTGGCAGCCTTAATTTAGACTTAGGTTTTTTTTTTTGTTTTTTTTGTTTTTTGTTTTTTTTTTTGTTTTTCCTTTTTAGGATAGCTTTTAGGATTGCACACTTAGGCATGTTTAGGTCACTTAGGCCCACTTTGCCCATTAGGCACTTTTAGACTCACTTTTTATATGACTCGCTTGATTGCATGACCTACATGACTTGTGTGGCTTGCATGACTTTCTTTATTATTTTCATTTCATTTTATTTTATTTTATTTTATTATATTATAAGTTTTCTGACTTAGATTTCTTGGCTTATCTTTGGTATGAGGAAAATGGCAGCCATTTTTTTTGGAAGGCAAATCACCAGAACTTTGAAAAATGGGAGATTTTATTTTTAGAGGGACATCACATATATTATTTCCATGGGGGAATCAGTCATAAAAGGGAAGAAAATAAGAAAGAGAGAAAAAAAGGAAGGAATGAGGGGATTTTCCTCCAGCAGATTTGGGGGGTTCTTTTGGAAGGCTGATATATATACGTGAGAGAAGAAAGGGAGAGAGGGGGGAGATTCTTTGATTGAGGGAGGAAAAGCACAGAAAAGTGGGAAAGGAGCAATTGCAGCCGAGTTTGCCCAGGTATGCTTCTTGTTACTCTTGGAATTCTTACTCATATTCGATTTCTCTGTGTGTTCGTTCCTGAATATTTAATATACTGTTGATTGGTGTGGACGGAAAGGGCCACAAATTGTTTTGTTGATATTGGTTGCTTGCTTATTTTGTCCCGAATCTGTTTGTGATCTTCCCACTAGCCTGAACCCATTGAAAGATCATGAGATGTGGTTTTTTCTAATTTCTTCCCGCATGTTCCTTCTCTCTTTGTTTTCTTTGTTTTCCACCATACTTGTTTTTTTTTTGTTTTCCTTCTACTCGTCATGTAGCCGTCAACTCTTCATATGGGGGTGACTCCAAGGTTTGGGCATACAGTCATGAGATTCAGCGAAGAGATCGAACGCTTCAAAATTCTGTTTGGACATGCCATTTTGTCGGTTCATATAAAAGAAAGCCAATGACAGCTGCCACATTTTCTGCCAACGGTTATGTTCTATTGTTGTAGAAATTGTTATCGCAATATGGGATCCAGAGAAAATTGTCCTAGTGGCTTGTCGGCTGCTTATGCACTTGTTAAGCTTGGTTACGATAATGTAAATTTGCGGGTTGATATGAGGGTTAGAGATGAGGCTTCTCGGAATTCGATCATTTCAAAGTATGTACACTGAGGGGAGGTTGAGGAGCGTGGGGATTGTTTGAAGAAATGCCAATGAGAAGGAATGTGGTTTTCCAGTCTGCAATGATAAACATGTATGGGAAAGAAAGAGATTTTGTGGAGACGTTAAGTTTGTTTTCCGGATGCTTGTTTCGGCTTATGAGGTCCAGCTCAATGCGACAACAATGATAAGTATTAAGTGCGGGAATGAAGAGAATAGTAGATCTGTTGTTTGTGGATAATCTGGTTGGAACAAAATACAGCTTCGTGGAAGATACAAAGCTATTGGTGAAGACTGATTTGACTATATTGTTGAAGGAGATTTTCAACAAGGAATGAGAGTCTCCGGTAGAGTCCTCTGTACACAGAAGCAGAGTCTTACAGAGGAAAATTTGTTGTCACTCTTGGATTGGCAGCTCTGGAAGCCACAGAAGTAGGAAACTTGAAGCTTAAACTTGGAGGAGTTACATTGGGAGATAGTTGGATCTCCCCAAAAGATTTTGTGTTCTCACGAGATCCCCTTCTCAAAGACGTCCCTTGAAGTTGTCCATTGTATGATCCTTATTGATGATGGGGAGTACATCTTGTCATTTGCTATTGGTGAGGTGAGAGATACATTGCAGTTTGGAGAATTGATGGTAGTGAAAAATAGTCAACCAGTTGTGTTCTTGGCTATTTTTTTTAATGGAGCACCCTACTGTCTTCCTAGATAATAGGTGCATTGACAATGGGGGATACAGATAAGTCAGGCTTATATGTCTTGGCTATTTTTGAAATTGGTGTTTTTCATTTTGGTATACAAAGAATATGGAAGATTGACGTAATATAACAACCTAATAAAAGCCACTGTACTCATCTTTGAAAGTAAGAAAACTGCAGATATTTGATGTTTAAAATTGTCAACTGATCGGGAAAGTTCCAAAAGAAGTCTCTAAGTTAACCTGTTTGACTTGCTTAAATACGGTGCAAATAAGCTTATAGGATGGAATTAAAGTTTTTATACTTCAAGTATCGTAGTGAGTTCAAATAACACTCAAACTTGAAGCATCGGGGATGTGACAGAATTGCTAGTAATGGAGATTTTGGAAGGCATAATGAGAGGACTCGACTTCCATTCTCAAGAAAGCTCTATCTGTTATGGCGAAACTGAATGTTCCTAGATATGATCCTATATCAGCACTAAGCAGTTAATGGAATGTTCGGAATGCAAAAGACAATCCTCTTCCGGGTAAATAACTACTGCCATGCTTTTAACAAGAAAATATGCTCGCTAGATCAGCCATGGTTTAAATCAAGCTTTTTGGGGTCGCAGTTCTATGATAGAAATGCATGTTTCTGAAAATGAGAAATTGTCAACAGAGTTAGGCAAGAACGAGGCCTTAGTTGCAACACTACCAGTGGAAAATTGATGATGAAAGTTCCTTCATTATCTAGACATTGTAGGGACCCCTCCTCCTGATGATACGTGGCACACATTTCCTAATGACATGTGGCACGCATTCTTATCCGGGTTAACCCCATCCGGATTTCCCCCAAGAGTACACGTGGCGCGCTTCTCCTATCCAGACTCCCTCAAGGAGAGGCACATGACACTCACAAACGTAAAATCCAGACAACCGACATATCCTATCCGGATATGTTTGTCCGGATCGTTGACTGGAGTAAAGCAGGTCTTGCACGTCATTTCAACAGCCTGCTACGGCCCACGTTCCACCACCTGCAGAGTGAAAGGACAGGAATGAAGTGATGGCAAGTCACTTCCCACGATCTCTGACAGCCGCGGCGCCTCCCACGATCTCTGTCAGTCGCCCGTAGGGTGATGATGACCCTGCCACCACCTAGAGGTATCATGACAAGCCAAAATATCTCCCTACCATTAAAGAGGGAAACAGAGCTTCTGGTACTATATATATGAACCTTCACACAAGAAAGAAGGTAAGCTTGCTATACCTAGTAAAAGGCCAACTGATTTATCTTTCTAACCATGGCTGACAAAATCATCGGAGGGTGTGTCCGGACATCCTGTCCGGATGCCTTTTGCATGAACGACTGAACCAGGAATCTATATTGGTTGAGATCGTGCGCCCATCCATTTGGCAACTATGTGGATCACCAGGGACGCGAGGCCTCAACATTGGCGCCATCTGTGGGAAAATCACTGATTCAGTCACCAGCAAAGATGGTCACACCTTCCAAAAGCCGTTCATCTAGTAGGGGAGAGGAAGATAATTCTGAATGGCGCCGAGCCATCGAAAGAAGACGTTGGCAAGCGAATGACAACTGCAAGCTCTCCTCTAGGAGACAGTAAAATTAAGAGAAGAAAACGCGGTGCTACACATCCAGGCTTCATCGACGGGGCCTCCCTGTCATCAGCGTTCAAGAGGCTAGGTAGCAAACTCAAGGCCAGAACCAGAGTCAATATACCCTGGGACAGCAGGAGCCATCCCAGAAACAGGCAACGTTAGACCACATGAGCCACACACGCCCATGCACAGAATTCCCCATGAGGAAAGCTCAGACTCTACTCATTTTTCAGCAAAAAGACAACGTGAGAGAAAATCTCAGTTGTCAAACTCAATGCGCGCAAGATTAGGCCCACAGGAGCCTGGGAGGCCAAGGCCACCGGTAGCCACAACCTGGGCAGTGCACCCCTGACCCTATCGCCACCCCCATGGTGCAGAACGTTCTCCCGCACCGTGACCCTATGGTCATCCCTATGGTGCAGAACGTTCACCCGCACCTAGCGGCACGACAAGATGGGAGAAACCTCCCAAACGAGCCACCCATTGGCTCCATCAGCAAAAGGCTGGACGACATGCTCTCCACGCCTTTCTGCTCTCATATCATTCATTACGAGCCCCCAAGGGGATTTCTCGTACCAAAATTCTCCACATATGATGGGTCCAGTGACCCCTTCGACCATATCATGCATTATCGACAGCTCATGACTCTCGATATAGGCAACGACCCGCTGCTATGCAAGGTATTCCCCGCCAGCCTACAAGGGCAGGCCCTCTCATGGTTTCATCGCCTACCTCCCAACTCTGTTGACAATTTCAGGGACCTGTCTGAAGCCTTCGTGGGACAATACTTGTGCTCCGCTCGACATAAGTAGAACATCAGCACTCTGCAAAACATAAAAATGCAGGATAACGAATCCTTAAGGGAGTTCATAAAGCGGTTTGGTTAGGCCGTATTATAGGTAGAGGCTTACAGCATGGACGCTGTCCTGCAGATCTTCAAGCGAAGCATCTGTCCAGGAACCCCATTTTTCGAATCACTCACTAAAAAGCCTCATACGACGATGGACGACTTGTTTTGACGTGCGAACAAATACTCAATGCTCGAAGATGATGTGCGAGCAGCCACCCAACAAGTCTTGGTTTCCGGACAGGCATCCAGAAGAGGTGCCGAAAGAAGTGCCAAACTTTCGGACCGGCCAAGGTGATTACTACTCAAAACATGCTATTTAGTAGCTTGTAATTAGCTCTTTTAAACACTCTTGAGTAGTAATTATTACCTTTTAAACTCAATTGACATGTTAAGGACCCTTGCAATCATTTCTAACAATTGTGTTAAGTTTTGGTGCTTTTTGATAGCTTTATGCTCACCAAAGCAATTTAAGAATGAGGGAGAGCTATATATAGTTCATGGCAAAGCTTTTGGAAAGCTTAAATTTATGAAGAAACCAAGCTTTGGAGCCTCATAATCCTTTGCCTTAGTCGTTCAAAGTATGCAAGGAAAGAACAATGGAGAAGAGGAAAACAGGGTGATGAAAACAGGGGACACAGCTGTAGTATTTCATCGCACTTTTGGAGCACTTCCCGAAGTCCATTTTCTACATTCTATATACCATTTCAAAGCTCAGAAAGTCAAGAATCCAAATATTCAAACCATGTACGATTTGGAGCTGAAATGAGGAAGATATGGCCTTCGGAAGACAACTGCATCAAGCTGAGGGACAATTTCGCACAGTGCGAAATTGGAACTCCAGCGTGCGAAATGAAAAATTTGATAGCAGCTGTGTAGTCGTGGTGAAGCCAGCATGTGAAGTTGATTTTGCAACTCGGGAACTTAGATCTCAACGTGCGAAAGTGAATTCTAAGTTGCGAAATCAACTTGCGAAATTTTCGCATGTCACAATGCAACGTGCGAAAATTGGATATTTTTGCCGACTCTTTTTCTTCTGATATTTTTGTGTCTAAATTTCCATTTTCTCCTTGTATTCAGCCACTCATGTAATTCCTTAGCTAGGAAGTATCCAAGGAAGGGTAAAATTACCTTCCTATATAATCTCTCTTGTAAACACTGAAAAAACACTCTCGAGGAGCTTTCTCCAGGAGACCAACTTATGTAAATTTGATACTTAGTGAAATACAGAGATCTCTTTTGCTTTCTTTTTCTCTCTACTATTTACTATTTTCTTGGAAGCCAAACAGCCTCTGAGGATGTTTTCCCAAAGGATGAGAGGCTAAACTTATAGTTTCTTGGAGTAAAGGAAGTTAGGTGAAAAGTCCAAATTAAAAGGTGGAAAGTTTCCGTGCGTTAAATTCAGGTAGTTGGATTCCATAAATGGCTTCTAAATCCAAAGTTTTGCTTTAAATCCCTTAGAATCACTTTGACTGGCCAATACATGGTAAGCTTCAGGTCTCTGTGGATGCTTATTGCTAGATCCATATCAGTCCATTAGTTATCATGTACGAGCCATTGGAAAGTGATTCAAGGTGATAGCCCATAGTGTCTTAAGCCATTAATGGACCTTGACTACCATCTCTATCGATTTTTTATGGATTAAATCTTCATTGTCAAACCTATACCGGTTCGGGAAATAACTATAGGTTAAATCCCCAATGCGAGGAGAAAAATCCGAAATTTTCCACTTTGCATCCTGAACTTGAACCTAGCAACCTTTAGCTCCGGGAGACTTTCTTTCTTCCGCTTTTTATATAGTTCTATGTGAGTTTAGTTTCAATCACCACTTTCAAAACAATTTTATTTTCTTTTAAATTTCAAGTTTGTGCTAAAGGAAATCATCAGAATCAATTTCTAATTTAGAGTCTGTCACTGATAGAGTGAAAACCCATCCCTGAGTTCGACCCTAGAACTGCTATACTATAGTAGCTTTGCTACGCCAGTATAAGGTCATAGGATTTATAAATATTTTTAATTAAAAGACCCGGCTGGGCTCGAATCAAATGGCGCCGTTGCCGGGGATGGTGCCACAATACAGTGATACAACCTTTTAGAGGCTACTTGTGATTTTCATCACAAGTTTGGTGAATTCCTTTTTCATTAATTTCATTTCCCTTCATTTAATTTTTGTTAGGTTTATTTTCATTTTCTTTCTAACCTTAATTTTTTTTAGATTTCTTTTGTTTTTGTTGTTTTTGTTTTATTTCAGGTAAGTAGTAACTTGTGCATGCCCTATTGGATTAGGGACCAAGAGGGAAGATTAGTAAGGATTGAGAATCCTCAAGACACAGAGTTGGATATCTGTGTAAATATCATGGACCCTCCACCAGAGGATCAGAATTCTCAACAAGGTCAAGGGGGTAATCCTAATGCATATCTATCCATGAGGGATAGAATGCATCCACCAAGGATGAGTGCACCCTCATGCATCCTGCCTCCTCTTGAGCAGTTGGTTATAAGGCCCCATATTGTGCCCCTCCTACCAAATTTCCATGGAATGGAGAGTGAGAATCCATATTCTCACATCAAGGAGTTTGAGGAGGTGTGTAATACCTTTAGAGAGGGAGGAGCTTCAATAGACTTGATGAGACTCAAGCTATTCCCTTTCACTTTGAAGGACATAGCAAAAATATGGCTTAATTCTTTAAGGCCAAGGAGCATAAGGAATTGGGCTGATCTTCAGGCTGAGTTTTTGAAAAAAATTTTCCCCACCCATAGGACTAATGGGTTGAAGAGACAAATCTCAAACTTTTCTGCAAAAGAAAATGAGAAGTTCCATGAGTGTTGGGAAAGGTATATGGAGGCCATCAATGCTTGTCCTCATCATGGTTTTGATACATGGCTCTTAGTGAGCTATTTTTATGATGGAATGTCTTCTTCCATGAAGCAAATTCTTGAAACCATGTGTGGGGGAGATTTTATGAGTAAGAATCCTGAAGAAGCCATGGACTTTTTAAGTTACGTGGCTGAGGTGTCAAGAGGCTGGGATGAGCCCAACTCAAGAGAGAAAGGAAAATTTCTTTCTCAACAAACCCAAAATCCAAAGGCTGGAATGTACATGTTGAGTGAAGACGTGGACATGAAAGCTAAAGTGGCAACATTAGCTAGGAGGTTGGAAGAACTTGAGTTGAAAAAGATGCATGAAGTCCAAGCCATTTCCGATACCCAAGTCCATGTCATGCCATGCACCATTTGCCAATCATGTGATCATGTGGTAGATGAGTGCCCAACCATGCCAGCCGTGAGAGAGATGTTAGGTGATCAAGTAAATGTTGTGGGGCAATTTAGGCCCAACAACAGTGCATCCTATGGTAACACCTATAATTCAAGCTGGAGAAACCACCCAAATTTTTCTTGGAAACCAAGGCCACCTCCATACCAACCACAAGGCCAAACCCAAGCACCTCAACAACCATCTTCAGTGGAGCAAGCCATTGTGAACCTGAGTAAAGTCATGGGTGACTTTGTGGGTGAACAAAAGGCAATCAACTCCCAATTGCATCAAAAGATTGAAAACGTTGAGAGTTCTCAAATTAAGAGAATGGAGGGGATGCAAAATGATCTATCTCAGAAGATAGATAATATTCAGTACTCCATCTCTAGGCTTACAAACCTAAACACAGTGATTGAGAAGGGAAAGTTCCCTTCTCAACCAAGCCAAAATCCCAAGGGTCTTCATGAAGTTGAAACCCAAGATGGTGAGTCTTCAAATTTGAGAGAGGTCAAAGCTGTAATCACTTTGAGGAGTGGGAAGGAGGTTGATCAACCCTTGCCTAAATTGGGGCATGATGAAGAACTCATGTCAAAGAGACCCTTGATTAAAGAGAGCAATAACCAAGAAGAGAAGAGTGGGAAGAAAAGTGCATCCAAATCAAGCATTGAAGAAGAACCAAGGATAGTGATTAAAGAGGATATGATGAAGAAACATATGCCTCCCCCTTTTCCTCAAGCTTTACATGGAAAGAAAGAAATCAAGAATTCATCAGAAATTCTTGAAGTTCTGAGACAAGTGAAGGTAAATATACCCTTACTTGATATGATCAAGCAAGTCCCCACATATGCAAAGTTTCTAAAGGACTTATGCACAGTCAAGAGAGGGTTACAGGTGACAAAGAATGCATTCCTCACTGAGCAAGTGAATGCTATCATCCAGAGTAAGTCCCCAGTTAAGTATAAAGATCCGGGATGTCCCACCATATCAGTCAACATTGGAGGGACACATGTAGAAAAAGCTTTACTAGACTTGGGAGCAAGTGTGAATTTGCTCCCATACTCTGTGTATAAGCAACTGGGACTTGGAGGATTAAAGCCCACAACTATGACCCTCTCCTTAGCTGATAGGTCGGTCAAAATCCCAAGGGGAGTGATAGAGGATGTTCTAGTTCAAGTGGACAAATTCTACTATCCTGTGGATTTTGTGGTACTTGATACTGATTCCACTGTCAAGGAAGAAAATTATGTGCCAATCATCCTAGGGAGGCCTTTCCTAGCTACCTCCAATGCCATTATTAATTGTAGGAATGGGGTGATGCAGCTCACATTTGGAAACATGACCTTGGAATTAAACATATTCCACCTATGTAAGAGGCATCTTCACCTTGAAGAGGAGGAAGGATTTGAGGAGGTGTGCTTGATCAACACTTTGGTTGAAGAGCACTGTGACAAGAATTTAGAGGAGAGCTTGAATGAAAGCCTGGAAGTGTTAAAGATGGGTTCCCTGAACCCTCTGATGTACTAGCCATCATGTCTCCATGGAGGAGACGGGAAGAGATCTTACCACTATTCAATAAAGAGGACTCACAACCAGTAGCTGTGGAGGACCCTCCAAAGCTTATTTTAAAGCCACTTCCTGTGGATTTGAAGTATGCATACTTGGAGGAAGATGAGAAATGTCCAGTGGTGGTTTCCTCAATTCTCACTAGTGATCAAGAGGATAGTCTTTTAGGAGTCCTCAGAAAATGCAAGAAAGTCATTGGATGGCAAATTTCTGACCTGAAAGGGATTAGCCCTTTGGTGTGCACCCACCATATCTATATGGAGGGGGATGCAAAACCAGTGAGGCAACCCCAAAGGAGACTGAATCCTCACATGCAAGAGGTGGTGAGGAGTGAAGTTTTGAAGCTACTTCAAGCTGGGATCATATATCCCATCTCAGACAGCTTGTGGGTGAGTCCCACCCAAGTAGTCCCAAAGAAATCTGGAATTACAGTGATCCAGAATGAAAAAGGAGAGGAAGTCTCTACACGTCCTACCTCAGGATGGAGAGTGTGTATAGACTATAGGAGGTTGAATTCAATGACTAGGAAGGACCATTTTCCATTGCCTTTCATGGACCAAGTCCTTGAGAGAGTCTCAGGACATCCTTTCTATTGTTTTCTAGATGGTTATTCAGGGTACTTCCAAATAGAAATTGATTTGGAAGATCAAGAAAAGACAACTTCACTTGTCCCTTTGGTACTTTTGCTTATAGGAGAATGCCCTTTGGTCTATGTAATGCTCCTGCAACTTTCCAAAGATGCATGCTAAGCATCTTCAGTGATATGGTGGAATGCATCATGGAAGTTTTCATGGATGATATCACTGTATATGGAAGTTCTTATGAGGAGTGTTTATTGCATTTAGAAGCTGTTCTCCATAGATGTATTGAGAAAGACCTAGTGCTAAATTGGGAGAAGTGCCATTTTATGGTACAACAAGGAATTGTCTTAGGACATATCATCTCCAAGAATGGCATAGAGGTAGATAAGGCAAAGGTGGAGCTAATTGTTAAGTTGCCACCTCCCACAAATGTTAAAGGAATTAGGCAATTCCTAGGACATGCCGGGTTCTATAGGAGGTTCATTAAGGATTTCTCAAAAATCTCAAAACCTCTTTGTGAACTCTTGGTAAAGGATGCCAAGTTTGTGTGGGATGAGAAGTGTCAGAGGAGTTTTGAGGAATTGAAACAATTCCTCACAACTGCACCAATAGTGAGAGCCCCAAATTGGAAATTACCTTTTGAGGTAATGTGTGATTCAAGTGATCTTGCTATGGGGGCTGTTTTGGGGCAAAGAGAGGATGGAAAGCCCTATGTGATCTATTACGCAAGCAAAACTTTGAATGAGGCTCAAAAGAACTACACAACTACTGAGAAGGAGTTGTTGGCAGTAGTTTTTGCCTTGGATAAGTTTCGTGCTTATTTGGTAGGGTCCTCTATAGTGGTGTTCACTGACCATTCTGCTTTGAAATACTTGTTAACCAAGCAGGATGCCAAGGCAAGATTGATAAGATGGATTCTTTTGCTCCAAGAATTCAATCTCCAAATCCGGGATAAAAAGGGGGTAGAAAATGTGGTAGCTGACCACTTGTCCAGACTTGTGATAGCACATGACTCACATGGTCTACCTATCAATGATGACTTCCCTGAGGAGTCTCTCATGTCAATAGATGTAGCTCCATGGTATTCTCACATTGCAAACTTTTTGGTTACTGGAGAAGTACCAAGTGAGTGGAGTGCCCAAGACAATAGGCATTTCTTTGCTAAGATCCATGCCTATTATTGGGAGGAACCTTTTCTTTTCAAATATTGTGCAGATCAAATTATAAGGAAATGTGTTCCTGAGCAAGAGCAATCGGGAATTCTTTCCCATTGCCATGATAGTGCATGTGGAGGTCATTTTGCCTCCCAGAAAACAGCTATGAAAGTGATCCAATCGGGCTTCTGGTGGCCCTCTCTTTTCAAGGATGCCCACTCTATGTGCAAGGGATGTGATCGGTGTCAAAGGCTTGGTAAGCTAACACGCCGAAATATGATGCCCTTGAACCCCATCTTAATAGTGGATATCTTTGATGTTTAGGGGATAGACTTCATGGGACCATTTCCAATGTCATTTGGACATTCATACATTTTGGTGGGAGTGGATTATGTCTCTAAGTGGGTAGAAGCAATCCCATGTAGGAGCAATGATCATAAGGTGATACTTAAATTCCTCAAAGACAACATCTTTGCAAGATTTGGAGTGCCAAAGGCCATTATAAGTGATGGAGGAACCCACTTTTGCAATAAACCTTTTGAGACTCTCCTAGCCAAGTATGGGGTTAAGCACAAGGTAGCTACACCTTATCACCCTCAAACAAGTGGCCAAGTTGAGTTAGCCAACCGTGAGATCAAGAATATATTGATGAAGGTGGTGAATGTGAATAGGAAGGATTGGTCTATTAAGCTCCTGGATTCTTTATGGGCTTATAGGACCGCTTACAAGACCATTCTTGGAATGTCTCCCTATCGCCTTGTTTATGGCAAAGCGTGTCATCTTCTAGTGGAGATTGAATATAAAGCATGGTGGGTAATCAAAAAGCTCAACATGGATTTGACAAGAGCCGGGTTAAAGAGATGTTTGGATTTGAATGAATTGGAGGAAATGAGGAATGATGCATACCTCAATTCAAAAATTGCAAAAGCAAGATTGAAGAAATGGCATGATCAGTTGGTAAATCAGAAGAATTTTACCAAAGGACAAAGAGTTTTGCTTTATGACTCTAAACTTCATCTCTTTCCAGGAAAATTGAAATCCAGGTGGACGGGTCCTTTCATAATTCATGAAGTGCATCCCAAAGGAGTGGTGGAAATATTCAATCCCACAGGCAATCAAACCTTCAAAGTCAATGGCCATCGTCTTAAGCCATTCATAGAGCCTTACAGTACAGACAAGGAGGAGATCCACCTCCTTGAACCACACCAACTCTGAGGGAAAGCAGAGTCTCATGGACTATATAAGTCCATGAATTTTTTGTTTTAGTATTACAGTTATAATAATTATTTCTTTTGATTTTAATTCTTGCTCAAACTTAGTTTATTTTATCTTAATTCAAGTTGATTTTGATGTTAAATTTCAGAAAAAAATCAAGAAAAATGGGGAGAATTCTTCAAAAGCAAGACAGGGGAGCAAAACAAAGAGAAAAGACCACTCCAAGTCAAGGTGCGAAATTTTCGCACGATGGAATTCAAGGTGCGAATTCCTCAGTCCAAAGAGTGCCGTTTTCGCACACCTCAAAAGCAAGGTGCGAAATTGATCTCAAGGTGCGAAAACTGATTTCAAGGTGCGAAATCCCCTGTTCAAAGTGCGAATTCCCTAAATATCACTTTCGCACACCACTGTTCAAGGTGCGAAAATTTTCGCACCGTGCGAAATCCCCTCCTGGCACACCAGTGCTATTTTCGCACACCTCAAGCCAATTTTCGCACCGTGCGAAACAAGGTGCGAAATTTTCGCACAGTGCGAATTTGAGTGCGAAATGCTATCCAAGGTGCGAATTACTCAGTCCAAGGGGTGGGATTTTTGCACACCTAAATTCAAGGTGCGAAAATTTCGCACGGTAAAATTTTAAGTTCCAAAAATTTTAAACTGACTTTTAAAGTAAAATTTTACCTCCGAAATTGTGCCTAACGTCCAAAAACGACTTTTCGGTTGCCTTGGAAAATTTTTAAACATCAAAACCCCCCCAAACCCCATTCCTATATAAACCCTTGAAGCCCAAAAACTCAAAAGACTCCTCCGCACACCAGCTGAGAAGCCTCTGGAACCCCGAACAACCACCTCCCTTCATTTCGGCCATGGCAAAGACAGAGGAGGCCTTTCCGCCTCCCCATCATCACCGACGCCTCGACCACAGCAAGCCACCATGGGACGCGCCGCTTCGCCACCAGTTCAGGACCCGGCCATTCCCCCATCTGAGGGGGGAATCCCTTCTCAGCGCCGATACCCCACCAGGAGGCCACCCACTGAATCTTCGCCACCCGCCGATCAAGCCAAGAGGCCTGCTTCTCGGCCCCCTGCGAAGAGAACCAAGTTCTCGGGTCCTGGAGAGCCATCCCATGCGCCTCAGGCAGAACCGCCTTACAGAGGACTCTCGCATTCCTGTCGGTATTCCTCCCGAGACCGTTATCAGGCGTCCCATGATAGCCGGACCACCGATAGAGGGCAACTTGGATTGCAGAGATCGATCCTTCCACTCCGAGACCTACTTTGATATAGAGGCCCTCAGACAGCAGCCAGAGCTCAGAGATTCATTCCGACTGCTACAGAGGTATCACATGGAGGATCTTCTCGCTCCTAGGCAATTCTACTATCCCAGAGTAGTGATAGATTTTTATCAATCTATGACTACTCGAGGCCTCCGCAATCCTACCCTCATCCAATTTACCATAGATGGACGCCAGGGTGCCATTGGAGCTCGCCACATTGCAAGAGGCCCTCCAGTATACCTTATGAGCCCGTGATTCGTGCAGACTTCAGGGAGTGGTCCTCATTCTCTCAGAGGGACATGGTCCATATTTTGTCCAGGGGGACTTCTACAGCCTCAGTGTTGACTAGGAGAGAGCTTCCATCTGGGATGCTCCTTATTGATGTGCTCCTGCGTGCCAACATTTTCCCACTTCAGCATAAAGTTCAGAGGAGAGGAGCTATACTTGAGGCGTTATTTAGGATTTCTGAGGGCTATTACTTTGGTCCTCATCATTTGATTATGACTTCTCTTCTTCATTTTGAAGAAAAAAGTCCATCAGAAGAAGCTTCAGAGGGCAGATGGCATCCCATTACTATTTTCGAGGCTCCTCTGCCAGATTTTAGAGCACTTGGGCTATCCTGAAGAGCCCCGTCTTGAGAGGCGCCGCCATTGCCGAGAGGACTTCTCTCTCGACAAATGGCATCACTTGGCAGCCTACTTTGCACCTCAGGGAGCCCCAACTGTGCCTGCACCTCCAGAGCTACCCCGAGATGAGCAGCTACCTCAGGCCCAGCAGGATGACATTCTCACTGACACCACACCTCCTACCCCTGCAGCACACACCTCAGTACATATGCCTAAGGCTATACATCCTACTTCTCCTATCACTTTGGGTGCTTCACCAGTCATGCCAGCTACCCCAGCACCTCCTCCTTCATCTGAGCCCACTGTCACCGTTTCTCTTACGGAATTCAGAGGCTTAGTGCATTCATTGCGATACACGAGAGCTTTGCTCGAGATTCTCTTATCCAGCAGATGGCCACTATTCGTGCACGCCAGGATCAGATCATTGCTACTCAGGCCCAGCATACCACGATCCTTCATCAGATCCAGCAGCATCTGAGTATGCAGACACCTCTTAGGTCTGCACCATCCGAGCCTTTAGTGCCAGATGAGGAGATTTTACCAGTTGAGCAGCCTATACCAGAGGAGGAGATCAGAGCAGAGCCATCACATGACCCCACTCATATCTGATCTTTTTATGTTTTACTTGTTTTTTATATTAGACTTGTAAATCCCATCTTTTTCATGTTTATAAACTGGGATTGGATATATTACTTGAACATCATGCATTGTATATTTCTTTTCCAAGTAATATCTATATATATATCCTTTTTGATTATATTCCCTTTTCTCATTACTCTTTTGTCTTTGGAACATGTGGTTTAAGGTATTCCATACCTCTATACACTCAGCCTTTGTCCCATTCAGGAAGTACCACTTCCTCCCTTTACTTTTAATCGCTCTTCAAACATTGAGGACAATGTTCAGCTTGGTTGGGGGGAGAGTTGAGAAAGGAAGTTTTGTTGTTAATACTAAGTTATTTTGGTAATTTAGTTGATTTTTGGTTAAAGTTTAAAATTTTTAAAAGTTTTTTGAATCATTCTCTATGGTTGTTAAAGATAATTTCTCAAAAATAAAATAGGATAAGTCAAGTTTTAACTTAATTATTTAAGTCTTAGAGTTTGTTTTATGCTTTCAAAGTTGATAATCTATTAAAACCCTCTTTGATTTCAAACTTATTTCTTCCATTTCAAGCTTTACACACACTGTGCACATTAGATCCCGGATATATGATGTAAAACTTTCTCACCTTCTAAGCTTAGGAAAATTTTGACTTGGTTTATTACTTAACCTCTCTTTAATAGTGTTGGGACACCTCATAAAGACCAATGAGTCTTTGAAAAAAAAAAAAAAAAGAATAAGCTTCTATTCTTTCCTTGAAACCTAAGCATGATCCGAAGGGGTGGCGAAAGCCTTTAAAACCCGATGCCCTAAACCTTGATTGGTTGGGAGTCATCGATCCTCTGCTTGCTACATAGGTGAATTGGTTAAGTTTAGTGAGTAAAAAGAATTGTGAATAAGGTGCGTTCCTAACCTATTAAGAGTTGATTAATTTTGCCAATGTTCGAGAAAAGCTTAGGTTGGAGGGAGAGGATAGTTGTACATACTATATCCGGAAGCTAATCTCATTAACACTTAGCTTATTATGGAAGAGTTTGATTTGGAACCTTGAGAGTAGAGATTCTTTTGATACTTAATTGCATAATCTCCACTCTTTGTACTTTTTATTTAAGTTTTAGCTTTGACAACTCTTATTTCATTTTGAATCTTCATATCTTTAGTTCACCATGTGAGATGTGTTTTGATATCAGTCATGCCACTCAATTATTTTTTGGAATGATTTGCATGACTTCTTTTATGTATATTATTACGTTTGCTTAGTTTTTCTCTCCTTAATTGCTAAGGGACTAGCAATATGTCGGTTGGGGGGAGTGATTACTACTCAAAACATGCTATTTAGTAGCTTGTAATTAGCTCTTTTAAACACTCTTGAGTAGTAATTATTACCTTTTAAACTCAATTGACATGTTAAGGACCCTTGCAATCGTTTCTAACAATTGTGTTAAGTTTTGGTGCTTTTTGATAGCTTTATGCTCACCAAAGCAATTTAAGAATGAGGGAGAGCTATATATAGTTCATGGCAAAGCTTTTGGAAAGCTTAAATTTATGAAGAAACCAAGCTTTGGAGCCTCATAATCCTTTGCCTTAGTCGTTCAAAGTATGCAAGGAAAGAACAATGGAGAAGAGGAAAACAGGGTGATGAAAACAGGGGACACAGCTGCAGTCTTTCATCGCACTTTTGGAGCACTTCCCGAAGTCCATTTTCTACATTCTATATACCATTTCAAAGCTTAGAAAGCCAAGAATCCAAAGATTCAAACCATGTACGATTTGGAGCTGAAATGAGGAAGATATGGCCTTCGGAAGACAACTGCATCAAGTTGAGGGACAATTTCGCACGTGCGAAATTGGAACTCCAGCGTGCGAAATGAAAAATTGGATAGCAGCTGTGTAGTCGTGGTGAA
Source organism: Vitis amurensis (assembly GCA_037355405.1). Lineage (NCBI taxonomy): Eukaryota > Viridiplantae > Streptophyta > Magnoliopsida > Vitales > Vitaceae > Vitis > Vitis amurensis. The sequence continues at coordinate 17,170,777 of CM074692.1, forward strand.
GCCAGCATGTGAAGTTGATTTTGCAACTCGGGAACTTAGATCTCAACGTGCGAAAGTGAATTCTAAGTTGCGAAATCAACTTGCGAAATTTTCGCATGTCACAATGCAACGTGCGAAAATTGGATATTTTTGCCGACTCTTTTTCTTTTTATATTTTTGTGTCTAAATTTCCATTTTCTCCTTGTATTCAGCCACTCATGTAATTCCTTAGCTAGGAAGTATCCAAGGAAGGGTAAAATTACCTTCCTATATAATCTTTCTTGTAAACACTGAAAAAACACTCTCGGGGAGCTTTCTCCAGGAGACCAACTTATGTAAATTTGATACTTAGTGAAATACAGAGATCTCTTTTGCTTTCTTTTTCTCTCTACTACTTACTATTTTCTTGGAAGCCAAACAGCCTCTGAGGATGTTTTCCCAGAGGATGAGAGGCTAAACTTATAGTTTCTTGGAGTAAAGGAAGCTAGGTGAAAAGTCCAGATTAAAAGGTGGAAAGTTTCCGTGCATTAAATTCAGGTAGTTGGATTCCATAAATGGCTTCTAAATCCAAAGTTTTGCTTTAAATCCCTTAGAATCACTTTGACTGGCCAATACATGGTAAGCTTCAGGTCTCTGTGGATGCTTATTGCTAGATCCATATCAGTCCATTAGTTATCATGTACGAGCCATTAGAAAGTGATTCAAGGTGATAGCCCATAGTGTCTTAAGCCATTAATGGACCTTGACTACCATCTGATTCGTGCCCAATTGGTGTCTCAGCTGACTCGTGTCCAGCTGGTGCTCCTTGGTTGAGGGACTAATCAACATTATTTATACCTTTAACACCATATACTAGGGTAGCAAATAAAAAGCTACTATAGTATAGTGGCCTTAGGATCGTTCACTGGGAATGATGCACAAGCACTCAATGATACCAATTCCAAGTGAATTGGTCTTGGTTCCTTTCAAGGTTAGTAAAAGAAGTAAAACACAAACTTGGGTTGGAGATGGTTTAGACTTAGACTAATTGACTTAATAGAAGTTTGGAATAACTTAGGAAGAAAAACATTCCTTGAAGACTTAGGTACACTGGGGTGGTTCCTCATGCAAAACACATAGCTCCGGTCGGATGGCTTCTTTCCTCATGATAGAGATTCAACGTTTAGTTAATTCTCTAGCTGGTGTGATGCATGATTCATCCTTTAATTGGATTTCACCTTAATTCTCTCATCGATACAACTTGCAATGGTTTAAGCCTCTCACTAAGCCTTAACCATTCAAGGTGATCCTTAACCTTGGATTACCCGTCAAAAGCTCGCAAGAGATAACTAATGGATGCCTCCTAGGAGTCCAAAAGCTTATCAAGTGTTGGCTATTCTAGAAAATCCTACCCCGAAGTCACCTACGGGAGGCTCGCACGGGGTAAACTAGTGCATTTCCATGGTGGGAAATCACTTGCCTTACCAAGTGTTGGCCCAGGTGACTCCGGGATGTTTTAAGTTAACTAAAAACATTGAAATCAACAAAGGATTTCACTTCCTCTTCATTACTAACTAAAACCACAAAGTTTTGCATTTGCACTTGGAACCTCCCCGGCTACCTTAGCTCCAAGGAATTGGAAGTTTAGTTACTCATTCTCTGGGGAAAACTCCTCAGAGAATTCATAACTTAGAAATAAGAAATACGAAGTGAGAAGGTAAGGTAGTAGAGAGAAAAGACCTTTACTTGCTTACCAAAAAATGTTACAGAAGGAACTCCTCTTCAACACCCCCCGGAACAGGCTCCTGAGAGGTATTTATAACAACTTAATATAAAACTAATTGTTACAAAGATATTTGGTCTTTTTACTAACTTAAAAACTAAGGAATCATGTAATTGGAGGTTTACAAGGAGTATTTTGGGATTTAGACAACAAAAATCTAATGGAAAATATCTCCCAATGTCGGTAGTTGGTGTCGGAAATCTTCGTGGAGGCATTTCGCAAGAGGAGAATGGTTGCTGCGAAATTTCGCAGACACCCAAGAGAGGGCTGCGAAATATTTTCGCAACACCAAGCCATCACTGAAGGCTTGCGGCTGGCTTCCATCTTGATGTCCATAGCTTCCCTTTCGCGGCTTAAGTTGAGCATCGTCGGAAGGAGAAACACTCTATCAGACAAAAGTGTTGCGAAATCACTTCGCAACAAAAGGCTGATTTCGCAAAGACTTTTGGTTGATCTGCTTGTAACAGCTGCAACTTCCTCATTTCAACTCCAAATCGCACACCGTTTGAAGCATTGGATTGTTGACTTCCAGAGCTTTGAAATGGTATATAGCATGCATCATTTGGACCTCAGGAAGTGCCCCAAAAGTGGCTGCAGTGACTGTCATCAAGAACATGCTCCATAGCTGATCCTCTTTGCTTTTTCTCCTTGCAATCCGGATCACTCTTGGCAAATGACTTCTAAACTTTGCCCAAGATTCCTCATAGCTCTCCTCAAACTTGACTTGCTTTGGTGATCAAAATACTAACAAAAACACCAAAACTTGCACAAAATGAGTAAAATTGCTTTCAAGGACCCTTATCATGCCAATTGAGTTAAAAGGCCTAAACTACTACTCAAAAGTGGTAAAAAGGATCGATTATAGGCTAGTCAAATTGCACATTTTGAGTAGTAATCACTCCCCCAACCGACATATTGCTAGTCCCTTAGCAATAAAAGAGAGAGAAAATAAAAACAAATAGCATCCTAATCTAAAATTTACAACATCATGCTAAAAGGGAAACAATTCTCAAGTGGCATGATGATCTAATTCTCACATGAAGCTTTAAAGAACTACAAACCCAAATCTCAACAAGAGTCATAACACTTATGCTAAACACTGTTAATTTAGGGAGTGCATTATGCAAACTGAAGTTTTAAAATCACTTCCACTTTCTAAGAATCAAACTTTAGTCTTCCACCTTAATCTATGTGTATTTGTTCTTTAGCTTCCGAGAATAATATGATACTAATCTCACCCCCCAGCCTACCTCTTTTCAACACTTTAGCAATCTGACCAAAATCCATAAGAAAAGAACACACCTTTCTCTTCTTTTTTTTTTTTTTTTTTTTTTTTTTTTTTTTCAGTAGGCAGTAGCTTAATGGGGTACTCTTTCTGAATTGTCCATGTAATGGGGGTCCATCGATGACTCCCAACCACTTAAGGTTTAGGGCACCAAGCTTTAAGGATCTTTCAACCACTAACTCCTCGGATTTTTCCCGGACTTTTAAGAATGAATTTCTAATACCCATGCATCTACCATATGTTAACTCTACCTATTCACCCTTATAACGAGCATTGAGGTCGGTGACTCCCAACCAATTAAGGTTTAGGGCACCAGGCTTTAAAGATTTTCACCATATACCCCTCAGACCTTGCTCGGGTTTCAAGGCAAGCAAACAACTTTCTTTATTCCAAAGGCTCATTGGCCTTTTGCAGGGTGTTTCAATTTTATCAAATGAGGTCAAATATGCTAAGCTTCAAAACTATCCTAAGTCAAGAGGGAATTAGCTTTTCATCTTACACTCGGATTCTAATGTGCACAGTGTGTGACTAGCTTAAAGTAGAAGATCTCAATTCAATTTCAGAGAGAAGTTTCAACAATTGAACCACTTTAGTAAGCATAATCCATACTCTATGTCAAGTGAAAAACAACAGTTCAATTTCTCTTGGCTTAATTTGAAAATTTTTTCTCAAAATTCATGGAGAATAGAATAACAAAAGCACATAGTAAAATCTACAACTAATTAACCAATATAATTAAAATACCAAACAGATTCAGCAAACTTCCTTCCTCATACCCCCCAACCGAACTGAGCATTGTCCTCAATGTGATTTGAGTGACTGTAATTAAAGGGAGGAAGTGGTACCTCCTGGCTGATATCAAATTCGAATATTGATTGGGGCAAACCACATGTTTCAAAAAAAAATAGAATATGTGAGAAAAGGAAATAAGGAGAATTTAATGCTAACTTTTAAACAAGAAATATTCACTTTGTATTACTTTTTGTTCAACCAAGTACAATGCGAAAGAACAAGTAATACAAGGAATCCCAAGCATAGTACCAAAACACTGGGATTTCTTTTCAACAAACAAACAAAAAACATAAAAACATAAATAGCAAATATATATAATGTCTGATGAGTGGGGTGATGGTGCTAGGCAGAGGGATCTGCTGCCTCTTCTGGTGGTGCATCAGTTGGGGCTTCTTGAGGATGGGGGTCTGTAGGAGTTGATGTGGATGGCTCTTCAGCTTGAGGTAAATCGAGTGAGCTTGGAGCTGCCTTAGGATGGCAGCTTGTTGAGCCCGAGAGGCTAACATCTCGCTCTCCCGGCAGCTCGATGGATGCTATCTCCCCGAGCAAGATTGCTCTGTGAAGTCAGTAAGAGTCTCCAAAGTGCCCGGCACAATTCTCTATATTCTGATAGAGGAATGGCCATCCTTGGCTCTGCTGATGTAGATGGCTGAGAAGCAGCTGGGGCAGGTGGGACTGGTGGTGGATCTCTTGGAATGGCAGGAATGGCTAGTGTTATATTCTCGGCCTATGCCTTCGGGAAGCTCTCCTTGCACTGGCCGAGGTGCTGATCAGCCGCTCAATTTTGTAAGCCGTCATATTATTCCATTTTTCCAGGGTGAAAGGCTCACGGCACATTCTCTTCCTCTCCATTTGAGGCTCATCGGGGTATCCCATATGCTCCAAAATCGGCAAAGTAGCCTTGGGAATAGGAGTGGAATGCAATCAGCCCTTTGAAGCTTCTTCTTGTGAACCTTTTCCTCAAAGTAGAGGAGGGCTGCCATGATCGGATGATGAGGCCCAAAGAAGAACCCTTCGACATTCTATAGAGGGCCTCCAATAGGACTCCCCTTCGTTGGGTCCAATGCTGCAAGGGATACAAATTATGCCTCAAAAAGGCATCAATCAAGAACATAACCGGAGGCAGCTCCCCCCTCAGCAGGTGTGATCGATTTACAGCTCCTCTGGAGAGGGCACTCACCATTTCTAGCTCTGAAGGATTTGCCCAAACTCTATAATTATCGAATTGAGTTGGCTCAAAAGGGATTTGCAGGGCTTCAGCAATCTGACGTGCCCCCAAGATTCCATGCTTTCCATCAATTGTAAAATGGATCAAAGTCGGATTTCTTACCTCTTTAGTTGTCATCGATTGGTAGAAATCAGTAGCTATCCGTGGATAGAAGAATTCTCTTGGAGCTAGCAGATGCTCCATATGATACTTCCTAAGCAACTGAAAGGATTGGGCTAGCTCTGGCCTCATCTGAAAATCTTTGGTAAATCGAAGCTCAATTCGGAATGGAATGCTCGTGTTCGACAATCCAAGTTTCCTTCTATTGGAGGCTGAGGCAGCATTGGCCTTCTGATCACTTCCTTTGGAGCTATTTCGGCTTGAATTTGAGGTTCTGGAAGTGATGCCTTTCGCTTCTTCAATTTTTCTTTTGGTGCCGGAGATGGTACCGGCGATGGAGTTGGTGATGGGACTGGGGTTGCAGCGGGAGAGGAATTTGGTGAAGATACCGGCGTTTGAACCGGCGTTTGCTCTGGTGATTGCACAGGGATTGCTCGGGTTAAATCGATTGGCTCCGAGCTCTCAACCTCGGCTTTTCTTCCGTATTGGCCGCCCTCCCGACCTGGTCAAATACACCGCCTCGCCGGTGGCTTTGGTGGCGCGGACGGCACCGGAGGTGGATTTGCCCTTGGCCGCGAAGGCTCTGAGCGGAGTTCAAACCGATTCCTTTCGCAGCCCCTTTTTTCGGTTCGAAGGAGACGACGTCTTTGCTCCTCGTGTGCGTGCCATCTCGGACGACGAAGCTTCGGCCGGCGTTGCTTGAACGGAGAGGATGATCGGAGGCTGGACGGCGAGGCTCAATGAAGAAGATGAAGAGGTTGCGAAAATGGTGCTCGATTTTTGAAACCCTTTTCGCAGAGGAAATGACCGGTATAAATAGGAAAACGGAAACCCAAAGGTCAGCTTTAATTTTCGCAACAAATTGTCAATTTCTCAAAGAACTTGCTATTTTCGCAAAGCAACTTCGCAGGCGCTTCGCATTGCGAAATCGATGTCATCGTTTCGCGGAATGGCACTCGTGTGCCAAACCCCCATTTCGCAATTGCGAAATTTTTTCGTAATAGGACTTTTGGTGCGAAATTGTGCTTTTGCATTTCCGCAATGCGTTTCGCATTGCCAAATTAGTGCTACTGTTTCATGGAGTGGCACTCGTGTGCCAAACCCCACTTTCGCAATTGCGAAACACCTTCGCAGAGGCTTCTACAAATCTTTGCTGGAATGGTTTGGCAACAAAATGCCAATTTCGCAGAGGTTTCCTTCAGTCGCGAAATTTCGCAGAGCTGCTTTTCCCCCTGTTTTTGCTCTGCTTTGGCTCCAAATTCGACCCGATTTTTTTCCTTTCAATTCCCTTGAAATTTCTTCCACCTAGGATCATTCAAAACAATTAAAACACACATAAAAACATGATTTAAGATCAAAAACTAAGATCAAAAGTATAAAAACAACTTGAAAATTTACAAAATTTACACAAATTTTGGACCGTGGTTAAACCACATCCAACAAACCCTTTTCACTTAGGCTTTTTGAGGTTCAAGGAGGTTGATTGCCTCCTTTTCTCGATCTGAATGGCTCCATGAATGGCTTGAGACGATATCCATTGACTCGAAAGCTATCCTTGCCATCGGGAATTCAATAAGTCCACCACTCCATTGGAATATACTCGATGAATAACATATGGACCAATCCATCTGGACTTGAGCTTCCCAGGGAAAACATGGAGTCTTGAGTCATACATCAGAACTTTTTGCCCTTCCTGGAATTCCTTGTTGGTGATGAGTTGGTCATGCCATTTCTTCATTCTCTGCTTTGCAACTTTGGAATTGATATAAGCATTATTTCTCAATTCCTCCATCTCATTAAGGTCTAGAAATCTCTTTTCCCCTGCCTTAATCAAATCCATGTTCAGCTTCTTTATTGCCCACCAAGCTTTGTATTCAACTTCCACAGGGAGATGACATGCTTTACCATAGACTAGACGATAGGGAGACATCCCAAGAATAGTCTTATAAGCTGTTCTATATGCCCACAATGAATCATGCAGACCTAATAGACCAATCTTTTCTCGTTGGAATTCACCACTTTCATCAAGATATTCTTTATTTCCCTGTTGGCTAGCTCAACTTGCCCAGAAGTTTGAGGATGATAAGGTGTTGCCACCTTATGTTTTACTCCATACTTGGATAACAAAGCTTCAAAAGGTTTGTTGCAAAAATGAGCACCTCCATCACTGATTATGGCTTTGGGCACCCCAAATCTTGAGAAAATGTTCTCTTTAAGAAACTTGAGAACCACCTCGTGATCATTTTGTTTACAGGGGATTGCCTCAACCCACTTAGATACATAATCTACCCCCACCAAGATGTAAGAATTACCAAAAGACATTGGAAAAGGCCCCATGAAGTCTATACCCCATACATCAAATAACTCAACTATCGAATAGGGTTCATAGGCATTTGATTTCTTTTTGTTAGCTTTCCAAGCCTTTGGCATTTATCACAACTCCTACTCATGATGTGGGCATCTTTAAAAAGAGATGGCCAAGTAAAACCTGATTGCAATACCTTCATAGCTGTTTTCCCGAGAGGCAAAGTGGCCTCCACATGCATTCTCATGACAATGAGATAAAATCCCTTCTTTGCTCATCTTCGAGAACACATTTCCTAATGATCCGATCTGCACAATACTTGAAGAGAAAGGGTTCTTCCCAATAATAAGCATGAATTTTGGCAAAGAAGTACTTTCTGTCCTCTGTGCATTCCACTCACTTGGAATTTCACCAGTTACTAAATAATTAGCAATATGAGCATACCAAGGAGTTTTCACTAGGAACATGAGTGATTCCTCAGAAAATCATCATTAATAGGCAAAGGATGAGAATTATGTGCCATAACTAACCTTGACAAGTGGTCAGCTACCACATTCTCCACTCCTTTCTTATCTTTGATTTGAAGATCGAATTCTTGTAACAAAAGAATCCATCTAATCAACCTTGCTTTAGCATCTTGCTTTGTCAATAAATACTTCAAGGCTGAATGGTCGATAAACACAATGATGAAAGACCCCACTAAGTAAGCTCGAAATTTGTCCAAAGCAAACACCACAATGCACAGCTTCTTTCTCTCGTAGTTGTATAGTTCCTTTGAGCTTCATTTAGTGTTTTACTTGCATAGTAAATCACATAGGGCTTCCCATCTTCTCTTTGGCCAAGCATGACTCCTATAGCAAAATCACTGGCATCACACATTAGTTCAAAAGGTAATTGCCAATTAGGGGCTCTTACTATTGGAGTTGTTGTTAAGAACTTCTTCAGTTGATCAAAGCTATGCTGACACCTTTCATTCCATATAAACTTAGCATCCTTAGCTAACAGCTCACAAAGAGGTTTTGAAAGACTTGAAAAACCCTTTATAAACCTTCTATAGAAGCTTCGCATGGCCAAGGAACTGCCTTACTCCTTTTACAGTTGTTGGAGATGGTAATTTGACAATGAGCTCCACTTTTGCTTTATCAACCTCAATGCCTCTTTCAGAAATGATATGACCAAGGACAATCCCTTGACGTACCATAAAATGGCATTTCTCCCGATTGAGTACCAGAGTCCTTTTCAATGCATCTATGAAGAACTCGATTCCAGATTAACCAAACATTCCTCAAATGTACCTCCATATACTGATAATATCATCCATGAAAACCTCCATAATTCTTTCCACCATATCACTGAATATACTCAACATACATCTTTGAAATGTAGCAGGTGCATTGCATAAACCAAAAGGCATTCTCCTGTAAGCAAATGTTCCAAATGGACATGTAAAAGTGGTCTTCTCCTGATCTCGCCAAATCAATTTCAATCTGAAAATACCCTGAATATCCATCCAAGAAACAATAGAATGGATGTCCAGAGACTCTCTCCAGCACTTGATCAATAAATGGCAATGGAAAATGATCTTTTCTGGTTACAGCATTCAGCTTTCTATAATCAATACACACCCTCCATCCCGAAGTGAGGCGTGTAGTAATTTCTTCCCCTCTTTCATTCTTAACCACTTGTGATTCCTGACTTCTTAGGTACCACTTGAGTAGGACTCACCCAAGGGCTATCAGATATAGGATAAATGATTCCCGCTTGAAGTAGCTTCAGCACCTCACTCGCACCACCTCTTGAAGATGAGGATTCAACCTTCTTTGAAATTGACGAATTGGCTTTGCTTCCTCCTCCATATATATGTGATGAGTACAAACTAAAGGACTAATGCCTTTCAAGTCAGATATTTGCCATCCTATTGCCTTCTTACACCTCTTGAGAACTTCTATTAAACAATTCTCTTGCTGACTAGTCAGAGATGAAGATATCACAACGGACATTGATTATTCTCCTCCGAGATAGGTATACTTCAACTCCACAGGTAGAGGCTTTAGATTGAGTTTTGGAATTTCTTTTTCAACAGCTACCTCCTCTTCCTTATTGAACAAAGGTAGAATCTCTTCCTTCTTTCTCCAACTTTGTAAAGTAGCAACCCCCATAGGAGATTCAGAAAAACCTTCCTCAATATCCACAAGACTTTCAGTCAATTTGTCTTGCATAATTTGATTGCAGTGCTCCTCCACCAAAGTATCAATAATACATACCTCCTCTGGACCTTCTTCTTCTTCCGGAGTGATTTGCTTTTTAGACATATAGAAAATATTGAGATCTAGTGTCATATTACCAAAAGTAAGTTGCATAAGCCCATTCCTGCAGTTGATGATTGCATTTGAAGTTGCAAGAAATGGCCTTCCCAGAGATGATAGGAACCAAATTAGCTTCCTTTACAGAGAGGATCTGTATCAAGAACAACAAAATCTACTGGATAGTAGAAATTATCTACTTGAACTAATACATCCTCAATTACCCCTCTTGGAATTTTCACTGATCTATCTGCCAAAGACAAAGTGATTGCTGTTGGCTTCAACTCTCCAAGGCCCAATTGCTTGTAGACAGTATATGGAAGCAAATTCACACTTGCTCCCAAATCCAACAAGGCTTTCTCCACTACCTTTCCTCCAATCATGACTGAAATGGTAGGACTTCCAGGGTCTTTATACTTCAAAGGAGACTTACACTCGTAAAATAGCACTTACTTGCTCGGTCCAAGAAGGCTTTCTTATTTACAGTCAAACCTCTTTTGATAGTACATAAATCCTTTAGGAATTTTGCATACGTTGGGACTTGTTTAATCATATCCAACAGTGGAATATTAACTTTCACTTGCCTCAAGACTTCAAGGATTTCAGCTGCATTTCTGATCCCCTTTTTAGCATGTAATGCTTGAGGAAAAGGTGGAATGGTTGATTTATTCAAAGCATCCCTTCCTTCGAAGCTCTTTCTCTGGCATTGCTTTCATTGGTGAATCAGAGTCCTTCTTCTCTTCAGTGATTTCACTCTCTTTATCTTCCATTTCCTTCCCCTTCTTTACCTCTTCTTCTTTCTCAATATGTGACTCAGGTATTGGCTTTTCAATTTTCTTACCACTCCTCAGAGTGATCAAGGATTTGACATCTTTCACCTGTGATGATTCTCCCTCTTGGTTTTCCACTCCATGGACACCTTTGGGATTTTGGTGAGGTTGAGAAGGAAATCTTCCCTTTTCTTGCAGTGTATTCAAATTTATAAGTCTGGAGATTGAATCTTTGGATATTATCAAATTTTTTTATTCATGTCATTCACGCAGCCCATCTATCCTTTTATTCAACCCATTCTCCATTCTATCCATTCTTTGATCGACTCTAGCATTGATGGCTTCTTGCTTTTCAACAAAATCTCCCACCACCTTGCTTGAGATTAGCTCTTTGTTTGTTCAATACTTGAAGATTGCTTTGAGATGGTGGATCCGGCTGTTGGTATTGAGTTGCTCGGCCTTCCATGAGAAATTTGGATGATTCCTCCAACTAGAATTGTAAGTATTTCCATAAGGCACATTGTTATTGGGCCTAAATTGTCCAATAGCATTTGCTTGATCTCTATACATTTCCCTTTCAGTTGAAGTTGCAGGGCATTCCTCCACCAAATGTTCATATGATCGACAATTGGGACACAGCTTCACTTGCACTGGTGCTTCAGCAACACTTGCAATTCATGAATTCTTTTCAGCTCCAGCTCCTCCAATCTTCTTGTCATGGCTGCCATCTTTGCTTTCATGTCATCATCTTCTTTCAAAGAATACATCCCAGCCTTAGCATTGTAAGCATTCAACTGAGACTTCATCTTTCCCACTTCTCCTTTAGTCGGTTCATCCCATCCCCTTGAAACATCAGCTACATAGCTCAAAAAATCCATAGCTTCCTCTGGATTTTTACTCATGAAATCTCCTCCACACATTGTCTCGAGGAGTTGCTTCATTGAGGATGACATACCATCATAGAAGTAACTCACCAACAACCATGTATCAAAGCCATGGTGAGGGCAAGCATTTATAGCTTCCATGTATCTTTCCCAACACTCATAGAATTTCTCATTCTCTTTAGCTGAGAAATTTGAAATTTGCCTTTTCAAGCCATTTGTTCTATGAGTAGGAAAAAATTTCTTAAGGAATTCAGCTTGTAAGTCAGTCCAAGAGCGGATACTCCTTGGCCTTAAAGAATTCAGCCAAATTTTGGCCTTATCCTTTAAAGTAAAAGGAAATAACTTAAGCCTCATCAAATCAATTGAAGCTCCTCCCTCTTGGAATGTATTACAAACATCCTCAAATTCCTTAATATGTGCATACGGATTCTCACTCTCCATCCCATGGAAAGTTGGCAGAAGAGGAACAAGATATGGTCTCGATCACTATCAGCTGCTGTAGGGGGCACTATACATGATGGTGCACTCATACGAGGTGGATGCATCACGATCCCTCATTGATCTGAATTCATTGGGATTATCTTGACGACCTTGGTGACTATGCTGATCTTCAGGTATAGGTTCCATGATATTCAAGACTACTTCCAATTCTCTTCCTTGAGGTGTATCACACTTAACAAGTCTTCCTCCACTATCTCGTATCCACTTTGGCATACACAACTAGTATTCAGCTGCAACTAAAAATTGAAAACAGAGGACAACAAGAAAACAGGGCAACTACAACACAATTAAACTAGGCTAAATTTTAAAAGATAAACTTAAATTCTAAAGAAAGAATGAAAATCAGTAAAATGAAAGAAACTTTACCAACTTGTGATGAAAATCACAAGTGCTCAACAATGGTATCACTTCAAACTTGACACTCAATTCCCGGCAGTGGTGGCGCCATTTGATTCGTGCCCAATTGGTGTCTCAGTGACTCGTGTCCATTTGGTGCTCCTTAGTTGAGGGACTAATCAACATTATTTATACCTTTAACACCATATACTAGGGTAGCAAATAAAAAGCTACTATAGTATAGTGGCCTTAGGATCGTTCACTGGGAATGATGCACAAGCACTCAATGATACCAATTCCAAGTGAATTGGTCTTGGTTCCTTTCAAGGTTAGTAAAAGAAGTAAAACACAAACTTGGGTTGGAGATGGTTTAGACTTAGACTAATTGACTTAATAGAAGTTTGGAATAACTTAGGAAGAAAAACATTCCTTGAAGACTTAGGTACACTTTGGGGTGGTTCCTCATGCAAAACACATAGCTCCCGGTCGGATGGCTTCTTTCCTCATGATAGAGATTCAACGTTTAGTTAATTCTCTAGTCAAAGTGCGATCTGATTCATCCTTTAATTGGATTTCACCTTAATTCTCTCACTGATACAACTTGCAATGGTTTAAGCCTCTCACTAAGCCTTAACCATTCAAGGTGATCCTTAACCTTGGATTACCCGTCAAAAGCTCGCAAGAGATAACTAATGGATGCCTCCTAGGAGTCCAAAAGCTTATCAAGTGTTGGCTATTCTAGAAAATCCTACCACTGAAGTCACCTACGGGAGGCTCGCATGAGGTAAACTAGTGCATTTCCATGGTGGGAAATCACTTGCCTTACCAAGTGTTGGCCCAGGTGACTCGGGATGTTTTAAGTTAATCGAAAACATTGAAATCAACAAAGGATTTCACTTCCTCTTCATTACTAACTAAAACCACAAAGTTTTGCATTTGCACTTGGAACCTCCCCCGGCTACCTTAGCTCCAAGGAATTGGAAGTTTAGTTACTCATTCTCTGGGGAAAACTCCTCAGAGAATTCATAACTTAGAAATAAGAAATACGAAGTGAGAAGGTAAGGTAGTAGAGAGAAAAGACCTTTACTTGCTTACCAAAAAATGTTACAGAAGGAACTCCTCTTCAACACCCCCCGGAACAGGCTCCTGAGAGGTATTTATAACAACTTAATATAAAACTAATTGTTACAAAGATATTTGGTCTTTTTACTAACTTAAAAACTAAGGAATCATGTAATTGGAGGTTTACAAGGAGTATTTTGGGATTTAGACAACAAAAATCTAATGGAAAATATCTCCCAATGTCGGTAGCAGCTGTCGGAAATCTTCAGGAGGCATTTCGCAAGAGGAGAATGGTTGCTGCGAAATTTCGCAGACACCCAAGAGGGCTGCGAAATATTTTCGCAACACCAAGCCATCACTGAAGGCTTGCGAAGCTGGCTTCCATCTTGATGTCCATAGCTTCCCTTTCGCGGCTTAAGTTGAGCATCGTCAGAAGGAGAAACACTCTACTGTACAAAAGTGTTGCGAAATCACTTCGCAACAAAAGGCTGATTTCGCAGCACTTTTGGTTGATCTGCTTGTAACAGCTGCAACTTCCTCATTTCAACTCCAAATCGCACACCGTTTGAAGCATTGGATTGTTGACTTCCAGAGCTTTGAAATGGTATATAGCATGCATCATTTGGACCTCAGGAAGTGCCCCAAAAGTGGCTGCAGTGACTGTCATCAAGAACATGCTCCATAGCTGATCCTCTTTGCTTTTTCTCCTTGCAATCTGGATCACTCTTGGCAAATGACTTCTAAACTTTGCCCAAGATTCCTCATAGCTCTCCTCAAACTTGACTTGCTTTGGTGATCAAAATACTAACAAAAACACCAAAACTTGCACAAAATGAGTAAAATTGCTTTCAAGGACCCTTATCATGCCAATTGAGTTAAAAGGCCTAAACTACTACTCAAAAGTGGTAAAAAGGATCGATTATAGGCTAGTCAAATTGCACATTTTGAGTAGTAATCACCATCTCTATCGATTTTTTATGGATTAAATCTTCATTGTCAAACCTATACCGGTTCGGGAAATGACTATAGGTTAAATCCCCAATGCGAGGAGAAAAATCCGAAATTTTCCACTTTGCATCCTGAACTTGAACCTAGCAACCTTTAGCTCCGGGAGACTTTCTTTCTTCCACTTTTTATATAGTTCTATGTGAGTTTAGTTTCAATCACCACTTTCAAAACAATTTTATTTTCTTTTAAATTTCAAGTTTGTGCTAAAGGAAATCATCAGAATCAATTTCTAATTTAGAGTCATCCATTGATAGAGTGAAAACCCATCCTCGAGTTCGACCCTAGAAGCTGCTATACTATAGTAGCTTTGCTACGCCAGTATAAGGTCATAGGATTTATAAATATTTTTGATTAAAAGACCCGGCTGGGCTCGAATCACAAGGCCATCCGATCGAAGGTAGAAAGGGCCAAGTTGCCCGGAAATGCCACCCCTCACACCCCTTTCCATATCATATGAGAAGATTCTCCCTATGATCCAAGACATGTCCGACTTCAGGTGGCCTAGACCCCTCGGAACGGACCCATCCAAAAGGGATCGTAGTAAAAAATGTGCCTTCCACAAGGAGCATGGTCACACAACGGAGGAATACAGATGCCTCCATTATTTGGTCAAAAGGCTCATAAGGGCGGGACATTTAAAGCAATACCTCCGCTCGAATGCCGGAAGTAGAGACACTTCCCGAAATCACAACTCTGGAGCCCCCAGGGCCCCAGCCGCCCCCAAAGCCGTTATAAACTATATTAACGGAGGCCCATCCGACGAGGAGTACGACTCCAAACGAAAGAGACAAAAGTTGTTGCGGGCAGCATCGGTGCGCGAGCGTGTCAATTCCATCCGGCATGGGATAACTGGGGGGGGCCCTCGCCCCATAGATGGGACAATCATTTTCCCACCAGTAGACCCCACCCGGATATTGCAGCCGCACCGCGACGCCCTCATCCTGTCTCTAGAGATAGGAGACTTCGACGTGAGACGCATCCTGGTTGACTCAGGTAGCTCGACCGATCTTGTACAAGCATCGGTCATTTGCCACATGGGACATAGTCTCACAGGCCTCAAAAACCCTGGGCGAATCTTGTTCGGATTCAACGGGGCATCAACCACTTCCTTGGGAGATATTGTACTGCCGGTCCAAGCTGGCCCAGTCACTCTCAACGTACAATTTTCGGTGGTACAAGATTTATCACCTTTCAATGTTATCTTGGGGCGCACATGACTGCACTACATGAAAGTCATCCCCTCTACATATCATCAAATGGTAAGCTTCCTTACCAAGGATGGGCAAATTGACCTATATGGCAGCCAGTTAGCCGCTCGCCAATGCTACCAGATAGCACGAGAAGCAGGGACCAGCCAGGAGGACGCATCCCTCCCTGAGTCCAGCCAGGCACGTGACCAATAGCAATTATTGAGTCCGGCAGACAAAGATCCCCCGGCAGCGGATCCCTTGCAAGCGATCCAAATTTCGGAAGAAGGTACTCACCTTACGAATGTCAGTTCCCTCCTGACAACAGAAGAGACACAGAACATGCAGAACGCCCTTAGACAAAACCATGACGTCTTCGCATGGGCACATTCTGATATGAAGGGAATTCATCCCTCCATTACCTCTCATAAGCTTAACGTCGTGCCAGCAGCCAGACTCGTCCGACAGAGGGTTAGACGTTTTCACCCGGACAGGCAAAAAATTATCCGGGATGAGATAGACAAGTTGCTGGAAGTCGGATTCATCAGAGAAGTGGAATACCCGGACTGGTTGGCAAATGTAGTGGTGGTGCCCAAAAAAGAAGGCAAATGGCGGGTGTGCGTCGACTACACCAACCTCAATAATGCATGCCCAAAAGACAGTTTCCCTTTGCCGCGGATAGATCAAATTGTGGACTCCACTGCTAGGCAAGGGATGCTCTCTTTCTTGGACACCTTCTCTGGATACCACCAAATCCCCATGTCCCCGGCCGACGAAGAGAAAAAAGCCTTCATAACGCTACATGGCCTCTATTGCTACAAAGTCATGCCATTCGGACTCAAAAACGCTGGCGCCACTTATCAGAGACTGATGACAAAGATCTTCAAACCTCTAGTCGGCCGCACAGTAGAGGTATATATTGACGATATCGTGGTTAAAAGAAAAACCCGGAAGGAGCATATCCTCCATTTGCAAGAAGTTTTCCACCTCTTGAGGAAATATGACATGAAGTTGAATCCTTCTAAATGTGCCTTTGGCGTAAGTGCTGGCAAATTCTTGGGATTTATGGTCAGCTAAAGGGGGATAGAGGTTAGCCCGGATCAAGTCAAGGCAGTCATGGAAACACCACCCCCCAGGAGCAAGAAGGAATTACAGCGCCTCACAGGCAAGCTCGTCGCGCTAGGGCGTTTTATAGCTCGCTTCACAGATGAATTGCGACCCTTCTTCTTGGCGATACGAAAAGCTGGAGCAAGCGGATGGACAGACAGTTATCAAAGCGCTTTTGAAAAAATTAAACACTGTCTCATGCAACTGCCCATTCTGAGCAGCCCCTTCCTTGAAGAAAAATTGTACATGTACCTGGCTGTATCGGAGTGGGCAATTAGCGTTGTTCTATTCCGATGCCCATCGCCCAAGGAGCAGAAACCTATCTACTACATCAACAGGGCATTAGCAGACGTAGAAACCAGATATTCAAAGATGGAATTAACGACCTTAGCTCTTCGAAGTGCCGCCCAGAAGCTCCGTCTTTACTTCCAAGCCCACCCGGTGGTTGTGCTAACTGACCAGCCCTTTCTCAACATTCTGCACAAGCCGGACCTAACCGGGAGAATGCTTCAATGGGCCATAGAGTTGAGCGAATTTGGAATCGAGTTCCAACCCAGGTTGTCCATGAAAGGCCAAGTGATGGCTGACTTCGTGCTGGAATACTCCCGAAAGCCTATCCAGCACAAGGATCCAAGCGAAGAGGAATGGTGGACTTTGCAAGTCGATGGAGCCTCCCGGTCATCAGGATCTGGGGTAGGGCTCCTGCTGCAATCCCCAACAGGAGAACATCTGGAGCAAGCCATCCGGCTAGGGTTCCCCACCTCTAGCAATGAAGCGGAATATGAGGCCATCCTATCCGGATTGGACCTCACCCTGGCTCTATCCGTCTCCAAGCTCCGGGTCTATATTGATTCCCAACTCGTAGTAAGACACGTCCAGAAGGAATACGAAGCTAAGGACGCACGCATGGCGCGATATCTAACTAAAGTAAGGGACACCTTACAACGATTCACCGAATGGACGATTGAAAAAATTACACGAACTAAAAATGGGCGCGCCGACGCCTTGGCAGGCATAGCTGCCTCCCTGCCCATCAAAGAAGCCATATTGTTGCCTATACATGTGCAAGCCAACCCTTCCATCGCAGAAACTTCCACTTGCAATACCATTGAGGCAAACCAAGCAGACGGCCAAGAGTGGGCGACCAACATTATAGGGTACCTCCGGACAGGCACTTTACCCAAGGATCCCAAGCAGGCACACAAGATCCGGGCGCAAGTCGCCCGTTTCACCCTGATTGGGGGGCACTTGTACAAACGGTCCTTCACAGGTCCCTACCTTCGGTGCCTAAACCATTCAGAGGCCTTGTATGTATTAGCTTAATTGCACGAAGGAGTATGTGGAAATCATTCTGGAGGACGATCTCTGGCGCATAGGGCCCATTCGCAAGGATATTACTAGCCCACGATGAAAAAGGATGCGGCAGCCTATGTCAAAAAATGTGACAAATGTCAAAGGCATGCCCCCATACCACATATGCCGTCGGAGACATTGAAACCAATTTCAGACCCCTAGCCCTTCGCGCAGTGGGGCATGGACATAGTTGATTACTACTCAAAAAGTGCTATTTCATAGCTTGTAATTAACTCTTTTAACCACTTTTGAGTAGTAGTTATTGCCTTTTAACCCAATTAACATGTTAAGGACCTTTGCAATCAATTCTAATCAAATTGTGTTAAGTTTTGGTGTTTTGATAGCCTTTTGATCACCAAAGCAATCCGAGATTAAGGAGAGTTATTTGGAATCCATGGCAAAGCAATGAAAAGCTCAGAAACATGAAGAACCAAAGCTTTGAAGTCCTTTGCCATAAGCAAATCTAGAATGCAAGGAGAGGAAGCAAAGAGAAATCTGCCATGAAGCATATTCTTGATGACAGTCATGTCAGCCACTTTTGGGACACTTCCTGGAGTCCAATTTATGCATGCTATATGTCATTTCGAAACTCAGGAAGTCAAAAATCCAATACTTCAAATGGTGCACAATTCGGAGTTGAAATGAAGGAGTTACAGCCATTGCAAGCCGATCACTCTAAGCTGAAGGAAGAATTTTGCACAGCGTTGCGAAATCACCCTTTTGTTGCGAAATGATTTCGCAGCCTTTTTGCACAGTGCTGTGGAATTCCCCCTGAAGTTTCCCGACGCGTTGGAAGCCAAACACCGCAAGCTGAAAGACCACTTCGCAGCGTTGCGAAATCAGCCGTTTGCTGCGAAGTGATTTCGCAGGCCCTTTTTGTGCATCTGCGAAATCTTGTAGACCTTGTTTTCACCTGCGAAATGCTTCTTAGTGCTTCCCGATATTTGCGACCAACACTTTTGGATATTTTGCTTCAGATTTTTGTTGTCTAAATCCCCAGATTCTCCTTGCAACCCACCAATTATAGGATTCCTTAGTTATTAAGTTTGGAAAAGGGGTGAATAACCTCAGATATTTTGTTTTGTAATTTTCTTTATATATAGCTCTCGGGAGCTTGTTCTCAGGTAATCATGTAATCCAACGGGATATAGATATATAAATATATAGAATATACAGAGTCTTGCTCTGTTTTTCCTTCTCTTTCATTTTTCATTTCTTTTTATTTCTAGCCAACCAAACTCTGAGGATTTTTCCTCAGAGGATGAGAGGCTAAGCTTTTTGTCTCTTGGAGTGAAGAAAGCCGAGTAAGTTTCCACATGCATAAATTGGAAGTTTTGTTGTTTTAGTTTTTAATGAAGAGAAAGTGTGACCCGTTAATGGTTTTTATCTTTTTAGTTAACTTAAAACGCCTTCAATTCACCTAAGCCAACACTTGGTAAGGCAAGTGATCTCCGTCCATGGAGATTCACTAGTTTATCTCTTGCGAGCTTTTGGTAGGTGGTTTGAAGGTAGGATTTTCTAGAATAGCCAACACTTGGTAAGCTTTTGGACTCCAAGGAGACATCCATTAGTTATCTCTTGCAAGCTTTTGACGGGTAATCCAAGGTTAAAGATCACCTTGAATGGCAAGTGCTAGGTGAGAGGTATGAGCCATTGCAAGATGCATCAGTGAGAGGGATTTAGTGTTTGAACCCATTAATGGGAAGCATCTCATACAACACCGGTTGGAGAAGGAACTATATGTTAATTCTCTAATGCGAGGAAAAGAAACAAGTGACCGGAACTCCCTTTTTGTATGAGGAATCTGAGCCTAGTGATCTGAAACTCCAAGAAACACTTTTCTTTGTAAGTAAAATCAGTTACTATTTTTGGTTAGTTTAAAACCAAACCTTTTTTTCATTCAAACATCTTTATGTTTTCTTTTAAAGCTAACCTTGAAATGAAAAGGCACCAATTCAACTTTGAATTAATATCATTTGTGAAGTGAAAACCCATCCCAGGTGAAGCGATCCTAGAGCCACTATGCTATAGTAGCTTTGTCTTTGCTACCCTAGTTCATGGTGTAATAGGTTATAAATTTTGTTGATTACTCCCTCATTCAAGGAGCACCACTGGACATGAATCAGTGATACACCAATTGGGCATGAATCAAATGGCGCCGTTGCCGGGATGGTGCCACACTTTACGTTGATATCACCTTTTTTCGAGTACTTGTGATCTTCATCACAAGTTTGGTGACTTTTCTTTTCCTTTTACTAACTCTTTTTATTTCTTTATTGTTCATATTTTAGTATACCTTTTATTTAGTTTTTAGTTTACCTTAATTTTTTTTTTCTTTGAATTGTTTTTCTTTTGTTTTCTTTTTTGTTCTCTGTTTTTAATTCACAAATTGCTAGTTGTGCATGCCATATTGAATACCATAGCAGAGGAAGCCATGAACTTCATGAGTTATGTGGCTGAAGTCTCAAGAGGATGGGATGAACCAAATGCTAGAGATATGGGGAGAATGACGTCTCAACCTAATGCTAAGGGTGAGATGTATATTTTAAATGACGGCATAGACATGAGGACGAAGTTTGCAGCTATGGAAAGGAGATTGGAAAAGCTAGAAATGACGAATCAATAGTGGGACCCCTCCCAGCCGCACCCGCCCAGAAGAAATTCCTGCTCGTCGCCACGAATTACTTCAATAAATGGGTGGAAGCTGAAGCATACGCTAGCATCAAAGACAAAGATGTCACCAAGTTCGTGTGGAAAAACATCATCTGCCGCTTCGGAATCCCCCAAACCATTATAGCCGACAACGGTCCACAGTTTGATAACATCGCTTTCCGGAATTTCTGTTCGGAACTAAACATTCGGAATTCATACTCCACACCGCGTTATCCTCAAAGTAATGGGCAAGCAGAGGCCACAAACAAGACTCTAATCATTGCCTTAAAGAAAAGGCTCGAGCAAGCCAAAGGAAAGTGGGTGGAGGAGCTACCCGGCGTCCTATGGGCTTATCGAACCACACCCAGACGTCCGACAGGAAACACTCCCTTCGCCCTCGCATACGGTATGGACGCAATCATTCCTACTGAAATAGGGCTACCCACTATCCGGACCGAGGCAGGAAGACAGGATGATGCAAATACGGAGTTAGAAAGAAACTTGGACTAGGCAGACGAAGTAAGAGAAACTGCATCCATCTGGATGGCAGATTATCAACAAAGGGCATCCGTTCACTACAATCGCAAAGCGAGGCCCAGAAGCTTCAAAAATGGTACGCTGGTCCTTAGAAAGGTTTTCGAAAATACTGCTGAGATAGGAGCGGGAAAATTTCAAGCCAACTGGGAAGACCCCATATAGTATCTAAGACAAGTGAAAGTGGAGCCTATCATCTACAGAAGCTAGACGGAACCCCATTGCTCCGACCATGGAATGTATCTAATCTAAAGCAGTATTACCAATGAAAGAGAGATAGAAAGTGCAATCTGAAATAAGTATGTTTTATTAAATACTTGCAAAAATTGTATACAAAGGGTTCTCTGGACTACAAAATATAGAGAGAGGACAGCAGTAAAAATTACAAAAAGAAAAGCTCTTATTGAGCAGGCTTGCCGCGCAGCTTCTCTTCCTCACCCGGGGGAATCGAAGGGACGTCCCATTTGATACCATGTTTTTTCATACAGCAGTGGTAGCCGAAGAAGTACATTTCGCCTACCTACTTCTAGTAGTCCGCTTCAAGTTCCTCCCTTTTCACAGCAAACTCAGCCTCCAACTCTTCTTTTTGCACTGATAAACGCAACTGCAAATCCTCCCTCTGCTTTTTCTCAATAGACACCTCTGTCCGGAGTTGCCTCACTTCCCCCCTCAGCTGGGTCATCTCGTCCTCCACCTCATGCAGGCGGGCATCTGTAGATTCCTCCCGACTCTTTGCCTCAGCAAGCTCTATCCGAAGAGCTTCGTTGTCCTCTCGAGCAGCGGATAAACTGGCTTCGGCCTGCTTCAATCTCAAGCGCAGTTCCTCTTCACTGTTTTGCGCTGAGAAATGAAGGCCTTCATATAATCAGCAGTCCGCAGCAGGTCAGAAAAAAGATCACGTTGTTGAGCCATGTCGCGGATACCGCTCACCAACTGCAGAAAAACCCACAAACAAGAAGTACAAAAATTACAAACCATGTGACAAACACATCAGTATGGCGAGAAAAATCAAGAAGTAAACTATACCATTTCCGCCACTTCGAACATTTTTGCTAAAGGCATAGCAACATCTGAGCCGGATGGAATCCGTTTCAGCATCTCTCCCAACTCCGCATAGCTGAAAGAGCTAGCGGAGATGCAAGCTGCATCATCAACGGGACTCCCCCCTGACGAGGCATTAGAAAGTGACTCCTCCTCCGGGTCCGGGGCCCCATCATTCTCGGCCGGCTGGGTCTCTCCGGGTGGACCCCCATCCGGGACCAGCACCGGGGTGGTTGGATTCTCTTCTGCCATCTCCGTCTCACTACCCTCCGGATGATCCTCCTGGACGGACGAGCAGTTGACTTCGATGGTTTCCAGAAAACGATCCTGAAGCTGCCCGATGAGGCCAGACTTTAAGTCACGTGCCGGACGCGACCTCCTTGTAGCTGGCCCCTTCACCGGTACAAAGGCAAGGGAGCTTGGCTCGCAAGGAGGCAAACCCTGACTTTCTACCCCCATTTCTTCCGTTGGGGGTGCATTAGGAGGCAATGCTGCAGCACCAGAGGCCCCGGCTGCATCCGCATCCGGATGAGGAGAATCGGGCTGATTTATTGAAGTCGCCTCCTCAACCAGAAGAGCCAGACGTCCAGCCATTGACATTGAAGGCCCTGAATGGTTCAAACCAACGAGACGTCCGGAGCCGCTTGAAATAGAGGGCAAGACGGCGATGTCTGGCTCTCTTATCGTTATTTCCTTTACAAAAGTTGGAGGGGGTATTACAACCTCCTTCGGGGGAGTTGGGAGTTTTATTTCTTTTCCCTTATTCAAAACTAGCTTCTTCTTCTTTTTTGCTGGAACACCAGCAGGTGGAGAGGACGCGGACCGTTTGTCACCAAGAGCCTTCCGCAAAAGCCCTTCTTGTCTTTTCTTCTCCCGCTTGTTGAGACGGGCTTTGCGTGACCGGGCGTCTACCTTCCGCACCGCCGCGTAGAATGGAAGGTCTTTAAGAACAAAATGCTCCCTAGCCACCACCTCTTTGGGCAGCCGCCTCGGGAGTATGTTCAGCACGTACAGCTGGGGCTCCTGGGTGACCGAGCGGAGGTTCTGCGCGGAGAGAAGCGTTTCGCAACTCCGCTCGGCCGCCGCAATCTCAAAAAGTCTGTTCAAACGGTCAAACGAGGCTTTCTCCACCCATTCCACCAGCTTTCCCCTTTTATCCTGGCCTGTACCCAAGAAAGCAAAGTATGTCAGCCACCTAACAATGCTGACCTAAACTCACAAACCACGGAAAGACAGGAAGTAATTTAGTCATACCTGGGACCTTCAACGACTGGTTGGGAGCGAACGGCCTATCCGGATGCGCCGCCAAGCCCGCCCATAGGCCCTTGACCAGCACATGTCCCTTGGCGGCCCCCTTGGTCGAGTCTGGAAGGCTGGTCACCAACTGCAAGGACGGAAGGCTAGCGAAAAAGCTAAAAATGTCATTTTTCGCCTTCTTGATCAAATAGATAAAGAGAACCTCCAGCAGCGAGAGGTCTAGATTGAACAGCATGCTCAGAATGCTGCACCCCATCAGCACCCGGACCATGTTGGGATGAATATACGCCGGAGGAATCTGGGTGAAGTGGAGAAATTCCTTGACCAAAGACGAGAGGGGGAACCGGAGCCCAGCGTTGAATTGTTCCTTGGTGAAGAAGATGGCATTGTCCTCAGACTTCTCAGTCGTCACAACCTCTCCGTCAATAAGTTCCACGAACACGCCATTTGGGATGCAGAAGCGTTCACGGAACTCCCTCATATTTAGCTTATCCACGGATTTCTCAGCATGAGCATCTCCGGACAAGCTGGAAGAAGTAGCTTCCTTGTTCGCGGACATTTTTTAGGCTGGGACTGAAATGGAATCTGCATGGAGGAATGCCAACAGTCAAACACAGCAATCCGACCCCACAACCTTAACTCTACCCCAAAGAAGGGTCGACAACCCACAAAAAGTACAGGGGGCAACAGAAACCCTAAACACACCCAAAACACAGTCAAAACCCCCCGAAAAAGCCCTAGAAACCAATATCAACACCCAGTCACAAAGAAACTCGCCCAACAAACCAAAAACACACCACAAAGCAAACACAACGAAGAGAAGACAAGAATAGCGAACGTACCGAGTGTAAAACTGGAAAAATGGGAATGA
This sequence comes from Vitis amurensis, assembly GCA_037355405.1. NCBI lineage: Eukaryota > Viridiplantae > Streptophyta > Magnoliopsida > Vitales > Vitaceae > Vitis > Vitis amurensis. Next base: position 17,195,093 of record CM074692.1, read on the forward strand.
AATCCGCAGTGCAGTCACCGTCACGACACAAGTATTGCCGGCAGAAAACCCTAGAGCTTCACTCGAAAACGAAGATATGCAGAAAGTAGAAGAGAGAGCACTACCAGGGAAAAAACGCAGAAGGAAAAATGCAAGAGGAAGGCGCAGTCTGCTATTTATAGAGAGACAGCCCCTCGATATCCCAAATGTTCAACCATGCCATCTTTGAAACGACACGTTGCCTGGGAATACCCAGAGACGGCGGCTCATCATCAATGCTCTTCTCTCTCTTCGCCCCCGCTCGCCACGTGGCCCAATGAGCGCAAAAAAGTAACCTCAGTTTCAAAAAACAATTATTTTTAACCCGCCTATTCTGCTCAGGCAAAATCGGCAAGTTAAAAAGGGGGGCATTGTAGGGACCCCTCCCCCTGATGACACGTGGCACACATTTCCTAATGACACGTGGCACGCATTCTTATCCGGGTTAACCCCATCCGGATTTCCCCCAAGAGTACACGTGGCGCGCTTCTCCTATCCGGACTCCCTCAAGGAGAGGCACACGACACTCACAAACGTAACATCCGGACGACCGACATATCCTATCCGGATATGTTTGTCCAGATCGTTAACTGGAGTAAAGCAAGTCTTGCACATCATTTCAACAGCCTGCCACGACCCACGTTCTGCCACTTGCAGAGTGAAAGGACAGGAATGAAGTGACGGCAAGTCACTTCCCACGATCTCTGACAGCCCGCGGCGCCTCCCACGATCTCTGTCAGTCGCCCGTAGGGTGATGATGGCCCTGCCACCACCTAGAGGCATAATGACAAGCCAAAATATCTCCCTACCATTAAAGAGGGAAACAAAGCTTATGGTACTATATATATGAACCTTCACACAAGAAAGAAGGTAAGCTTGCTATACCTAGTAAAAGGCCAACTGATTTATCTTTCTAACCATGGCTGACAAAATCATCGGAGGGTGTGTCCGGACACCCTGTCTGTCCGCCTTTTGCAGGAACGACTAAACCAGGAATCTATATTGGTTGAGATCGTACGCCCATCCATTTGGCAACTACGTGGATCACCAGGGACACGAGGCCTCAACAGACATGAGAGATCAAAGTTTGAGAAACACTGACTGAAGTGCAAAAGAACCTTATTGATCCCTACATCTTGGTTCGCGTCCTTCAACGTCTGGCACGAGATATGGGAACACCAGCTAGTTCTCATATGAGACAAGGTGAACGAACGGATCTAGATTCTACAGTCACTTCTTCTCGTCAAGGTGCTAATTTTGGAGCAGTTATCTCTAATCTAAAGACTGTCATGAAACTAATTAGTGAAATTGTTAGACCTTTAGACACAAGACTTGAATTGCATAAGGACAACCTGATAATAACCCTTTCAAACGCTGTTTGAAGAAGACTTTAGTCTTATTCTTGAAAATATCAGGGCAAACTCGGACATGAAATGGAAGCAGGGATCTTCGCCAAGGTTCTCACTGAGAGAATAATTCCATTGTAGCAGTTCATCCCGCATGATTTTGATGTTGGTGATCATGGTACTTTTAGCTTCACTGTTTCTGCCGTACCTAGGAGTGGGACTTCAGAAATTCGGATTTTAAAGAATAAAAGCCTATCTTCACAACGTCTAGAGTAGCTGCCCACAAGATGGGAAGTCTCGAGGATATTGTTGTTCTTCCAATGACACCATTCAAAGATCCAATATGTGACTATGTTGGAAAGTGAAACTGGGTTGGCTTCTGATTCTGCATCCGGCAATGAAGGGTATGATGATATTAATCTGATGGGTCATATGATTATGGATTTTCCTCAGTCTGGTACAACTGGTGGAAATAAGGGCGATGATTCACTTATGGTGCAGTACAGATATGGTAAGTGTGGCTCTGTAGCCGAAACTGTAGCATATGACTTAGTATTTGAAGTTGCCATGAAAGCTCAACACTTTCAACATAGAAATTTATTAATCCATGGACTTCCTACCTACAGAAACAGAGTTTAAATCAACAGACAGGTCTACGTACAACAAAGAAGAATACAGCTTTCCTCTGAAAGGGATCCTACTTCTACTCTAAACGCAAAACCAGCATGTTCTTCAGGTGTCGCCTCATTTAACCACAAATAATGCTGCAAATAAGGCATCAGGATCGTACTCTAAACCAAACAGCGTTGAAACCACAGCTTATCAAAGGGAATATGCAGCTTTTCTCTGTTGAACAGCATCATAGTCAAGCTCTTGAAACTCAGGCTACATCATTCGCCACATGTAAAGTTTTATGGAATGATCAATCCTGTGCACTTATTGGTTTTGCCACAATATCCTTTAATGCTAGACGGATTGTCTCAAAGCTACATGCCATTGAACTTGGATCCAACTCAGGAGAACCGGGATTTACAGAGGAACAGGCTGATCTTTTCTTTCCCCCAGATTTTACTGATGGCTTAATTTCCAGCTGCAATGCAGATATCACTGCTCTATAGGAGTCTCTTACTGCTGCTGGCGGGAAGTTCATCTTTGCGCAAAAGCTTCGTGACTTTGTTTCTGTTACATGTGACGTTTTGCAACATAAGGCTTTTCTTTTTATTGAGGGGACTTGAAGAGAAAATATGGAATCTTCATGAGGAGCGTGTATCAGCTGTCTTAGAAAGGAGAACTACTGATAATGATGAGATGATTGAAACACAAGCATCCATTGACGATGCAATGTTGGTTTTCACTAAAAATAGTTCTAAAAAGGCAACGGTTGCTGCTGCTGTTCTTTTGAGAGAACCGAACTGAGTAGCACACCAGCATATTGTTACGGCCCATGAGCATCAGAAGAACCATAGCAGGGGAGCCAAATAACCAGGTGGAGACTACCAGAAATCATGCTTAAGATGACGTTGCTCAATCCTATGCCAGCGGAGCTGTTTCTAATGTCCCAAAACCATTGTGTTAGATGACACTAGTCCAGCCACTCTAAAGATCACAGCGGGAATGAAGATTCAGCAGATGATGAAAATATAGATATGCATGAGCAGAAGTGACCTATTGAGATTGCTTGTTTTGATACCAAGAACCGACTTCCATCAGAAACAATGCATGCTATCCTACAGCTGTATTCTATTCTTACCAGAACTCATTCCATCCTTTTTTTTAATTTTCTTGATGAATGAGGATTGCCCATGCTTCCACCTTTGCCAACAAGTACCCCCTTTCTGGGTTTGACAATGTCGCTGCTAATATAATCTGGTATATCCCTGAAGTTCCACGGTACAAAGATCACCAAAGAAGCTGATCTGGAGGTGAAGATGAAAGCCTACAGGTTTATACAAAGCTGAAAACACTTATTCAATGACCTATGGCAGTGGATATTTTCTTCAGAACATGATACATTGGATTTTATATTAAATGAAGGCAAAATAAAAGAATCAACTCCGCGGTTGTTTGAAGAGGTGAAGAAGCAGATAATTACAGGAGCATGAACTATTTCTGGAAGTGTTACTCAGAATAAGAAACTGTCCCATTTCCAGCTATATTCATCAGTAGAAAATAATGAAGCATCCGATTATTTGTAGAAACGTGCCACTGTTCACGGGCATTCTGAATACGGTGTGCGGTTGAGTTGATAATTCGTCATCTGATAGCGCTATCCCTAAAAGTCCTATAAACCAAACAGCATCAAAGGTAATGTTGACTCGAATGATTAGGCTCATATTCAGAAAAAACAGAATTTGATCCAGACTTTATTTCCTCTGGTTTTGCTACAAATAAAGAAGCTGAATTTCCGAATTGCACAAAGACCTCTTAGTTTTGATTCTTCGATAGGTGCCAATCTTACCACAATGGAAGATGTCTAGAATAGTTTTAATGCAACAAATCCTAGTCTTTGTGGAAAGCTAAGCAATGTCGAGGGCTACATAATGCCGATTCCCAAGCGTTATTTTCTGTGGCTGAGTTGTTTTCTGAAGCTGAAACACAAGGACCCTCTCAATAAGGCCGCCTCTGTGAATCTTGCTCAGCATGCTCATGAGTAATTTTGGTGAATTATTGTAGCAACCAGAATACAGATTTCCAATGCGCCTGAAAAGAGAAGAATACAGTTCAAAGAAGCATAAAAAATGATTTCTGAGTAATGTTCATTCTTTGAGGGGAAGTTATATCCAAAGAAGATAAAAACATTGAAAATGAAGTAGAATTTCAGATTGCGGAATGACTTTCAAACTCTGGGAATCTACAGCAGCAGAGGAACCATCAAACATTCACTCGACAAGCAAGGAAAGCCCTTGACTAGAGTATTTCTAGAAACTAAACTGAGTAGCTCAGACATGGACCCAAGACTTAAGTCTTATGACTCAAGGTATAAAAGTTGATTTCGAGCAGATAGTAGTGATGACTTATGGTATAATAACTAGTTTTGAGCAAGTAGTAGTGATGAGTCATGATTGGGATGCATTATATGGGAATACATTTGATGATCTGCCAGAAGATGTTGACTTAAGTAAACCAACTTTTTTCTTCCTATTATATTTCTTGGCATGGTGATAGAAATACTTTGTGACACTGGGGGAACTGCACACTTCTTCCTCACACAAGAAGTTTAAGGTTTGAGAAGGAGATACAGGGTTACTGCATGCTGCTTCAGAAGCAAAGGCCTCCATGGGAACATTTTTGGATTGGATGCCTAATGGAGCTTAAATTGTTTCTATCAATGACAAGAACCGAGATAACCAGGTTGTACGATAATGCAGTGGAGCGTTGAGAGACGTCCAATGCTGTTATTGATAAATGTTCAGCTCTACAGAATATTGGTCGAGTCGATCTATAGTGCAAAAGAGTTATTCGAAGACACATTCTCTCTAACTATTGAGATGGAAAGCTCAAAGAAATTCAAGCATTATCTCATCCGCTACCCATCCATGTGTGCCACCTCATAACTTCCAACTAACGCCTAAGACATTTCAGTTGGAAATTCGAAATTCAATCTTATCAATGCAGTATGCCACGCTGGGAGACTGGATTTTTGAGGAATATGGTCTGGCTTAAGTTATTGAAACTTGACAGCATGATGTTGTGCACTTCCACTGCTTATGACTCCTTTGCCCAGCTCAGACTATTGCAGACTTGTTTGCCCTATGGTTCCGAAGATGAGTGTCTGGAAAAGCCTTTTGATATTGATGGTTTGAACTATGATTATTCAGTGAGCAGAAAAATTTTGAAAGAGCAATTATGATTATGTCTCTATCAGTGATCCATCACTACAGATGCAAACAATTCAAAGTAACTATGTTCTGTACTTTCAACTTCAAGAAGCTCAACAGTTGGGGTTGGAATACATAAAAAAAAGTGATGCAACAAGAAATTTCTCATGGAGTCATTCTCGTGACACTACTGATGAGGAACTCACATCAGTTGTAATAGAAAACTATCAACATTCAGAGCTTCAGCATGGTCCTGAAAGGCCCTTTTTCTATTAGAAAAGCAATTTCTCCAACTCCTCAAGAAAGGCTACGTCGGGCTATGAATTCGGTCTTGGAATAATGGGGTTCAAGATAGGCACTGTTGATGCCTCGCATCCCTGACGATCCACGTGGTTGCCAAATGGATGGACACGCGATCTCAACCCACAAAGGTTCTTGATTCAGTCATTATACCTGCAAAAGGCATCCGGACAGGGTGTCCGGACGCACCCTCCGATGGTTTTGTTAGCCATGGTTAGAGAGAGATATAAATCAGTTGGCCTTTTACTAGGTATCAGGAGGTTACCTTCCTTTTCATGGGAAGGCTTATATATAGTTCCAGGAGTACTGTTCCTCTCATTAATGGTGGGGAAATATTTTATGTTGTCATGATGACATTAAGTGGTAGCAGGGCCATCATCACCCTACGGGCGGTTGTCAGAGATCGTGGTAGGTGATTATGTAGAATGATCGTGGGAAGTGACTTGTTGTCACCTCAACTCGTCCTTTCACTCTGCAGGTGACGAGACGTGGGTCATGGCTGGTTGTTGTGATAACGTGTAAGACTTGCTTTACTCCCAGTCAATGATCTGGACGATCATATCCGGATAGCCCATGTTGGTTATCCGGATGTATTGTGGAGCGGATGTATTTATGGAATCCGTCCGGATGTCTATGCTTTACAAGCGTCGTTTGCTCTTCCTTGAGGCAGTCCGGATAGGAGAAGCACGCCATGTGTGTTCTTAGAGAAATCCGGATGAGGGTGATCCGGATGATAAGGTGTGCCACGTGTCACCATGAAGTGTGCGACGCGTGTTCTCAGGAGGAGGGGTCCCTACAAGCACTAGAATCTGACCAGAAACGAATGCCTGAACCAGAAAAATGTGTGTTCCATCTGGTTACTAGTAAGCTGAATTTTAGAGTCATGAATGTGTGGTTTCTGTTGAACTCCATTTACCATAGCAATCATTCCGGTAATACAATAGAATCAGATGATGATCAAAACTCTGAGCCATTTTTGCAAAAAAGGTTTTACTGTCAGGTCATTATAAAAAAAAAGGATTCTTTCAGAAAGGATACCAGTTGAGATTAATGGAAAAGAAGAAACAGCTATGAAGATTGATTTGGATAGGTTTGTTGTCATCGGTAGAGTTGACTCAAGCATAAATGCTTGCCTACTTGCTGGAAACTTAGGAAGTTCTGATGATGGGATGCCTCGGTATTGTGGCTTGATTCACAAGGTGATTTTTAGAGAAACTGACACATCGGTAATTCTGTTGGACCAGCACACTTGGATAAATCCGACCTCAGCAGTGGCTACGTGTAGAAATTCAGGCTTTATGAAACTTGCTCGAACTTCTGTATAATGGAAGAGACAAGAACAGAACCTGCTAGAGAGTGTAAAGGTTAACAGACCAGAGCCCTCCGATCTGAACATACTTGAAGATTATACAATAATCTTCGAAATTAAATATTGTGACTTGTTAAAGCGAATGAATGAAGGAAAGGAGCCAACGGGTGGACTCAAATTTGTGGCCTCAAGTATTTTGTAGTGGTGACAGAGTTACACAAATTCAAGTTAAGGGGATTGGGATTAAAGGGACCTTTCCCTCAGAACTTCAACCAGCTTTCAATGCTCTACAATTTCGGGTTTCAGATAAACCACTTCAGTGGAAAATTGCCTTCTTCTCGCAGATTGTCTGAATTGCAATTCACGTTCTTGGGTTACAACGAAGCCGACACCATCCCCACTGGTTTCTTTGATGGCCTTACAAGTATTCAGATCCTCGCTCTGAATGATAATCCGTTCAATGCAACTACTGGTTTATGTTATTTGAAGGGACAATAAGGAAATTATCAGTCACTAAAACAGAAATGCCAGAATGGGATCTCACTGGCTAGAATCTTGTTGGCAAGTTAGCTCAATTTCTCCTGCGATAGCTCCAATAGGAACAATACAGACTGCTGCTAAAGAACTTCTTGATTCAATTTTGGACATTGTCGTCAGGATATTTGAGAATCATGTTGTTGTTAGAGCTTTTGGAATCAAAAGCCACCCAAGTTAATACAAACACACCCAAGTCAGTGACTGTAGATATAAACTGGAACCATGGTTTTAAAGCATCTCAAATAAACTGGAGGCTATAGTATTGGCTTTTCTTTGACAGTTTTACAGAGTGTATGCCATCAACGTTCATCCCCTGTTACCTGCATACCAAGGTTCTGATCCTTGCTTGCCAACTCCTATAGATAGATCCTGCAAATCCCATGATGCTGAGAAGATAACTAGATTAACTTCAAAGGCTCCTTCAGTTGTTGAAACCTCAGAAGACCTGCAGCGTTTATCAAAACACATGAGAACAGAGTGACCTTCCAAATCTTTCTTGCTGAAAATGAGAGCTCTGTAGTATTGGTCCCTGTAATCATTGAATCTTATGTCCCACAGGGTGTACAACGCCAAGAATATCGACATGGTGATGATTAAGTATGTCAATTAAATCTGGTTTATGGAAGTGGGGGTGGAAGTTCTTGTGAACCATGGGCAGAGAAGTCCTCAGGTTAGTGAACTAAAGGAAGATAATTTGGATGATATCTGCAACCAAAGATCTATTAGTAAACCTATTATATATGATGAGTTTGCTGGTCTTGCTAAGAAAGAAAATGTGAAACTTGAGAAAGAGAAGTGATGAAACCTTGGCAGTGAGAATTTAATTTGGAATACAAAAAGCCTGTCAGTGCAGAAAATTGGGAATTATGGACCTTCTGTTTAGTATCTAACCACTGTTGGGAAAATCCAGTTGAGTTTACAAATCAAGTAGCCTTTTTGATTGAAGCATTTGACAACTGAACACCTTCATGGTGAATTGACTTCTTCTATCCATAATTCCCAGGCTCTACTCTCTCTTGGCCACCTTGCCACATGTCATACTCCTAATGCTTCATTTTCTTCTTTGTGTGATCTTATACATCTTAAATATGGATTTCAAAACCTTTTTTTCATTAAATAACTCTTCTTTTCTTCAAATTCCATCCTTGAGGATTTCTAGGCATAAAATTTAGATTTCAATAATCATTTGCTGCCATTTTCCCTTCCGGCATGCGTTTTCATCACTTTCAACTAATTTTCATGGTTTTCTCGATTTTTTTCAAGCATGAATAAACTTCATGATTCCAAATAATGAAATTCGTAGAATCAATTCATGCAAAATTAATTAGGGTTTTGGTGGGGGGCCCGACATTCATGAAATTTTCCTCAATATTGTTTGTTTGATTGTGCTTCCTCTATATGGATACGTGAGATTGTTTCACACTTATTATTGAGCTAACCTTATTTCTCACTTTAGCGCACAGCTTGCTGTCCAGGTATGCTCTCTACCACCACACTTTCCAAAATTTCATGAATATGCATGCCATTGCCCTGTTCGGTGTCATACTTGATTGTCTTGATATTTATTTGATTGTTTGATCATATTTGATGAAGATGCATGTTGTGTGATACACCATCTAAACTAAGCATTGATGTTTTATAATAACGCCTAGGAAGCGGTTTAGGTACGCACCCTAACTCTTCTTTATTGTGATCTTATCTTGTTTAGCATGCAATTTTTTCTAAAAACACCTAGCTTACTTAGGTATCCATAATTAACCGATTAATTCTCACACTTCCCTCAATTTAGTCAGTAGAGACCTCTTTAGGGCTTAGAGGGGTGCTACCTCCTAAAGGTACCTTCCCAATAAGTAACTTGATCCCCGGACCTAGACTCGGGTTTTTCAAAGACATGTTTTTCCAAAAACTATGGAGTCATTTTTTAGGGTTTTATTTCTTGTTTTATTTTTCCTTTAAAATAAAAATAAAATAAGTGGCGACTCCGACTTTTTTTCCAAAATTAATTTTTCACTAATAAAAAGCGAGTCTCGCCGATCAAGTGGGGACGCACGTGAAAAATGCGGGTCCACACCCACTCTTTAGATCAATCTTAAAAAATACACAAGCACCATGTAATTCATTTAACATATCATCTAAGCGAGGAATAGGAAGACGATACTTTACCATTATGTTGTTGACTGCTCCACAATCAACACACATTCTCCATGTCACATCCTTCTTAGGAACCAAAATCACTTGCACGACGCATGGACTCATACTTTCCCTTACATACCCCTTTTCCATCAATTCACTAACTTGCCTTTGTAGTTCCTTTGTCTCCTCAAGATTGCTTTGATAGGTCGATTGGTTTGGAATGGAAGTACCAAGCATGAAATCGATTTGATGTTCAATTCCTTGAATAGGAGGTAAACCATGTGGAACCTCCTCGGGAAATACATCATCAAACTCTTGCAAAAGAAAAACAACCGAGCTAGGCAAAGACGCGCCAAGTTTGTTAGTGTTTAAATACGCCTCTTGTATAAAAGTACAATCATTAGCTGATTTAAAAACATTGCTCTTTTTATTTCACTCAATTTTGCATAGAAATTTGTTTTTCTCTCTGTTTTTCTCTCAATGGCCGAATCTATTCTCTTGTTTTCTCTCATTTTTCTCGGACTCTCTTTTATTTTCACTTGTTTTCTTTTTCTTACTCTCTTTATTTAGATCACTCTCTTGTTGTAACCTCACTTGATCTTCATAGACCTCCTTTGGTGACAACGGACTAGAGTGATTGTCCTTTGATTAAACACAAACAAGTATTTGTTGGTGAAACCATTATGCTTAACATTCCGATCAAATTGCCATGGTCGGCCCAGTAACAAGTGTCCAGCTTGCATCGAAACTACATCACACAAAACTTCATCTTCATATTTCCCGATGCAGAAGGATACCAACACTTGTTTAGTAACCCTCACCTTACCACTATCATTGAGCTATTGCAGCTTATAAGGCCACGGATGTTTAATTGTTGGTAACCCTAATTTATCCACCATTTTAGTGCTAGCAACATTAGTACAACTACCTCCATCAATAATCACACTACATACCCTGTTTTGCGTGTGACATCTAGTATGAAAGATGTTTTCTCATTGCACTTTGTCATCTTCTTTGGCCTGCATACTTAGAGTTCTCCTTGCAACCAACAATTCACCTTGGATAATGTATTCCTCATCATCCACGACCTCCAATGGTGGCATAGATTCGGTGTCATCTTCATCATCAGACTCAATCTCATCATTATCTCACAATATAATAACTCTTTGTTTGGACATTGGCTCACTATGTGACCCCTGCCTTGGCATTTGAAACACTTAGTATCATGATTCCGAGTTATGGAAGAATCGGATTTACTTGATTTCCATGGTTGGTTGCTTCTTGTTTTTGCTCGATTTTGGGCTTGGCAATGGCTTGCTTCTCTTTTTTCTTCACAAAATTCAGCCTCCATGATGATCCTGAGTTAGGGTTTTGTCGTGTACTGCTACCCCTCCTCTTGAGTTGGTTCTCAATTTTGATAGTCATGTGCACCATATCTTCCAACTACATATAATGTTGTAATTCCACCAAATTAGCAATTTCCCAATTCAAACCAAGTAAGAACCTAGCCATAGTAGCCTCTCAGTCCTCCTCTACATTTGCTCGGATCATAGCGATTTCCATCTCCTTATAATAATCTTTCACACTTTGATTACCTTGTGTAAGACTTTGCAATTTTTGGTACAACCCATAGTAGTAATGGCTTAGAACAAACCATCTCCTCATCATAGTTTTCATCTCCTCCAATGTTTCTATTGGACGTTCTCTATTTCTTCTCTTGCTTAATACTAGTTGATCCCACCAGATAATCGCATAATTGAAAAATTCAATGGCCACAAGTTTACCTTTTTAAACTTGAAATAATTATGACAATCAAATACTAATTATATCTTCTTCTCCCGCTCAAGGTAAGCTTCGAGATCATTTTTGCCTTGAAACAATGAAATCTTCATCTTAATACTACCCAAGTTATTATCTTCCCGATTCCTAGCCTCTCTAAACTGCCCACCATATCTCTTATTGCTAATAATTAAATCCTGGTCATTTGCTTCATCAAAACTACCCCATAATACTCTTCATCTTCAACTCTCACTTCCCTAGGTTGAACTCTCTCTCTCCTACGCATATTAGGAGCATTTTTTGGCTGCTCTACATGTCCATTCTCTACTTGATCTATCCGTTCATGAACTTGCTCCATTTCTGCTCTCAACACTCTCCTTATCTCACTCATTAAAGCTTTTGTGAGAAACTTCAAATCAACCACTTTTAATGCATTCCCAAAAGTATTTTTGTCCTTGTTGTCTGACATGTTTGTTGCAAAACTAAGTTAGAAAAAAAAAAAAACAAGCCTCGTACATTCCCTCACATGTTTCACTCAAAGAATGATTCACTCAACTTTCACTCGTGTTTTCACACAAAATCATATTGGCTTTTACCCTTTTATGTACTCACCACTCTTGCCTTTTTCCACTCATAGTAATCCTCTATAGGTTCTTATCAACCTAATCAAACAAATATAAAGATTTCTAGCAACAATTCACCAAGCATTCACCAAGAGAAATTCGGATTTAAGGGCTTAGCAAAGCAAGGTGGTGTCATGGATTTAAGGGTTTCAAAATTTGCACAAAAAAATCAATTCTTTTGAGCCTAGGCATTTAGGGTTTGTTTGGAACAAGAAATTCGGATTTGTGGAATTGAAAAGGAACACAAAAATGTAAACTTGAAACAAGAATCGCAATATCACTTTTTCTTTTTCTTTTTTTTTTTCCAATTTTTTTATTTCAAATAAAAAAATAGTCAAACTTGCACCTA